>OX463295.1:5987607-6606229 GCA_949820665.1 Scrobipalpa costella | reverse complement strand
TAGATAGACATTGTATGGAAAAGCCTTCTTTTTCATTTCTTCATAGAATTTCCTATTGAAAGTTGTTTAGTGTCGTTGACTGAGCAACTCCTGTCAGTTTGTGGACGCTGTCCATAACACCCCGTCCACATAAGTGCACAAGCTGTCATAAAATTACTGGGAAGGATAATTCGTTACGAATTGGAATCGGATCTAGTGTAAGAGTGCACAAACGAATATGCTAAACAATCTTTTGGTGAGTTGGAATGAGTCTTAACTCTTTTTAGGAAAGTTTCAATCTAACCTGCCTTTTGTATGGTTTAAGTGCGTCTAAACTCTTTTGGAGGGTTTAAATGAGTCTAACCTGCATTTAGGAGGGTTTGAATGCGTTTAAACTCTCTTTTGGAGCGTTTAAATGAGTCTAACCTATATTTTGGAGGGTTTAAATCTTTTCAACTCTCTTTTGGAGGGTTTGAATGCGTCTAAACTCTCTTTTGGAGCGTTTAAATGAGTCTAACCTATATTTTGGAGGGTTTAAATGCTTTTCAACTCTCTTTTGGAGGGTTTAGTTGAGTCTAACCTGTCTTTTAGGAGGGTTTGAATGCGTCTAAACTCTCTTTTAGAGCGTTTAAATAAGTCTAACCTATCTTTTGGAGGGTTTAAATGCTTTTCAACTCTCTTTTGGAGGATTTGAATACGTCTAAACTCTCTTTTGGAGCGTTTAAATGAGTCTAACCTATCTTTTGGAGAGTTTAAATGCTTTTCAACTCTCTTTTGGAGGGTTTAAATGCTTTTCAACTCTCTTTTGGAGGGTTTAGATGAGTCTAACCTGCCTTTTGGAGGGTTTAAATGAGTCTAACTTGCCTTTAGGACGGTTTAAATAAGTCAACTCTTTTGGAGGTTTGAAATGGGTCTTACTTTCGTTGGGGCGTGTCTCCATCAGTTTCATTATTGTCGCTACCGTCATCGTCTCAAACTTTAAGCGCCTTAGTCCGGTCTACCTTCATCTCCATAAACGTCTAACTCGGAATAATAGTATACGGGCTGTCCCACATCCCACAAACTGGCAAGGGTTGCTAAGTCAACGAAACTGAACTACTTTCACCAAGAAGTAAAAAGAAATTGGCTTTCCATAAAAAAATACCACCTCAATCAGACAATTTGTATAGAAAAGTCATAAATCATTTTCACTTGCAAATTAATCCTGGTGGAAGCTGTTCAGTGTCGTTGACTGAGCAACTGGTCAGTTTGTCGGATCTTCTTCTTATCGTGTCGATGGAACACGTAACTATCACAAAGTCTTCTTCTATCGAGTGGGTATCGAGTCTAACGACCCGATGTACCCTGGTGTCAGAGTTTTTAAACCGCCTAGTAGTACAACTATCAGGCCTCTGACATGGTTTGAGTCCACTATCAAAGACAGCGACCGGGACCGACGGCTTAACGTGCCCTCCGAAGCACGAAATCTTTTTCTTTTTCGGACAATCAGGTGATTCAGCCTGCAATGTCCTAACCAAACTGGGGAAAAATTCACAAAGTGATAAATTCGCAAATATCAACTTTGTTTTCCCCCTGGGATTCGAACCCAGGACCTCCGGATCAGGAGTCCATGGCATTAACCACTAGACCACGGAGGCAGTTATCACAAAGTGACGGCCCAGAACGTTGCCACTTGAATTGCGGATCGGCTGGCGTTCATTAGATCCGCTTCCGTGCAGGTATTAGAGCTGCTGTCCCTTACACCCGGTATACTGCCCTCAGAAGGAAAAAAACCATAACTGCATCCTACCATGTTGCGCGTAAAATGCAAAAGACTTTAGACTATCATATCCTTTGGTTAAATAAACTTAAAGGTACAGGGTTTTTTTTAAAGGAAGCATTTTATTTCTTTTATTTTTTGTTTTACATAGATTTTGCATATTTTGAATAGTTTTTAAGATTTCGCTAAAATCTGTAGTTATGTTTTTTTTTCTTCTGAGGGCAGTATACCCCTCTCTGAACTGTGTTACCTTCGTTGTGGCGTCTCCTCGCCGGCTTCGTCGTCATTATTATCGCTGCCGTCTTCTTCCGAGTCTTTGAGCGCCTTGGCCCGGTCGAGTCTGCGCGCGCGCCTCGTGTCCATGTCACTGCCCTCGGATTCTGTCGAGTAGATCGCTGCCCCCGTTGACGCTGGAAACAGAGAGACAACACAAATTATACTTCATTACTACAATCTTCTTCTGTCGAGTGGGTATCGAGTCTATCGACCCGATGAACCCTGGTGTCAGAGTTGTTAAACCGCCTAGTAGCACAACTATCAGGCCTCTGACATGGTTTGAGTAACGACCACTATCAAAGACAGCGACCGGGACCGACGGCTTAACGTGCCCTCCGAAGCACGAAATCTTTTTTTCTTTTCGGACAATCAGGCGATTCAGCCTACAATGTCCTAACCAAACTGGGGAAAAATTCACAAAGTGATAAATTCTCAAATATAAACTTTTGAGTTTCCCCCCTGGGAATCGAACCCAGGACCTCCAGATCGGGAGTATATGACACTAGCCACTAGACCACGGAGGCAGTTAAATAAAAAGTTAAAAACTACAATAAAGAACTATGACTATGACTACTCAAACCATGTCAGAGGCCTGATAGTTGTGCTACTAGGCGGCTTAAAAAAAACGCTGACAACAGGGTTCATCGGGTCGATAGACTCGATACCCACTCGACAGAAGAAGAAGAACTACATAGTATAAAAGAAAGTCGCTTTCTCTGTCCCTATATCCCTATGTATGCATAAATCTTTAAAACTACGCAACGGATTTTGATTCGGTTTCTTTTAATGGATAGAGTGATTCAAGAGGAAGGTTTATATGTATAATACATGCAGAATATAGTAGAGAAACACTGATGATTTCCGTGAGAAGCCGGGGCGGGTCGCTAGTTAAACATAAACAAAACATTACAAAGAAAATAAAATTATTACAGAAATAAAGTAAGATTGAGAACCATATTAAGTATGGATTTGACAGGCCATTATGTAATGAAATGACATTTCTGATACGAACTTAAACTGTCTGTCAGTCTCAAGTGCTGATTATAAATACGGGCCTATATCTCATCCTTTTGCCCTGTCGAGCAACACGCCCCGTTCATCGTTAAAATAATCACCTGACCGTACGGTCCCTTACGCTTTATTTCTACTTATCAGGTTCTTTGTTAAATATTTTACCCTTCTGCCCCCTGTTTGTTCTTGATAGCGGCGAGCGACACGCCCCCCTCGTCCCCCGCGCCCTATTACCCACCACATCATACGCTTAGATCTGCCCTATAGTATTTCCAATTCAGTTTTAGAATAATGATTACAAAGTTTCATGACTTTTTATTCAAAAACACATTTAAATATATATATATATGTGTGTGTCGGCAAATTAGTTAAGTTACTAAAACTACTATTTCATTATGTTGATGTATCTAATAGCTAAAACTTATTTTAGAAACAAGTTCTTCGATTAAAAGACATGGAGCTTTGTTTACCTTTTCTCTAAAACCGATTTGGAATTACTATAACTGCATTCCTACACAATGAGCACGACTACTCAATCTAATGTCAAATGAATTAAATTATGTAACTAATCCTGACACAGACCTTGGTCTTTAAGGACTGTTACTGCCTACCACTGTGATGACGTTTTGTTGGCGCTTTTGTAATACTATTTATACTGCCCTCAGAAAAAAAAAAACATAACTACAGATTTTAGCGAAATCTTAAAACCTATTCAAAATATGCAAAATCTATGTAAATCAAAAAATAAAAGAAAAAAAATGCTTCCTTTTAAAAAAAACCCTGTACCTTTAAGTTCATTTAACCAAAGGATATGATAGTCGAAAGTCTTTTGCATTTTACGCGCAACATGGTAGGATGCAGTTGTTTTTTTTTTCCTTCTGAGGGCAGTATTGTGGTTCTAATTAAATGCTTTGTAATGCCATACTGTATGCTTATAAATAAATTTAAATGGACTCACCCTTCTGCCCCTGCTTGTACTTGTTCTTGATGGCGGCGAGCGACACGCCCCCCTCGTCGTCGGAGTCGTCGCCGTTGCGCCCCGTCCCCCGCGCCCCGTTGGTCGCCCCCGACCTCCGCTTCGGCCCGCGAGATGTCGCTTTCGTACGAACAGACGCACGCAACTCCATTTCCTCTTTCTGGAAAACAAACACCATGCTTTACATTGACATGGCGTAAAAAGAAACTAACGCCGCCATCTTGAGATTTGACATTGATTTAGGCTGCAGGTCCGCCGCCCACGTTCATACAAAATCGTGTCGTACTGTAACTAATAAGCGATTGGAAAGAACTAAGAAGCGTTTATAGCGGAGAGCGCAAGTCTGTGCACGCGAGAACTTTAAACAACGCCACTGACAACGCTTTTTCAATGGCTGAATTTAATACTGGTTCTCAAAAATATAAACTTCTGAGTCGTCTGCTATTAAAATATTGCTATGCCCTGACAGGGCGTCATAATTAATGTGTAATAAGACCTATTGTAACTAGTTAAGAATGTACCTTATAAATTATGATTTTACAATAAACATTATCAGTACGAGACACGCTAAGAAGAAACAGAAATAGCATCCCTCAATTCTGACTAAGCGCTTCCAAAGATCTTTCATTATGCGCACGGCAAAAGAGTTAAACTCACAACTTGCGTGTTTACGAATGCATACAACATCCCCCAACATTTTAAATTTAATTCTCTGTAGCCTTCGACGTAGAAGATAAAACCCATTTCCAATAAAAATAGATGGTTGAACATACCTTGAGTTGGTACTTCCTATCGGCGTGAGTGAAGGACTCCGTGGAGTGCGGACGGAACGAGAGCCCAATGCTCAGACCACCAAACCACGGAAGCAGGGATAGTTGGACTGACCTTGAGTTGGTACTTCCTATCGGCGTCAGGGTCCGCGCCGACCTGCGACAGTATCTTGATGGCCGAGGTCTTGGTGGAGCGGTCGGCCAGCGACAGCGTCATCTTCCTGTGAGTGAAGGACTCCGTGGAGTGCGGACGGAACGAGAGCCCAAGGCTCAGACCACCATACCACGGAAGCAGGGATAGTTGGACTGACCTTGAGTTGGTACTTCCTATCGGCGTCAGGGTCCGCGCCGACCTGCGACAGTATCTTGATGGCCGAGGTCTTGGTGGAGCGGTCGGCCAGCGACAGCGTCATCTTCCTGTGAGTGAAGGACTCCGTGGAGTGCGGACGGAACGAGAGCTTGGTGCGGAACACGGCCTGGCCCTGCAGACCGGTACCTTGGCGCACGAACAAGTGGTTGTGATCGCCCTGACAACAAAACACAATTTATTTTTAACATACATACATGTAGTCACGCCTTTATCCCTAATGGGGTAGGCAGAGCATAAACGACTTAAACAAAGGTCGTTCCGCCACGTCTGACAAAGTTTTAGGGGTTATTTAGGATAAATTTGTAGGTATATTGCTGTAGTGACAGGTTGTCAGCCCATCGCCTAAATTGCAATATACTGAAACCCTCCGATCCCTTAGCTGGTTTTTACAGCATGCCCGGGAGGAAATGCAGCTAGCACATTCTATGTTTTTCTTTCGCTCCCAGTCCAGCATGGAAGAATTTCGCTCCCGACTCCAGCATGGAAGAAAGATTTATTTTTAAGAGGGTAGTTAAGCTGACACCTTTCCATACAAAAGGCGATAACGGTTCCCACTAAGTAAACATAGTCCGTTTCCCACTTAAAACTGACAGCGCCACTGTCGCAGCTCTCGAACCACCTTAACAGTTTATTATACACAGAAAAATAAATGTTATCATTTTCTCGGCTTGATAAAATAAACATACTTCACAAGAAGAACCAAAGATTTTTATTAACTAAAAGTTTTAAAAAGTTACAGCAAATGTTTGTTAGTCCGATTTCTGAAGAGGCCCCGCAAAAACCTCACAAAGTGATAAATTGACAAATATAAACTTTGTGTTACCCAGGACCTCCGGATCGTAAGCCCATGGCTCTAACCACTAGACAACGGAGGCGGTTAAAGGCGTGATTGTATGTATGTACTTACATGCAACAGTTGTTTGTAGACGTCGAATATTTCGGAGCCTAGGTGCAGCGACATGCTACCGTCGGACCACTTCACAATCCGCGCGTTCGACTCTTTGATCGCGTTGCCGTCCTTGTCGAACGCGGTGCGCCAACGGATCGTGTTCTCCACTTTCAGCTTCAACCTGTATACAAAACATACTTGAAAATTTAAACTTGAAAACAAGCCAACCGCAAAACATGTTTGTAACAACGTTATAAAGTACAGTTTCGAAATTTTAACCTCTGCATAGTTGCAATGGAAAGGCAGTTTTGTGGGCCGCAAAACATGTTGGTATCGATAACTCAACGTAAAAAAGCGCGCATTACTGACTTCGACAGTATGTCCGGGAGGGGATGCAGCTGGAACTTTCTATGTTTTTCTTTTTTACATACATACTTATATATAATCACGTCTTTATCCCTACTGGAGTAGGCAAACCGTAAACGCCTTAAAAAAAATTACGTTCCGCCACGTCTGACAAATTTTTAGGGTTATTCCAGATAGATTTGTAGGTAGGTATATAGCTGTAGTGACAGGTTGTCAGCCCATCGCCTAAATTACAATATACTGAAACCCTCAGATCCCTTAGCTGGTTTTTGCAGAATGCTCGGGACGAAATGCAGCTGGCACATTCTATGTTTAACTCTCGCTCCCAGGCCAGCATGGATTATTTATTCTTGGATCTTTTTTAGCATGGAATTAACCTCCTTCATCTATATTTATATATGCAAGATATACAAGTTCATACCATATGTTGTATCGCTGCGGAAACTTAGATACCGCGTTTCAGAACTTGCGTTACTTGATGTGACGCCATCTATCGGCTACACATGCATGGTCTTCTTCTTAGCGAATGGATTCTCGAGTCGAATGACCCGATGAGCCCTGGTGTCAGAGTTTTCAAACCGCCTAGTAGCACAGCTAATAGGCCTCTGACATGGTTTGAGTAACGACCACTATCAAAGACAGCGATCGGGACCGACGGCATAACGTGCCCTCCGAAGCACGGAATCTTTTTTCTTTTCGGACAATCAAAGTGATAAATTGACAAATATCAAATTTGTGTTTCCCCCCTGGGAATCGAACCCTGGACATCCGGATCGGGAGTCCATGGCACTAGCCACTAGACCACGGAGGCAGTTAATAAATATAATTGACACGTTAATAAGCGGGATAAGGCTAGGGAGATGGAAGATGACAAGCAGATGAGTTACATGCATGGTTTCTTTTTTTTACATACATACATACATACATAAAATCACGCCTTTATCCCTTACGGGGTAGGCAGAGCGTCAAACTCCTCGTAAAAGGCGCTTTCGCCACGTCTGACAAAAATTGAGGGCAATTTTAGATTGTAATGTGTATTGCTATAGTGACAGGTTGTCAGCCCATCGCCTAAATTACAATACACTGTAACCCTCGAGTCCCTTTTGCTGACTTCTACAGCATGCCCGGGAGGAAGGGCAGCTGGAACATTCTATGTTTTTCTATCTCTCCCAGTCCAGCATGGAAGAATCTATCTCTCCCAGTCCAGCATGGAAGATTTTTTTTACATGCATGGTAAAAACATTACTTAAAAAATTGAACAAATTACTATCTGATCATAAGTTTTCCTTCACTTGTATCCTGTGCTGTGGATACTGTTGCTGTCATTTCCTTCGTCTAGTTCTGATTGTAGTTTGCATTATCCTATCTTCCATTAGTTTATTATATATTATGTATTAGTTTATTTTACAATATCTATGTAGTAGCTTGTACTTAGTTTATGTATTATACGTAATGTAATGTATTTAGGATACATATTTGACTATGTTTGCACTATCCCGCTTACCGCTACGCATTTTTCTTTCACCCAAAGGTTGCCTGGAAGAAATTGCTACCTTAGCAATAAGGCCGCCTATGTTGTACTTGTCTTTTGTTATATCTGTTGTGTTGTATGATTTGTATACTTACATACATAAATTACGCCTTTATCCCTTACGGGGTAGGCAGAGCGTTTAACGCCTCCTGAAAGGCGCTTTCGCCACGTCTGACAAAAATTTAGGGAATTTTAGATTGTAAAATGTATTGCTATAGTGACAGGTTGTCAGCCCATCGCCTAAATTACAATACACTGTAACCCTCGAGACCCTTTTGCTGACTTCAACAGCATGCCCGGGATATTTGTATACTTACGTGCAATAAAGCATTTTTATGTTATGTTATGTGAGAGACGAAAGTGGGACTGGGCAGGTCACGCCTGTCGTATGCCAGATAAATTATGGGCCAAAATTACCACCGAGTGGATGCCCAGAAGAGACAGACGGCGGCGTGGCCGGCCCAGGCGGCGGTGGCGCGATGAGCTCGACTCCTTCCTCGAGGACTGGCCGGAGGAAGCACGGGATAGAGAGTCGTGGAGAGACCGGAGAGAGGCCTTTGCCCAGCAGTAGGACATTAACGGCTAGACAAGACAAGACAAGACAAGATGTGAGAGACATACCTGGCCCGTCCCTCTTCATCCAAGGTTTCTTCCTCATCGATCTCGTCCTCGTATGTGGCGGGGTCGTACGGACGCGTCTCCACCGACAGGAAGTTGGGCAGCTTCACGAAGTGCAGCTCCCTGCCCAGCTCCGTCCAGATCTTGGGCATGTCCACGTCTATGCGCGTCTCCGGAGGCTCCGGCTCGTCGTGGGGCTTGCGGCGCGTGTCCTGAACAACGCGTTGGGTTAGATCGCAGCTAAGAGCTACCGCGAGTGCGTGCACGCATTTTAGATAATATTTTAATAATTAAATAATAGCTTCTATGCTGGACTGGGAGCGACAGAATAACGTAGGATGTGCCAGCTGCATCACCACCCGGGCATGCTGTAAAAACCAGCTAAGGGATTCGAGGGTATATTGTAATTTAGGCGATGGGCTGACAACCTGTCACTACAGCAATATCCAGTTCTATCTTAAACAACCCTCAAAACTTGTGAAACGGGGCGGAACGACCTTTGTTTGGGTTGTTCACGCTCTGCCTACCCCATTAGGGATACAGGCATGATAGTATGTATGTATGTATGTTTAATAATAAGTATTTTCCTTCCAATAGTCGAGTCTTCCTAACATACCGGGAAGAAATCAAAATATATATATACATACATATAATCACGCCTTCAACATCCCTAACTAGCGACCCGCCCCGGCTTCGCACGGAAATTATCAGTGTTTCTCTACTATATTATGCATGTATTTTACATATAGGAAGGTTCCTCATGAATCACTCTATACATTAAAAGAAACCGCATCAAAATCCTTTGCGTAGTTTTAAAGATTTATGCATACATAGGAATATAGGGACAGAGAAAGCGACTTTGTTTTATACTATGTAGTGATAAGTATTTTCCCTCCAATAGTAGTCTTCCTAGCATACCGGAACTCGTGCATAGGGGGAAGAACCGATCAAAATACATACATACAATCACGCCTTTATCCGTAACGGGGTAGGCAGAGCGTAAACTACTTGAACATAGGTCGTTCCGCCACGTCGGACAAAGCTTTGAGGGTTATTTAAGATAGATTTGTAGGTATATTGCTGTAGTGACAGGTTGTCAGCCCATCGCCTAAATTGCAATATACTGAAACCCTCGGATCCCTCAGCTAGTTTTTACAGTATGTCCGGGAGGAAATGCAGCTGGCACATTCTTGTTTTTCTCTCGCTCCCAGGCCAGTATGGAAGAAAATACGATATAGATCAAACTACCCACACGAGAAAACTGACAATACTGATAATACCTCGGTCCCGCTGCGCTTGCCCTCGTCCCCGGAGCGCCGGTCGTCGCCCGACCGTCCGCCGCTGCGGCTGCGGCTGCGACTGCGACTGCGGCTGCGGCTACGCGACTGCGACCGCGACCGCTTGCCGGCCTCCTCGTCAGTACTTATGTCGGAAGCGTCGCCAAACAGCACGTCCGCCGTCACTGGAAGCAACAGGGATTTCTATGTTCACCACTCCCTTCCCAAAAGCCAAATATAGTACAATTCTGTAATTCTTATAGGCAAAGAATAATATATTATTAATCAACGACTAACAAGTCGCAGCTTTACAAATAAAGTGACTTAACTCAAAAAATTGGGATTTGGACTTTCTGCTATAAAACAATGTTTGAAAACATAACCTCACAACCCTACAAACTTGTTTTTTTTTTCTGAGTAAAGTGTGATAAATAATATTCTAAAAAATATTTCAAGTTTTTAGGGTTCTAAGTTATAATTTTAAAGGTCGTTTTATTGCAGAAACTCGAAATCTATTTTTTTTTTAGATAAGACACTTTATTTGTAAAGGTGCGAAGTGTTATTTATATTGATAAATCACACTACTACTCCCTTGTATGTTTAACCATGGACGGTATAACGCAGGTGTTTGATCTAACTTTTCGACCCTATCTTAAGGAGATCTTCCATTTCTCTCGACCACAGGACAAGCCTTGTCGTTCCCATTTCAGGACAATTTTAAACATTCCTTCTCACCACTTTGACTTCTTCAGCTACTCCTTCACTGTACATGCAGCCAGACTGTGGAACTCCCTCCCTCACTCGGTGCGTGATAGTCCTTCAGTCACAGTGTTCAAAAAACTAGTCTTCTTCTTGTCGTGTCGATCGTTGAGGCGTTTTTATATTAATTTTGACCAGAACTCTGCCAAACGAACCGCGACGTCAGTGGCGTTGTACAGGTCTTCTTGCGTGCAAGATGAAGGGCAAGCGGGGCAAGACAATAGATGTGCCATTGTTTGGGGGGAGGCACCACATTAGTAAGAGTACTATTAGTAGAAGCTCATTGGAGACTCAGCACTGGTTGAGGCAAAACTACAGAACCTTGAGCACCGTCGCAGAGTGGCGTGCATGTCGGTATTTTACAGGATACATTTCGGGGAGTGCGCGTTAGCACTTCATTACCTTATAACCCCCTCCCCTTTCCATCTCCGGAGCACGAGGCGTGGACAGGGGTTCCACCCTTATGTCGTGGATATACCACAAATTCGCACGAAGCGGTTCGCTTCCACATTCTTAATGCGAACGGCTAAGGAGTGGAACTCCCTGCCGGCGGATCTGTTTCCGGAACAATATAACCTGGGCCTTTTCAAGGCGAGAGTGAATAGGCACTACATAGGTGAGTATGCAACAACATAGTCCGCATCGTCACTTTCCACCAGGTGAGATGGCGGACAAATGCTCGCCTATATATATATATAAAAAAAAAAAAAACTATTTTTCTCTTTCAAATTAATTCGTTATTGTCATATTTTTAAAAGTTTACTAGTTATGTGCTATTTATATTTTATGTATAATTATACTAGTATTATAGATTATTTATTTATTACTATACATATGTATTTATTATTTATGTAGGTATATGCATTAGCCGACCCCGTGATATACGGGATAAGGCTAGGGAGATGATGATGATGTATTATTATGCATATTTATTGTATTTTATTATGATATTAGGCTTTGAATCTTAAATAATATAATTTTACATATATCATAATTGTACACGACTTATCTGCCTCACTTATGCACTGTGACTACCGTAGGTCAGCAGGAAGAGACTTATTTTTAGATATAAGCTGTAACTGTAGTGCTATTGTTTTGTTTTATGTTTGTGTCCTCTGTGTGCCATAAACTGTTAAATAAATATAAGCTACCGCTATAGAAGGCGTACTCCTACCCCCGCGCTGAATTCGTACCTCACCGCCCCGCCGTGCGACGGAGGGCACGATCTGAGATATAAGTCGGCGATCGCAAAGAAAGTATGCGCACGCACACATTCAAATCCGTACAAACACGTATGTATGTCCTATGTCTGTGGTATGTACATACCACTAAATCGAGCCTTGGGTACGAAATAATAAACTATAAACTAGGACGCCAACTATGCGCGTTATAAAATATTATCAACTAGCTTTATCGCCACAGTTTCACCCGCGGCTTTATGAGATTTCCCGTGGCATTCCAATTTTACCGCGGTAATAAGGAGCCTATGTTCTTCAGCGTGAACGTAGCTTTCTATTGGTGAAAGGATTTTTGAAACTAGTCCAGTCTTCTTCTTAGCGAGTGGATTCTCGAGTCGAACAGTCCAGACAAACATACACACGAACACAATAATACAAACAATAAAAAATACAAATTTTTCCTTTTTAAAATATTAGTATAGATTTGTGACTAACCTGCACCAGATTTATCGGCTCCCTCATCATCCGAGTCGAGGATTTTCTTCGTCTTCTTCTTCGGTTTGCCGCTAGTGTCAGAGCCACTGTCAGCACCTTTGCGCTTTGATGCTTTCGCGTCGGCGTCCCCGTCGCTTTCCGAGTCAGATAGAACTGCGCGCTTCTTCTTTTCACCTTAAAAGTAAGAAAATAAAATATAATTTAATACAGACAACATACAAATCAGAAAACGTAGTTACAAATTTAATTATACCTTTAAAAAAAACAATGAACATTTTAAAAAGTATTTTTTGTTTTTCCGAATTAATTGCTTTTGGTCTGAAGACAGATTCCATGTGGGACAATAACAAATATGTATTAAAATAACTCCCTATGCTCATGGCAGTGAATGTGTTAAAGTTCAACTTACCAATGCCAGCCTCAGAGCTCTTTGATCGCGATCTGGAAGGACTTTTAGACTTGCTTCTTGATTTTGATCTAGATTTAGATTTTGACTTGGATCTGAAATATCAAAATATGATAAACAAACACTATATGTATGTATAAGTCACATTTAATTTCATCATAGTCTTTATATCTTGAAAAACAGAATATCACTGTATAGTATAAACTGCAGAATATAGTAAAGAAACACTGATGATATCAGTGCAAAGCCGGGGTGGGTCGCTAGTTAAAAATATTTCAAAAATAATCACCTGGATCTGCTCTTAGATTTATCTTTAGCCTGTTCATCATCAATCATAAGGTTTGGTGAGTTGCTTCTACTATCCTGGATGTCTTCTCTGGTTTCAGGGCTCTTAGACCTGGCAGAAGAGGCACTTCCAGATCTGTACCCTGACTTCCCACTCTTCGGACTACCACTTCCTGATTTAGACCGAGACCTAGCCTGAGCAGGTTCAACCTGAGTGTAAGTTGGTGACTGCAATTTTGTTTTTGGACTTTGAGCGTGAGATTTAGGAGTCTGTGATCGTGATTTGGCACTGTGTGGGCTCTGCGACCTGGACTTGGGACTTGTTGCTCCAGATTTAGGGCTAGCGGAGCCAGATTTCTGACTGCCAGATCTAGCACTTGCAGCAGATCCGGAGCGAGACCTGGATTTGGACTTGGAAGCTCTTTTAGGGCTACCAGATGCATTAGATTTGCCGCTACCAGAGGCATTGGACGAAGCAGATTTGTTACTCTGAGCAGAACCTGACCGGGACCTGTTAGGGCCAGCCGGCGAGTTTGATTTACTCCGAGAAGCATTTGATGTATGGGAAGCTTTCCTGGAATGTCTTGAGTGCTGGGATTTTGGAGATTCACTTCCAGATTTGTTAGCAGGGCTCCGGGATGGGGAACTGTAAAACCACAGCCATTATTGTTACACAAATTGGAATAATCAATATCAAGTTCTTTTACAGTAATTCCTGCTTTGCTAAAAAATACGGGAAACTAAGACAGCAAATTACAAAGTAGATGTGCTGGATTTTACTAACCTAGATTGGCTGCCACTTTTACTACCACTTTTGCTGCCGCTGGAGCTATCTGAGTCAGACCCCGAATCAGTATCTGTCAAAGTAGAGCATTGCATGTTATTTCACATAAATAGTTATGTCTACAGTTAGTGCTGCAAAGGAATTTAGGCTTTTAGCCCTTATTTTAAGATTAAGACTGTTAAATAAAAATACTTGTAGGCTAAAAACCTATAAAGCCATTTATTCCTTGTGGCTAGGCTAGGTCTAAGCCTATTCAAGCCTTTAGGATTATACCCAAATCTAGATTTGGAAGCCTCATTGGAATAACATGTGTGAATTTTATGCACTTCCAATAATATTACATACATTATGTATCTAATTGATAACCTACTTTTAAAACCTGGTAAGCAGGATTTAAAAAAAAAAACGTGCTTAAGAGCCTAAAGGCTATAACCTTTTTTTAAGGCCTGCTACTTTAAAAAAGGCTGTAGATTTTTATAAATGACGAAACAATTACCTATTAATATTAATTGAATTACTAATGTATAAAAAACCAAGCATGACACCTTTGCAACGCCCTATAGAACGGACGACGGGTGCAAGTACACTGCCAAAATATGTATTTTTTAAGATCTTTATGTAAAAATGTACATGTATGCAAAATAAATTGAATTGAACATTTAAAGCCCTATTTTACAGGTCTTGTCCAAAAAGGACTCTATAAGCTGAAATTTAGGGCTTAAAGCAACAAACAAGTCCTTTGCAGCACTATCTACAGTGATAATAAAAATAAATATTAAAAACTTAAAATGGCATACTGTTTTTGAGATTTTACCTATCATATTTAACGCTTACATTTTAAGATTCTAAGAGTAAGCATGGCAATTAAATGATTACAATCATTGTTCAATCCCGGTAAACAAAAAATATCGTGCAGGATCAGGAGACATTTTGGTTAATGGTCACTTACCTTCAAATGAATTCTTGGACTTCGGAGCCATTTTTCAAGTAAAATTACGCAGCTTATTCTACTGTAGAAATTGTTAAATCTATCTGAAATAATAAACAATGAACTGAATCGTAACACTTAACAAAATTCTACCAAAACCTATGACCAAAACTCAGTTTATTTTGTGATTTTGAGGTTAGGTTAGTTTGATTGACGCGACAGACGCCATTGCAAATGTCAAATGATACAGCGCTTTATTCATCATTCAATTCAGCTTGCTGGGTGAACTATACACGATGCTGCTTGTTGCTTGTATTCGTTTAATTTCGTTCAGTTTATTTAATTCTAGTCTGCCAGTTTCTTGGATCAAGTTTGGATCTTTGGATCAAGATATTTATTTAAACTACGTAAAGAACGAGAAGCTAATTCATAAAAATATCCAGACGTGTAGACAAATTATTCACTATACTTGTACTAATTATATAGTAGTAGTAGTATAGTTACGCGATAAGCGATACCTAGTTCGTGAATGATGATGATGATAATATGATGTTCCCGCGGTTAGAAGAAGCTTTATTTTATATTAGAACATAAAGAAAGAAAGAACATGTATAGGTTACTATACAAGGTCTAAATATAAATGGACTCAAAGAGCTTCTTTATGTATACCTAATGAATGATTTACCTACTAATTATAACAAACAGCTTACCAAAGCACAAAATTAAAAAAAAAAATTGCACACTGTGGGTAGGTTTACTAAGGATATTGTAACAAAAATAACAAAAAAAAAAAAAATCTGGTACAATATCTATCCTTGCTCTGTACCTAGAATCCTGATTCCCGATCCGTTTTCGAAACACGATATTAGCATCGTATCATTCCATACCGTGTGCCACACTATAATACCTACCTTACCTGCCGGACCTGGTATGTTTAAAAAGAAACAAAAAAAATAAAGTAGGTATAAATCATGACATAACATACATACCTACTTAAAATTACATTCACAAGTTACATTACAGTCGAAACCTAACTTTTAACAAAGTATATGTATGTATTTAACCATTTCTTCGCATTATGACAAGAACCAATACATGATCCTGAGAAACGAATAAAGACCACAATCACATCACACACGAAGCCATGTTTACGAAGTTGAAACCTGATAAGTTTGTACAACTGGGTTAAGAAACAGTGGGGTCAAATCCTACAAGCTGTGTTGGTTGTCGCATTGGTACCTACTTAGTTGTAAATCGAATAGCTGGGCCCCATAATACAAAACAAAGGGCAGGCAGCGGCGGCGGCAGGCCGCCGGGCCGGGCGTGCGGGCACGCGGGCACGTTCGCTTGCATCTGTTCTCACTTTGAATGGCCCGATTCAATGGCAGGCTTTTTTTTCTTCCGTTTTTAGTTTAGTTGAACGATGGCAGCGGCCGGCGACGTGTGTGCCGGCCTTATACGACACAAAGTTACGCTCCTACGAGAACTTTGCGATACTAATATCTTAGACGTTTTAGTGAAAAAGGGTCTTATAAGCGTTAGCGATCTTGAACTGATAACCGGCGCTGCGGATTCGGAAAAATGTAATTATTTCTTAGAGATTGTTAGTAAACAAAGTGATGCCAAGTTAAGTGATTTGTTTTTCGTGCTCGAAAAGGAATGCCCCAAGCTTTATAAGGAGTTGACGAACGACAGACATAGATTCATACATAACGGTAAGACCTTTTTTAGTACACTTACCAACTTTAACTATTTTTATGTTTTCCCACTGTATTATTTCCTACCAAAGCTATGTCAGAAAGCCAAAGTTACGGTCAACTGGGAGTCAAATCTAATGCACACTGGCGACTGCACGGAAGTTCACGGAACTCGAGATGTTATACAATGGGACGTCGGATCACTGACGACTGCTGACGATATGGGTTTGATTGATAAATTGCATGACCACTGAACACTGTTCAGCAAGAGGGGCGTTCTAAAATCGGGTCTGTATCCGATAATAAATGTTAAATTGCTCCCCACATGCGGGTAGGTAAATCAGGAAATAGGGAACCCTCTTTCGTGGAAACCAATCGGTTTAAGAACCATTTTATAGGTGAGAGATCTCTGTGAGTAGGTAGGTACAAACCGCTTTGATGACTCACCAGTTCACCACGCACTGGGTAAATAATAAATAAACTGCATCATAGGAGGTCCATATGTTTGTAGTAGTTAATGAACTGTGGCACAACTCTAGATGTGGTAGAGATTGTGAAATAAAAAGTTGAATAATCTCATAATGATAACTGTAAAGAAGGATATACCTACAGGATGTTCAACGCTTAAATGCTAAATAAATTGCCAGGCATATGTGACAATGATAAGTAAAACAGAAGATTTAATGACGAATAGAATGATTCACGATCCAAAAGTGATAATCAAGAAGATAACACAACCATAGAACATCAACTTTTTGTCTCCCCCGTGGGAACAAAGTCGGGAGTCCAAAACAAAAGATTAATACATTTTTATACGGAAACAGCAGCTATAGTATTTCCAACTGACTTTTAGAATAAAGGTAAACAAAATTTTATGTCTTTTTATTCAAAAACACTCAGTAATAAATTTATTAAATTATACGTGTTGGCAAATCAGTAAATTACTAAAACTACTATTTCATCACGTTGTCATATCTAATAGCTTAAGTTTATTTAAGAAACAAGATATTCGATTAAAAGACATGAAACTTTGTTAACCTTTATTGTAAAACTGAGTTGGAAATAGGTACTATAGCAATGTTAGTTACTTTGTGGGGACACAAGTGCGTCGAACTTAACAATTGCTACTTACTACGGGTTCTAGGAAACGCCATTAAAGCGGTTGTTGATTCATGGAAACCAATGGAGTCAGATTATTCTCCGATATCATATACCCGGCAAAAAAGGGACGTGTTTTAAAAAGAGCAGAATAATTTGGTTTATGTATTACTCCTTATTCGTAGATGGCTTAGCAACCTACAACTTTTACACAATAAAATCATTTCGATATATTTCGGATACTGAGCAGTACTAAAATACTATACCGGGTGTAAGGGACAGCGTCCTGCGAACTGATAGGGGTTGCTCAGTCAAGAACACTTAACCACTTCCACCAGGAAACTTTTTCAGGAAAAGAAAAATAATGGCTTTTCAATACAAATCATCTGATCAAAGTAGGCATTTCTGTATGGAACAGCCAATTTTTTTTTACTTTCTTGAAATAATTTCCTGGTAGAAGTTGTTCAATGTCGTTGACTGAACATCCCCTATCTGTTTGCGGGACGCTGTCCCTTACACCTGGAATACTATAGTATACCTATAGGTAATCCCGATACGATTCAATTCAGCTTGAAGCTCTTTGAATCTATTACGGTATCTTTCGATATTTTACGGCACGCAAAAACTTCGATTCGTTTCGGGGTGTAATAATCTATAGTTTCGTCAACTCACTATCTTAATACCGAACACCTAGCTATAATATACACACTTATAATTTATCTGCTTTGTCTGTGTCCGACCATCGGCCAACGGATCATGGGATAGTCATAGTCATATAGTCACGCCTGTACCCCTAATAGGGTAGGCAGAGCGTAAACGACCTAAACAAAGGTCGTTCCGCCACGTCTGACAAAGTTTTGAGGGTTATTTAAAATAGATTTGTAAGTATATTGCTGTACTTACAGGTTGTCAGCCCATCGCCTAAATTGCAATATACTGAAACTCTCGGAACCCTTAGCAGATTTTACAGCATGCCCGGGAGGAAATGCAGCTGGCACATTGTATGTTTTTCTCTCGCCCCCAGTCCAGCATGGGACAGTAATATCTCTATAACGTATGTTACGAACGATGCCCGCTTACCATCAGGTGGACCGTTGCTTATAGTCGGGGGTCGTTCAAAGATTTATCCTGTGAACAATGTCCTCAGTGAGGTTAGAACACCTATAGTATTTCAAACTCAGTTTTAGAATAAAGGTAAACAAAGTTGCATGTCTTGGGGGTCAAAGCTGTCCGCGTCCGTAGGCGAGGCCCTTTTCTGGGCCTCTTACTCGAGTTTCCCTACACGTGGCCCCTGGGCAGTGCAAAATGGACAGCACTCTCTCCGGTGGTAGGCTTCGGCCGCGGCTGGTTACCACCCTCCTAACTAAATAATGTCGCCAAGCGGTACCGCCGTGTTCCGACATGTAGTAAGGAGAAGCCAGTATGGAGGTTGGGTCTGTACAGTAGTACCGCGGCATGTAGCAGGTCGGAGTGGCTGATTGTTGCGACAACGAGTGGCTGGTTCTGGAGGCTAGCGGGATCCGAAGCACGGTGCACCGCTGGCCGACCGTAGGAAGTTGAGGGCCCAAGTAGCGGGAAAGCCACCCGCGAAAGGCTGCCCTGCCACCTCACGAAAAATCCCGGGATGCTCCACCTTGCCGGTTGGCGACCGGATGGGAGGACCAGGTGGCAATCCCCGGGGGGGTTCGGGCGTCCCTGCGGTCTCCAAGCCAGCTATCTTTGCGTGTGGCTGCAATCAGCTCATTTTCTAAGCATATTGCAACGCGGTACCTCGTACAACTGCCTTCCTCCTGCCTATTCACTTTTTCCCCACATCACCAATTATGAAAACACTCAAAAAACGGAAAATGGTTAAACAGCGGTTGCACGTCCTCCCACTTAAAGTGCACCTCTCAAATATTCGAGGCTTGCATTCAAATCTCAACCCCGTCCATCACCATCTTGAGACTGAAAAACCGCATCTGCTGTTCCTCACTGAGACGCAGATCAATTGTCCGGCTGACGCGGCGTACCTCAGCTATCCCGGCTACACACTAGAACACAGGTTTCTACCTCGTGCCGGAGTCTGTGTGTACGCTCGCGATGACATTTGCATCAAGCGTCTCAAGAACCTTGAGGCACCAAGTTTTTCCGTATTGTGGGTACTGGTCGATACTGGTGTAGCTCAAAATGTGTATGCTTGCGTCTATCGCTCGCATAGTGGAGACACGGAGACAACCAAACTGTTTGAACACCTCAGTGAAGGTGCTGATGAAGCTCTCCAGAGATACCCGGCAGCGCAGCTAGTCATCCTGGGGGATTTCAACGCTCATCATAAAGAGTGGTTGTTCCCATACCTAGTGACCGATCATGCTGGGCGAGAGGCGCGCAAATTTGCATTGTCGCTAAATCTCTCCCAGCTTGTCAGCTGTGCAACAAGGGTCCCGGATATTGAGTCTCATACAGCCAACTGCTTAGACCTTCTGCTGACTACCGATCCAGACCGATACTCTGTGTCTGTTTCTGCCCCATTGGGCACCTCAGATCACTGTCTGGTGAAATCTGTATCAGTGTATTCACCACCCGATCAGGGCCCTTGTGGTAAAAGACGGGTGTGGCGATACAGGTCAGCAGAATGGGATGAGATGCGCCACTTCTTTGCTTCGTATCCTTGGCAGGACTGTTTTTCTTCAGCCGAATCGTCGAGCTGCGCGGATGCTATTACAGAAGTCATACGTCAGGGTATGGAGTATTTCATACCGTTCTCTGATGTTCCTACCGGTAGCAAAGCTCGCCCTTGGTTTAATGCTGACTGTAACTGCGCGGAATCGCAGAAACAGTCGGCATTCCTTGCTTGGGCTGATGCTCGTGCACGCAAAGCTCCGAATACTCGCGATCTGAAGAAAAACTATAACAAAGCCACCAAGTTAAGCAAAAAGGAATTACGCAGGGCTCGATTCGCCCACATAGGCCGAGTAGGCGCTAAGCTTGCTTCCTATCCGGCTGGCAGTAAAGCATTCTGGTCGCTTGCGAAAGCAGTGGAAACAAATTTCTGCCAGCCATCTTTACCGCCTCTGCAGAGACCTGATGGGTCGCTTGCTCATACTGCGGAGGAGAAAGCCAATCTTTTTGCCTCCTATTTTGCGGAAAGTTCGCGTCTTGATGCCGCAGGTAAAATACCACCCCCGTTACCTCGTGTCGACTGCTCTATGGCAGCCGTACGCATCCGGCAAAAAGAGGTCCTTAAAACCATGCGAAATCTAGACGTGAATAAAGCAAGTGGCCCTGACGGTATCCCTGCAATCGTCCTGCGTAACTGTGCGCCTGAGTTGTCTCCGGTGTTGACACGCCTGTACCGCCTCTCACTTGAGACTGGTGTTGTTCCCAAATCGTGGAAGCTTGCAAATGTGCAACCTGTACCCAAAAAAGGTAGTCGAGCAGACCCTGTCAACTATAGACCCATATCGGTAACCTCTATACTCTGCAAGATTATGGAGCGTGTACTGAATAACCGGCTCCTGGCATACCTTGAGGATAATGATCTCCTTAACGATCACCAATACGGCTTCCGCCGAGGGCGATCGACGGGGGACCTCCTCGTGCATGCCACTCACTTATGGAGCGAGGCTATCGAGAGACATGGTGAAGCACTTGCCGTGTCTCTGGATATCTCCAAGGCCTTTGACAGGGTCTGGCACGCTAGCCTTACTGGCAAGCTTCCCGCCTACGGGTTACCTGCTGGCCTTTGCAACTGGATTTCGGACTTCTTGAGCGAACGATCCATTCAAGTGGTCTTAGAAGGCTGCTCCTCCGGACAACAGGCTATTGATGCCGGAGTTCCTCAGGGTTCTGTCCTGTCTGCAACCTTATTCCTGCTGCATATCAACGACATGTTTACACCCGATACCTTTGGGTACGCTGATGACAGCACGGTTGTTGACAGATATCTGTCCAGTGCAAGGGCCAACAGTGAAACAATCCAGTCTTGTCGGGAGTCCATGGTGGATCGTCTGAACTCATCGCTAAGGGTGATATCCGAGTGGGGCGATGCCAATCTCGTCAAGTTCAACGCATCCAAAACCCAGGCGTGTCTATTCTCGACAAAACGGAGTCCTTTTAACCTGGCTCCAACTTTCCGGGATGTATCCGTACCGATTTCTGACCATCTTGAGCTTCTTGGTATGAGCCTTACGTCCGACTTGAACTTTGGACGTTACATTGAGTCTCTGGCCACAACAGCTGCCAAAAAACTTGGTATCCTCTCGAAGGTGAGGCGATACTTCACACCGGGACAGCTATTGCAGTTGTACACAGCTCAAGTCCGATCGTGTATGGAGTACTGCTGCCACCTTTGGGACGGTTCAGCTAAATACCAGCTGGCTGCCTTAGACTCAATCGAGAAACGCGCTAAGAAGCTCATTGGAGACTCAGCACTGGTTGAGGCAAAACTACAGAACCTTGAGCACCGTCGCAGAGTGGCGTGCATGTCGGTATTTTACAGGATACATTTCGGGGAGTGCGCGTTAGCACTTCATGACCTTATACCCCCCTCCCCTTTCCATCTCCGGAGCACGAGGCGTGGACAGGGGTTCCACCCTTATGTCGTGGATATACCACAAATTCGCACGAAGCGGTTCGCTTCCACATTCTTAATGCGAACGGCTAAGGAGTGGAACTCCCTGCCGGCGGATCTGTTTCCGGAACAATATAACCTGGGCCTTTTCAAGGCGAGAGTGAATAGGCACTACATAGGTGAGTATGTTTCAACATAGTCCGCATCGTCACTTTCCACCAGGTGAGATGGCGGACAAATGCTCGCCTATATATATTAAAAAAAAAAAAAAAAAAAAAAAGTCTTTTAATCGAAGATCTTGTTTCTTAAATAAGTTCTAGCTATTAGATATGACAAAATAATGAAATAGTAGTTTAAGTAATTTAACTAATTTTTAAAATGTGATTATGAATAAAAAAGCATGAAGCTTTGTTAACCTTTATTCTAAAACAGAGTTGGAAATACTATAATGAATGACAATGACAACAAGCTTATTAATAGGTAAGGTAAGTAGGTACCTATTGCATCATTTAACTGCATTTATGGTCTTGGCCCACTGTCGACGCCGACACGAGATTTACAAACTGATATTGTTGTTTGTGTAATAGCAATACCTAATAGATAGGTAGTAGGTACCTAACCTAACTAGATGATTATTAAGGTGATTCCTAACGTCTGTTTTTAAGAGCTTTTTTCTTCTAAACGAATCATTGGAAAATTGTAAAAAAAACATTCATTTAATAAATTAGTTCATGGCCTGCAATTGCAACATTTAAAAATATTCTAGCTCTTCCATGCTGGCCTGGGAGCGAAAGAAAAACATAGAATGTGCCAGCTGCATTCCTCCTTGGCAGGCTGTAAAAACCACCAGAGTATCCGAGGGTTTCTGTATATTGCAATTTAGGCGATAGGCTGACAACCTGTCACTACAGCAATATACCTAAAAATCTATCTTAAATAACCTTCAAAAGTTTGTCAGTCGTGGCCTTTGTTTAGGTCGTTTACGCTCTGCCTACCCCATAAGGGATAAAGGCGTTATTATATGTATGTAGTTCATAAATAAATATGCTAAAAAAATCTGGAAGTAAAGCTGTTTTTATCAGTAAATTTGATATTCCTTCAAAACTATTAGGAGCGCTTTCACGGTTCCTTCGGGAAAACATACGTATTATGATAATCTATAATCGCAATATAGCTTTGATGTCGCAGTGCGTTTGGCAGAGTACTAGGTACCAGTCGAAATTAATTTAAGCCATTACGATCGATACGATAAGAAGAAGAATATAGCTTTTCCGACTCGTAGTTTTTATGGTATTAGCTTTTATGTGTGTTTATCGCATATTTTTGACGCGGTCACGGACGTAACCGCCACGCCGTAGCGCGCGCTGATTTAAACGATATTCTAATGCTTTAGGGGCGATGGTTGCATATCTTGAAATCCACCTGCTCATCTACCGTTAGGATACACCTTAAATATTTAACAAAACATGGTGAAAATAATAAAAATATGGTCTACTTCACCTACAAAAAGTATTCATTGTGTAAGTTAATGTCAGGTCAGGAGGTGATCAGAGATGGAGCAAAAATGATAAGATACGATGAAATTGGCCTATACAAGAACAATTTAGATTAATAATGTCGACAGAGCAAATTATAGGGCCCGTTAAAATTCCTAGTTATGTGACAAGTTGATCGTACGGTACACCAAGGATCAAAAGATGCAGAGCAAGTGCAACATGTGCGCCGACGCACCTGCTAAAGTGATATTTCAAAATGCAAAAATGGCGGATGGCGCTACAGTTGAACAGCTGTCCTTAACTGTATTGTGTCTATAAATAACAATATCCAGTTTAGCAAAAATGAAGAAGAATAATAAAACATCTATTCAAATACGGGGTAGGTACGTGGTGGTATAAGAATGATAGAAGTAATTGGTTTTTTTTCACTGCTAAAAGCGAAGCGAAGGCGAAGGTGAGGGAATTTACATTTGCATTGCGGAATTATTATTAATTTAGGACCATAACACAAAATAATAATAGACCATAGCTAAAACTTTTGCAACAAAAATATTATACTAAATTCACTGATCCTACCAACAAAAACACTGTTTTAAATTTCGAAAACTAAAAATACAAAAGCACTGAAGCCGTATTTTTTAATAACTCGAACTCCAATGCGCATACAAAAGAGAAAGATATTTCGTATGCGCATTATAGGCTAGTTGCAATCGCTCAGACCCCGTTAGTAAATTCCGGAAAATTGCTACAAGAAGTTTTATTGTTTTAATGGCTTCCACTTAGACATTATTTTAGGTATTTATAAAGCGATCTCAAGATTAAGAGCAATATTAAGTATGGATTTGACAGGTCATATTGTATTGAAATTCCTGATACGAACTCAAACTAGCTGTCAATCTCAAGTGCTGTTTACCAATACGAGCCTTAATGCCCAATATGCTTCTCTTAGGTTCGTATCTGGAGTAATTCAAACTTGTTATGATTTCAAAATTGTTTTAGTTTTTATTTAGAATTAGTGACCTCCCACTTGTGCACAACTCTGCCAGGGAGGGGAAACTAATAGAGGCATATGGGACAATAAGTGAAGCCATTAAAATAATAACAAATGCCTTCTTCCTTGCTGGACTGAGAGCGAAAGAAAAACATAGAATGTGCCAGCTGCATTTCCTCCCGGGCATGCTGTAAAAACCAGCAGCAGGATCAGAGGTTTTCATTATTGCAATTTAGGCGATGGCCGCCAACTTGTCACTACAGCAATATACCTACAAATCTTCAATAACTCTCAAAACTTTGTCAGACGTGGCGGAACAATCTTTGTCTGCCTATCCCATTAGGGCGTGATTATATGTATGTATGTATTAAAATAATATAACCTCTTGTAGCAATTATCCGGTCGATCTTCGTTTTCAACTAGCCTATTACCTTTCAAGCGATTCTAAAATACGACTCCTGCGCTATCCCTCTACCATCAGTCTACTCTAAATTCTTGTGATAACTGGTACAAAAAAGCACGCCTTTATGGTCGGAGACGCCGGTTCCCATGGCTAGTTCACACGGGCAGCCGCCTGCCTGTCGGTCACACCCCACTGCTCGCTACACTCCTAATAGTTTCTAAATGGTCCTAGACAGGGCGAGCCGGCCTTCGACCTCTAGTCAACCTTATACCGGGTGTAAAAAAAACTGACCGAATAGGATGTGAGGGTGTGAACTGAACAACATTTTCCAAGGAATATAAATAGAAATAAAGCTGGCCCTGACTCGAGCCACTGACACTATTTGTATGGGAGCGCCTTCATTTACATATTTCGACCTATGTTTCCATGCTGGACTGGGAGCGAGAGGAAAACATAGAACGTGCCAGCTGCATTTCATCCCGGGCATGCTGTTAAAACCAGCTAAGGGTTCCGAGTTCTTCAGTATACTGCAATTTAGGCGACGGGCTGACAACCTGTCACTACATAAATATACCTACTTACCTACACATCTATCTTTAATAATCCTCAAAACTTGGTCAGAGGTGGCGGAACGACCTTTCTTTAGGTCGTTTACTCTCTGTCTACCCCATTAGGGATAAAGGCGTGATTATATGTATGTATGTATGTTTCTTGGGGAAATTTCTTGTTTCCCTCATAAAAATGTGGTCATTGATTTTTTTACTGAAAGTTGTTTAGTTTCGTTGACTGAGTAACCCCTATCAGTTTGCGGGACGCTGTCCCTTACACCCATTATAAATACAACAGTTTTGTAGTTACTTAGTTGTGCACCCTTTGTTTTAAATTGAGCATATTTGTTCAGTTTCTGAGTGAAGCGTTTGGTTTGGTATTCATCGTGGAGGCTTAACTCCCACGTAATTTTAGGCAATCGTGGTACGCATTACATTACATCATTGCTAATAGCTAATAAGGCCCGTATTGATTAACAGCACTTGAGTGTGACAGCTAGTTTGAGTTCGTATCAGAAATGTCATTTCAGTACAAAACGACCTGTCAAATCCACACTTAATATTGCTCTCAATTTTGAGATCGCTTTATGAATACGAGCCTAAGCATCTCGAGTAAACATTGTACTGAGTAGTTACCATTATCATTACCAAGCAGTACATACTAATTATGTTCAAATTATACTCTTATTTTAAGTATTTCACGAAGTATTGAGGGCTCCAAATGACACGATTCAACTAATTGAGATGGAATTTGATAAATCATATTTTTATTATTGGAACAATTCATGTTTTTGGAACAATTCCGTCTCGACCTCAGAGTGCCGGTTTTCCGACGTTACGGGCCTAAGCCAAGTGAACATCGTTTTGGTTTTCAGTTTCATTAGGATGTGCTGTATCGACCTGTAGAAATTTTCTTACAATGCTACAAGTGTTGAGTATGACTGCTTTCTGTAAACTAATATTATATTGATTTAGGGAGTTCTAATATTTTGGTGGATTGATGTAATTATTTTCGTATGTCACCGGTAGTAAACAAGACAATTGGAACAATTTATTATTATTACCAGCGACCCGCCCCGGCTTCGCACGGAAATTATCAGTGTTTCTCTACTATATTATGCATGTATTATACATATAAACCCTCCTCTTTAATCACTCTATCCATTAAAAGAAACCGCATCAAAATCCGTTGAGTAGTTTTAAAGATTTATGCATACATAGGGATACAGGGACAGAGAAAGCGACTGTTTTATACTAAGTAGTGATATAAGCCTAAACTGTCTCACTGCTGGATAATATCATATATATTATGAAATTCTTCCATGCTGGACTGGGAGAGATAGAAAAACATAGAATGTTCCAGCTGCCCTTCCTCCCGGGCATGCTGTAGAAGACAGCAAAAGGGACTCGAGGGTTACAGTGTATTGTAATTTAGGCGATGGGCTAACAACCTATCACTACACATTAGCAATACACATTACAATCTAAAATTGCCCTCAATTTTTGTCAGACGCGGCGAAAGCGCCTTTTACGAGGCGTTTAACGCTCTGCCTACCCCGTAAGGGATAAAGGCGTGATTTTATGTATGTATGTATGAAATTCTGATGCAAACACGGTTTTAAAATATTCACCCAGGATTTCCAGAGCAGAGGAACTGTGCGATGTTGTCCACTCAGATGATGATGATGAGCTTGAATCTGATAAGTAATTTAATTAACGGTAAGGTGACCTTACACTTTGCCCCACACTAATTTCATTAAGGACTACTCACTGGGCAAAATCTCGTCTGTTCTATTTTATAACAGTTGATTCTCAGTAGGTATATAGTGTAGGATAGGTAGGTATATATCAATAATTTGGATATACCTATCCGGGACCAACCGGTACAGTCGCGAATGTTTTTATATGGACTGAGCATTGAACTAAAACATGTCTTAACGTATTCTCAATTCTTTATTTGCTTTTATGGTGTACAAAGGTGTTCTAAATAGATTCAGAAACAAACATGAACCCTGTAAGTGTATGGCAATTTGAAAGTAGGTAACATCACAGAGTAACTAATAATACTAACGTACCAGTAACATATAAAGTTTGTTATGCTAGGTACATAGGTACTTATAATTTAAAAATAATAGAATGCTAGTTTTTAGTATCTAAATTATCTTCTAAGAATTCGTCTATTGTGTAATAGCATTTCTTTAATAAGATTTTTTTAAGGACATTTTTAAATTTATCAGTCTTTTTAATTGATCTTATGTTGTTTGGAAGTTAATTATATATTTTAACTGCCATCGTAGATCAATGGGTATACGGGTAGTCATAATTTTAGTTCGTAGACCTTTTTGCCCAGTACTATAGTGATGTTACTTTAAACCAGCATCTCGTGCAATTTTACATACAGGCCATGCTTTTTTCTTAGTGCAGCAACAGACAGGCGTCACTTACTGCGCGCAAGGTTGCGCTCAACAGGCTGTCAATGCTTTTTGCATTGCTACGCGCGCGTACTGGCAGAATGTTGCGCCGACGTAGAGATTCTCACTAGTGCGTAAGGTGACGCATGTGTTTTATTGTAGGTAATGCAAAAAGCATTGACAGCATGTTGCGCGCAGCAAGTGACGCCTGTGTGTTGCTGCATTTAGAGTGCGTTAGCCCTGTTGGAATTATCTGGCCATCATGGCTAAGTTATCGCCTCACATGACAAGCTATGAACTTACTTACCTACTAGGTTGGACAAATAACTCGTTCATTTAGCGTCTCCGTTGAGTAAGCCGTCGCTTATCGCTGGTGTTATCGCCTTGCCAATGTTTGTGGGAACTTCTAACGTCTTTCCGAGATAAGTGGATATTATTTGCCAGTCATTTTATAAATATGTACATTTCATACTAGTCTCGAAGTTATTAACGTAAAATCAATAGTGTAAAAGCCAGGTAATTTGAATGCTATAAATGAAGAATCAATAGTGTAAAAGCCAGGTAATTTAAATTTGAATGCTATAAACGAAGAATCAATAGTGTAAAAGCCAGGTAATTTACATTTTAATTACTTTACCTAAATTTTCTTTGCCCTGCAGTGGGACTCCACAGTCTCATAAATATAAAAACATTTTCTTACATAATTATGCTCTCTATTCTATACGCATCAAACTTCATGAAATCGAATATACCTATACTTCTTCGCATATACTAGTATACAGGGTGTAAGGGACAGCGTCAAGCAAACTGATAAGGGTTGCTCAGTCAACGAAACTGAACAACCGGAAGTGAAAAATAAAAACGACCTTCCCATACAAAAAAATCACCTCAATCAGACAATTTGTATAGAAAATCTAAGACTCCTTTTGACTTCCTGAAAAAAAAATCCTGCTTATATTTGTTCAGTTTCGTTGACTGAGCAACCCCTATCAGTTTCCGGGACGCTGTCCTTTACACCATACGTATAATATCAGTTATCACTACATAGTATAAAACAAAGTCACTTTTTCTGTCCCTATACCCATATGTATGCATAAATCTTTAAAACTACGAAACGGATTTTGATGCGGTTTCTTTTTAATGGATAGACTGATTCAAGAGGAAGGTTTATATGTATAATACATGCATAATATAGTAGAGAAACACTGATAATTTCCGTGCGAGCCGGGGCGGGTCGCTAGTATACTAATAACTAAAAATGTGATAACAGCTAATTTCATTGAATTTCCGAGGCAGTAAGTAGCATTGTTTGGGTTTGAGGTCCCTCCTTTCCCAGGGTTCGATCCCACGTACCCGTGAGCCCGTGCACTGGTATTAACTATTAATTGTAAAAACAGCTTAATTATCCGTTCTTCGTAGACTAAGGAAATATCCATTAAAAAACTTGTTTTTTGTTATCTGATAATGGCGATTCAATTCTTTTTTTTATACAGGAAGCTTCCGCAAAATGATAGGATTTACTCAGCCAATGAAACTGAACAACTTTCACAAAGAAATAATTTCAAGGAATGAAAAATGTTTAGCCCAGTGTTGCAGTCTTTTTAGTATGAAATCGCCGAAAAGTCAATTTCAAGTCGCCTAAAAGTACAAGATTAAGAGCCTAAGCCCATTTTTATAAACAGCACTTGAGACTGACAGCGTGTTTGTTTTCGTATCAGAAATGTCATTTCAGTACAAAATGACCTGTCAAATCCATGTTTCATCTTGCTCCCAATCTTGAGATCGCTTTATAAATACGAGTCTAAAATTGCCTAAATATTTACGAATAGTCTAAATAGTTACTAATATAAATGCGAGACTCTATTTAGTATGGATGTTATTTAAATAATTTGGTTCGATTTCAAAATCTTGAGTCAAAGAGGGTGGATCATGGGTAGATGGTAGAAATTTCCAATTATTAAGAAACTCCTTGTGTCAGGGCCCATTTTGTTCGTATTATTACCCCGTATGATGAAAATAGCTACAATTAATATTGTTTTAAGTAGCCTTATATTTTTTTTCGAGTGAGCCTAAATTGCGACCAGTCGCCAATCGGAAATTTTGGTCGCCACAGCACCCTCCGAGATAGCCCCGCTCCATAAATCGCCGCACTTAGCAGCACTGCCCACACCATCCCATACAAATTGTCTAATCGTGGTGGTAATTTTGTATGGAGGTAAAAAGTTTATACGTGTCCTAAAAGATTTTCTTTGTGAATTTTGTTCAGGAGCACTTGGCTCTCAAGACCTTGTATAGATTCGTCACCGTCGGCGCACGCGCAAGACGCGCATGCTCATTGAATCATAACGACTTCCAACCAGAAGCATACTCGCTATGTAACACGACATTACACAATTATAAAGACAATTATACATAGTTTGTTTATACCATACCTACATATAGGCACAGGGTTGAAGGCAGCCAGGCATCATGCGAAATTGATCATGAAATTTGAAAATTTGCTCAATGAGACAGAATTACAGACCGCACATACGTACATACAATCACGCCTTTATCCCTAATGGGGTTGGCAGAGCGTAAACAACCTAAACAAAGGTCGTTTGACAAAGTTTTGAGGGTTATTTAAGATAGATTTGTAGGTATACGCCTGCTGTAGTGACAGGTTGTCAGCACATCGCCTAAATTGCAATGTACTGAAACCCTCGGATCCTTTAGCTGATTTTTATTTATTTATTATTTTCTCTCGCTCCTAGTCCAGCATGGAAGAATGTTAAGCTGACAGACAGCAAGTTTATAGATATGAAAAAAAGGTAAATGGTTTATTTGGATCTAGTGACACCTTTTAGGGGTGAAAATGAGAGAGTAGTCCTTAGCCTTATCCCGTATCTCATGGGGTTAGATACCTAATCTAGGGGGATTATACGAGGGCACTGGTTTTACTGCCATCTGACCTCCGCAACACAGAAGGGAAACCAACCCTAACCTCATTTGGCTGTTGCCAGATTAGTGGCCAGCCAGCTCTCAGAGTTTTCAAGCTGCCAATCCGCCAATGATTAGCAATGGGCTCTGAAATGTATCTGTAATATTAATCGGGATCAAGAGCTTAACGTGCCTTCCGAAGCGCGGATACGCTCGAGTTGTTATACCACTGGCCACGGCGATGATTGCTTAACATTCGTTATCGGAATGAATAAGCACAAACCATTGGACCAACGTGCGCTTCGATAATGAGAGTAATGATTAGAAAAATAAATGTTTCTGATCGTGTAGGTAGTACTACGTTGGAAACGCAAGATATCTGCGCAAGAGCCATCAAGTCAGATTAAATTTAGACGATTTCCTGCCGTAATGATAGGAACAAAATGGTTTCTTGAAATGAGGGAAGTAAATCAATCGTAGAAAGGAATGAGATAGCATAAATGCGTAGGTACCCAAGAAATCATCGTGATACAAATACATACATACATATACATATAATCACGCCTTTATCCCTAATGGTGTCGGCAGAGCGTAAACGACCTAAACAAAGGTCGTTCCGCCACGTCTGACAAAGTTTTGAGGGTTATTCAAGATGGTTTTGTACGTATATTGCTGTAGTGACAGGTTGTCAGCCCATCGCCCAAATTGCAATATACTGAAACCCTCAGATCCCTTAGCTGGTTTTTACAGCATGCCCGGGAGGAAATGCAGCTGGCACATTCTATGTTTTTCTCTCGCTCCCAGTCCTGCGTGATACAAATGGTTTTCGATATTTATTATTTGCTGCGAGGTCCAGAGGACAGTGCAACAGCCGGTTTTGTTGCACCTTTAGCACCACCCGGAGCACCACTCTTTTCTTGCAGACAATCAGGTAAATTCAGCCTGCATTGTCCTAACCAAACTGGAAAAAATCTCACATAGTGATAAATTGACAAATATCAACTTTGTGTTCCCCCCTGGGAATCGAACCCAGGACCTCCGGTCCGGCGAATTATAAAAACATACTAAAAATGCTTATAAGTTTTTACGTGTGTCAATTATTACTTCTGTCCAACAAACTATTACTATCATCATTCATCGCCTACCGTACCCAATCCATGTGCCCAACATGAAATATTTAAAAAAAGAATGACAGTAAAGTACCTACTACTTAGTACCTAAATAGCGTGCTGGATTTTACCCCAACACGGCCAATAGTATAATCTACTTTAGATGAAATGCGAAATTAAGCTTTAAATTACGTGCATTAAGCCTTGATATCCTAGCAGGGTCGTTGTTGACTGAGGAGTACGTAATACGCACTCAGACGCAGGCGCAGGCGCAGGTATCGCGTTTCTATAGCATCGCACGTAATCGGATATGCAACGCCAGGAAGCATCCGGTGAGATGAAGCTTTTCTTTAGTAATCATCGAGGTAGGTATGTGTATTCAATGTTAGCAAGTTTTTATGGTTTTGCTACGCTGAGTTAAGGTTCGTTACGTCCATGGTGACCTGGGAGCGAGAGAAAAACATAGAATGTGCCAGCTGCTTTTCCTCCCGGGCATGCTGTAAAAACCAGCTAAGAGATCCGAGGGTTCAGTATATTGTAATTTAGGCGATGGGCTGACAATCTGTCATTACAGCAATACACCTACAAATCTATCTTAAACACCCTCAAAACTTTGTCAGACGTAGCGGAACGGCCTTTGTACCTAACAACGTTTACGCTCTGCCTACCCCATAAAGGCGTGATTATATGAGTTAGTGCTGCAAAGGCAGGTAACATCTTTCACTACATTCAGTTCCTATGTCACCTTGCATAGAAATACATATAATATTCAATATTGTTAATATGCCATTGTGAATGAGACAGGAACAATTTTTCTGGTCCAAGGTGTATTCTTTTGTTTTTTTTTTTGTGCATGTATCATTTTTATTTCGTCTTATACTTAGATGTAGTCTTCCATGCTGGCCTGGGAAGCGAGAGATAAACATAGAATGTGCCAGCTGCATTTCCTCCCGTGCATGCTGTAAAAACCAGCTAAGGGATCTGAGGGTTTCAGTATATTGTAATTTAGGCGATGGGCTGACAACCTATCACTACAGCAATATACCTGCAAATCTATCTTAAATAACCCTCAAAACTTTGTCAGACGTGGCGGAACTACCTTTGTTTAGGTAGTTTACGCTCTGCCTACCCCATTAGGGATAAAGGCGTGATTGTATGTATGTATACTTAGTTTTTTTATAAACGGTAGTAAAGTTTAAACCACCTGAGCGTGCACCTCCTTGTTAACTTTAACAAAGGTCGCTGACTCTACAGAATATACGGGGTGTAAGGGACGGTGTCCCGTAAATTCAAAGGGGTTTGGGGGTTGCTCACTTCAGTCATCGAAACAGAGCAACATTCCAAAGAAATTCTTCTGTCAAATGAAACAAATTTTGACGTTCCTATACAGAATGATCATTTCAATCCAGTTTACAGTTGACAAACCCTCTTCTGTTTCCTTACATCCTCCGGTCCTTAAGGTGCCCCCATCAGTAAAAAATACATAATTCATTAAAAACGCGGTGAATCGAAAAACCGGTCCAACAGACTCAAGTAATAGTAATTAAGGGGAATTGTGTTATACACATACATACATACATAAAATCACGCCTTTATCCCTTACGGGGTAGGCAGAGCGTAAAACGCCTCCTAAAAGGCGCTTTCGCCACGTCTGACATAAATTGAGGGCAATTTTAGATTGTAATGTGTATTGCTGTAGTGACAGGTTGTCAGCCCATCGCCTAAATTACAATACACTGTAACCCTCGAATCCCTTTTGCTGACTTCTACAGCATGCCCGGGAGGAAGGGCAACTGGAACATTCTATGTTTCTCTTTCTCTCCCAGTCCAGTATGGAAGAATGTTATACACGGGGTTCTAAATTATCGTAATTACTATTACTCGAGTCTGTTGAACCCGTTTTTCGATTCAATGCGTTTTTAGTGATTATATTTCTTTTTACTAATAGGGGCGCCACTTTGCTAGTATCCTTAACTACCTTAACACCCTGTTTAAAGCTGGCGTACCGAAGCTACAAGCAAATAACTACAGGTGAATCATCTGTATCTTATCATGTATGTTTGTTTGCCGGTACAAAGAAACCACATAGAAGGTTACAGCGACAATGGGGTAAACCGATAGATAGAAATTACGTAGCGAGGAATTTTATCATTTTTAGACTATGATTTTAGATGTATTTATTTACGTTTACCAAAAAATATACGTATTGCGATTACCGCCGGCACGATTCTAATAAATTAGACTGGTAGGTCATATGTAAAGACTTACGGATTGGTTATATATGGCTATTAGACTTGTGACTAGGCAATATATAAAAAAAACTAGCGACCCGCCCCGGTTTCGCACGGAAATTATCAGTGTTTTTTACTATATTATGCATGTAATATACATATAAACGTTCCTCTTGAATCACTTTATCCATTAAAAGAAACCGTATTTAAATCCATTGCGTAATTTTAAAAAATTAAGCACACATAGGGATATAGGGACAGAGAAAGCGACTTTGTTTTATACTATGAAGTGATATCTGTCCATATTGTACATACATACATAAATAAAATCACGCCTTTATCCCTTACGGGGTAGGCAGAGCGTAAAACGCCTCCTAAAAGGCGCTTTCGCCACGTCTGACATAAATTGAGGGCAATTTTAGATTGTAATGTGTATTGCTGTAGTAACAGGTTGTCAGCCCATCGCCTAAATTACAATACACTGTAACCCTCGAATCCCTTTTGCTGACTTTTACAGCATGCCCGGGAGGAAGGGCAACTGGAACATTCTATGTTTTTCTTTCTCTCCCAGTCCAGTATGGAAGAAATTCCATATGGAAGTCCATATTGTAGTGTATGAAATTACAACTAAACAACTCTCTACTTACTATAAGTTTAATAATATGAGCATTTAATTTTTCATATTTCGACCTATGTGTGAAAGTTGTACGTATAAGTATATATATGTAAGTAATATATATTCTGTGGTTGTAGTACAGTTTCATGGGTAGATCAGCTTGTGTGTCTTTGTTTCCGAATGAATAAGACACCCATCACTTCAAAGTTAGAGTGAATGTTCATCCTCTGTACGAGTAGCTCCATCGTCGACTTCGTCTTTGTCGCCCCAGACCCCAGACCTTGACTGTGGTAAAAGCAAACCCATTTCCAATAAATAAATAAAGGAACGTTTTTTCACATGTACTGTTCTTCCATGCTGGCCTGGGTGTGAGAAAAACATAGAATGTGCCAGCTGCATTTCCTCACGAGCATGCTGTAAAAATCAGCTAAAGGATTCGAGGGTTTCAGTATATTGTAATGTAATTTAGTCGATGGGCTGACAACCTGTCACTACAGCAATATACCTACTAATCTATCTTAAATAACCCTCAAAACTATGTCAGACGTGGCGGATCGATCTTTGATTAGGTCGTTAACGCTCTGCCTACCTCATTAGGGATAAAGGCGTGATTATATGTATGTATGTATGTACTGTACGCTGTACAATTATGGGCCAAAGTTACCACCTTAGTGGATACCCCGAAGAGACAGATGGCGGCGTGGCCGGCCCAGACGGCGATGGCGAGACGAACTCGACGCCTTCCTCGAAGATTGGCCGGAAGAACAGGACAGAGAGTCGTGGAGAGACCGGAGCGGAGAATGACCCTTTGGGCCTTGCCCAGTAGTGGGACATTAAGGTGTATCCCAGCGGCAGATGAGCAGGGAGATTTCAAGATATGCAACCATCGCCCGTAATGCCTTTGAATATCGTTCAAATTAGTGCGCGCTACGGCGTAACATGCCACGTAAAAAAATGTGCGGTTAACGCTCAAAAAAGCTAATTCCATAATAACAACGAGTCAGATTAAAAAAAGCTATGTTGCGATTTTAGGGGAACCGTGAAAGCGTTCTTAATAGTTTAGAAGGACTAGAAAATTTATTGATAAAAGTATCTTTACCACTAGATTTTTTTTTAGGATACTTATTTATGAACTAGAATATTTGTGAACTAGTTTGTTAGATGACTGTATTGTTTTTTTTAAATTTTCCTATGATTCGTGTAGGAGAAAAAATCTGCTAAAAAGAACCATTTGCCGGGAGGAATCACCTCTGGATAAGACAAGTACTGTACACTCATCGTTATACTAGAATCGGAACCGACAAGGCGTGATGATGTCGTGACGTGACCAGCAATAATTAGGGTACGACAAGGCTTTCAATGAATGTGGGTGGGGGGCGCTGCTATATAGGAAGAACTGTCGAATCTTAAAGGAGGCGGCGTTAGTTCTTTTCCCCCCACATTCATTTAAAGTGTTGTCGTACAACGAGGTGATTGACAGAAGCCTCGGTAGACCTTGACAGATTGAAGACATCTTTTTTTAGCCCCGATATTACCTCCGATAGTGCATTGCCAATTTGTACCGGTAAATAACTAAGTATTACAGGATGCTTAATCCAATACCATTGTTTAGTCGACTGACAATTAGGCATGTTGACTGAGTGGCTAAAAAAATGGAAAACGTTCATAATGGCTAAAAATGCTGTGGATCTCATTCATCATTTAAAAAATGCACATTTAGATTTAATAATCGAGTTAATAATATAGAAGTTAACGATTTGAATACTCGATATTTACTGAGGAGTGACGTTATAGCAAAGTATTGTCATACAAAAAAGCGTTTTGGACTATTCATTAGTGTCGCCAAAGTAGACGGTAAAGCTGACTAGTCGGCGTATTTTGTAGTCGGCGACTAGTCAGGGACAAGTTGGCAAAACAAGCGCCGTTTAGTTGGCAAAAAAGTACGTAAGAAAAATAAATAAAAATTACTGTATCATGTAGTAATTGTTATTTTTCCTTTAATAATTATTGTCTAATTAAACCGAATTAAATCAACAAAAATATTATTTTTTACCATAGTAATCAGTCGGTACTAAATGTTATTTTTTATTTATTTATTATTGTCTAATTAAACCGAATTAAATCAAGTTAACCGAAGAAAGAATAATCGGCACTGCCGACTAGTCGGCTAGTCGGCAAATACCATAGTCGACCCATCACTACTATTCATAAAAAGTTGCTGATTTGACTAGTAGTAAAATAGCGTATTCTTTAAATTATTGGAGTTTAGATTCCTATTATTTATATGGATTTCAGGCTGCCAAATGTGACCTATTACGATAAATTACGTGGGCTCTCTCTAGCCTCAACCTGTGACAGTTGACACGGTCTATGATATGACCACCAACACCATCACAGCGAAATTGTCCTTAACAAACTAAAAATTCTAATAAAGGCTTCGAAAATTGTTCCTCTCCTGTGTGAATCGAACCTATGAATCCCTAGATCAAGAGATCGCGAGCACAGAGCGCTAGATCTTGTAGGTAGGAGGCCTACGTATAGGCTGTAAAGATATTGGTTTGCATTGCAAATCACGTTATGCCACCGATTTATCACACCAGTAGTGCACTATGCAGCGGAGCAGCGTGGCGCGGCACGACGCGGCACGTTTGCGACAAAAAATATTTGTATAAAAATGTATGAGACTAGCGACCCGCCCCGGCTTCGCACGGAAATTATCAGTGTTTCTCTACTATAGTATGCATGTATAATACATATAAACCTTCCTCTTGAATCACTCTATCCATTAAAAGAAACCGCATCAAAATCCGTTACTATATTATGCATGTATAATACATATAAACCTTCCTCTTGAATCACTCTATCCATTAAAAGAAACCGCATCAAAATCCGTTGCTTGGTTTTAAAGATTTATGCATACATAGGGATATAGGGACAGAGAAAGCGACTTTGTTTTATACTATGTAGTGATGTACCGCCAGAGTGTACCTACCGATCGCACTGCCTCACGGCGGCGCGGCAAAAACTGTCAAAATATATGAATAAACTGACACCCATGACTGATACACATGAAATATGCAGATGCCGCATCGTGTCGCGCCGTGCAGTGTAGTTCTACTGTCTAACGCGTGGCTAAACTTTAAGTTCCTTTTTTTGCCACGTTCATTTAAATCGTTGTCGTAATGCAGGCGAAGGTGCAAGAACTAACATTAGTCGTATTCGCATCGCATGCCTCGAATACCTATCCCAGCATCTTATTTTACGCTGCAAATAAATTGAGTTCAATGTCCGCAAAACACTTTGTACCTATAAGTACTAGTAAGTTTCTAAAAGATTAGAATATACTCTGTGATAGGTGTGACAGGTGTCATTCAGAAGGAAAATACAAGAAAATGTAGCAAAAGAATCCTTAATCTAAAATCCATACAAATTACATCTGCCACAGCTACCATCAGAGTATACGTATAGTTCTTTACGGTATTTTTTTTTATTTTATTATTTATTAATTTAAGAGCCTGTGGTGTCCCACTTTACGGATAAACATTGAAAAAAAGCTTTTAAAAATATATCGCGTTTATCTATCACTCTGACACCAGGGTTCATCGGGTAGTTTAACTTGAAACCGAATTGAAACCCACACGACAGACATCTTAGACACGCGTCAAAATTAATGAATCAGAATTCTGTATTTTTGAATCACTCGAGTCGAAATTCGCAACACTCGCATGCCAAATGAATAAGTAGTGATGTACGTTATCCATCTGCGGATTTGGATTCGTCAAATGATTCAAAAATACCGGTTACTTACTCCATTCCATTACTACGCGCACCAGACAATTTTTACATACATACATACATATAATCACGCCTTTATCCCTAATGGGGTAGGCAGAGCGTAAACGACCCAAACAAAGGTCGTTCCGCCACGTCTGACAAAGTTTTGAGGGTTATTTAAGATAGATTTGTAAGTATATTGCTGTAGTGACAGGTTGTCAGCCCATCGCCTAAATTACAATATACTGAAACCCTCGGATCCCTTAGCTGGTTTTTACAGCATGCTCGGGAGGAAATGCAGCTGGCACATTCTATATTTTTCTCTCGCTCCCAGGCCAGCATGGAAGAATTTTTTTAGATACATTTTATTTGGTTCAGAAAAAAATGGATTGGCTGCGAGTAAATGAAGCATGAAAAGAACTCGTGAAATCATTTACCTATTCTATCACTCGTCTTAGTTTTGTTCCCGTGTGACGTTTTGAAACACGGAGAGATTCACTACGGTCACGTCTTTGGTCGTTGATGTGGTCAATGGCCAAATGGTCTAAACTTTGGGCTTCCGACGTCTCGGTTGATATTTGTTAATTTATAGGAGTTTTACCCCTGGTTTAGTTATTAAGAAAATCCAGACCACATCAGTTTGGGTGGAAGCCGCCCCGGGTCCGAAAGCCTTTCCTTCTTAATAAATATCACTTTTAAAAAAGTTGCTTCTAGAAAATAATAGGGTTAAAATATGGAATACGCTATTTACTCAAATAACAGGTATTTGGAGGTAGGTGATGGCAGGATGGCAGCCCTATTTGAAGGTGCCCCCTGTCGATTAGTTTACAAAGAGATACATTTACTAAGAAGAGACCTCGAGCTATTGCATCTTGGCTTCTCATTGTGGTTGCATTCAACTGTCAACATATTGGTGTCGATTCAGATAAAATAAGTCCTTCGCTGTGCACAAATGCCCTAACCCCAGCTTTCCTAGAGGATCTAGTCAGTCAGTTCAACAATCAATGGATAATACGGCGCGCAAGGGCGGGGTGGTCAGTTAACGAAACTGAACAACTATCAGCAGATTTTTTTACAGGAAGTAAAAAAAACGTCTAATTTTCCATACAAATTGTCTGATCGAGGAGGTAATTTTTTATGGGAAGGTATTTTATTTCCTATCCTAAAATAATTTACTCGTGAATGTTGTTCAGTTTCGTTGTCTGAGCAACCTCTATCAGTTTGCGGGACGCTGTCCCTTACACCAGTAGCATCTGTTCAGGTGGCGATATATTGATCTAAATTTTCGTTATGATTTTACATACGTATAATGCTACGGCCATAAGCATAACTATTCAGGTGGCGATATACGAAACTAAAAAATTACAACATGGAATGAATGAATGAATGGAATATGCGCCTGTCAAAAGTGACATACAAATCCTAAATGTCAAAATATTATGGATGAATCGCAAGTTTGATGTTTGCTTTTAAATGTATTGTTATTGTTTCCTCGCAAAATGAGAGAAAAGTGCTATTCTTCTTTCAGCCGAAATAGCACTCAATTTTTTCGGCCTCGGAGTAATGTACTATTCTCAGACAGATTTCAACTTTTTTTACAAAATTTTATCGAAATACCTCTTGCTGTTAACGCATTATTGGTATCAAGCTCTCACGGACCGTGGCGCTACTTTAAATGAGATCTCCCGTTGGAATCAGATATTATCCTGCGGTAAAACTTATCTTAGGTTATTCACAGCAAACATAGTTTTCTGTTATAGCATAAGATACGATTTATATAGATTATATAGATAGATAAATAAAAGATTTTTTGCAATCGGACAAGAAGTTTCTTGTCCATAAATGCTTTTTTAGACAACAGCAAAGATCAATTTGTATTTGGTACCTTTGTAAGAAGAAACCAACTTAATCTTGTAATTGGTCTTCGCTACTATTAAACTCTAATGCGTCTTTGTGAATAAGGTAACCATTGAAACAGTTTGGGACTTAAAGAATCGTCTTTTGATAGTTTCCCAAGTAACATATGTGACTTAATTAAATGACGAAAGTAGAGTTTCATTTTTTAGTACTAACTAGTCTGGGAGGGGGTTGAAACCGAATAAACGTTCTTGGAGATACCAAACGTGATTAATTATATTATTCTCTATAAAATATGTAAATACTGACCTTAGTGAAATGACGAAAGTAGAGTTTAATTTTTGCCATATTTACCTCCTGAGAAGAGGGAGGCCTTTGCCCAGCAGTGAGATGATGTGGGCTAAATAAGATAAGATACCTCCTGCTAGCTCCCAAAGTAACCACTACCCCAGTTTCATATTCGGGGATTCGACTATACTATACATAGAGAAACTTACAGTGTTAATGATATGACACAAGTCTGGAGACGATGGTATTTTTCTTTTTTTTTGGGCATTGAGATACAAATAGTCTTTTGGCATCTTAAATTATGAATATTGAAAAATTAACCAGGGAAGAAAGTTCTTACTTTCTACCCGCTACAGCAGGGCAGAAAGTAAATCTCATATATTGTTGCGGCCCGCATATTTTCGCCAGGATTTACGAATTTTCCTCCCTTTTTAAGAACTAATATATTTTCCGAATAGGTGTATTAGAAACTAAATACCTCGGTCGCACCGTGGTTAGCTCGACGTATTTTTTTCTTTAAATAATTCTAATGAACAAGATCAATAAGTGCGTTTTGGTTTTGGCCCGTTCATTCTGCCTCGTTTCTGTTCTCTCGCAATCCAGGACTGGACTTATTTTATTTAAGTTGTGAGTTCTGTTACGTGTCCGAATCGGCACGACTACAGCTACTGTTAAATATTCTGAATGCACCGACATTATTCACTTGATCGGCAGGAATCATGCTGGAATTGACACATTCAGGACGATGTTGTTGCATTGTGGTTTATCTGTCTATTCAATAGGCGAGCAAAGTCGAAGGCTGTGACCTATCTGACTATTGTCGTGGTCTATTCAGATGGAAGCCTGAAGATAGCATGAACTGAGCTGGACAGAAATGCATAAGTACCTATTGCTTCGCCAGTCAGTACTTTGTCTCGGCATTTTGTTATTGTGTCCGCATTCTGATTATAAATTCATTCAATTTGAATAAATTATTGTCGAGTTTGTTAAATGAGTTCGAACACGCACAATAACAAATATTCTGTAGGTACAATGTTTTTTTAATGTTTTTTGCCTGTGTCAAACTAGGAGAGTTAAAAGAGCCCATGGTTCCATTTTTAGTAGGTATATAAATCGCGATTTATCTCGAATCAGTTTTGCCACAGTGAAATTGAGTATTGAATGGAGCCCAGCTTCCAAGGCCCGAGGTTTGAGATTATCATTCTACTGACTCACGGGGATTCCTCCCGGAAAATGGTTGTTTTTAAGAGCTTATTCCTCCTTAACGAATCATTGGAATATTCCAAAAAATATACATCGAAGAAATTAATTAGTTCAAGGCTTAAACTCTTAGCAGCGCTTTCATGGTTCCTTCGGAAAATTATCCGTATTATGATTATCTAAAATCGCAACATACCTTTTTAATCCAAGTCGTAGTTTTTATGGAATTAGCTTTTTTTGCGTTAAAAAATGAGGGGGGCTCCCATACTCCAATCGTGATTTTCTGTCTATCACCGGGCTGTATCTCATGAATCGTGATTTTTATTGCCGCTATAACAACAAATACTAAAAACAGAATAAAATAAATATTTAAGGAGGGCTCCCATACAACAAACGTGATTTTAGTCTGTCACTACGTCACCGGGCTATTTCTTATGAACCGTAATAGCTAGACAGTTTTCAACGATGATGTAGTTCATTAGATACAGCCTGGTGACAGACGGACAGACGTCTCAGTAATCCCGTTTTTTACCCTTTGGGTACGGAAACCTAAAAATGGGCGTTTATGAATGTAATAAGCTAAGCTATAGGTACCATTTCAGCCGATTCCTCCTGATGAGGACCCCATCGTCTTTTCCCCCGGCCAAGTGCTCCACGCGCACGGGACACTTCCCGGACGCATAGAAACTTGGGCGGGTAATCACGCTCCCCAAACCCAGAAATAACACCCTGAAGCCGTCTACGGCTCGTGGAGTCGTTAAGATTGTGGCCACCTTCTAAGAGAATAGGCCCTTCCAGGTGGCAGGGGAAGACGCCCTCTCTCAAGTCCGTAGGATTGCTGCCGGAGTTCCAAGTTCAAGTTCTTTATTGCATTTATCAATGTAGAATACAATACAATACACAATAATGTATGAAACACAGAGACACCCTGCTAGGGCACAGCAACATATTAGAGAGGAAGCTTAAATAACATTGTAATGTGAGTAGAAAACTTAATTCTAGTATGATGAAATTTAACTTAATATAAACACCAATTAATATTAAAACAAAAAATTATATAAACTTGTCATTTAAGTATTCGTCTATAGTGTAATAGCTTTTATTTATGAGGAATACTTTTAGATCTTTTATATATTTATTATAGTTGGTTTCTTCTTTAAGGTAAGTTGGCACTTTATTGTAAATTTTTATTGACATAACAAATGGGCTTGATGAATGGCAAGTCAAGTAGGAGTTAGGCAACATAAGTCTATTTTGATGACGAAGTGAATGTTTGGTAGGAACATCTTCCCGTTTTGTGTAAAAAGTTGGATAGTTTTTTACAAATTTACATACTTCTAATATATATATACATGATAATGTTAAAAATTTTAGTTTTATGAAATGCGGTTTACAGCTATCGGTTATTTTTATGTTTACTAATATGCGGATTATTTTTTTTTGCTGGGTAAAAAGAGTAGGCATATCAACACTTTTACCCCACATGATGATTCCATATGTTAGCCATGAGTACGCATAAGCATAGTAAGTTGAAAGTGCTGTTTGCAAGTCTGTAGATTTTTTAATTTCTGAAAGTGCGTATGTAAAACTAGCTATTTTATTTCTAATTTTTTGAATGTGAGTTTTCCAATTTACATAGGTGTCAATTTCCAAGCCAAGTAAGGTAAAACTATTTACTATTTCCAGTTTGAATGTGTTGTATGTGAAATCTATGTTTAATGGTATTTTTTGGTACGGGTGAAAAGTTATGATTTTAGTTTTTTGGAAATTTATTTCCAGATTGTGTTCTATCATCCAATCAGTTATTCTATCTAGTACTAATTTAAGTTTTTGTCCTATGTTATCACTATAATCGCATGGCATTAACACTGACATATCGTCCGCAAATAAAACACATTTCTCCTGAATAATATTTGGTAAATCGTTAATATAGATAATAAATAATAAGCATCCTATCACACTACCTTGAGGAATTGACGCATTTATTGTTTTGATTTCTGAACTTACTTTATTTATTTCCTTGGCATTTCTGTCGTAAGATTCTATTTCAACTGTTTGTTGTCTACTTTCTAAATATGAGGTGAACCATTTATGACTATTCCCGCGAATTCCTATTGCATAGAGTTTGTTTAATAATATTTTATGTTGCACTTTATCGTAAGCTTTAGTCATGTCTAATAAAAGACCAACGCCATATTTTTTATCGTTTATTGTATTTAGAACCTCTTTAATGTATTTATAGACTGCGAGTACAGTGGATCTTTTTTTACGAAAGCCATTTTGGCTTTCATGGAAAATATTAAACTTTTCGCAAAACTTGTACACGCGATCACACATAACTTTTTCAAAAAGTTTTGAGAATGTAGGCAAGAGCGCAATTGACCTGTCATTACAAAGTTCAGTCTTTTCTCCTTTTTTATAAATGGGCTTTATTATAGCAATTTTTAATAGGTCAGGAAATGTTCCTTCGTCAAAAGATTGGTTTATTAAAATACACAAGGGTAGCTGTCCCCAGGGTAGCTGTCTTTCTCCGGTTTGCCACGCCAGGTACACCAAACTGGCCGTCTATGCCGATGATGCCGTATTTTTCAGCGTGTCCATGAACATGCGTCAAGCCGCTCGGAATATGCAGCTATCTCTTGATGCCCTCCCTGCCTGGCTGGCAAAGTGGAGACTGATCGTAAACGTTGGGAAGACTCAGGCGATCATAGTGGGGCGTGGTCGGCTGGATCTTCCGAAACCAAAGCTTCATGGGGAGGACCACAGACGGAAGCCTGTCCATGAGTAAGCATGTGGCGAACGTGATTGGGCAAACAAGGGCTGCCATTGCTTTGCTCCGTCCCGTTCTCTGCTCGAGGCTCCCGTTGCGCATGAAGGTCGGCGTCTGTAAGGCGTACGTGAATACCCGTCTCACGTACGCCACGCCAGCATGGTACGCGTTGGTCTCTGCGACCAACCGCCGGAAACTGCGGGCCCAGTAGTCGAAGGCGTTGCGTACTATTGCGGATGCGCCGATGTTCGTCCGCAACGAAGTCATTCGGAGAAACCTAAAAGTCGAGACCCTGGATGACTTCGTGTCGAGGATGTTCGCGCGCGCAGATCGGTCAGATTTCGAGCATCTCCGGAATCTGGCCCCGTATCACACGCGCCCCCCGTCCAGAAACCATTCCTTCGCGAGCTCGTTGTAGTGGAGGAGCTCGACGAGGGAATCGACAACCCGGACTGACCAACACCACCGGTTTGAGGGCGTCGTCACACTGACGACTTGACCTTGCCGGTGGCTCCCGACTTACGACAACCACTTGAGCTGACTCCACGGACTTTGACCTTCACCGGCTGAGCGGGCCCAACAATATTCGGGTCAGCTCGCCGGTCCCTCTGGACCAACCAACGCCTGACCAACGTTTAACCAACCGCCTGGCTGGAAGTCATTGACTGAACCTCCCTGAACAGGGAATCACTCGGTGGGCCGACTCGCCGGCGGTCGGCGTCGAAAGCACACACGCTCAGGGGGCCTAACCCCGAAGGCGTCTCCCCGCCGGCCGTCGAGAAGACTATCTCACGGTACCATTTCAATATGTGATTCGGCCGTTCTAGAGAATAATACGAACTGCCACTTACAAGCCACTCTAGCATTAATAAATAAAGTATTCTTTATCTTTTCAGGTTTCGCGCAAGAAAATATGGTGCAGAGCAATAATCTCAACAGGTTTGAAAACGTTTTGTTTATCTTTTACAATCGGAAATAGGTAATTTAAAGTACCTCTCCAAATCCCATATACCGTCCCGCAAACTGATAGGGGTTGCTCAGTCAACGAAACTGAACAACTATCACCAGGAAATTCTTTTAGGAAATAAAAAATAATACTTGTGTTTTCCATGTATGGGAAAGTCAAATTCGTTTAGGTTTCCTGAAAAAGAATCTAGCGTTAGTTGTTCAGTTTCGTTGACTGCAAGCAACCCCCATTAGTAACGTATGTTTTGTGGAATAATACTGCAAGTGAACTACGCTGAGGTACGCTCTGCCTACCCCATTAGAGATAATGGCGTGAGTATGTATTTTAAAACCACCAGCTCAAATATTTTTAATTATGTGTTTAATGATGAATGAAACCGCGAAATCGCCAGAGTGTTAGAACTTAGCGTTAGATCGGCGGCCCGGTACGACGCTGAGTTTTTGGTTTCTATATTTACATGTTTTAAAAACCATCAGCTCATTTATTCAAGGCCGTTGAACAATTAACCCAGAACGGCAGAAATACGGCCGAGCCATCCTGTGGTCGCATTGTATTACTTTTCAATTGTTAACCAAATAGAAGCCACAAACAAGCCTGTGGGTTTGCGAACCAAACAATGAGGTATGCCATGTCAGGTTTGAAACAAATGCTCCAGTAAAGTACGACACACACCGACAGAAACAGTTGGCAACTTCACCACCATATTACCTGGTATGTAATCACTACATAGTATAAAACAAAGTCGCTTTCTCTGTCCCTATATCCCTTTGTACCCTTAGATCTTTAAAACTACGCAACGGATTTTGATGCGGTTTCTTTTATTGGATAGAGTGATTCAAGAGGAAGGTTTATATGTATAATACATGCATAATATATTAGAGAAACACTGATAATTTCCGTGCGAAACCGGGGCGGGTCGCTAGTTAGAATATAATTAAATGGAACAGTACATTAGTAACCAAGGGTAGTAACTGCCTCCGTGGTCTAGTGGCTAGTGCTATGGACTCCTGATCCGGAGGTCCTGGGTTCGATTCCCAGGGGGGAAGCACAAAGTTGATATTTGAGAATTTATCACTTTGTGAATTTTTCCCCAGTTTGGTTAGGACATTGCAGGCTGAATCACCTGATTGTCCGAAAAAGAAAAAGATTTCGTGCTTCGGAGGGCACGTTAAGTCGTCGGTCCCGGTCGCTGTCTTTGATAGTGGTCGTTATCCAAACCATGTCAGAGGCCTGATAGTTGTGCTACTAGGCGGTTGAAAAACTCTGACACCAGGGTTTATCGGATCGATAGGCTCGATACCCACTCGACAGAAGACCAAGGGTTGGTATACATCAATTATTATAGCGTCTCAGGCGCTAATAGTACGAGTATGCAATTGATGCTTAAACCCGAGGTTATTACTATGCTAATAAAAAACTTACAATTCTACTCTATACAATCTAGGATGGTAAATGGCTGTGATAGATGCAGTGTCAGACTTCGGATTTGTCTCGGATACATTTTCTTTTGTTTTCCTTCTGAATGGCATTTGTCACAGCTACCATCCTTATTATTATTACAGAGTTATAGTTAAGCATTGGGTAATAAATGCTGGTAGTATTTTAATGACGATCTGTAACTGTACAGCCATTTTGACGTCCACAACACAATTCTTCTATCGAGTGGGTATCGAGTCTATGGACCCGATGAACCCTGGTGTCAGAGTTTTTAAACCGCCTAGTAGCACAACTATCAGGCCTCTGACATGGTTTTGTGTAACGACCACTATCAAAGACAGCGACCAGGACCGATGGTTTAACGTGCCCTCCGAAGCACGAAATCTTTTTCTTTTCGGACAATCAGGCGATTCACCCTGCAATGTCCTACCCAAACGGGGAAAAAATCACAAAGTGATAAATTCTCAAATATCAACTTTGTGTTTTACCCCCTGGGGATCGAACCCAGGACCTCCGGAACGGGAGCCCATGGCACTAGCCACTAGACCACGGAGGCAGTCAACACAATGGATTCGAGCTATGGATTGGACTGTCATGTCGCCGCCGTCGTCGATGCGTGAATCCTGATTCCTCATTTTGTCCTTATTGTCTTAATGTGACCTGTGACTATGGAATTTTGTATGGTATTGTGACTGTTTTAATGGCGGACAAATCAAGTAATTTAAAAAGGTCAAAAAGCGATATTGCGTAGGAAATGCTTCAAAGCTCTAAATCGTTACAGATCTTGAACGGTCATTCAAAACTACAAATTATGTGGGAGGCCTAAAACTGATATGCAAATACCAATTATAGTAAGTAGTATTTTTTATTTGCAGAAAATGGCGTTTGATTGTCTCCTTATTTAATTTTGTATAAAATCATGTCTCTAGTGACACTCGCATAGTTGAGACGAAACGATTGATGTATAAATCATTAATATAAGCCCACGCGGTTGGTCTCTAGAGCGCCACACAAGTTCAAACATACATACATAGGCTGATAAACACAATACCCTTCTTTGCGTTGCACAGTGGGGAAAAAATTTAATACCGGGTAGAATAAACTGTTTCCAATCTCTTTCCCAAATGATTTTCTGTCTTTGTTGATTATGAGCGATTCTTATTATATGCTGGACTACCGACCCGACCCGGCTTCGCACGGAAATTATCAGTGTTTCTCTACTATATTATGCATGTATTATACATATAAAGCTTCCTCTTGAATCACTCTATCCATTAAAAGAAACCGCATCAAAATACGTTGAGTAGTTGTAAAGATTTATGCATACATAGGAATATAGGGACAGAGAAAGCGACTTTGTTTTATACTATGTAGTGATTAGGAACGTTAGAAGATTATACACTGTCCCTTGCCAGCTGCTTCTCTTCCCCGACATAATGTAGAAATCTAGAGGAAAATGACGCAATCTAGAGAGATATGACGTAATCTTTGGTGCTATGACGTAATCTTCGGTGCATTGCAATATTCAAGTTGTAACCCCTTTAGGCGAAATATAAATCGGTCCCTATACTCGAAAAACTGTAAGACTGAAAAATGTACTCGATGACAGATGGAATTTGCATGTATTTTAGATACATTTTCTTTTGTTTTCCTTTGGAATAGCAACTGTCGCAGCTTGCATCGTAAATTTTACAGAGTTCGGTCTTCCCTAAAATTACCATCAAATCTTGTTATATTTATGAGGTTCCTGACGCTCTGTTCAGCCCGGGAGGGATGCAGGCGTGGCAGGCGCCTTGTCGTTCATATTAATTTATTTTATTGCAAATCACATGAAACATAAAGATGATACGTACGTTAGATCCAACATATGATCCCATAGCAATATTTAAGAGAGCTAATTACAATTATTAATGAATACAACACTTAGTGCTTATATCTAGATAACATAAAAAGACAAGACTCGTTTCATGGAGTAGATATGATATGCAAATGGTTAGTATGTGGATGTAGAATGTGGATATTTACAAGTAGGTAAGTACATTATTATTTATTATTTAAGTAAACACTTTGTTTTTTATTTATGTAGTCTACCCGACAACTTTGTGAAACTGTTGTTTTTGCTCGCTACGCTCGCATCGCATCCTGCTTGGGTTATGTTGTATTCCTTATATTAACAATATTTACTTTTCTTAGCTTTTATTTATTTTTATTTTAGATCGTAATTTAGTTGTAACGCTTCTTTACGATAACCCGTGGGAGGAGCGGGGCCTTCTTCCGACACAGGTATTTTTTACTTAAAAGAAGTGTCCCAACCTTTGTTAATTACCTAGACATAAGAAAATGGAAATAAAGCACTTTTAATTTATTTATTTTAATACCCTCGTTCAATCCCCTAGATTAGGTAGCCGACTCCGTAAGATACGGGATAAGGCTGGGGAGATAATGATGATATAGTCTACCCGACAAGTTATACATCGCGCAGCAGAAGAGCTACCTACCTACCTAAAAAAGTACCTACTCAACCTTTTTGCTAAACATGTTTCAGAAGTAGATGCATAAATAGGTATTTACATGCGAGATTCATTGCAATATTCATACACATACATACACACATAAAATAACGCCTTTATCCTTAATGGAGTAGGCAGAGCGTAAACGACCTAACTAGAGGTCGTTTCGCCACGTCTGACAAATATTTCAAGGTTATTTAAGATAGATTTGTATATTACTGTAGTGACAGGTCGTCAGCCCATCGCCTAAATTTCAATATACTAAAACCCTCGGATCCCTTAGCTGGTTTCTACAGCATGCCCAGGACGAATTGCAACTGGCACATTCTATATTTCTCTTTCGCTCCCAGTCCGGCATGGAAGTTATATTCATACACACCCGTGAGATAACTGATGCGGGGCTCATGCAGTCATGCAGCAGGTATTTACTTTGCGAATTAGGTCTAGACTAGTGATGCATCCGATACCGATATATCGGTGATACTTCGGGTTAGCCGATGTATCGGTATCGACCATATTTATATGACCGATTCAACGATACTTTTCAATTTAAAAATACAGTGTACACGAGCGTGTTGTCTCGTCTATTTCATTGCAAACCAGGCACTATGCTTGGGGTAAACCTGCGCTTTTTTTCAAATTACTTTGCTTTTTAAACAAAAAATTATAAGTATAAATTTTGGTACAAGAAACTATATCTTAATATCAGCCTATGTCTCTACCTTTTATGTCGACTAAAAAAACATAGGGACCACAGGGTTTTGGTAAATTCTAATTTAGGCGATGGGCTGACAACCTGTCACTACAGCAATGTACTACAAACCTAAACCCTCAAAACTTTATCAGTCGTGGCGGAACGACCTTTGTTTAGGTCGTTTACGCTCTGCCTACCCCACTAGGAAGAAAGGCGTGACTATATGTATGTATGTAAAAAAACAAACTGACTTGTGATTTATTTATTTTACGTCTATGTTTGTATTCACTATCAGCGTATCGGTATCATCAACATTTTTATAAGAGTATCGGTATCGGCGAAAAGGCGTATCGATGCATCCCTAGTCTAGATGCTTCAAACGCCGTATCTCATTCGGAAGCAACATGTATAAAGGATGTTTTAATGTAATCAAATCAGGCAAAGATTCAAGTTTGTAGCTACATATTACAAAAGTTTCAGAGTGCCAATCATTTTCTGAGGTTATTGAGTGTATATTTATATTTCTATAGTTTAACTGAACATCAAGAGAGACTTGGATTCGTAAATATGTTTTATTAGGCTGTTGACGCTCTGTCCTCCTATTTATAGCTTGTATAGGCGAAATTTTATGTATCTGGAGATCAAACGTGTTGTTAGGTCATAGATGGCTTACACGCAGCTTCATAGGGACACTCTGTATACTGTTATTTTCAGGCGCGGATTGAGTCGCTGGCCGGCGCGGCGGCGGCGCCCAGTCGACGTCGAGGCGGGCTAGCGTCGCCCGTACACGCGAATGAAACTGAAACCAATTCGGATTCATAAAAACGAACTCACGCACGTTCCAAGTTCGAAATTCAAATTTTATTTATCTTTTCGAACGTTAGTAGAAATCAATTAATTTAGAATCGACACGATAGTTTTTTGTTTTGTTAAACTTGTGGAAATGAAATCGAAAGTGGACAGTGAGAATGAAATGAGTGTTGAAAACTTGTGTGTTATTTATTAATATCTTTGAAGACGGTGAATAAAATAACTCTTCTACTCTACCTATACTACACCTATTCCTAAAGTATATTAGTTCATACTTGAAAAAAATTAAGAAAGTACGTAAATCTAAGCGAACAATTATGATATATTATTCTTCCCTGCTGCAGCGGGTAAAAAGAACGCACTTTCTTCCCTCCTTTATTTTTTAACTCATAAGTCAAGACTAAAAACACGCGGATGCCCAAAAGATAAAAAGTTTGTATGTCAAAGCCTACAAAATGATACTGCCATATACATTTTTTGGCAGTATGTGCTTTGTTCATTCGTCTTTTTTAGAAACCCGATAATGTAGTGGATAGGGCCGCTGCCTCCTGAGCAAGCATGTTTTCTTTCGAATCCCACCACGTACCAATGTGTTTTTCGGTTTTCGAATTTCATATGTACGTTTATTCGGCGCTTTTTCCGTGTTTCGGAAGGCACGGAAGCCGTTGGTCCCGGTTAATAACGTTTAATACCGTAGATATTAGTCGTAAAGCCAAGTCAGAGGCCATTGCTAAGCATTGGCGGCTTGAAAATTCTAATATCCTTATCTAGGATTGGGTCTGGTTTACCTTTTGGTTTCAGAAGGCAGTCGCTCTGTGTAAAAATCCTCGTTCAATCACCTAAATTAGATGGCAGACCCGTGAGATAAAGCTAGGGAAATGATGATGAAGTCAAGACTGGCAGTATGTGCTTTGTTTCATTTGCCTCTTTTATATTTTCAATTAAAAATAAAGGAATATTAACATGCCCGCGCGAATTCTTTTTCGTTCTGTGATTTATTTTTATGTATTTTACATTGTTGCACTGATCCGTCTCAAACTCTTTTTTATAGCTTTTCCTTACTGCCTGGTTGCCTAGAAGATATTGCTACCTTAGCAATAAGGCCACCAATTGTACAACTTTTCTTTTGCTATGCTTTTACTTCTATGTGTTCTTGTGCAATAAGTATATTTGTATTGTATTGTATTTATTTAACTTATTTGATTAAAATTAAGTATTTAGTGTTGATGTAAAGTGTAACTGTACGTATATAGTTCTGTTAATATGTGTCAAGTTTGTGTTTTACTGGTATGGATGGTGACCGTTCTCATGTACCTAATATATCTTCTCATGTAAGTGATATTTTTTTAAATTATATTTTCATCATAGGTGTAGTATAAAACACTACATTTTACTCGTAACTCGTGTACAACAAAGTACAGGCCTGTAGGAATCGATGCCTTTCCTTCCTCGATAAACAATGTACTAAAGGTTAACTTTGGCATCGTGTGTACCCAACACTTAAATTAAAATATTACATTTAATTTTAAAGTCTTGGCTAGATATATACCTGGTATACCTAATTGTGCTACTAGGCGGTTTAAAAACTCTGATACCAGGTTTCATCGGGTCGATAGACTCGATACCCACTCGACAGAAGAACCTAATTTTTCATTAGTAAAGCCGACTAATTACCTTATTCTATTAACACGACAATTATAAACGTGGGTTAATTAAATAAAGAAATTTCTTTCAGCATACTTCCGCATTTTATCGTCTTCGTATATTTTATTTACAATGCATTATATCAGATATGCTGCAGTACATACATACACACATATAATCACGCCTTTATCCCCAATGGGGTAGGCAGAGCGTAAACAACCTAAACGAAGGTCGTTCCGCCACGTCTGACAAAGTAATGACGGTTATTTAAGATGGATTTGTACGTATATTGCTGTAGTGACAGGTTGTCAGCCCATCGCCTAAATAACAATATACGGAAACCCTCTGATCCCTTAGCTGGTTTTTACAGCATGCTCGGGAGGAAATGCAGCTGGCACATTCTATGTTTTTCTCTCCCTCCCAGTCCAGCATGGAAGTATGCTGCAGTAATCATTAAATAATATGTTTTATGAGATGAGCTGCGTAGTATATATATTATACGTCGCCGATAGTGAAAGTAGGGAAACTCTACTGGTTTCATGTGCCTAATAATAAACAATAGGAGCGATGACCCCCGTTTCAGAGCGGATCTGAAAACATGCGCGGTATTTTGGCAAACAAAATAAAACTCCGCCGCATGCGCAAATTCAGAGACGATTGTGCGCTTTACGCTTTGACAATTTTATAGAGAAACTGGCAAACTTACTGATTTATCGATTATGGTCGGACAAAAATATAAGACAAGAATATACTTTATAGCACAAAAAAGACACAAGAAAATAATACAAATAGTAGTACAAATAGAGGGCCTTATTGGTAAGCAGCAATATCTTCCAGGCAACCTTAGGGCACAGGAAAATAAAAGTTGAATTAGTGGGATGGTATACATTTCAGGCAATACGTTGTGTACAAAATGTGTCTTGTTGGGTTCATTTATTTCTTGAGGTATTGTTGTGATGTGAATGTACATAAGACTCGTTTATTTAGCGTTGAGTGATCAATACAATTTTTTTTTGCAACCCATTAAACTGCTTTTTCCTAACAACTATGTCCTATGTTCGTAACAAGGTTTTAAACTGGGGTTCCGTAATTTGAACCTCTGCTAAGTTTCAAAGACAATGCTGTTTACAGGCCGCAAAACACGTTGGCATTGATAAAGCAACGTTAAAAAAACGAACTATAGATATAAATATTCTGTATGTGTACTATGTATGTAGGTACTAACTATTATATATGCTGATACCTAAAATTAGATCATTGACCTGTGAGTTAACCCAGTTAGGGTTAAAGGCATGACTATACATTCATGTAAAGTCACTGGAGTCCGGCGCCAAACAGCTTGCTGTGTTCCTTCGGTGCGTGATTCTGCCTGCACCATAACAGGCATCTTCTAGGTGAGCTCGCTCCATCGTCGACTCTGTCACGGTCATGCCTGACCTTAGTACCTTCTTCTTTTTATGTAGCCGTTATGTGTCCCACTGCTGGGCATTTCAAGAAAAATCAAATTAAAGTAAAATGGAGATCAGATTTATTCTCCCACGCTGGCCTGGGAGCGAGAGAAAAACATAGAATGTGCCAGCTGCATTTCCTCCCAGGCATGCTGTAAAAACCAGTTAAGGGATCCTGTATATTGCAATTTGGGCGATGGGCTGACAACCTGTCACTACAGCAATATACAGATCTATCTGGGATCACCCTCAAAACTTGTCAGACGTGGGGGAACGAACTTTATTCAGGTCGTTTACGCTCTGCCTGCCCCATTAGGAATAAAGGCGTGATTGTATGTATGTATGCATGTATATTCCTATGGTGCATTCAGAGAATTGCAAAGTGCGGTTTGCAAATTGACACAGCCATATCGTAAAGTACAGACTAAACTGAGGCCTTTTCATCCGGTTTCAAGCCATGTGCGCTGGCGCACATCAATTTGTTAAATTAATGAAGATAGAACGTATGGCGTACATAATAAATTTATCATTTTACTGTGTGGATAGGTAGTTATGAGGAAAGCTCGATGGTGTAGTAGATAGGGCCGCTGCTGTCTCCTGCACAGGAGGATGGGGTTCAAATCCCACCATGTATAGGTACCACCATACATGGTGGGCAACATTGGTACGTACCAATGTTTTCTTTTTTCCGGTGAAGGAAAATATCGTACAGAACCTTTGCAGCACACACGAAGAAGAAAGGGAGTTGACCAATCCGTACTGGGTCCATCGGTCCACGTTATCGACTATTTTCAGGGTAGACTACGCCTTTTGTTGGGGACGTAGGTATATGAGCTGAAGGATGATGCCCATGTAGTAAAGCCATTTAGATTCCCTACCCACTGTTCTGTGATATTTGGGTGCAACTGACAATTACTTCGTAGCCATTAAATACATACCTTACATATAATACCTAACATTTATCCCTAAAGGGCGTTCCGCCTCGTCTGAAAAAGTTTTGAGGGTTATTTAAGATAGATTTGTATGTATATTGCTGTAGAGACAGGTTATCAGCCCATCGCCTAAATTGCAGTATACTAAAACCCTCGGATCCTGTAGGATGTTTTTCTCTCGCTTCCAGTCCAACATGGAAGACATACATACATACATACATACATACATAAAATCACGCCTTTATCCCTTACGGGGTAGGCAGAGCGTTAAACGCCTTGTAAAAGGCGCTTTCGCCGCGTCTGACAAAAATTGAGGGCAATTTTAGATTGTAATGTGTAAAGCTAATGTGTAGTGACAGGTTGTCAGCCCATCGCCTAAATTACAATACACTGTCACCCTCGAGTCCCTTTTGCTTTCTTCTACAGCATGCCCGGGAGGAAGGGCATCTGGAACATTCTATGTTTTTCTATCTCTCCCAGTCCAACATGGAAGACATAAAGTTAAATAAACTTATTCCGCGTAATGAAGCGACTAATAGAGCGACGAGCCGAGAACATTAATTCTGATAGTAGTGACTAGTGTAGCAAAGTTAGTAGGGCAGACTGGTGTCTTGCGAGGTGCGCCCACGCAGCATTGGATCTATATCCGTCCCGGTTGACAACTCGCATATGGTAACAGACATATACCTACACATTGACGGCGGTGTTGCCAAGTCTTTTTAGTGTGAAATCGCCTAAAAGTCGCCCAAGGTGAAGTAGCTTAAAATTGCCTAAAAGAATTACGAATACTCTAAATAGCTACTATTTTAAATGCTTGAGACCTATCCCTTCAGATTCTATTTAGTAGAGATGTTATTTAAATAATTTGGTTTCATCTCAAAATCTTGCATCAAAGAGGGTGGATCATGGATGGATGGCAGAAATTTCCAATGATTATTAAGAAACCCCTTGTGTGATAAGGCAATTCAGGTTCGCTGGAAGAGATCTCTTTATAGAGATAAGCTCACCTTTGTGAACTAAATTTAAGATTGTTTATTTATTGTAAACTTTTTGTACACAATAAAGAATAATGCGGCGGCGCTAGTCTTTAACTAATTTTAAGATGGCACTGTCTGGCAAATAAACACAGGACTTTGTCATTCCTAATCGACGTAAGACGCTGAATATAAGAAATGAATGAGCATAGAGCAATCATGACTTGTGACGCTATTATTAAAAAAGAACATATTCTCTCATTTTACGTCATATAAGCAGTCTTAAGTGAGATTAGGAATGTCAAAGTCATGTGTTTATTTGCTATCCTGTTTGCATCTCCATGCTGGACTGGGAGCGAGCGAAAAACATAGAATGTGCCAGATGTATTTCCTCCCGGGCATGCTGTAAAAACCAGCTAAGGGATCCTAGGGTTTCAGTATATTGTAATTTAGGCGATGAGCTGACAACCTGTCACTACAGCAATATACCTACAAATCTGTCACAAATAACGCTCAAAACTTTGTCAGGCGTGGCGGAACGACCTTTGTTTACGTCATTTACGCTCCGCCTACCCCATTAGGGATAAAGACGTAATTATATGTCTGTATGTATGTTAGTATTTCAAAGTTAAGAAAGCCACAGCGATGTCTCAAAATTAGTTAAGGAATGGTGCGTCAAGATTCGAGAGCGCTGTCCCGTATAGCAATTCTTTAACGTGAAATGACGGCAGACGACGTGACAGAAAACTCGTTTCTTTTTTAACTATAGCAGGAAATAGTTTGGTATTTGTCATGTTCATTTTATTTCGGACGAGATATAATACGAAGCGACAGACATTATGGTATCAGGAAGATACATTTATTTCCTTTATTTTCTCAGTATTTTGCATTTAATTTAGCTCATGTAGTGAAAGAGTTCTAGTTCTGCCTACTCTAGGAAATAATACTTACATATATATGTATTATCATTTATCCGTAATGGGGTAGGCAGAGCGTTAACGACCTAAACAAAGGTCGATACGCCACGTCTGGCAAACTTTTGAGGGTTATTTAAGATAGATTTGTATATTTCTGTAGTGACAGGTTGACAGCCCATCGCCTAAATTACAATATACTGAAAACCTCGGATCCCTTGCCTGATTGTTTCGGCATGCTGGGGAGGAAATGCAGCTGGCACATTCTATGTTTTTCTCTAGCTCCCAGGCCTACAAGGAAATAACGTAAAATAAATACTTCAAAGTCCTATGAGGATATGATATTATATTTCATTTGAGGAACACAAAAACAATATTGAAACTGGAGTAGCCCAAACTTGGTATGTTATGATTTTTTTTTAATTATCTGATACTTAATGATGGTATATATTTTAACAATCAGCTTAAAACGCTAGGAATCATAACTAAGCTTTTTTTCTCGTATAAAACAGTAACGTGAGGAAATAGCCTTTGGGAAATAAACGAAGTCAATTACCTAGTACAATTTTTTTAAAGGGGTCGGTCAGTCCTATATGCTTAAATGCAGAGTTAAAGGGCTCTTCTGAGCTAAGTGGCGCCGTCATCAGTAAAAAAAACATATTCAATTCACTGAAAACATAATAAATGAAATTTCGTCTTAGTTACAAATTTGCGAATACGGCCACATTTAGCAGTTCAGGTCTGTAATTGCAGTAAACACTGAATTATTAATTTATAATTTCTTCTTCCATGCTGGACTGGGAGTGAGAGAACATAGAATGTGGCAGCTGCATTTCTTCCCGAGCATGCTGTAAAAACCAGCTAAGGGATCTGAGGATTTCAGTGTATTGTAATTTAGGCGATGGACTGACAACCTGTCACTACAGCAATATATTAAATTCTTTATTGTTTTAAAAAAAAAAAAAAACATAAAAGTAAACTTAAAAATTAAAACAAAAGGCGAGCTTATCTCTATAAGAGATCTCTTCCAGCCAACCTAATGAGGATGAAAGAAGGGAAAATCACGGGAACAGATATAATAAACGTAATAACATTAATAATTATAGTAATAGTAATACACACTAATATATTTCAATAAATAAACTAATACATAACAATATCAATATGATATATAATTAAATGGTATAAAAGATATTGAAAATGAATCTAAATATATAAATGTCATAGAGAATTAATAAAATGCTCTTTCAGTCTCTTCTTAAAGGTGAAACTCGAGGGACTCTCTTGTAGAGTTTTTGGTAATTTATTCCAAAGTTGTATGGCTCTTACAGTGAAAGAATTAAAAAAGAATTTGGTGTTCGATCCAGGAACCTCCAACACCTTTGTGATGCAGGCGCGCCTAGATCGAGGGTCAGGAAGTAATAATCGGAATCGGGAGCGGAGATATTCAGGAGAGGAAGGGTCATTAAGGATTTTATACAGGACAGTGAGGATGTGCACATCACGACGAAGTCGGATAGGAAGCCATTTAAGTTGAGCGCGAAATTCTGAGACGTGATCAAATTTGCGAAGTCCAAAAATGAATCTAATAGCTAGGTTTTGTAAGCGCTCAAGTTTGTTTAGCAGCTCCTCAGTCGCATCCAGATAACAGACATCAGCATAATCGAGGATGGGAAGGAGAAGAGCTTGTGCAAGCATAATTTTAGTGTGAAAAGGAAGGAAATTTTGGAGTCGTTTGAGAGAATGGAATGAATAATGCATACGTCTACTAACCTCATTCACCTGTGCCGACCATGATAAGTCACAGTCCAAAATCAACCCAAGATTCTTAACTATAACAAGATTCTTATACGTACAAACATATCTTAAATAACCCTCAAAACTTTGTCGGACGTGGAGGAACGACCTTTGTTTAGGTTGTTACGCTCTGCCTAACCCATTAGGGACAATGGCGTGAATATGTATAATGCTTAAAATAATCTTCAATACCTCTACTTTAATCTTATTTACCGAATTTTCGATTAATTGCGTTTTCAGTGAGTAATGATTTTTTATTGATGAAGGCGCTGGCGTGCACCGGGGATCCCCTTAATTCACAGCAATGAGTGAGAGTAACTAGTTTACCCGTTACACTCATTGACGGATTTATTGTTGTTGTAGTGTCTCATGTCGTGTGGCGGCGCGACAAGCGACAAGCGACTGGCCCAGTTCGACAAATTCATTCCGGTAGTTAGGATTGTAGTTTCATCCATGTTGGACTGGGAGCGAGAGAAAAACATAGAATATGCCAGCTGCATTTCCTCCCGGGCATGCTGTAAAAACCAGCTACGGGATCCGAAGCTTTTAGTATATTGCAATTTAGGCGATGGGCTGACAACCTGTTACTACAGCAATATACCTTCAAATCTATCTTAAATAACCCTTAACACTTTTTCAGACGTGGCGTAACGAATTTTTTTTTAGGTCGTTTACGCTCTACCTACCCAATTAGGGATAAAGCGTGATTATAAGTATTCATGTTTGTAGTATAGGAGACGACAAAACTGTTTCCGAGTCAATTTGACTATCAGCTGACGCATTTTGCATGGGATGCGCAATGATTTTTTCGTTTTTCTTCTAATGTTGTTCAGTTTCATGGACAGATTCACACTGAGACCAAAATATAGGATTTATACGTTTCAGGATCCATAAACCCTTTCAGTTACACGTTGTATCAATAGGTAGTGTGGTATGAGAGGGATAGTAATTAGTTTAACATACATACATACATAAATCACGCCTTTATCCCTTACGGGGTAGACAGAGCGTTTAACGCCTCGTAAATGGCGCTTTCGCCACGTCTGACAAAAATTAAGGGGACTATTTTAGATTGTAATATGTATTGCTTTAGTGACAGGTTGTCAGCCCATCGCCTAAATTACAATACAATGTAACCCTCGAGTCCCTTTTGCTGACTTTAACAGCATGCCCGGGAGGAAGGGCAGCTGGAACATTCTATGTTTTTCTATCTCTCCCAGTCCAGCATGGAAGAAATAATTAGTTTAAATCCGTATGATTTTACTAAAAATGCATATTTTATCAATGGACCGCTACACGAGTTGAAACTTTAATGGGAATAGACAAAGTCCAGAATTTTAAAAAACTAATTAAAAGCTTACTTACTCTACAAGAGTTTTTAATGAAGGATCTTTGTACGTGTCATAATGTAAATAACATGATCTCATTAATATAAATGATATTAGAATAGCATACGTATTTTTTTATTTGTTGATTCAGTTTTACAGAGAAGAACATGTTATTCTATGTACTTACTACTTTACCAAATTATTGTTATTTTAATTACTTCGCACGGGTATCATCAGTGTTTCTCTACTATATTATGCATATATTATACATATAAACCTTCCTCTTAAATTACTCTATCCAATAGAAGAAACCGCATCAAAATCCGTTGCGTAGTTTTAAAGATCTAATCATACATAGGGATATAGGGACAGAGAAAGCGAGTTTGTTTTATACTGTGTAGTGATGGGGTAGGCAGAGCGTAAACGTCCGAATCAAAGGTCGTTCCGCCACATCTGACAAGTTTTAGGGTTATTCCGGATAGATCTGTATATTGCTATAGTGAAAGGTTGTCAGTCCATTTCCTAAATTACAAAACTGAAACCCTCGAATCCCTTAGCTGATTTTTACGGCATGCCCGGGTAGAGAAGCAGCTGGCAAATTCTATGTTTTTCTATCACTCCCAGTCCAGCATGGAAGGATAAATCAAATCAGATGTAATTAAATATATCCCTTGAATATAGCTATAGAGAGAGAAAGTTGTCGTCAATGGCCAATTGTTGTGTTGATGTAGGTACTTATGTGTGTGTCAGTGTAAGTATGCGGGTCTTTCCGGATTTCAATAGAGATTAATTGCTTTATTGTATTTAGACCCTGATTTAAAATAGTGCTGTAGAGTTAGCGAATTATTTAGCGCTTATTTATTTATCGTGTGGCATTATTTGCTGCGAGGTCTTTAGGACAGTGCAGAAGCCGGTTTTGTTGCACCTTTAGCACCACCCGGGGTCACGTGAAGGGTCTTTAAGGTAGTTCCTACGGACGTGGAGCAACATCGACCTGTAACGACCACCATTAGAAACAGTGACCGGGGCCGACGGCTTAACGTAACGTGCCCTCCGAAGCACGGAAACCCTTTTCTTCCAGACAATCAGGTGGACTTAGCCTGCATTGTCATAACCAAACTGGGAAAAACCTCACAAAGTGATAAATTGACAAATATCAACTTTGTGTTCGCCCCTGGGAATCGAACACAGGACCTCCGGATCGTAAGTCCAAGGCTCTAACCACTAGACCCCTGTCTCTTATTATCGTTTTTTACTTTTCCGGTAGAGTATTTACTTAATTAATACTTATTTACTCTGCAGAAACAGATATTTTTGGTTAAAAGAAATACCATCAAAATTAAGGTACCTACTTAGATTTTTAACAGGCAAATCAAACTGTTACAACGGAGGAGTATAATATATTCACTTCACAGTACATATTACTCACCACAATAAAACAATGATGTAAAACGGAATAGATAAATAAATACGAGTATCTGAGAAAGAAGAGGAGGCATGTTGACTGGGTGGCTAACAAAATTCAATACGTTTATACTGATTGCTAAAATACTGTGGATCTCAATCATCACATCATTTACAAAAAACCACATTTAGCTTTAATAATCGGGTTAATAAATATATTTTCTTCCATGCTGGACTGGAAGAGATAGAAAAACAGAATGTTCCAGCTGCTCTTCCTCCCGGGCATGCTGTTAAAGTCAGCAAAAGGGACTCGAGGGTTACATTGTATTGTAATTTAGGCGATGGGCTGACAACCTGTCACTAAAGCAATACATATTACAATCTAAAATAGTCCCCTTAATTTTTGTCAGACGTGGCGAAAGCGCCTTTTACGAGGGGTTAAACGCTCTGCCTACCCCGTAAGGGATAAGGGCGTGATTTATGTATGTATGTAAAAACTATAGAAGTTATTGCTTTGAGTAGTGAATTTACTTGCGTGTGACGCGAAAAAACATTTTTGACATTTCATAAAAAGTTGCTAATTTAACTAGTAGGAAAATAGCGTATTCAGCAAATCACAAACTCTATCTCATACGTAACAGTGAGACAAATCTGTAAAACAAATGGACTAAACAAATTACATTAGTTAAAGCTAACAGAAAATAAGACGCTATCTTGTAAACGTATAATACCGCCTACGTCCCGACACGGCCCAGTGATGTTGAACCCTCAGTATTATTGGATCGTCGTCGTCAACACACTGTTTGGCAAGGAACTGTAGGGGCGGGGTAGGTCAATTTAAACTGGCGGTTGGCCCTCCATTTCGGTGATTTCGTTTCAAGACAGTCGTGCTCAAAATTTTAAATATATTTATAGAGTTTGGAGACATCGGTCAAGAGTGTCGGTCAAACGTTTCTTTTGTCAAGAATGTATTTCGTCAACAGCTTTTTCAGTCAAAGTTCCGATTCATAAAGAAACTACAGGTGTACCAGTAAAGAAACTACAGATCTAAGGAAAACTAGTTGGGTAACTTGCTGTCCTGACTGGACATAGAGCACTTTTACAGAAAAATAAACCAAGAGTTTACACAACCATGTAGATATATGTGTCTAAGAATAATTAAAATACTTTTAACTTATCACTTTCGTAAAAGATTATACCCATGTGAGCAAAAAAAAGTTAAGCGTTCGGGCAAAAACATTGTGTACTGACCCGCGCAGTGTAGTACACGGGTCGCTTATTATAAAGCCCCAAATAAGATCCAGGTACTTACCAAGTAACCTACCTTTCTTTTGTCAAGAATGTATTTCGTCAACAGCTTTTTCAGTCAAAGTTCCGATTCATAAAGAAACTACAGGTGTACCGGTAAAGAAACTTCAGATCTAAGGAAAACTAGTTGGGTAACTTGCTGTCCTGACTGGACATAGAGCAGTTTTTACAGAAAAATAAACCAAGAGTTTACACAACCATGTAGATATATGTGTCTAAGAATAATTAAAATACTTTTAACTTATCACTTTCGTAAAAGATTATACCCATGTGAGCAAAAAAAAGTTAAGCTTCACGTGTTCGGGCAAAAACATTGTGTACTGACCCGCGCAGTGTAGTACACGGGTCGCTTATTATAAAGCCCCAAATAAGATCCAGGTACTTACCAAGTAACCTACCAAGCAAACGTTAGTAAAAAAATCGCATGATTAGTTTATATTAGGCCCGGCCCATACATACATACTTATCTTGTTCTGTCGTGTGGGTTTCGAGTCGATAGACCCAGTCAGAGTGTTTAAACCGACTAATTGGACAGCTAATAGGCATCTGACATGGTTTTGTGTAACGACCACTATCAAAGAAAGCGCGTGCCCTCCAATTTTACTAAGCGATAAATTGACCAATTATATCAACTTTGTGTGAAATCGAACCCAGAACCTCCGGATCGTGAGCCCATGGCTCTGACCACTAGACCACAGAGGCAGTTAAACAGTGGACTGACACTGACACAGGCTGATGATGTGTTGTCCAACAGGTCGCAAATGGCTTGCAAATGATCATAAGTTAGATCCTCTATTGGTCATACATATATTCACGCCTTTATCCCTAATGGGGTAGGCTTACCGTAAACAATACAATACAATATACTTTATTGCACAAAGAAACACAAATACATACAGCAGAAAAGTAAGGAACAAAGAGTACAATATAGGCGGCCTTATTGCTAAAGCAGTAATTTCTACCAGGAAAGCTTTGGGTATTAGAATATTACATAGCAGATAGCGGGAAAGTGCATACTAAGTTCATATGAATACTTACACAATATAAATACTACTAAATAAATACATAACTAAAATAAACTAATATATATCACTACACAGAATAAAACTAAGTCGCTTTCTCTGTCCCTATATCCCTATGTATGCATAAATCTTTAAAACTACGCAACGGATTTTGATGCGGTTTCTTTTAATGGATAGAGTGATTCAAGAGGAAGGTTTATATATGTATAATAAATGAATAATATAGTAGAGAAACACTGATCATTTCCGTGCGAAGCCGGGGCGTGTCGCTAGTAGAGTATAAATCAGTATTTGGAAATAAATGATTTGACTTGACTTTGACTTTGAAAGATATATTTTATTTTTAGTTTTAGCCGGTGGTATCTAGAATCGAGCCGACTACTGTAGTAAAAAGCCGACCAATGATCGTGAGACCTCGAGAGGTGGTCACTGACTGATGGATGAGTCATGGATCATTGACATCGCCTCTTACGCTTTGGATACTGTTTGCGCGCATGTTTAACATTGCTTTACATAGTACGCACTACGCACACAGTCATACATCAAACTTTGTATGTATGCGGTCTACATTTCACCATCACCTTGAGGTCTACCCACCGGCATGATATTTTTTCTTCATAGAATCAAGACCCAAAAAACGTAATAAATAGGATATTTATTATTTAATTATCAATGTTTTTGGCTTGTGGATGCTTGATATGACAGTACATAATTTTCAATAAAGTCGTGTTGCACAATCTATCTGCTTATTTTTCAGACACAAACGATTTACTTCTCCTAGACATGCAATGGAAACTTGACTTTTTGCATCAGTTTATTAAAAATAAAACGTACTTCTTAATGCTCTTGTTTTGTAAAATATGTAGCATTGAACTTTTTAAATATATCCGCGGGCAATTGAATTTGTTGTGAGGTCGACGTCTTGGCTACCATTTACAGAGAGCATAGGGTATTACGGGCCTGTTACGATCTTTGAAGTAAATTTTCATCATAAAAATATACTTAACTGCAGTTTACTGTAATTCTCAAGATCGCCCATCGCAAGAGACCATTATGCTAGAGTCATTTTTGAACCATAATGTATTGTGTAGTATGGGCCAGAGCCTAGTCTAGACCGTATGAGACACTGCGTTATTGCGTCTAGTCTATCTGTATGTCTTGATGCTAAATAGGCGTGTTGACTGGGTGGCTAAAAAAAACAAAACATATATACTTAAAACTGATGGTTAACTTCCATACTGGACTGGGAGAGAAAGAAAAACATAGAATGTTCCAGTTGCCCTTCCTCCCGGGCATGCTGTATAAGTCAGCAAAAGGGATTCGAGGGTTACAGTGTATTGTAATTTAGGCGATGGGCTGACAACCTGTCACTACAGCAATACACATTACAATCTAAAATTGCCCCCAATTTATGTCAGACGTGGCGAAAGCGCCTTTTAGGAGGCGTTTTACGCTCTGCCTACCCCGTAAGGGATAAAGGCGTGATTTTATGTATGTATGTATGTATGATGGTTAAAATATTGTGGATCTCATTCACCATTTTAAAAATGCAGACTTAGATTTAATAATCATGGTAAAAATGAAGATGTTTTTGATTTGAGTAGTACAATATTTACTAAGGAGTGACGTCACAACTCGCTATTTTCATACAAAAAGCGTTTCTTGTTTCTAACATTTCATAAAAAGTTGCTGATGACTGGAATGTCAGTGAGTAACAGCATGGAATCTCAAGTGGCGTGTCCTCAAGAGGGTAGGTAGTATAACATCCTCAACCGCGCAGGCGCCTACGCGTCCCATCGGACGAGAATATTACTTTATTTTTGGACCCCACACAGCCTCCACAGCTCGGACTTTGTTGAGATAAGAACATGAGATCGTTTTTTAATGCGTTAGAAATACCTATGTTCAGTGAAAAATAAAAGTATATTAAGTCAAAGTCAGCAGTGGACTGTTGTGGCTGATGTTGTTGTTGTTCAAGTCAAAATGGTGTAATAGATCGGTACGTATTAGGCAAAAATATTGAATTAGTTACAAAAATGAATTTCTTATATCTGGCTCTATATGTATCCATTCCAGCCCATCTAGCCCAGGGCAAACCCCATCTACCGCAAGGCAGACAGACAGCTTTGTATCCAATTATAGGTACCATTTTCATAGTATCAAGATGTTAGTCTGGTAGAAAATACAGCTAGCAACATAGTAGAGGTCAGAAAAGGAAGGAAATTGGCTGGTCACTTGAAATTCTAACAATACCATGCATACATATAATCACGCCTTATCCCTAATCAGAGCGTAAACGACCTAAACAGAGGTTGTTCCGCCATGTCTGACAAAGTGAGGGTTATTTAAGATAGATTTGTAGGTATATTGCTGTAGTGACAGGTTGTCAGCCCATCGCCTAAATTGCAATATACTGAAAACCCCGGATCCCTTAGCTGGTTTTTACAGCATGCCCGGGAGGAAATGCAGCTGGCACATTCTATGTTTTTCTCTCGCTCCCAGGCCAGCATGGAAGGATAATGGTATCAGGTCAAGATTGTTTTATACCGGCAGTAAAAAAAAATGCTGGTCATATTTTACGGTGTGAATTTACCCATGAATCTGAACAACTTTCCCCATGGATCATAATATGAAGAGGAACATAGTACGGGGTGTAAGAGACAGCGTCCCGCAAACCGATAGCAGTTGCTCAGTCAACGACACTGAACAACTTCCACCAATAAATTATTTCAGGAAGTGAAAATAAAAATTGGCTATTCCATACAAAATGTCCACCTCAATCAGACAATTTGTATGGAACAGGCATTTTTTATTCTCTTCCTGAAAGAATTTCTTTTGAAAGTTGTTCAGTGTCGTTGACTTAACAACCTCTCAGGTTGCGGGACGCTGTCCCTTACACAAAATGTCCACATCAATCAGACAATTTGTATGGAACAGTCATTTTTTATTCTCTTCCTGAAAGAATTTCTTTTGAAAGTTGTTCAGTGTCGTTGACTTAACAACCCCTCTCAGGTTGCGGGACGCTGTCCCTTACACCCTATGGACCTCCCATACAAACTGACACCATTTGTATAGGCCTTTTTTCTCGTATTTACTCCATGCCTCAACTATTTTATTACTTACTTCATAACGATATTTTAAACCAGTACCCTCGTTCAATCCCCTAGATTAGGTAGCCGTCCCCGTAAGATACGGGATAAGGCTAGGGAGATGATGATGACTTCATAACGATATTTTATAATAATGCCCTTCTGTCTTTTAAATCGGAGCGCAACTTTCAATGATAGAATAACTTCGTTCCCAGTAATTCTGCCTTGGAAAAAAAACAAGGTAATATTCATTCATAATTATCATCATAGGCAAGCGGGTAGCTTTGTGAGTCACAAGAAAAAAAAGTTAAAAAAAAGTCGGGTCGGAATGTGCGTTCCCTCACGTTCCTCGGCCAGCACACGATTTTTTTAACCTTACCGAGCTCTGGCCCAAAACCGTTAAACTAAATGTGTCTAGGTAAGTAAGTTTTTTTTTAGTAAGAAGAGCCCGATGGTGTAGTGGATAGGGCCGCTGCCTCCTGGGAGGGAGGTAGTGGTTCGAATCCCACCACGTACCAATGCTTTTTTCGGTTTTCGAATATCATTATATTCGTTTATTCGGCGCTTTTTCCGTGCTTCGGAAGGCATGTTAAGCCATTGGTCCCGGTTAATACAGTCGTTTAATACCGTAGATATGTTGCTAAGCCATGTCAGTGCTAACTGCATTGGCGGCTTGAAAAGTCTGACCTAATCTAGGATTGGGCCTGGTTTCCCCTCTGGGTTGCGTAGGTCAGATGGCAGTCGCTCTGTGTAAAAACCAGTACCCTTGTTCAATCACCTAGATTTGGTAGCCGACCCCGTGAAATACGGAATAAGGCTAGGGAGATGATGATCTGTCCATCCATTTGTGCTATATTCCTAAGCAGCGGAAAAGCAATATTTTTTTCATTCGCAGTCCCGTATGAAAGTGTGTCATTTCAAGATTATTCAAAATACAGCAATATTATCAATAATCGCACCTAAACTAGACTTGAAATTGATGTCAACAAACTGGAAGCGACCCTAATCTTATCTTTTCATATCGTTTATTGGTTTTAATTACCATTTGCCGGCAAACGCAAGATACTAGTTACATCGCGGAACTCTTTGTTGCTTACACAGCTTTTATAAAAATAAAATTTACTATCAATAATTAATTCTGTAGCGCTATAGAGCCTAGTTCACGGATTTACATCTGGTATTTTTCTAACAATTTCCAGCGAAAATGTGAAATTAAGTGTTTAGTGCGGTTAGCGGTGCAATCGAGATCTCTAATAGGCAAATTAGAAAACGAAATTGCGGAACAGATTATGTTGAAAAAGGAATTTCCAATTTAATTTGTACCGTCTCTAAAGTAACTACAAATAAGTGACTATAGTATAGCAAGTGAAGAGTCCCAGGACGTAATTTGAAAATAGTACGGTTTAAAATTGAGAGAGATGCCGTCAGCAATGGATTTTGATCCGTTCAGCCAGCCGGAGTGGAGTGACTCCAGCGAGTCCACGGATCCGACGCCTTTGGCCCAGTTGGGTTACTTCGTGCCTGTGAGGTGCAGATGTGACCGGACCAGCCACCACGTGTGTCGGAGAAACAGAAGGTAAACATAGACAGACCACCGGAAATGAAGTTCCTGTCGAATTTGTGACCGCAACCGCAACGACCTTTTTAAAAGCAACCCGCTTATGAAAATCGTTACTATTACTCGTACTACTAAATTATTTCAGAAAATTCTTACAGAACCACCTCAAACAGACAATTTGTATGGAGTAGCCAATATACATCTCATCTCCTCATCATCTCCTAACAATTCGTAGACAGCTTGTCCCTTCCACTATTATACCTAAGTAGGATACCGAACCTTATGCCGTATCCTGGTTGTTCGCAGAGAGTCTCCCCGTTCGCGGCGGTCCGTGTCGCAATGCTCGTGCAGCAGCGTCTCGCGGCGGTCGGCGGCGGCGTCACCGGCGCCCGCGCACCTGCCGCCGCTCAACAACACCGTCGAGATGTACGTCGAGCCAGTCGTCGAGAACGTGAGTACCGCACGAATACCAGCTTCAAACTCTAGCAATGATCGTGCAGCAGCGTGTCGCCGTGGTCGGCAGCACGTCGAGCCCGTCGTAGAGCATGGAACACATAAATATAATAACCAGGTTCTCTTCTACCACCTCCAGACACACCTAGTTTATACCATCGATTTGAACTAAGCGCTTTCAATAATATTTTCATAATGCTGCGCTCTAGAGAGTGAACCTTACTATTTGCGTCGTCTGTCTTTCTTAATGCGTACAACCCTCAACTCTTCAAATTGATTAGAGAACATCATTGGTGCCAACCTCAAAGTCCACAGCTGGGCCAGGGCTGCATTACGGAGTAGGACAAGATCTCCTACATTTAGAGGGTATTTGGCACGCGTACATTAAAAAAAACGCTGCTCCGATTCCCTGGGACCGTCAACTTTTACGGCATACACGGGAAGAGATGAGATTTGATTGACCTGGCAAAATACTCCATCGGTATCATCAAATTACTAATGTCCCTTTCCAACTGGGCACCTGGGCTGAACTACCAGTAATAGCGGTGAAACAGAGATAGATAAATAGGTGAAAATAGAAAACAGGAAAATATAGGAAAACTTATTATTTTAAACAGTGTTTATGTAATTTTAAATGGATAAAGTCCCCTGCCAAGAAAAATATTACAGTTTGTCAAGATTCATTTCGTGTAAGTATTAGCTTTCGATTTTCGTGTCCTGCAACAAATAGCCGAGTCAATAGATCTGTTGACAGCTCGGATTCGTCTGGACAACCACTAAATTAATAAAATAAGATATCATACGTCGAACCGTTCATTTTTGTACTTCTGAAGGACTTTTTTCATAGACTTTGCTATCTGCTCCGGCTTGCTGTAGAAATACTTGTGTTGAGAGCTGCCGTCTTCATTGATTATTTCACCATCTATTCGGCCATTCGGAGATATAAATAAAATCCTGAAAATTAGAGAATACTTTTTGTTTAGAAGAAAGAATATTATCCTCTAGTCTAGAGCAAGGTAGCTTTAAATAGGTATGTATCGTGCTATGAGATCAGCAATCGGTGTTGGATGTTCATGTTGTCGTAGTAAAATCCTATAATTAGTTCTAACCTAAACTATTTTTTACCTGGGTATGTATTGTCCATCAGGCGCATAAATGTGACTCTTAGGCTCCTCGTCGTCAACCAAATTGACCATAACAAAGTGTTTGCTAAGCTCTTGAATTTCTCGAGAGCCAGCGAATTTTGGCTTCAAATTTTTGCATGCCCCGCACCATGACTTGTGGATGATGACCATCACTGGTTTTTGGTGATTGTTTGCGATTTGAATGCCTGACTCTAAGGATCCGGCCCAGACATATTTGTTGCCGAATCCATTGTCTGGGCCGAACGGGGCAGAAGCGCACTGGACTATGCTCACAAATTGTTCAAACAATGATCTTGTCAAGCTACCAACGGGCATGGTTTTGAGAGGGGACTAAGAAATAAGATGAATGGCGTTGGTAGCCTGTTAAAACGGCATGTGTTACGGTGTATCCTTTTGTAGTTTCGCCATTTTTTTAATAAAGTCTAGATAAAGTCAGATTTCCAAAAAAAAATATCGTGATGGTTTCCTTTGTCAATGTCAAACTTAGGTCCTGTGGTCTACATCATTGAAGTATTTTATTATTTATTCACATATAAACTTCTCGACAAGGATAAAAAAAGTGTAGCAAAAAGTCAACAATGAGTCAAAAGATTTCCGCTGTATGCGCCATCTGTTATTGACTACATGAAGCACGGAGTAACAGCACTGCGCTACCAGAGACACCACTGCTCTAGTGGTACGGTTATATTTCACTAGATGGCTTTGGCTACATTAGATTCTAACGTAACGTAACTGATGGCTAAAATATTGTGAATCTTATTTGCCATTTAAAACCAATTGCACGTTTAGATTTAAATAATCGAGGTAAAAATATAGATGTTATTGATTTGAGTTGCCAATTATTTACCAAGCTAATTCAGTTTTTGACATTTCATACAAAATGCCGATTTGACTAGTAGTGTGGTAGTAGGAAACTAGCGATTACGGGGTGTAAGCCAATGTGTAAGCAAGGTGTGAAGGGACATAGTTGAATAATAATTTGTACTAGGGTAGTAAGGGACAGCTTCCCACAAACTTATACATACATACATACATATAATCACGCCTTTATCCCTAATGGGGTAGGCAGAGCGGAAACGACCTAAACAAAGGTCGTTCCGCCACGTCTGACAAAGTTTTGAGGGTTGTTTAAGATAGATTTGTAGGTATATTGCTGTAGTGACAGGTTGTCAGCCTGTCGCCTAAATTGCAATATACAGAAACCCTCGGATCCCTTAGCTGGTTTTTACAGCATGCCCGGGAGGAAATGCAGCTGGCACATTCTATGTTTTTCTTTCGCTCCCAGTCCAGCATGGAAGTAAACAAACTTATAGAGGTTGTCAATGACACTGAACAACCTACACCAGCAAAATTCTTTTATTGGCTTTTCCATAAAAATTGACTGACTGAGGTGGGCATGCTATATGGAAAATAGAAAAGCCAAATATTTTTAAGGAAAGTGAAAAGTTGTGAATATTATTCAGTGTCGTTGATTTCGGTTCAACTGGACTCGCAACCGAACTACCGACACTAGAAGGAGCAACCCCTATCAGTTTGTGGGATACTGTCCCTTACACTCGGTAAACTTATACTGTAGCGCAATAACTCTCTAAAAACACATTAATTGATAATCCGTCCAACAGACTCAAGTAATAGTTAGTTAAGATAATTTAGAACCTTATAAATTAGCGATTCATAGTTCGTTATACGCCACCAACGGCAATTTTTCTACCTGATACTATAAGAATCGCTAATTCATAAGGTTCTAAATTATTTTTATAACTATTAATTGAGTCTGTTGGACCGGATTTTCTATTCACTGTGTTATTTATGATTCCTTTACTGATGGGGGCGCGCCACTTAGAAACGAATCGATAGCATTGTAAAGAAAAAATATGGTGGTGGGTTTGGAACAGATGTCGTCTTTTTATTAAGCCGTTGAGGCTCTGCTTACCCCATAAGGGGTACAGTCCCGACCACAAAACTGACAGATCATGTCTTCTCTGCTTCTTCTTCTTGTCTATTTAACTAAACTGGGGAAAATCACATATAGTAATAAATTGACAAATATCAAATTTTTGTTCCCCCCCTGGGAATCAAACCCAGGACCTCCGGATCGGGAGCCATGAGGCTGTGACCACTAGACCACGGAGGCAGTTAGTTTTACTGCAGCTAGGCCGGAACAGCCGCACACACATTTTGCAGTGTGTTTGCTAGAGGTAAGTACACATACAGACGGAGCCTCACGTTTCACGTGTGACAATCACGCCTATGTCTCATAAGGGATAGGTAGTCAGGATAGCAACGCGCGATTATCGCCGTAGACAAATCATCGATATTGAATTGGTAAGTCAACTTCATTCACTGTCAATCTATTTGGTAACACTGCTTTGCTAACTTTTGACGAATAGGCCGATGTTGGCGATGGGAGAAGAACAGCGGAAAAGGCAACAGCTGGAAGGTAAAGAGATCATGAAAACCTGCCAGCGGATGCGGATGAGCATGTGGAAGTACTTCTGAATTCCCTGGTGAGTCCTTGATATTATTATGTCGACCGCCTTTAAGCTGTGTTGGTAAAAGGATGAGGAGACCATTTGTAAATGATGTAGGTTTCCATGCACCAGGTTACGTCCAATTGAGGTTATGTTGTAAAACTTGTAGACGTAGAACTGGTTGGGAACAAGCTTCGGCTTGCCCAGAATATGAGTGCGATGTAAGAGTGCCGTACTGGCAGCGGTCGACTATATGTTGGAGAAACCGAGGCGGGATATTGGGGAAGGTTGCGATCCTCGTGGAGGCACAGCCTCCATGTCCGGCTGGTGACCAAGTAGCCTAACTATGCAAATAGGCGAGATAATACCGAAGAATGATATAATCCTAGTAATGAAGTCACCAGGGCACTTGAAAGTGACAAGTGCTCTGACCGGAGCAAGTTGACCGCGCAAGCCAAGAATGTAAGTGGCATAGCCACACTTGTAAATATAAAGTAAGATGAAAGTAAGTGACATAGTCACACTTGGAATGTAAGTGGCAAAGCTACGCTTGTATTGTAAGTAGCAAAGCTAAACCTACGTGTAGTATGCGACAAAGTCGCCCTTGTGAAAAACCCTGCATCATCATCTCCCTAGCCTTATCCCATATCTCACGGGGTCGGCTACCTAATCCAGGGGATTGAACGAGGGTACTGATTTTCACTCAGACCGACTGCCATCTGACCTCCGCAACCCAGAAGGGAAACCAGACCGAATCCTAGATTAGGTCAGTTTTCAAGCCCCCAATGCTTAGCACTGGCCTCTGATATGACTAATATCTACGGTATTAAACGATATTAACCGGGACTAACAGCTTGTGTGTGTGAAAGTGCCTTCCGAAGCACGGAAAAAGCGCCGAATAAACGTACATATGAAATTCGAAAACCGAAAAACACATTGGTACGTGGTGGGATTCGAACCACGACCTCCCGCTCAGGAGACAGCGGCCCTATCCACTACACCATCGGGCTCTCCCCTAAACCCTACATGAGTGTAGATAAATTGCGAAGCAGAAAGATAAGAAAGTATAGTTGTATAGGTTGACTCATCCCTTTACCATCATACTACTATTGTCTATTTATGTAATATGATAATCCTCTTTCTGGTCCTAATATAACGTCCACCCTAACTACGTGTGAGATAGAATTGGGCCCACAAGTATGTTTCGTTGTCCTTGTCATGAAATACATGAATGCCCGATGAGATGAATGATACAGAAATTCATCATCATCACCGCCTCCGTGGTGTAGTAGTTTGAACCCTAGGCTCTCATTCTGGTTTGCGGATGCCATGGGAGGGAAACACTAAATTGTCAAATTTGTATGCTCACTGTAAGCAAGACTCGGCGCACTGTATTTTATGTAACATCTTTATATTGTACCCGTTTCTACAAATAAATATTTGATTGATTGAAGAAGTGTAGATTTTCTCCAGTTTGGTGAGAACAAGGCAGCCGAATCACTTGATTGTAAAAAATTAAACTCCGTGCTGCAGAGAGCACGTTAGTTAAGTCGCCGCCGGTTCGAGTAGCTACGTAATTAGACGGGGATTCATCTGATAATAAGATCGTTGATTCAAAAAACCAACTCGATAAGAAGAAGCTCATCATCAATTCATCAGTATCACTGGTAACTGCCTCCGTGGTTTTGTGGTCTGAGCCATGGCCTCTCGATCCTAATTTCGATTACCAGGGGGTTGAAAGTTGACATTTGTTAAATTATCACTATGTGAGATCAGCAATATACCTACAAATCTATCTTAAATAACCCTCAAAACTTGGTCGCTCGTCCTACCCCATTAGGGATAGGCGTGATTAAATGAATGTGTGTATGCATACCCCATATCTGATTTACCCCAGTTTGGTAAGGACATTGCAGGCATCACCTGGTTTCCGAAAAGAAAAAGGATTCCGGCGTCGGTCTCGGTCGCTCTCGATAGTAGTCGTTGCCCAAACCATGTCAGAGGCTATTAGTTGCACTATTACTATTAGCCTGTTCATAAACTCTGACACTAAGGTTTATCCACTCGACAAGAAGAAAAACAGGAATTATCACTGGTGCGTTGGTTATGTGGGTGGATGCTGCTGCTGTAAACAAATGCAATGACAACTTTTTAAAATCAGTGAAGTGGATCGGCGCGCGGGATGCGTGTGCGACCCGTGTTTCTCTCAGCTTCAAATATAGCTGCGTCGATTACTTATTAATGTTTGTATGCACGTATACTGTGCAGAGAAACATAAGTCTCATGTCAACATGTAGCTTTGGTTCAAAAGAAGTTTCATATACTTAAAAATAACATTATCATAAAGCGCACGACCTACTTAGTTATAGTGTTGGGACATATAACCCACATATCATTCACAAATGTTCGCTATCAAAAAGCACTATAAGGACTTTACTTGACTTTATGATAGTCATAGATGAGAGATTTTACCTATTGTATCTAAGGCAAGTATTTTCGCCGCCACACGAATCAGAAAAGCGTAACCGCAGCATTTTCCTAGTATACAAGCATGTCGATACGTCGCGCTCCACGTACCCCATTGGAAAAAGCAGATAAACTATGATAATTAGATGTAATGTGTACATGATTGTGTCTAGATCGGAGCCGCGCGCGCATTCCGCGCTGTTCGCCGCCGCGCGCTGCCCGACCGCTCAACCACCGCAAACGCGCACGCGCAAACAACACATGCACATCACATTGTCCAACAAAGGGGTGCTAAGGATTAAGATATTACTAAATATTTATCTCTTAGAAACCTCTACACTCTTCAAAACTAAAATTCTTGCAGTGGCTTATTTTTTATTTAAAAATAAGTTCGACTTAACAGCGCCTAGTGAGATCTGTGCTTCCGTTTTGTTTTGGCGCGTTTGGATGGATGGTTTCGCAAGTTCGCTAGTGCCACGGTGAAATGATGAGCATGTACGGGACTCAGGGACGCAAGAAGGCCCTGTACGGCACCGTGCGGTCGCTGGCGGCCAGGGCGACGCCTCTCGGGCCGCATCTCGACGACGTCGTGTACCCTGCCCCTTACTTCTACCATATCCCGCCGCCCCCGCAGCCCTTGAACACATATCCTGGACGAAAGCGTCGGAAAAGGGTACGTCACTTTCGAATCTTTTCACTGTTTCCATTCCCAGCACTGGAACTAGACGCCGAACTTTTCCATCACGAATGTCATCACTTTATACGTGATCCAGAATGAGCCGGAGAAGAACAATGCATCGACAAACAGTTTAGTCACTTTAGATCTCCGATCCGACATGTTTATATAATTTATCCAAATTCAAGTGATCATTGTTCTAAGAGCAAACAACACTCAGCGTAATTTATTAAATTAATGTTTTTAAGTTAGAAAATAAATCCCGAAGTTAATAAAAATAAAAAAAAAATATCCAATAAGCCACAGATCATGATTGACGTGTGACGTTTTTCTAGACAATGGCTCAGATTAAAAACTTCTGTTTATGGTGTTTATGCTATTGTTTTTTGGACCTGCACTGAACAACCCATGAACAACCTCAAGAGGAAAAGCTACCTCTGCACCTCTGACCTAGGTGGTATAATATAGGTCAGTGTACCTCTGCCTTATACCTTCCCCTTCTCATTTTTTTTTACAGAAATATAAATCGACAGTGAAGTACTATAACCTCCTAACTCACATTTTAACCATGTTTACTTTTTGATGTAAAACCACGTAAATTCAGATTCTTCGTGACCCTAGTAAATTAGAATTAGTTTTCTCAATATTTGGCGGCTTAATAAATATTGCTAAAAGCTTCTATCGCAACAACAAAAAATTACTATAAAAAAATTATATAAAATCAGCTTCTGAAGTTAGGAAGTTATAGTATATTATTATTATTGCACTTAGCTCTAGAAACTGATTTAACTACCCTGTTTCCATACAACAACACAGAATAAAACTTCGTTATCGCATTGCATCTCGTATATTGGGAAAAGCGACTATAATCCTGGCTTAAGAAGTCGTGAAACATTTCAGTGACTGAATCCTTGAGCTGAACATACAGTGACATACTCTGTGTTCCCAGCAGTCGGCATTCCGTGTCTTACTCTGCAGTAACTGGAGGCTGCCATCACGTGGGGTTTTCCGAAGGGTGATGGAAATCGTTGCGGTCTAAATGCGTCTGGTGGAAAGTTGTGGTTCCACCATGTTTACTATGATCTGCAGTCTTGTCTGTAGTGGATTCCCCTCTCACCTCTTCATGGTGAAGTGCTGATGGCGGCAACATACCAAAAGAATACGCCATACAAGAACTCATTGATATGACAAATAACACAAACTTAAATTGTTGTATTTTGTCCATAACTATTATGTATGAGAAAGTAGTAAAAAATGCTTAGAAACACAAAACTACTAATTCTTAAAAATAAAACAAAAATATTAAAATACCGGGCTTGGTTCAACTTCAACTTTTAGTCGTTTGGCGTTTCCGTGATGATGCCGCCAGTGTCAAGTTTGTAGGGCCTTTTAAGGAGGTAGGCCTAGGACCAATGGTCCTAGAGGTAGGCCTATTATAATGCTTTTCTTGTTGTAAACATGTCAGTTCTGACGTTCTGACAGTACAGAAATGACACCACAGATGAATAAAAAGATGACACTAGATTTCACAAAAAAAATGTCTTCCGATGTCTATTGCCTGCACAACGCCGCCCCTTGCGTAGCGTATGCATTTTATTTATTATGCACTAAATAATGGTACGCTGCCACTACCGCAGCAGCAACTGCCGCAGATTTTATTATCCATTCCATTTTATCGCAAAGTACCTAAATATCACTACTGCAGAATGTTCAACTAATCGAGTAGGTTGATCAAAATCTAGTCGGTCACAATTTATGGGTAGTTTGAATAGTCGAAGTTTTAAATACTACACTAAAGCTTTTTATTTTTATTAAATGAGTTTTTCCGTAGAAATGAGTACCTGAAAATGAGTTATTTCTCGATGCACAGTCAGTCCGCGTTCTTATAAATTCTGTACTTAACATGGGACGACAAAAAAAAGTGGCGTAACCAAACGAATAACAAAATAATATTGAATTATATTAAGTTTAGTGTTATTATACTTCCATGCTGTAAAAACCAGGGATCAGAGGGTTTCAGTATATTGCAATATAGGCGATAGGCTAATAACCTTTCACTGCAGCAATATACCTAAAACTCTGTCTTAAATAACCCTCAAAACTTTCAGACGCGGCGGAACGACCTTTGTTTAGGTCGTTTACACTCTGCCTACCTCATCAGGGATAAAGGCGTGATTATATATTTATTATTATGAGCCTGTGGTATCCCACTGCAGTGATTATATATATGTATGTATATTATAACACTTTCTTTTCTTATGGTTTAAGAGGGCTTTTGTACGATGAGTACACGCCATACGCCATCCCTATTGTTCCCTATAAACGTGAACGTTCACTCTACTATATTAAGGTTTAGGTTGGATTTCCATGTGCAGAGCGATTTAGTTCAAAGCTCTGAGTAATTGGTAAATTTCAATGATCTCTATTAACTTTGGGCAAGTAAGTAATACCTGGAAAACTCCTAAATCGAATGCATTTAATTTTAGATTTCTCAACAAAATGTCCCTGCGCAGGCTGTTGCGGCTGTATTAGACACTTCGCAATTTGGTGAGACAGTTTTTCTCATTATCATCACTACATAGTATAAAACAAAGTCGCTTTCTCTGTCCCTATAACCCTATGTATGCATAAATCTTTAAAACTACGCAACGAATTTTGATGCTGTTTCTTTTAAAGGTTAGAGTGATTCAAGAGGAAGGTTTATGTGTATAATACATGCATAATATATGTAGTAGAGAAACACTGATAATTTCCGTGCGAAGCCGGGGCGGGTTGCTAGATGTTAATAAAGTCGTCTATATTAAATGATTTTCTTCCATGCTGGCTTGGGAGCGAGAGAAAAACATAGAGTGTGCCGGCTGCGTATCCTCCCGAGCATGCTGTAAAAACCAGCTAAGGGATCCGAGGGTTTCAGTATATTGTAATTTAGGCGATGGGCTGACAACCTGTCACTACAGCAATATACCTACAAATCTATCTTGGATAGCCCTGTGAACATTGTCAGACGTGGCGAAACGACCTTTGTTTGAGTTGTTTACGCTCTGCCTACCCCGTTAGGGATAAAGGCGTGATTATATGTATGTATGTATGTATATTAAATGATATTATAATTTTACTTACCTGATGAAGCGAATGAGTGCATTATTTGAATATTCATTGAAGTTATTAGTCCATTAGTGATCTCTGATCACACATTATCAAATTTTATGTCACTTGATAACCCGATTAGCTGGAAAACATGTGGCCTAAAACCCGGGGGCGTTTCAATAGGACTGCTATTTCAAACTTTATACTTTACTAGCGACCCGCCCCGGCTTCGCACGGAAAACATCAGTGTTTCTCTACTGTATTATGCATGAATTATACCTATAAACCTTCCTCTTGAATCCATCTATCCATTAAAAGAAACCGCATCAAAATCAGTTGCGTAATTTTAAAGATCTAAGCATACATAGGGATATAGGGACAGAGAAAGCGACTTTGTTTTATACTATGTAGTGATAACTGCCTTCGCGGTCTAGCGGTCAGAGCCATGGGCTCTCGACCCGGAGGTCCCGGGTTCGATTCCCGGCGGGGCACAATGACTTTGTGTTGTTTCTAATTTGGTTAGGACATTGCAGGCTGATCACCTGATTTCCGAACAGTAAGATGATCCATGCTGTCGGATGGGCATGTAAATAGTCAGTCCTGCGCCTGATTTCTCTCTGGTCGTGTCAGTCAATCTGTCCCATCAGAATAAGAGATTGAACGAATAGAGAGTGCTACTGTGTGTAGCGCAAACACTTCGGCACTAAAAACAAGTCCTGCGCAGTTGGCTGATCTCCGCGAGATTGGCCGCTATCACCGAAAATCGGAGGGAGGAATATTATTATTATTTCAAACAGTTCCTAAAATCACATATGAGTCTACTAACAACTTTTGTCTATTAAAAAACGTAAGTTGTAAAAAATCTTAAATATTAAATAGTTTAATGTCAAATTCAACGAAAAAAATATATCATGATTTGTATATACTTAATTGATCCTAAAACAAAAAGAAATGGAAACAAAGAAACAACCGTTAGGTAACACAAATCCTTCCATACTTAAGTAGACAGGTACATAGAATACCTACTATATTGTACTGGGTGGCGCAAAAGTACTGGCACTAAAGAAAATATTTTTATTTTTTTTATATGACATTTTCTGTCATTCTGTTGTTGAAAATTGTGTAGTGAACAAATGTAAAATACACTGAAAATAAACATGGACCGTTTTACTCTCCAAGAACGTGGAATAATTGTGTCAATGTTCTTACGGAATAATTCATCAGTGATAAGAACACAACGTGAATTTCGTCGACGATTTCCCCACCGTCCGGCACCGATTGGTCGCACAATTCGACGCTTTGCCACACGCCTTGAAGCAACTGGCTCAACATTGGATAGACCTAAGTCTGGGAGACCAAGAACAGGCCGTTCAGCTGAAAATATCGATGCTGTGCGCGAAGATGTGGAAGAGTGTCCAGAAACATCAACGAGGCGACGTGCCACGCAATTGGGCATTTCCAGACGGACCCTGCAGCGTATTTTGGTGAAAGACTTAAAGATGTTCCCGTATAAAACTCAAATGACTCATCAGCTGCTGCCTGCTGACCACCGAGCTCGTCTAGATTACTGCCAGCGCGTCATAAACCTCAACCTTGAAGAGGATAATTTTCCTTCAAAATTGGTTATGAGTGACGAAGCGCATTTCCATCTCTCAGGGCATGTCAATAAGCAGAATACTCGGTTCTGGGGCACTGATAATCCGCGCATTATTCAAGAAACACCTCTACACCCACTAAAAGTTACTGTATGGTGTGGCATCTGTGTTGACAGAGTGATCGGACCCTATTTTTTCGAAGACGCTGGAGGCAATGCGATAACTGTCACTGGAGAACGCTACAGAACCATGTTACGTGAGTTTTTGATACCCAGTTTGAACGAATTGGGGCTGGAGCACATCTGGTTTCAACAAGACGGCGCTACGGCACACACAGCGCGCGACACTATGGACTTAGTGAGGGACGCTTTTCCAGGCCGAGTTATCTCTCGTTTTGGCGATTTACCTTGGCCTGCAAGATCACCCGATCTGACCAGTCCAGACTTCTTTCTTTGGGGTTTTTTGAAATCTCGGGTGTATGTGAACAAGCCACAGACTCTCGCAGCTCTAAAAGAAAACATTCGTCAAGAAATAACGAACATATCGCAGGAAGTGTTACGGCAAGTTATGCAAAATGTCATAAATAGGGCTCAAATGTGTATCAACTCTGGAGGTCACCATTTAAAAGACATCATCTTTAAATCCTAATGGTACGAAATTTAATGGCACAAATATACATTTAAAAAAACCTAAATCTAGTTTTCTAATTTAGAAAAAATGTTATAGCTGAACCAAATAGGGTCTTTACTTTTGCGCCACCCATTACTATGCTCGCATAGGTGTAATGTAAGACTGTATTCTATCCCAATTATGTAAAATTTAAAACAAAAAAGTACATCGCTGTTTAAAATCATAACCACCACGCGTACGGAGTCGCGGGCACAGCTAGTTTAAGAAATAATATTCTCCGTCATATTCACTTATTTATTTCACATTCTCAAGCTAAGCTATTTACTTCATTTCTTCCATTTGCATTTCTTCTCTTTTACTTTTGCTTTCCTTTCATCTTCGGGTACTTCACAGACGCATGGTCCTTGTTTCTCATCCTGAGCAGCTGGCGATGGAGAGGGAGGCGGCGGTGTAGATGTGAAATAGTCCACGTACTTTTGCGGTTTTACGAACCCGAAGGCGAAACCCAAGCCAAGGGCGGAAGTCAAGGCGATTGCATGGACTATCAACTGCTGCTTCTTGTTAGGTAGGAACGGGCGGCGTATCCTATATATATCCTGTAGCAAACTGTCAAAGTGTCGTCTGCCCATAAAATGCCAGAGGCGTGTTGGTTTGATCCCTTCATCAAACCCCTTAGGGGGAGGAAACATAGATGCCATATCGAATATTTTTTATTTTTTTAAACTTTGTTGTGTGTGGCTTTTGTATTACATGGTGCCTTTAGGAGGCCTTTACAGCGAAGTCATCATAATAAATCAGTTTTTGTTAATTATAGGTTATCTTCAGGAGAAATCAAAGAATCTTGGAAAGAGCAGCATTCAAAAATGCAGGAATAGAGTTTGCGTTACTGGACTTAACTTGATGAAAACCTTGCGTCCATATTAGCAGCGTATGTACAAATGCTGCCTGAAACAAAAGAGGATCTTTGCTTAGTACTAGAGCTTATGAGGCGCTGATCTAGTGTATAGGACGTTTATACTTCTTAGAGGTATGCTGGACATATCTGGACACATGAGAGGTCCTGGAACAGGATTCGTATAGCTACCAGAGCTTCATAAATAGTACTTAGATATTAACTTCTTCCATGCTGGACTGGGAGCAAGAGAAAACATAGAATGTGCTACCTGCATTTCCTCCCGGGCATGCTGTAAAAATTTGCTAAGGGATCTGAGGGTTTCAGTATATTGCAACTTAGGCGATGGGCTGACAACCTGTCGCTACAGCAATATACCTACAAATCTATCTTAAATAGAACTCAGAACTTTGTCAGAAGTGGCGGATCGACCTTTGTTTAGGTCGTTTACGCTAAGCCTACCCCATTAAGGATATAAGCTTGTATGTAGTAGTATGTAAGACAAATGTATGTATGTAGATGTTGGCTGCCATACTGTAACTATTTGATCGTATTCTATATTCGTTGGCTCAAGTTACAACATACAGCCTATCTCGGGACATTCTCGGGATAATACTTGAATATTCTCACGGGGCAACTCCGGAAGCTAGAAACATCCAATTCGACTGGTACTTACTTACATAACTGTAAACCTTTCCTCATTTTCAAATGCTGCCTCTTATTAGAGGAGCTTGAATAACTACAAATAAATACGTTGGCTATTTCATGTTACAAATATAACAAGCAAAATTAAAATAAATTATAAAATGCCTTTAAACACCCGAGTGTCAAAAAGATTTGATAGCCGTAGAGTAAAATAATTAAGTAATATATAACAATGACATTCAACAAGAAGTTTTTATTCTGAGGATATTTTCGGTTTTAGACTGACTTAGGGCGTTAAGCAGTCGTCCCGTCCATATTAGATTTGTATACAATTCCAACTCGGTTTTAGAAATAAGGTAAACAAAGTTTCATGTCTTTTAATAAAAGATCTTGTTTCTAAAGTAAGTTATTAAATAGTAGTTTTAGTAACTTAATTAATTTGCCAACCCGTATAATTTATTTTTGAGATGTGTTTTTGAATAAAAAGACATTAAACTTTGTTTACATACATACATACATATAATCACGCCTTTATCCCTAATGGGGTAGGCAGAGCGTAAACGACAAAAAAAAAGTCGTTCCGCCACGTCTGACAAAGTTTTGAGGGTTTATTTAAGATAGATTTGTAAGTATATTGCTGTAGTGACAGGTTGTCAGCCTATCGCCTAAATTGCAATACACAGAAACCCTCGAATCGCTTTTGCTGACTTCTACAGCATGCCCGGGATGAAGGGCAGCTGGAACATTCTATGTTTTTATATCTCTCCCAGTACAGCATGGAAGCACTTTGTTTACCTTTATTCTAAAATCGAATTGAAAATACTTATAATTAAAGCCTACTTTTTGCATCAGGAATAAAAAGAATCATATGAACAAGATGTCATGAAATTAGTATACTTATAGGAGGGCCTTTTCGGATTCAACAATCTAATAAGGATGTGTGCACAAACGCCCTTACATTACAGTTTTCTGTATTGAATGGTTTGAGCTTTGAGATCACTTTTTTATGTTTATATATTTATTGGTTCATCAACAATTAGTATACAGGGTGGCCCAAAGAGTGACGTCCAAAGGAAAAATTTTGATTCCTTAGGTCAAGGGGTAGCCAAATCACCCCCATGTATGTTCAGCGATTTTTAGTAGTTTAGGAGTTATGATTTTTTTGCAAATTTTCTAAGAAAATTGACCTCAGTGGATTAATTATTTTTTTGGATAACATCCTCTTAAATTGTTCTTTTAACCATAAAAGTTTCAGCTTCCTAGCTGTAATGTAAGTTAGTCATTTTTTTATCGAAAGTTCGAATTTTACGATCGAGCTAGTCTGCTCTGAATTTTCAACTTGAAATTAAAAATTGAAAAAGATAATCTCATGGTCCCTTATTAATTTTAAAAACTCCGCAAGGTTTCAAAATTACATAAAAATAAAAATTAACTATTGCTTAATGGGGTATTATTTGCAGAAAACAGCCTTCAAAGGTACTTGGGTGGAATTTACAAAAGTTCATTTATTGCAGTTAGTTCGTTTTATTGGTTTACTTAAATTTATTGTCAATTAGCGGAGAAGAGGTGTGAGGGAGATAGCAACTATGTTTAAAGTTGAGTCTAAGCACGTATGGTTTTGATAGACATAACATAACATTAAGATAATAAATGCATGACCCACTCCGAGACATTACTTTGAGTTGCATGAGAGTCGCAGTCGCGAATTTACTGGAGCGGTAAGGTGAGCATGTTGAACTACCCTCATTTAAAAGTGCGAGTTGATCATGCCACCCTGTTTTTTTTCCGGTAGCAGTTTGTTTGCTTCTTGGTGATTATCTTACCACGAAAACAAACTTTGCTTTGCCCACGGACCTTGCTGCCTTCTTTTTGTAATTAGATTACTTGTGCTTGTATTTAAGACTTTGCTATATCAACTTGGATTTTGATGACTTGGAAAGTGTTGTGATCTTTTATGTTCAATGAAGCTGGCTGGCTGAGGTGCTGGCTGGCAAACAATGACTGATGGACTGAATGAAATACTATCTAGAAAAATAAAATTTGAAGGAAATAAACAGACAGGCAGAATTTGTAAAATCGATAGTCGTGTCGTGGTTTTCTTTCAAGTCACAGATTATTATTATTACGAGTATAAACTACACGTTGGCCGAATATGCAGAAATGCATTATTTTTATGGAGTAGCTCAAGGCAACGGCCATGAAGCGGCAAGACTTTATCGGGAGCAACTTCAACGCCGTGGAGGACCGCAGCCTAATAGGTATCCCGACCATCGTGTTTTTATTAACACACACAACACTTTGATGGCAGGCCGCATTCCTGGTCGAGAAGGCAGGCGTGAAGGTATCCCAATAGTTGATCCGGGCCGTCGAAACCTCGTTTTGGTCGAAGTAGCTGAGCACCCTTCAACAAGTACAAGAAAAATGGCTCGCAATTTGAACATCCCCAGAACATCAATCCAAAGAATATTGAAAGTCGAAGGGTACCATGCATATCACATTCAACGGGTTCAAGCTCTAATCCCTGCTGATTACCAACAGAGAGTTGATTTTTGCCAGACTATGTTAAGGATGGAGAGAGACGACCCGGGATTTTTCGAAAAAGTTTTGTGGACTGACGAGTCGCGTTTTGAGCGCACAGGAATATTTAATATTCATATCACCCACCACTGGGCAGTAGAGAATCCCCACTTGACCAGAGATACTGGGTTCCAGCATCGCTTTAGCGTCAACATGTGGTCAGGCATACTGAACGGAGAAATGATCGGGCCGTTCGAATTGCCGCCGAGGCTCAATGGCGAGACATACAAATTGTTTCTCGAAAATGATCTTCCCTTGTTATTGGATTAAGTCAACCTCGATTTACGAAGACACATGGTTTTCCAAAATGACGGTGCACCATGCCACTACGCAGCACAAGTGCGTAATCATTTGAATGAAACGTATCCCAACAGGTGGATCGGACGAAACGGTCCAATCAGATGGCCTCCACCGCCTGACCTAAATCCGATTGGTTTTTTTTATTTGGGGTTATTACAAGGACATAGCTTACGCCCGAGAATCGTTAAATGAAGAGGAGCTAAGACAGCGAATTGGACAGGCCGGAAATGTCGTTAGAGGAAACAGAGAAGCGTTTAGGCGACTTAAAGAAAATTTCTTGCGTAGATGTAGGTTGTGTATTTCTTGCGTAGATGTAGGTTGTGTATTGGGAGGTCACCATTTTGAAAATTTATTGTGAGTAAATGTGTAAAAGAATTATCCGAGTTTATTTACTTATTATTAATAATACAATTGTCTCATAAATCTTACAACTCACACTAAAACCTTTTACTAAGAATTTTCATTCAAAAATGTAACTTAAATAACATTTTTTAGTAAATAATTTTATTTTCCCTTTAATTTGATACATTTTCTAACTTAATTAGTCCTTAGTCATGACAAAACAGGAATCTTTCAACTTTCTGAAACAATTTACTAATTAGGTAATTTCCACCCAAGTACCTTTGAAGGCTGTTTTCTGCAAATAATACCCCATTAAGCAATAGTTAATTTTTATTTTTATGTAATTTTGAAACCTTGCGGAGTTTTTAAAATTAATAAGGGACCATGAGATTATCTTTTTCAATTTTTAATTTCAAGTTGAAAATTCAGAGCAGACTAGCTCGATCGTAAAATTCGAACTTTCGATAAAAAAATGACTAACTTACATTACAGCTAGGAAGCTGAAACTTTTATGGTTAAAAGAACAATTTAAGAGGATGTTATCCAAAAAAATAATTAATCCACTGAGGTCAATTTTCTTAGAAAATTAGCAAAAAAATTCATAACTCCTAAACTACTAAAAATCGCTGAACATACATGGGGGTGATTTGGCTACCCCTTGACCTAAGGAATCAAAATTTTTCCTTTGGACGTCACTCTTTGGGCCACCCTGTATACAATGGTCTTGAATGAATCTGGATAACAGAATCAGTGAGCGAGCTGGCATGCTTGCCCCATCCATTTCGGGGTAGGTAAAAAGCAGCAATATTATAAAAAAAGAAAGACTATGTATGACTTCATTTATTTAACGTTGCGTTATCGGTACCAACTTGTTTTGCAGCCCTAAAAAATTATATTTCTTTACAACTTCAAATAAAGTCAGTCGCAAAATAAGTTACAAAGAAAAAGCTGTTTATGGGCTGCAAAACACGCTCGTATCGATAACTGAACGTTAAGGAAGCGATATTGATTGATTAATTGCGAAGGGCCTAAGTCCGAAAGCGCCCCCATCAGTAAAAAAACATAATTCACTAAAAACGCAGTGAACAGGAATACCTGTCAAACAGACTCAAGTACTATAAGTAGTTAAGATAATGTTGAAGTTTATAAATTAGCGATTCATAGTTCGTTTTAGTAACAGGAAGAAAAATTGCGAATAACGGCCACCAACGGCAATTATTCTACCTGTTACTACAACGAACTAAGAATCGCTAATTAATAAGGTTGTCAATTGTCTTTATAACTAATACTTGAGTCTGTTGGACCGGATTTTAGATTCATTGTGTTTTAGTGAGTTATGATTTTTTTATTGATGAGGGTTTAGCTAAGCTTATAATGTTGTTATTAAAAACACTTGTACTTGTTTCACTTAATATAATTTAATCCTACCGGTTTCGCCAACTTATAGCATCTTCAGGGATTTTATACATATCATACACAACACATAAAACATTTTAAATAAACCGTTCATATTTAGCGAACGAAGTGCAACAATTGATATCTTAGCGAAACCGGTAGGATAAAATTATACTAAGTGAAACAAGTACAAGTGTTTTTAATAACAACATTATAAATATGTATTACTTCCATGCTGGTCTGGGAGCGAGAGAAAAACATAGAATGTGCCAGCTGCATTTCCTCCCGGGCATGCTGTAAAATCCAGCTAAGGGATCCGAGGGTTTCAGTATATTGTAATTTAGGCGATGGGCTGACAACCTGTCACTACAGCAATATACCTAGAATTCTATCTTAAATTACCCTCAAAACTTTGTCAGACGTGGCGGGACACCTTTGTTTAGGTCGTTTACGCTCTGCCTACCCCATTAGGGATACAGGCGTGAATATATGTATGTATGTATGTATAAATATGGAGTTTCACCAAGAGCCGACAATCGCAAGTATAAATTGCTTAGCTAAGCTTCTCTAGTCACTAGTATAGAGGTAATTATGTTTGTAATGAATTCTTTCATCTCTATAAAATTTACGTTGATACTAAGTAATATAGGGTGCTTTTTACTCCGGGAAAATATATGATTGCCACGAGAGCTCTCGTACAACCGCGGTTGAAACAGCGGCGTAAAATGCTAGTTCATTATAAAATTAAAAGTCGTCCCAAGTTATTTACATACATACATATAATCACGCCTTTATCCTTAATGGGGTAGGCAGAGTGTAAACTACCTGAACAAAGGTCGTTCCGCCACGTCTGACAAAGTTTTTTAGGGTTACTTATGTTATGATACGATAGATTTGTAGGTATATTGCCGTATAATGATCGCCTAAATTGCAATATACTGCAACCCTCGGATGCCTTAGCTGTTTTTTTACAGCATACCCGAAATGCTGGCACATTCTATGCTTTTCTCTCGCTCCCAGTCCGTACTTATTATATACAAGTTATTTATTATATTAGCCTAGTGACCCACTGCTGGGCAATAAGGCCTTCCTGCACTCTTTCCAGGCAGCACATCCATGGCTGTTTCCGACCGGGCCAAACTCGACCAGGTCGTCCCACCATCCCATCCTCGATCTCCCTCTGCGCCGACGTTCTACATACATAGATTAAATCACGCCTTTATCCCTAATGGGGAAGCCAAAGCGTAAACGACCTAATCAAAGCTCGTTCAGCCGCGTCTGACGAAGTTTTGTGGGTTATTTAAGGTAGATTTGTAGGTAGTGACAGGTCAGCCCATCACCTAAATTGCAATATACAGAAACACTCGGATCCCTTAGCTGACTTTTACAGCATGCCCGGGAAGAAAAGCAGCTGGCACATTCTATGTTTTTCTCTCGCTCCCAGTCCAGCATGGAAGAAAGAAGCTCCCAGCCAACGTTCTCGTGGGCCAAATTCTGTGGCTAGTTTGTGCGAGTTTGACCCACCTCTCGGGATGCATTTGACACAAATGACCCACTAAAGATGAAATTTAGAGCGGAGTGTAGTGTTCCTGACGCGATCAGTCCGTTTTACACCTAGAATGCTCCGCTCCATTGCTTTTTGTTCATCACTATCACTATCGCTACATAGTATACAACAAAGTCGCTTTCTCTGTACCTATGTATGCATAACTACGCAACGGATTTTGATGCGGTTTATTTTAATGGATAGAGTGATTCAAGAGGAAGGTTTCCGTACATACATACATACAATCATGCTTGTATCCCTAATGGGGTAGGCAGAGCGTACACGACCTAAACAAAGGTCGTTCCGCCACGTCTGACAAAGTTTTGAGGATTGTTTAAGATAGATTTGTGATTCTATGTTTTTCTCTCGCACCCTGTCCAGCATGGAAGGAAAGAAGGAAGGTTTATATGTATAATACATGCATAATAAAGTAAAGAAACAATGATAATTTCCGTGCGAAGCCGGGGCGGGTCGCTAGTATACCATATGAAGCAAATAAACGATTATATGTATTAGCCGAAAGAAACGCGCATCTTTTGTAAACCGCTAGTCGAAATCAAAAGAAGACGATAAGTATTGCCATAGTGGTATAACCAGGGTTTCTAAAATTTAAAATAGTGATCTGATAAACAAACTTATTCATAAGAAATATTTTTATTTGTACAATATTTTTCTCATTTTTACAATAATAAATTGGAAACTTCACCGCTTATCTAAATATTTATGCAAAGTAATATTAATTTACGTACAGGGATTGTAGAATATGTAGAGTTCTTTGCTCTAATGATAGTATTCCGTTCTGTTCTGACTACCTGGGTTTCTCTGTGTTTCAGCAGATTACATCGATGTTAACTCTGCTCATGCGTCGAAATGTCTTGACACATAATATTTCAGACTAAAGTAATTACTCCCAAAACGATTCAATGACTGGAAACCATGGAATGGGTGTATACTTAGCGTCTCATTATGTAATCGATTAACACCCAAAAAGTCTTCTTATTGCCACTAAATGCTGCTTTCTGATGTTTGAGTATTTTCTTTCGTAGATGTTTGTGTCTGTTTGAAAATCTGTGCGCTACCTCTGTTTCTCTGTTCTTTACTAGAGTCTTTTACTGTTGATATACTCTGATCCCGGTGGTTCCGAAATGAAGGTAGCGTCCATAGTCCAAACGAATATGAAATACAAGAAGTCATTGATAGCGCAAACAATACGAATTTTAACTGTTCCCTTCTGTCCATCAGTCTGACGTGTAAGTACTAAAAAATACTTAAAAATACATAATAAATAAATAATTCCTTAGAGCAACAATCTATAATTTTTCGTTCTGTCAACTATTGACAAATGACATTTAAATCACTCAAGATAACGTTGCACAAGGAGTTTTAGCATAGGAGTTTAGATCTTGATTTCTCTTTGGTTAAGCATCAAAAATCTGAAATAAAAAACTCTTGACACTGGCACTTCTAGTGCCATAAACAAAAAAAAACGTTACTAATATTATAAACGCGATAGTAACTCTGTCTGTTTGTTATTCTTTCACGCCTGAACGGCGGAACGAATGTTAATAAAATTTGGATTGGGATCCAGGGAACGTACATAGGCAATTATCTACCGCGGGAATATATCTCATTCACACGATAAGACTTGAAAGACGAAAGCTAGTCAGGAATAAAATCTCCTTTCAGGTAGATTTCACATCCAATGAATACGATGGCCGTATTCCATGAATGATTAAGAGCCCGATGGTGTAGTAAGAGCCCGACGGTGTAGTAAGAGCCCGATGGTGTAGTATGAGCCCCATGGTGTAGTAAGAGCCTGACGGTGTAGTAAGAGCCCGACGGTGTAGTAAGAGCCCGACGGTGTAGTAAGAGCCCGATGGTGTAGTATGAGCCCCATGGTGTAGTAAGAGCCCGACGGTGTAGTAAGAGCCCGATGGTGTAGTATGAGCCCCATGGTGTAGTAAGAGCCCGACGGTGTAGTAAGAGCCCGATGGTGTAGTATGAGCCCCATGGTGTAGTAGGAGCCCGACGGTGTAGTAAGAGCCCGACGGTGTAGTAAGAGCCCGATGGTGTAGTAAGAGCCCGACGGTGTAGTAAGAGCCCGACGGTGTAGTAAGAGCCCGACGGTGTAGTAAGAGCCCGACGGTGTAGTAAGAGCCCGACGGTGTAGTAAGAGCCCGATGGTGTAGTAAGAGCCCGACGGTGTAGTAAGAGCCCGACGGTGTAGTAAGAGCCCGACGGTGTAGGGAGAGCCCAATCGCGTAGTGGATAAGGCCGCTGCCTCCTGAGGAGTTGGGACGTCGTGGTTCGAATCCCACCACCACAGAGTAATTATACCACCACGTACCAATGTGTATTCGGTTTTAAATTTCATAAATGTACATATTCGGCGCTTTTCCGTGCTTCGGAAGGCACGTTAAGCCGTTGGTCCCAGTTAATATCGTTTAATAACGTAGATATTAATCATTCAGCTGCGTCAGAGGCCAGTGCTAAACATTGGCGGCTTGTAAACTCTGACCTAATCTAGGATTGGGTCTGGTTTCCTTCTGGGTTGCGGAGGTCTGATGGCAGTCGCTACGTATAAAAACCAGTACCCTCGTTAAATTAGGTAGCCGACCCCGTAAAATACAGGATAAGGCTAGGAAATGGATGATGATTCCATGCCTGATTAAATTGTTTCAATGCAACTACCAAAAATAACGATTAATTTTGTGTTGTACGAGCATACTTTATTCATTAAGCAAATACACACTTCTTTTTTCACGATAATGTTTTGCTGGTTTTGAATTTGCCATATATATTAATTATAGTGTACGTACTAGTGTTTAAAATAACGTAACACCTCAATTTTCATTATTTGTCAATATCAAATTATACCATTTAAATGATATTGCAGAACATCTTTATGCAACTGGTCAAATCTTTTTAGCAGGCCATAAAACATTAGTATATGGAACGGATCTGTTTGTTGGGTTTATTCGATATAATCTATCCCATTTCGACCCGATATTCAAATACAGATCTCTTATTAGTACTCTCTATATCTACGAAGTCTTCTAAATCGTATCTTTATAGTCCTTGTAAAACAATTTCTGCTTCTAATATCTGTCTATTTGTATGATGTAACGAGAAATCATGTTTTGAAAACGCAACGTTTCGTGAGCTGATGACTTGCCTTCACTATACAAATACTCGTAACACGTTCCCATTATTTATTTATTTCCCCTTTTTTTCAGTATCTCGTTTCTTTGTCCTTTCGTCTTCTGGTAACTCGCAAATGCAATAGGGAGTATCTTCTGTTTTTTCAGCTTGCTTGATTTCTGATTTTGATGGCAAAGGCTTACGCTTAGCCTCTGTTATTCCTCTATAATAGTAATTTTCATATTTTTCTGGGTCCAGTCTAGAGAAGGCATAAGCCATGCCCAATGCAGAGCTGAGTACAACTGATGTTATCAAAATCTGCTGGCTTTTTGGAGGCACGTAGAAATTCATGACTTTGAACATATCTTGCAACATACGATAAAAGTGCCTCCTTCCTGTCTGGTGCCAGAGGCGTGTGGGCTTGATCCCAGTATCAAAGCCCCTCGGTGTTGGGTCCATAGCTGCCATTTCTAGTTTTTTTTTTACTTTTGCTGGTTATAGGAGTATGTCAAAGGGAATTTTATTATTGCGTATGTGACTGCTTCATTATAGGTCTGTGTAATATTTGCATCGGTGATTGATCCTGTTTCGACTGCATTTTGAGTTTTATATCATGGTTGGTACAATGGAAAGTTACTACCAGGGTTGTAGATATTAATTATTTAACCTGCAAATCAATAATTAAATTGAAAATGGGAAATTTTAGTCTTGTGTGCATTGTCCTTCGGCAAACAGTTGAAATTGGAATATGTATCAGAGTCATATAGGCAAAAGGGCATTCTAATAAATTTGAATGTGGATGTATATGTTTGGAGAGGACAACCAAAGAAAAGATGGATGGACTGTGTGAACAATGATATTGTTTAGAACAAGTGAAAAAAATAATAAAAGGATGAACGGAAGATGAAAACATACATGAATACATTTAATCACACCTGTATTGAAACATAAATGGGATAATGCGGCGACCTCAAGTGCAAATGAATGATGATGATGGAGGAAAACGTGTTATTTATTGTAAACTTACGGCTACGACATATTTTCTTAATTATGTTCTGTTTTGTTTGATCCATCACCAGCGACGTCCGCCGAAGGTCCTGTTTATTACCGTCGCGAAGCAGGAGACCATAGCTGAAACTACTACAATAAACATAAACTCGTGTTTATTCATGACACGACATATTCACGGCTCACGTTAAGCAGACAGGTACAAAACTGTTACGGTGTTCACTGTTTATAGAACGAACTAAAAAGTTTGGGTTCAAGTTAAAATTATTATTATTTTACTTTATTGTACTTTGTTGTTTTTCAGCACCCATATCATGGATTATATCCGATTAAGTTCTTGTAGGATTGTGATATTTCTCCATATCCATGCCATGTAGCACATCACATTACATTTTGCATTATACCGGGTGTAAGGGACAGGGTCCCGCAAACTGATAGGGCTTGCTGAGTCAACGATACTGAACAACTTCCACCAAAACGAAATTATTTAAAAATTTGGCTGTTCCATACAAAATGTCCACCACGATCAGACAATTTGTACTGATAAGCCACTTTTTTTCACTCTCTGAAGGAATTTCCTGGTGGAAGTTGTTCAGTGTCGTTGACTACCTATGCAACCCCTATGAGTTTGTGGGACACTGTCCCTTATACCCCGTATGTTTTCCAAAGAGAGTAGTGCCATTTTTTTTAAAATGGAACCTGTTTAGCTTATAGAAATTAGAAGGATCACCTGTTCCTTCTAGAACAAGATACATACAAGTCACAAATATACACGTTTTATTTATAGACTATGAATAGCACATTAAGAAAAAACGCCAATTACGATAGGAACACTGGATCACAGGTGAGATCCTGCCCAGGGTTTGGTTGTGTGTGTGAGGATTGCTAGCGGGAAAGGGTTGCCTGCTGCGGATCAACACACATTATTATATATATTTATTTTGCTCTTGACTCTTTGACTCTATATAGATCAGGGGTAACACAAACAGAGTCGACGATGCAGCGAGCTCACCCAGGAGATTTCTGTTCACTTTAACACTTAAGCACACTGAAGTATAAAATAAAAAAAGGTAAAACTACTTTTGTATGGACTTTCGAATCCCATGTGATCACTCGTTAAACCGTAATGTTAGTAGGTACTTTAATTTAATGACATATTTTCAATACATACATATAATCACGCCTTTATCCCTAATGGGGTAGGCAGACCGTAAACGACCTAAACAAAGGTCGTTTCGCCACGTCTGACAAAGTTTTGAGGGTTATTTAAAATTGATTTGTAGGTATATTGCTGTAGTGACAGGTTGTCCGCCCATCGCCTAATTTACAATATTCTGAAGCCCTCGGAACCCTTAGCTGGCTTTTACAGCATGCTCGGGAGGAAATGCAGCTGGCACATTATATGTTTTTCTCTCGTTCCCAGTCCAGCATGGAAGAACATACATATTTTCAAAGTTACTTAATTTAAGTTCATTCTATTAATTAGTTACCAAATTTACAACTATATGGGGTGTGAGACAGCGGTTGCTCAGTCAACGACTCTGAACATCTTCCACCAGGAAATACTTTCACGAAATTGTTTTTTAAATTTCAGGAAGTGAAAAATAAATGCTTTTCCATACAGAATGTCCAGGAAGTATTTTCTGGCGGGAGTTGTTCAGTGTCGTTGACTGAGCAACCCCTATCAGTTTGCGGGACGCTGTCCCTTACACCCGGTATTATTATATTTACCTATTATTCAACGATAGGTAGCAGTTGATGTTAATAAAAAATGTAGCAAGTAAATAATGGAGACATTTTTTTAGAACAAAAGGTAATGCCTCTAAAAAGAATTTGGCAGCCCCGTCGCGACTTGATTGTGTATTTTATTGGTGTTTGTAGTGGTGTGCGTGGGTCCCTGCGCCTGAGTGGTGGTGAGCTCTCGCGGCCTTCGCCAGGGAATCCAGAGATGCACTGGGCCCAGACCGGTTTCATTTATCGATCGGATCAATAGCCCCTTTCTAAAACAGCCTTAATAGAACAAGTAGACTCATAATTCTCTTTTAATCCAATAAAGGGCTTAGAATCTGAACTTCAGACGTTTAAGAGCATTGTTTAAGATGTTGATGCGGGTAAGAGATTAGTGAAATTATACCATTAGTGAAACCATGCCAAACGTGGTAACGATGTCATATATCATTGTAATGTTGACCGCAACCTAGACCGCAGAGCACTATCGCTCCGAGCTTGCAAAGTTTTACAACTAGACAACCACTTTCAAGCTCTGTGTCTCCGAGTCGAGTCCGCGTCTGTCTCCTTGTAGTGGGAGAGCAAAACCTGTAGTGTAGATACTGTTCGCTCACTTCGGGGCGGAGTACCTGCCTCGAGCGTCGTCCCTTTCACACGCGCGGCGGCCTGTGCCCGAACAAGATTCTCCGTTTCATTGAACCACTCTGGTATGCAAAGATTGATAGCTTATATGACCATTTGGTTTTGAAAGCACCCAGAAATCACGCACGGTTAACTTTTCGCCGCCTGGCGTCCTCGGGCTCGGGACCGGCCAGCCACACGTTCACTGTACAACTTGTGGCACACACCATAGTTAAAGTTTTAAGTGCAAACTTTTGTGGTGCCTGTTTAATAGTAAATGCCATTATTGCGGTAGATCGATTCAAGGCACAGTAGTGTAACTCGTTTGTTTAAAGTAAGTCAGTGAGAAGCCATACTCGCGAGGATCAAGCGGTGGTGTACCTACCGACAGTGTTTATTTTCCTATGTGTGTCAAGGGCCTTGTACAAATGTTTCCGGATAGATTGAAATTTCACCATTTACAAATTGTTCGTCTCCTTTACCAAAAAAAGTGCTAAGTACGGTGTGGTATCTTTGTGATGGTTTTAAAACTTTCGTTATGGATTGTTTAAGTTTAAAGCTGGTGTGGTTTTGAAAGTGGACAGGAAAATTTAATAAGTTGGATTTTAACGTTGCAAGAATGGATCCGATGGCATCCGACAGCGGATTACTGGTGAATAATTTGAACCACGCTCGGAGTGAGGCGCAGGCGCAGGTAAGCTTGCCCCGCAACCAACCTATCGATGAGGCAAAACACGTTTGCCGTTGCATACCTACCTATGAATAACTAAGTGTACAATGACTTCTCAATTATTTTCACTACCTACTTACCTACCTGTTAACCATTATTGTTAACGAATACTAAAACCAAAGTTTTTATTGATACTTACAATCTTTGAAAAATGTTTAAAGCCTCTCTTAACGTTGCATGATTCCAGTTATAGATTTAAAAAAAGAGCTGGATACACGTTTGAGTCCGCGTCGGTTAAACTTAAAAGCATTCGCAGCCTGGCTTATACGAGTATCTCTAAAGGTATAGATAAAAATCTAGTTTTACAGTACAGTTGTAGTAATAGCAAAGAAAAGTAATAGGCAAATTACTTTCATGCTTTTCTACAATCATTTTATGAAAAGTAACTTCTAGTGTACTGTATCTACCTAAATGTACGATGGTCATTGTGTTTACTCGCAAAAACCACGAATGGACCCCACCTGTCGCATTATTCACCCAAGGAAAATAACAATAAGTTGCCGTAAAATCGAATGGACCTTTGAGTAGGTAGCTCGGGATGAAAGAGACATATAGCCCTTTTCTACTAAGGCGAAGCGAGGAGAGCGAGATATATTCTATTTTATTTTTTATTTTAAATACAAAACAGGAGACGTACTTTGAATTCGGACTTTATTGCGCGCACGAAATAGTAGGGACTAGGATAGAGGCCACTCGTTTTCGTTTCTAAGTCATCAACTCACTTTTGATTCGCGATTTGTCTATTATGGGACGAGTGACGACCGACCGCGACCGGACCTACTCATTTCGCTGGTGAAAAGTCTTTAAAAAAAACTCGACACTACAAAATCGGCAGGCGCATGTCAGGGTTGACGTCATTGTTCCCGCCAAAAACCAGTTTCGCGCCAATTTGCAGCTGTTGACGGCAAAGCGGTCGGATCGCACATATTTAGCCTTTTTGCTTTGTTTTTTAAGCCCCTGGCCCCTATACAGTCTCTTCAGATACACCGTTATATTCTTTATTGTAAATAATTCTGTCACTGTGAAAAGTCTGCTTACCTTAATTCGAGTGACGAATGAGTGCTAAATTCGATAAAAGAACAACTTTGTTCGTACCCTGAGCTAAGTTAGCTACGTAGCTTCGCAAAAATGCAGTCCAGCCTGGTCAGGCAATCCACAGAAGTGAGTCATGTTGTTAGCCGCCTCTAAACCACAATTTGTGATCATAAAATCCCTTGGAAGAGTGAACGAACCAAAATCCTTTTATAAAACCTAGGCTTGACAAAGGTTTTTTGATTTCTTTTGAGGATACTTCTATGTCGGTAGGTAGATGGTATGAAGCCTTCCTTCATACCATCACATATGAGGAAGGGGTTGGTAAAAATACATAAATATAATCACGCCTTTCTTCCTAATGGGGTAGGCAGAGCGTAAACAGCCCAAACCAAGGTGGTTTTGCCATGTCAGAAAAACTTTTGAAGGTTATTTAAGATGGATCCCCATCTAGGTCAGGGGCGTGGGATAAAGTCGTGGAGTTCGCCAAAGTATAATTTATTGAAGACCAACAAGCAACGGCGATATTCCATTCCAAGCTATAAAACTTGGTTTCCACCAGTTTTTTGTTGCCAATCATGAGCGTCTCTGCGTTCTACCGAGTCGAGCGCGGCAAGTTGGTGTTAGGCTAAGCCGTCACAGAGGCGACTGCAATACTCCATGCAGGATCAAACTTCTGCTTTGTACAGGGTAAAAAGCTGAACACGCGTTAAGTATCTTTTTACTCCATTTAGGATACCCAATAATTCCATGCTGGCCTAGAAGGGAGAGAAAAACATAGAATGTGCCGGCTGTATTTCCTCCCGGGCTTGCTGTAAAAACCATTTTAGGGATCCGAGGGTTTCAGTATACATATCTTAATTTAGACGATGGGCTGACAACCTTTCACTTCAGCAATATACCTACAAATCTATCCCTCAAAACTTTGTCAGACATAGCGGAATAACCTTTGTTTAGGTCATTTACGCTCTGCCTACCCCAGTACGGATAAAGGCGTGATTATATGTATGTATGAAGAATACCCATTTTTTGTCCGCGATTTGGGCATTGTACTCGATGGAGGCGTCGAAGTTTAAACTATATTTGTATCTTGTACCTTATATGACAACTCCATGCCCAGAAACTCAAGCTTGGATATAATGTCCTGGTTATAGCTAGCTACCAGAAGGACTAGAAATAGGTCCTCTGAAAATAGATGGACGCATGTAGGTACAGCCAGCCAGACGCGTCTGTGCAAAGTACTGTAGGTAGGTTACTTGAATGGAAATACAAGAAGAAGAAAGAATAGGTACGTATTCGAATACAGAAGGTACCATAGAATATCCTATGGATCCTATGCAACCTCTGCCTGTAATTGGGCGATGACCTTACTACCTACCCATCGATTGTACCCACGTGTATGTTCCGCGATTTTTATGAAATTAAAATGCCAACCCGAGGGTACCAACTTATATTTTTACGTATTTATTCTACGTACTTCGCAAAAGGTATAAATACAGGTTTTCACCTCACCTTGTTTTCGTCACCTTTCTTCCATGTTGGCCTGGGAGCAATAGAAAAACATAGAATGTGTCAGCTGCATTTTCTCCCAAGCATGCTGTAAAAACCAGCTAAGGGATCCGAGGGTTTCAGTGTATTGTAATTTAGGATATGGGCTGACAACCTACCTACAAATCTATCTTAAATAACCCTCAAAACTTTGTCAGACGTGTCGGAACGACCTTTGTTTAGGTCGTTTACGCTCTGCCTACCCCATTAGGGATAAAGGCGTGATTATATGTATGTATATAATATGTTGTCTTCGTCAGTGATTAGTGGACGGAAGTGATGATCCCGTTGTTGGGTCATAACGGGTGTAGCTGTAGTGTAAGGGACGGTTTCCCGTAAACTGATTTCGTGGGAAATAAATAAAACACTATGTTGATAAATTCAATTTATCATTTTGCGAGGTTTCATGCTGAACTAGCTGATGGTCAGTGAAAAAAAAGGATTCCGTTAGTCTCGATTGCTGTCTTGATTAAAGCGGTTTCTAAATAAATCATTTCAGAGATTGTATCATGTTGTAATAATACGCGGTTTATAAACCTAAAAAAGAACTCAACATAACCCACTACAAACTCTGTCCATGCTGGACTGGGAGCAAAGAAAAACCTAAAATGTGCCAGCTGCATTTCCTCCCGGGCATGCTGTATAAACCAGCTAAGGGATCCGAGGGTTTCGGTATATTGCAATTTAGGCGATAGACTGACAACCTGTCACTACAGCGATATACGTACAAATCCATCTTGAATAACCCTCAAAACTTTGTCAGACGTGGCGGAACGACCTTTGTTAAGGTCGTTTACGCTCTGCCTACCCCATTAGGGATAAAGGCGTGATTATATGTATGTATGTATATGTATAACCCACTAAGTTATTATTTTCACCAGATCTTCTGCTTTAAAGCAGTAGGCAGCTTTCATAGACGACCGGTTATAGTTAGGTGGTTGAGACTTGAGAAAGCTAATGGAAACCAAGCCATTTATAGGCTCTTGTGCGATGGCAAAAAACTACTAAATGTTATGTATGTAAAGCCGTGACTCGCTAACGCACCGAAACATACCCCCGCGGGGCAAAGAGGGGGAGGGTTTCACAAACATTTCCCTTCCCCGCTCTGCCCCGCGGGGGTATGTTTCGTGTTTTGTTTATGCGCTGGAGACTCGGCTTTACGGGTAATATACGACGGTTGGGTAGTCTAGATTGCCCAAACCTCATGGGTAAAGTCCGATTTCACAATCAAAATTAATGTAGTGTTTACCCAACGCTTACTGGGTAATGTTCGATGGTGTGTTATTTTAGAGCGTGAAACGACTAGTCACACCTAAATGTGTTTCCCGTGGGAATATCTTGTTTCTTCCATGCTGGACTGGGAGCAAAGAAAAACCTAAAATGTGCCAGCTGCATTTCCTCCCGGGCATGCTGTAAAAACCAGCTAAGGGATCCGAGGGTTTCAGTATATTGCAATGTAGGCGATAGATAGGCTGACAACCTGTCACTACAGCAATATACCTGCATATCTATCTTAAATAACCCTCAAAACTTTGTTGGATGTGCTGGAACGACCTTTGATTAGGTCGTTTACGTTCTGCCTACTGTGATTATATATATGTATGTATGACTTGTTTCCCGTATTTTTTTATATGCCGAAGAGTTTTTTTTTTTTAAATTAAGGAGACCGAGGAAAAATGTCCATCTGAATATTTATGTTCCGCGTGCAAGCCCCTAACAGACCTAACCTAGAACTCATTGGAATGCGAGTGTGGTGCCCACATTATGTAGTGCTATTATACATTCTGTGCCCACATTCTAATGTTCGATGATATTTTAAGGGCCCTTTTGCACCGGTCCGAATCCGAATCCTATCGTATAATATTTTCTGATCCGAATTGGCCTAGTTAAATGTATGACAGCGTGCGCACCCATCTATTTCCTTTTTATATGGAAATTTCACGAACACGATTCGGATTCGAACCGAATACGGAGCAGTGCTAAACCGACCTTACGCAGGAGTGTCGATTCACAGTATACATGATTTCCGTAATTTATTTCTCACTTTCTAAACTCCTACTAACTTAATACAGTTCCGGGAGTTTTGCGCGGGAATCTGCTGGCCTGTTTTTGGCTTTCTAAATTAGTTTTACGCGGCTATCATTGTGATATTATGTAGGGTAGATTTTTAGATTATTAGATGTAGGGGGATTACTATAATAATGTAAAGGGAGTGAAAGAGAATGTGGTGACAGTGGGAAATTAAGTACCGCAATCCTCTATGGGTCGAATCGACACTCCCATGTAAAACTTATTTGGAATGTGGACACCACACTCGCATTCCAATGAGTTCTAGGTTAGGTTATGTTAGGTTTGGCTTTTGCACGGGAAACATGAAAAAGTCAGACGGACTTTGTTCCTCGCTTTTCTACATTAGTTCCTTGCAGTGTTTATTGTTATAATGTGGTCTATTAATAATCTGCTGACGAAGAACAATACCTATAGCATTGCAAAGGAAGACGCTACCGTACGATTCGGTTTGATATCTCTGCGCAAAAGTCTGTTGAGCATTGGAATGTGAATTACCGGTGCATTCCAATGACTTTGATACGTAGAGTAAGACAACTAAAGAATTATTAATACTCTGACCTGAAGACTAGGCTGCATTGGATTGAGCTTTTGCCTTCCCATATGATGGGACAAATAAACAGGTCCTGTTCTCTGTTCTTATGTTGGCACACCTGCGTTTAGCATTATGTCATTTTTGACTAGTGTTGCGTGTCGAACTATCGATAGTTTGATCTGCGACATAAAACTTTTGATCTGACAAAAATGGGGGCTCCACTTTCTTCACCCAGGAAGTTTTAATATAGCAACATATTGGTTATTCTTTATGAAATTGCAGTATGGAAAGAACACTGGGATCTCAGCACGCAAACAAAAGGAAAATGGTACAAGGAAATAAAGAGAGATATTCTAGTAAAGCCCTGGATTCAAGTTTATAAGAACTGTCCCTCCAGAAAATTCTTAACGACAAAAAATAGATTAAGATTTGGACATGGCCTTTTCCCGGCCTATCTACATAGATTGAAGATTGTCAACAGCAGTGCATGTAAATTTTATAATGACCGAAATGCAGACTTCAAGTCTTATATAATATTATAATATTTAAATGTGAAGCTTTTAGAATCCAGAGATTGTTACTTGCCTCTGAGATTGAAAGTTTTTCGGTAGAAATAAAGAAATGTATTCCCCGCCGCCTTTAGGAGTTCCTCTGACACTGTTTACTATATACCCCTTTTTAATTACATAGAAAATACCGTGGACCAGTTATAAAGTGCAGTGAACTCCAGTGTTAGTGTTTATCAATCAACTGTCAACTTTTAAACATGAAAAACGGACTTATGATTTCGGCTGAAGGACTTGTTTCCATGCCAAGACTCTTTAAAAAAAACTTTATGAAATATTAGGTGATTTCAGTTGGTTTTTTTTTAGTTCCTTTTTAAAAGTTTTATGTCGCGAGATTGGTTCCCGCCTTATCGCGCATCACAAGGGATCAGTTATAGCGGTGCTGCCAGACGCAGTTTTGGTAATCATTATAAATGCATACTGACTATTGATTTTTTAATTTATTGAATGTTTTTTTAAAGTCTCCTTTTACGTTACTGAAACACCCCCTCAACTATGGCTATAATTTAATTAACATGTAAAATCGTTACTGTTCAATAATATTGAAAAATCTGGTCGAATCTGAAATGTCGAAATAAGGTCGAAAATCTGTCACTTTTTATTGATCTCATGCTTGGTTACTGATTGTATGGAGGGTATGATATACCCCCTTGGCAGCTGAACTGTTATCACGGTTTTCCTAAGCGGGTGTGGCGAATGAGTCCAAACGCAGCAAGACTATGTACAGTGATTTATTTGAATAAATCTATTTATTTGTGTAAAAAAAGTACTGCGTTCCTTTAAACCACGTAATGTATTGGTGATATATAACACAAAATACACATTAAATAAAATCATTAATTTTATCAAACGGAAACAAGTAAATCCAAATCTACGGCATAAGTTGAGCTTATTCCAGTTACAAAATGATACGAAAGAAAAAATAAATGTTGCTGATTTTGCTGTAAGAATAACTAATTTATCGAGGTCAAGATACTATCGTGTCGATAGACTATCAATACTTCGATATTTTCCGGCAACACTAGTTTATTACAATGACAGTGACACGTCACCGGTAACCGGTAACAGAGTGACAGTGACATTTCAAACTCACAGCAAGAGGAGGACTTGCGCGGGAATCGTAACGAATCGCTGCAGGACTGAGTTTCTGGCTTTCTAAATTAGTTTTTCGCGTCTATTATTGTGATAGTTAATGGGATTAGCATAATAATGTGCCGGTAGGGAAAGACAATGTAGTGGAGGTGAGAAATAAAGTACAGAAATCGTGTATGTTTCGAATCGACACTCTCACGTAAATCTTCATGTTCATTTTCAGTCTGTGGCATTTCAATGACGTTTTTAGGTTACCATACCATAGGTCAAGATTAACTTAAGTTTACTAAAAGAAAATAATACTAAAGACTAGGCTGCATGGGCTTACGCTCTTTGCCTTCCCAAGTGGGAAAATTGTAAAAATATATATTGGGAAAGCAAAGCAATACCATACCATTTAAGTTGAGATTAAATTAAATTATTATATATTATGCTAGCGGAACATCGTCGAAAACACAAAGTTATGAATTTGTGTCCTAGAACAGCTCTTGTACCAATGATTGTAATTCTAAGTACCTACGGTCAGCGTTTGCTGGAGAAAATGGGGTGGGATCATTGAGGTGGGATTGGGTGCAAGGAAGATGTCTAGGATTCCAGGATAAAAACGATCAATGGACCCGAATTTATCTGATGGTAAGTTTTGTTACATTTTAAACCTGTAATATTATTGGAATGTGCTGTGCTGTGCTTGACATAAAAGTACCTATTATAATAATTATACTAATATGTCTATTATCTATATATAAATATTATATAGTAAATTATACATATATGTATATATCTATAGCATGAAATAATTGGTGTTGCATAGCGAATTATCATTTTCTTTTCTGGTGTTATCTGTTTTTTTTTTTATTAAAGTGTTTGCTAGTAAAGTAACTGCTTGTGTATGTTCCAAGGTAAGCTAGTTTATTGTTTTATGTCTTGCTCGCACTCCACACTGGTGAAAGAGAAATACAATAATTTACCCTATACCCTTCTCAATTATCATCATCACAAAACATCACCACATTTTATAAGGGGCGGTTTACATTAGGACAGTTGTAAGTAGGTACCGTGCATAAGTTGTTAAGTTGGCTTTCAAGTCATGTTTACACGGTTCCAGTACTTTGTTCTATTTTGATTCAAGTTGAAAGGCAACTTGAACTCCAACTTGAAAGCCAACTAGCAAAACCGTTTACACGGTTCAACTTACCAACTATACTTATAGCTTGAATGATATAAACCAGCCTTAATATCACTTAACATCACTTTAAAATTCATTAGTTAATTGCTTTATACCCTGTAGTTAGTTTATTAAAATGAATAGTTTGGCTGCAGCTCTTAATTTATTTTTATACTATAATATAAAATAACCCTATTTTTAATTATAACTATTTAATTTTCAGGCAATGAGAAAACAATTGCAATGCCCAGTGCAGTATGTAGACAACAGACCATAGAAATGGGATGATGACTCAACATGTGGTTCGTGGGTGTTGTTCATCTAGCAACCACATCAACCCAATGTACCACGTCAACCCCTCGACCTTCTTCATTGACCTGATGTACCACGTCGACCCAATAAACCATGTCGACCTATCAACCCATGTGGACACAATAAACCACATTGTTCCTTCGACTTACATCGACCCAAGTCAACCCATCAACATCAACCTTTGTCGACCCGAGGATCAACATCAAACCCACAAACCACATCGACCCACCCAGCCAGAATTCACTACCCCAAGAAGTATTTGCCCAAGTTCAGTGAGGAAGTTTGGCCTATATATTTAGGGAGATAAATACTTAAAAGAACTAATATAAATAAAAAAATTACAACATATTTTGAATAATATTTTTATGAAAATGTTTGTATTTGACATACAATTTATATTAATCGAATAAGGTGACATCTCTTCTCTGTTACCAGAAAAAAAGGTAAATATGAACAATGATTCTCGGAAAAGTGATAAGAATGGATGTTCACAGAAAAGGGCAGCATGGATGATTACTTCAAAACAAAAATAAATATTTCAAAATGAGTAAACAATATATATTTTTTACAACTAGCAAGCTGATTCTTTTTGTTATTGAGATTCAGAATTAGATTACAATTTTAAAGGATATTCAGGACCAAAATGATGTAGAGAAAACAGAATAATACAGTCAAAGTTTCAAACTGCCGCCTTTTTACAGCTATGAAATACTATTTAGTAACAATATTCTAGAAGTTGCAATGAAAAAGACAATTCTAAGAAAAAAAATAGATCATACAAGATAAAAGAAACTTTATCTAATTTTAACAATAAATTATAACATTGTTTCAATAAGACAAGAGCCAGATGAAAGTTATAATAATAAGAGCTAAATAAACATGGAAAAAGATTTATGTGGAAATTTTATAGAATAAATTTCATAGATTTCGATACTAAACTTTTTCTGCAAAAAAGAAATAAACAAATCCAAGGGATAAATCCAAGAACTGAATGAATGTATAGCTTAAGAAGATAATCACAAAAAACAAAGAAACAAGAAATAAAGGCTCGGCAACAATGATATTATATGTTACTTCATAACTCTGAAAGTTAAAATAAATATTTTCATTTATATGTGTTCTATTTAAACGAAGGAATTCATAAAAGAGGGAGACTTTGTAAAAGATGGGCAGATGAATTCAAGAAGGCAGTATTAAACACAAACTTATGGACAAGGATAGAGAAAGATTGGTCATCTTGTCTGGATGTCCGGTCCTGCTGGAGAGAGCTGGACTAGACCTTTGCCAAGAAGCAAACAGACAGTGAAGTAAAAAAATAACCTAATTTAAACAATAAATGTTATTGTATTAATAATCTTTTATTGTAATAATGTGTAAGGCTTGATCTAATAAATGTTGTCTGAATAAAGACGTTTTTTTATTAATAACCTTAGGTTGTAAAAGACAGCTTCCTGCAAACTTATAGGGGTTGCTCAGTCAACAAAACTGCTGAATGCAACGCGAGTTTTTTGTATGGGTGGACCATTATTTACTATCATGCTGGACTGGAAGCGAGAGAAAAACATAGAATGTGCCAGCTGCATTTCCTCCCGGGCATGCTGTAAAAACCAGCTAAGGGATCCGAGGGTTTCTGTATATTGCAATTTAGGCGACAGGCTAACAACCGGTCACTACAGCAATATACCTACAAAGCTATCTTAAACAACCCTCGAAACTTTGTCAGACGTGGCGGAACGACCTTTGTTTAGGTTGTTTACGCTCTGCCTACCCCATTAGGGATAAAGGCGTTGAACGTTGAACTATACTGGGTGTAAGGGAAAGCATTTTGCAAACTTGGGTTGCTCAGTCAATGAAACTGAAGAACTATCACCAGAAAATTTAAAATAAATTAGCTTTTCTATACAAATTGTCTGATCGAGGTGGTCATTTTGTATGGGAAAGTATATATTTTTTTCGATTCCTGAAATAAATTCCTGGTGATCGTTGTCCAGTTTCGTTGACTGAGCAACACCTATCAGTTTGCGCGACGCTGTCCCTTACACCCCGTTTGTATTGCTTGGAGAAAGTTGCTCAGTTTCATGCTGTGATTTCATGGGTAGGTTCACATCCTAAAGTTTGGTCAGTGTATAACAATTTTAACCCTGTAGGTATTTAGATTATAAACTTAGCTCATACCCGTTTCAGCAGACAACAAAACAACGACCAGTACATCATACTAACAAGAATGTCCATTGTAACAGCTACACACGTATTTGCACAGTTCTGCGTTGTTTTATTCAGTTGTGGGCTTTGGTGCATGTTGTTAAGAGCTATGTGTGCTAAGACGGCTGCATTAACAGTCTGCTGTGGTCAGCTTCGGATCGCGATGTTTCAATATTCTCATGCTCACCGGCTCGAGTTCGTAGGCTGAATGTTGATGCGACGGTTTCGCATACCTAAGTTAGGCTTTAAGGGGAAATTCGGTAGGAACGTAACTAAATCCCAACTATAGGTATTGCCGTCTCTTTCAGTTCTCCCAAGCATGTATATCGAGTAAAATGACAAAAACGTACATACATACAATCACGCCTTTATCCCTAATGGAGTAGGCAGAACGTCAAGGACTCAAACAATGGTTGTTCCGCCACGTCTGACAAAGTTTCGAAGGTCATTTAAGATATACTTGTAGGAATGTATATTGCTGTAGAGACAGGTTGTCAGCTCATCGTCTAAATTACAATATCCTGAAACCCTCAGATCCCTGGTTTTTACAGCATGCTCGGAAGGAAATACAGCTGGCACAATCTATGTTTTTCTCTAACTTCCAGTCCAGCATGGAAGAAAACAAAAACGTTATCCACTAAAAACGCAGTGAATGGAAAAACCGGTCCAACATACACAAGTAACAGTAATCAAAATAATTTAGAACCTTATAAATTAGCGATTCATAGTTCGTTGTAGTTACAGGAACAAAAATAGCGAATAACAACAACCTACTATTTTCTTACCTTTTATTACAACGAACTAAGAATCGCTAATGTATAAGGTTCTAAATTATCTCTATAACTATTACTTGAATCTGTTGGACCGGATTTTCGATTCATTGTGTTTTAAGTGAGTTTCGTTTTTTTTTACGCCACTTAGCTTCGATATGGCATCTTAAGAAAACCCCAAAGAAAAAGTCAAAAGTTTTCAGTAGGTAGGTAAACACGATTTTGGTGGTCAGGTATTTCTTCTTATCGCGAGATAATTTCTGGCAAAAATTTCATAAAAATCGTTTGCCATAAAAGCCTAGGTGGGTATTACATATTTACAATTAATTATTCAAAATGTAAGTAGGTTTTAGGACACCCAATAGTTGGTTGATTTGGACAGACAGGTATGAGGAATCCATTTCTGATCTAAAAAAAATACTTTTAGTTCGTTAACTGAGCAACACCTTTCAGTTATGTGAGAAGCTGTCCCATTAGCTTTTAATTAAACAGGGTGTGTTTAATTAAAAGCTAATATTTCTTTTTATTTATATCCGTTATAATTTTTGTTCAGACACTTATCCAGTGGGGCATCAAATAAAATGAATGGGCACACATTATTTAACTCAGTTGTTTCATGCTCAATTTCACCTTCAGGGCATACACCCCTTCCGTTACTACTTGAATACAATGTTTAGTCAATACTTACCGCAGCAACGAGCTGTATCTTGGATTCCCGCTAGCTTCTTGGATGTTCAGGGAAAACAAAACAACTCATTCATGCACACACCGCTGCAGAGAAACACTCTTATTTCTGTTCTTTATAAGAGCTATTGTTGCACATTCAACGGTGAGCGTTATGCACACTTACAGTGCTACTGTGTGCCGTAAAGGTTTACGCTGCCGATTAAAAAAAACTGTCTTTTCTTGAGAAAATTAACCTGACGTGTGTCGTTGAAATTGGAAGGTGTTTAAAGGCTTCAACAAAGCGGTCACATAATCTCATACGGCGAGAGGCCGCGTCGCCGCTGCTCGCCTACGCACCGCAGTCGGGGCTTCCGTGTCATTTGAATATTACGTTTTACGTTACAAAAGTTTTTGTCTTGCACGCAGTGTCGCACATATAATGGCGAACGTTTTTTTGTGACCTGGATCTAGAAACAAGACTATTTTTTTTGTGTCACGTATCATTTATCATGCGAAAAACTGTAGTGTCGAAACGTTGCAGAGTATAAAAGTGGACTGCTTACTGCTTCATGATGAAATTGGATAACATTGGATTTGAAAAACTTCAGGTGTGTAGAAGTAATTGTTGTTGTCTCCAGTGCAGTAACAGGTGCACAGCTAAACGCATAATAACATGTGCAATAAAAACATACCTATTTATAATTGCAAAATTATTAGTGCGCTATGGTCCATTGCGTCGCTGAAATGCAATGTAATAAATCTCAGATTCTGTGGAAATCGTCTCGATTGAAAGTATTAATATTGTACTAGGTATAATAAATTACTAGCTTTTTGTGCCGCAGTTCGAAATAACCCTCAAAACTTGTCAGACGTGGTGGGACGACCTTTGTTTAGGTCGTCAACGCTCTGCTTACCCCAGTAGGGCATGATTATATGTATGTATGTAGTTTCACCCTTGGCATAATGAGTTTTCCCATGGGAATTAGATATTTCGGTGCGGTAAAAAGTTAACTATATGATTTATGTTACTTAGGGTAAATGCAGCTATCTAATGATAAAATATATTTTGGTTTCGGTACTGCAGTTTTTGAGTTTATTCGTAACAAACATATGAGCGAGTACGCACAAAAATTCAGAAATTAATATGTTAGATGGGCGTGAAATATAATTAATTAATTACTTCTTCTATTACTTTTTGATACGGGATGTAAGGGACAGCGTCCCACAAACTGATAGGGGTTGCTCAGTCAACGACACTGAACAACTTCCACCGAGAAATTATGAAAATAAAAATTGGCTTCTCTATACAAAATGTCCACCTCGATCAGACAATTTGTATGGAAAAGCCATTTTTTTTACTTTCTGGTCGAATTTCTTGGTGGAAGTTGTTCAGTGTCGTTAACAAAGCAACCCCTATCAGTTTGCGGAACGCTGTCCCTTACACCCCGTATAACATTAGCAACAGTCCATGCTGGATTGGAGCGAGAGAAAAACATAGAGATGCATTTCTCCCTGGGCATGCTGTAAAAACCAGCTAACGGATCCTAGGGTTTCTGTATATTGCAATTTAGGTGATAGGCTGATAACCTGACACTCCAGCAATATACGTACAAATCTATCTTAAATAACCCTCAAAACGTTGTCAGACATGGCGGAACGACCTTTGTTTAGCTCGTTTACGCCCAGCCTATCCCATTAGGGATCTTCTTCTGTCGAGTGGGTATCAAGTCTAATGACCCGATGAACCTGGTGTCAGAGTTTTTAAACCCCATTAGGAATAAAGGCGTGATTATAAGTATGTATGTAAAAGCCCAGCCCCGCAGGCCGTCGTCAGACGTCCAACATAACGGTAGGCAATGTATCGCGTGAGAGCAATATTTGCAGAAGGCTTGTCGACGAAACGCTAAACTGTGACCGATGTGATTATCCGCACTTGTGAAATAGAGAGCATAAAATATGTACTTCACGTGCGTCATACACATACAAAACGTTCACTAACATTACTAATATAACGCCTGTACAACGCCACTGACGTCGCAGTGCGTTTGCCAGAGTACTGCTCCAAATTAATATAAAAACGCTGAAACGATTGACACGACAAGAAGAACATATAACATAAATATAATCATCTTGTCCCTAATGGGGTAGGCAGAGCGTAAATTCCCCCAAAGGTCGTTCCGCCACGCCCGACAAAATTTTGAGGGTTATTTAAGATATATTTGTACGTATATTGCTGTAGTGACAGGTTTTTAGCCCATCACCTAAATTGCAATATACTGAAACCGTCAGATCCTTTAGTTGGTTTTTATGCCATGCCCGGCAGGAAATGCAGCTGGCACATTCTATGTTTTTCTCTAGGTCCCAAGCCAGCATGGAAGAAGAATTTACAAAATGGTTTGTTGTAATAAAACTTATACGTACACCTTAGGACTTTCTCAGTCCACGATACCCGACAATTTCACACATTTTATTTTTCCGTGAATTGAAAAGTACTATTACCTACCTCACATGCTGAACTAGGAGTAAGAAAAAAACATAGAATGTGCCAGCTGTATGTCCTCCCGCCCATGCTGTAAAAACAAGCTAGGGGATTTAGTATATTGCAATTTAGGCGATGGGCTGACAACCTGTCACTATAAAATACACGTACAAATCTATCTTAAATAAAACGTAATCAAAACTTTGTCAGACGTGGTGGAACGATTTTTGTTTAGGTCATTTACGCTCTGCCTACCCCATTAGGAATAAAGGTGTGATTATATGTATGTAAGGAAAAGAAAAATTGCTGATGGTACGATCTCGTATTTGTAAGTGGAAGCATGGTGAAAGTCAATATTTTTTTCAAATCGGTGAAGAATATCTTTGTTTAAGTTGTTCAGTTTTGTTCACTACACATCATCTCTTACACGGTTGCACCGTTTATGACTGACATTTATTTACTACAATTAAAATACACTAAATAGTAAATACACTTACAGCAATACTTACAGATAAAAAAAATGCACATGAACAATCTGCCGACCTGCGCAGTCTAGTTGGCAGTGTACCTGCCTGATACGTAGAGGGTCGCGGGTTCGATTCTCGGCCACGGCAGACATTTAAATGATGAGTTAAAATGTCTGTTTCTGGGTCTGGGTGTTCTTTGTGGTTGTTTCTGTGTTTGTCCATGGCACCCCGATACAGGGAATCCTAGTGGGGGCTATGAGTGTGATCGTGTTTTTTTTTGTTATCTTATACACTGTTTTTTTATCGTTGCATTATCGATGCCAACTTGTTTTGCGGCCCATAACCTGCTTTTCTTTACAGCTGTAGGTTTAAAGATAGTCAACGGCTAAACATATGTTTGTAACAAGGTTATCGTCAGCGGCTTCGAAATTTGAACCTCTGCTAAGTTGCAAAGAAAAGTCTATTTATAGGCCGCAAAACACGTTGGTATGGATACCACTAGACTGAACGTTAAAATTACGAACTTTACCTATACATACATAAAATCACGCCTTTGTCCATAATGGGGCAGGTAGCTAAACAAAGGCCGTTTCGCCACGTCTAACAAAGTTTTGAGGGTTATTTAACATAGATTTGTAGGTATATTGCCGAAGTGACAGGTTGTCAGCCCATCGCTTAAATTACAATATACTGAAACCCTTAAACTTTACTTGTACATGTAGTATATTATATTACTCTAATTAAGTAGTTGTACAATGTTTATGTAACATCTCATTCTTGTGCCGATTACACTCTTAAACGTGTGCTAATGTTTTGAATAATTCACCATAATGTATAATAGAAACCGAGGTGAAAATACATACATAGTTACATGAGATTGCGGCTGAAGAATGCTGGCTCGTATGTACAGTAAGAGGGCGGTTAATATTGCTCAGCCTCCGTGATCTAGTGGTTTGAGCCATGAGCGCCCGATTTGGAGGTCCCAGATTCAATTCCCAGGGGGACAAAGTTAATATTTGTTAGTTTATCACTTTGCAAGACTTTCACGATTGGTTAGTACATTGCAGGCTGATTCACCTGATGGACTATAAGAAAAAGATTCCGTGCCTCGGAGGGCACGCTAAGTCGTCGGTATTTGATAGTGGTCGTTACACAAACCATGTCTGAAGTCTGTTAGCGTATTATTAGCTGTGCCATTAGGTGATTTAAAATAATTTATCGGGTTGTTCAGCACGAAATCCACACAACAAAAAAGAAGAAAGAATATTGTACTTCGACACTTGGAACGAAAGTCATTGTACGAACAGGTGCGACAGAGACAGAGGTGACGCTCTACAAAGCCGATGTGCAATATTAATGGCACTATACTGTAGTTAAATGTACAGTCTGCAGCGGCAACTACAGGTGAAAGCTCCAGATAAGAATAAGACTGATACATACATATAATCACAGGTTTATCCCTAATGGGGTAGGCAGAGCGTATACGACGTAAACAAAGGTCGTTCCGCCACGTCTGAGAAAGTTTTGAGGGTTATTTAAGATAAATTTGTAGGTATATTTCTGCAGTGACAGGGTGTCAGCCCATCGCCTAAATTACAATATACAGAAACCCTCAGATCCCTTAGCTGATTTTTACAGCATGCCCGGGAGGAAATACAGCTGGCACATTCTGTTTTTCTTCCGCTCCCAGGCCAGCATGGAAGTAAAATAAGACTGATCTAAATCAGAATCTTAATATTACCCAAAACCTACACTTACCCTTTTTAATTAGTTTTTCTTGTTTATTTGTAACTATTAAGAGGCGTCTCCGCGAGCGGTGGCGCCCTCACTCGCAACTAGAACACAAATCATAACTAGCAAAATATAGACATTTTCAAAACTCTTCTCTGTTACTTCTTTCGATCTAGACCTAAGGATAAAGAAGGAAGGAGAAGTAATGAATTGAGGTGCAAACCCTGGACTTACTATCGAAATTTCCGCCACAAGTAGCCCTCAGTTTTTAACAATAATTTTGAAAGTAAGTGCCTGGTACTATTTTCTCCTCAATCATTACTTCTAAAAAAACCTTAGAACTAATCTAAGGAAATTCACGGGCGGTGGCGCCCTCACTCGTTAAAAAATCATAACTAGCAAAATATAGACATTTTCAAAACTTTTCTCTGTTACTGAAAATATACTGTTATGATTTTTTAACGAGTGAGGGCGCCACCGCCCGTGAAGAGGCCTCGTATGGCGTGACTCCTGCTCTGAAAGATTACACGAAACATACCCCGCGGGGCAAAGGGGAAGGGAAATGTTTTGTGAAATCCTTCCCCTCTCTGCCCGCGGGGGTATGTTTTAGTGCGCTGGAGTCACGGCTTTATACTGCAACACTACAATATTCTGTCACAACAGCCGCCGGTTTGATTGACTGAAATAAAGAGCTAAAACTTATTGGTTTCCATTCTGTTGTAGACACAACTTAGCTAATTTTAGTTTGGTCCTGTAACTTTCTAAAACTTTAACTAAATAGAGACAGACATACAAAAGTGATCCGAGGGTATCAGTATATTGTAATTTAGGCGATGGGCTGACAACCTGTCACTACAGCAATATACCTTCAAATCTAACAAAGGCCTAAATCACCCTCAAAACTTTGTCAGACGTGGCGGGACGACCTTTGTTTTGGTCGTTTACGCTCTGCCTACCCCGTAAGGGATAAAGACGTGATTTATGTATGTGTATGTATGTATGTACAAAAGTAAACAATAGTTACAAATCTCCCATTAGGGAAGGCAAAGAGCGTGAGCCCATGCAGCCTAGTCTTCAGTATTTATTCTTGAGTCAACTTAACCTACTAAAAGTCATTAGAATGCGCCGGTGATTCACATTCCAATGGTCAACCACAGTGCGAGAGAAAAACATAGAATGTGTCAGCTGCATTTCCTCGTGGGCATGCTGTAAAAACTTACATAGGCTGACAACCTGTCACTGCAGCAATTTATCTACAAATCTATCTTAAATAACCCTCAAAACTTTGTCAGACGTTGCGGAACGAATTTGGTTTTGGTCCTTTACGCTCTGCCTACCCCACTAGGGCTTAAATAAAGGCGTGATTATATGTATGTATGTATGTCTTTTGCGCGGAGATATCAATCCGAATCATACGGTAGCGCTTTCCTTTGCTTCTTAGTCCTGCTATATTGTTCCTCGTCATCAGATCATTATGTTAAATCCATCACATAAATACAATAAACACTGCAAACAACTAATTTAGAAGAGTACGAAAGAAAGGCCTTTTGATTTTTCATGTTCCTTGCTCAAAACCCCAACCCAAACTAACCTAAGTAATCTGGAGCTCATTAGAATGCGAGTGTGGTGCCCACATTCCAATGATCGATGAAGATTTACGTGGGAGTGTCGAGTCGAATCATATAGGATTTCTGTACTTAATTTCTCACTTCCACTACATTGTCTTTCACTACCGGCACATTATTTTATTAATCCCACAACACTATCACAATAATAGCCGCGAAAAACGAATTTAGAAAGCCAGAAACTCAGTCCATCAGCGATTCGTTACGATTACCGCGCAAAACTCCAGCAAGCTAATTATAATCCTGTCAAAGTGACGTATAACACTTTAAATAAGACGACATCATCCAGCATGCCATCTTATTTTAAGCGTGTAATGTCACTTTCACAAGATTATAATCAGCTGTTGTATTCCTGTCTCAATTTTATTCTTGGAACTTGACAGGACTAATCTGAAATCAGTCAAGGTTCGTTGTAGTAACAGAAACAAAAATTGCCGTTGGTAGCCGTTATTCGCAATTTTTCTACCTGTTACTACAATTTTCTATGAATCCCTAATTTATAAGGTTGTAAATTATCTTAATTACTATAACTTGAGGATGTTGAACCGGTTTTTTGATTCACTGCGTTTTTAATAAGTTATGATTTTTTTACTGATGGGGGCGCCACTTAGGCCATATCGCCACCTTAAGTTGTGTTTTCAACAGAATCGATACACCTCGATAGTGCATCGTAACACCTAGTACACACTGTACTTATTAAAAGCCGAGTCTCCAGCGCATAAACAAAACACGAAACATATCCCCGCGGGGCAGAGAGGGGAAGGATTTCTCAAACATTTCTCCTCTCTGTCCCGCGGAGGTATGTTTCGTGTTTTGTTTCTGCACTGGAGACTTGGCTTTACAATGCCTGATTAGGTTACTCTGCTATCTATCGCGGTGAAATTTCATTCGATATTACAACGGAGCAGTGTTAATGAACCCACCTCATTGCATACTCAGTTGCTTGGAACATAATGTGCTTCTGTCATTTCTATGCCAACAACGTACACACATTACATACATAAATCAGTCATGGGGTAGGCAGAGCGCCAACGACCTAAACAAAGGTCTGACAAGTTTTGAAGATTATTTCAGATAGAACTGTATATTGATATAGTGACAGGTTACCAGCCCATCGCCAAAATCACAATATACTGAATTCACCTTCGAATCCTGAGTTGGTTTTTTCAAAATGCCCCGGAGGAGTTACAGCTGGCACATTCTATGTTTTTCTATCGCTCCTAGACTAGGAGCCGTATTTGTGATTCACTCGACTCGAAATGCGCACCTGCACGTAAGATTTGTTACTTTCTACCACGGGAAAATGCCACTATACAAATAAAATTCGTTCAGATGTATGATTAAATAAGTAGAAAAAAAAACTGAAAGTCTTTTGCGTTCCGAACACTTACGTACGCTCAACAAAGCCTACAATTAAACACGCTCACTTGAAACTAATTAAATGTGTTTATATTATTACTGCAAATATACATTTTATGTTAATTTATTGTTTGCAGTGAATTAATAAGAAGACAAACTATATCATCATCATCATCATAAACTAGCTATCCGTCCTACGATTTTGTTCGCGGCCGAGAGATTTTTCCCGTTTTCTTCTTCTTATATGGCAGACATACTCGACATGGCAGTCATACATTGTTTTCATTATTCTGCTAATATTATAAATACGAAAGTTTGGATGTTTGTTATGGAATCAAACATGGCACATTTAGTCTTTAGTCTATTCATTTGTACATACATACATATAATCACGCCTTTATGGGGTAGGCAGAGCATAAACAACCTACACAAAGATCGTTCTGCCACGTCTGACAAAGTTTTGAGGGTTATTTAAGATAAATTTGTAGGTATATTGCTGTACAGGTTGTCAGCCTATCGCCTAAATTGCAATATACAGAAACCTTAGCTGGTTTTTACAGCATGCTCGGGAGAAAATGCAGCTGGAGTGGAATCGCAAGGGTGGAAGCTTATTATAATATCAAGTGAACCAATTTCAAGCTGATTTCTATACTTAACCTTAAAATAACAATGACCACCGAGAGTAATCAATAGTAATGTTATGATAAATGTTAAGCTAGACATCCAGACCGATATGGCTAAAACAAACGTATTGAGCAATATCACACAATAGATAATGTTTAGTGTTTATAGATTTAAAACGGATGAGTCACGGCGTGCCTGGTATCATGAAACCTTATAACTCTACACATCTGCTAATTGCGGCCCCGATTCAGTAAAAACACGACCTAACTAAAATATGTCTATCTATTCTGTCATGATCATGGACGCACTGAAAAATATATTGGTGATTCGCACATTGGCTGGAAAGAATCATTTTACGGATTGGCAAATGCAAAACGCACAATCTGCGAAATGTTTTTTTTTTTCGGCTAATGAGCATTGTAAAACAACCAAACGGCCAATTGCCAAAGTGCCACCGACGAGATGGTAAAGGTGTCAATTTTTTTTTATTGGTGGCAATAGGTGGTATTAGGAACTTTTTGCCTTGGTTATTTATTTATTAAACAGCTTATTGCAAACATGATCATATATGTATGATACAAACATAAAAAAAACAATAGAACAACAGGTACAGTTTATCTCTAAAAACAAATCTGGTCCAGATGAATTACGGTAGTGAGAGTGCATAAGTGAGGTAGATAAGGCGTGTACAATTTAAAATATAGGTAAAACTAGCAACCCGCCCCGACTTCACACGGAAATTATCAATGTTTCTCTACTATATTATGCATGTATTGCAGTTTAATCGAAAATCATGTTTCTTAAATTAATTTTAACTAATATATATCTAATAGTTAAAATATATCTAATAGTTAAAATTAATTTAAGAAACATGATTTTCGATTAAAAGACATGAAATATTGTTCACCTTTATCCCAGAAGCTATTTGGAAAAGCTATAGGTATCTAGGTTACTATTATATATAGGTAAATATAGGTAACTATTAAAAAATACAACCGTTCCTTTCCGTTCGCTCATGCATGATAGAAAATGTCAGTAGTTCAGTCGTGTTTTTACCGAATCGGGGCCATTGTTTGGGCTTATCTCTGCACGTCTGCTGTGGGCGCAGGCATCACCGCCAGCGAAGAGCTTTGGTGTAGGGAACTGTTACAGATGCAGTCATACTAAAATATTATAAATTCGAAAGTAACCTGTCTGTCTGTTGTTGATCTTTCACGCCTAAATGGCTAAACGGATTTTGAAGAAATTTGGCATGGTGATAGATGATGAGCTGCATGAGCCTAGTATTACTTTTCACCGCGGCAAAATATCTCATTCCCACGGTATTTAAACATGGTTGGCGTTTGATATACAGATTGACTATGTCTGAGAACAGCAGCAGGCTAACTTTTACCTGATTCCCACGGGAAACTTCAAGCTAGTTTTCATATAAAATCGAACTTAAAATATGACGCGCAATCCATGCCATGCGCATTTTGCGGAACTAATTCAATGGAATGTCATTCATTGGGTTTCCAATTCCACTATCTTATCGCGCATTATGAGCACCTGTCCAAACTACCTGAATCGTACCATTGTAGTCTAAATAAAACAATATGTGGCAACCAATCCTTCTGAGAATCTAGGCTCAGACCTTAGAACCACTTTGAATCAGAAATATGTTAAATAGCTGCATTTTCTCCGGGGCATGCTGTAAAAACCAGCTAAGGGATCCGTTTCTGTCTATTGCAATTTAGTCGATGGGCTGACAACCTGTCACTACAGCAATATACCTACGAATCTATCTACATAACCCTCATAACATTTTTTTGGCGGAATTACCTGTGCTTAGGTCGTTTACGCTCTGCCTACCCCATTAGGGATAAAGGCGTGGTTACATGTATGTTTGTATGTAATAATTTGATCCAAGCAAGGATTGCCCTACGCTATGATGATTATGATCACCGAGTTTTCATCAATTAATGATATAAACACATTGTAATTTTTATAATATTCGTAAATTTGTAATTTGTAAATTAGAGTACTTAGTCTTTATCGAATAATCAAACATTAAATAGGAGCTATAATTCAACAAAGAATGCATACAAAACTCTTACAAGTGCAGATGTGGCAAAGGGGACGTAATATACAGCCTACGTGTGACGTCATAATACTCGAGGCCAGTCCTTAGTTCATATTAGCGTAAAGCCGATGTAAATTACTTACTTACATTTAATAAATAAGGTCTAGAATGTTTGTAACAAAAACCTAGAAACGAAATAAAACAAAATATATACCAATAGATTGCTTAAAGAAATAACATACATACGTATAATCACGCCTTTATCCCTAATGGGGTAAACGACATAAACAAAGGTCGTTCCGCCACGTCTGACAAAGTTTTGAGGGTTATTTAAGATACATTTGTAGGTATATTGCTGTTGTGACAGGTTGTCAGCCCATCGCCTAAGTTACAATATACTGAAACCCCTCGGATCCCTTAGCTGGTTTTTACATCATACCTGGGAGGAAATGCAGCTGGCACATTATAAGTTTTTCTCTCGCTCCCAATCCAGCATGAAAGTAATAACGCTGTCTTTAATTTCGATATCGTCTTTAATTTAATGTGTCAATCATCAGTTTAGCAATTTCAAGGTTTTTGCCAGTACCTATATAGGTCTAATAACCCTATGTAGATCTACCCAAGTCGGCACTGTAAGATTGGCTTTAAAATAATTGTGTATATGTACCTAGTGGGCTCGATTCTAGATTTGCCGGCTAAAACTAAAATTAAAATATATTTGTCTCTTTCAGACTAAAAACATTGGATAAGGACAGGAGATCTATTCTCTTCGGTTTTTTATTAATAATCGGTGGTTTTATGCGTGAAATACTGGGGAAACGTGCAAAAGCGCGTCAAAATCTAGCATAGAGTATAAATCGCCTGTTCTTTTTCAATTTTATTATTTTAAATAGACAGATTTATTGAAATTTTAGCATTAACCGGTGGTATCGAGCCCAATATCACTCTTCACTCCACGCAAATCAATCATTATAAGAACGTTTTTGCACTGCTCCGTTTTCGGTTCATATCCGAATCGTGTCCGTGAAATTTCCATATAAAACGGATACGGATTGTTGCGCAAGCAAACATTTACTAAGGCAAGGAAGGCCAATTCGGATACGGATTCAGATCAGTGCAAAAGGGCTCTAAGACTACTGTTTTTAGTGATAGTATCATTATCGTAACGAAACTATAGCCCATCCATTCTAACGCTGTTATTTAATTTGCAGACGGCAGAACGCAACAGCGGATGGGAGACCCACCGGGTGCGTCTGAACCGGGTTCCGGGTTACGGGTTCGGCATAGCCGTGTCCGGCGGTCGCGACAACCCGCACTTTGCCAGCGGCGACCCCTCCATTGCTGTGTCCGACGTCATCCGCGGGGGCCCAGCTGAAGATAAACTGCAGTATGTATTTACAACCAACGGTCTAAACCCAGTGTCCCGGAAACTGATAGGGGTTGCTGAGTCAATGAATAAGTTTTACCGGGAAATTCTTTCAGGAGATGAAAAAAAAATATCTTCCCATACAAATTTACCACCTCGGTCAAACAACTTGTATGGAAATCTTGTTTTTTTATTCACTTCCTGAAAAAAAAACCCTCGTGATAATTGTTCAGTTTCGTTGACTGAGCAACCACTCCAAGTTTGCCGGGCGCTGTCTCTTTCACCCCGTATAATAAGACACTAGTATACCAGATGTAATGGACAGCGTTCGCAAACTGATGGGGGTTGCTCAGTTATCTATACTGAACAGCTTTCACCAGAAAATCAGTTCAGGAAGTAAAAGCGATTTAGGCTTTTCCATACAAATTGTCTGATCTGACCGAGGTGGAAATTTTGAATGGAAAATCCAAACAGAATTTTGAATTGAAAGGATGCCGTCCCTTACACTCCGTATTATGTATTAGGTCATTCTACTCATGAAACTGTTTTCTTTTTGTTTTCCACGTACCTATCTAATATTAGTCACTTTATATGTTCCATTTTTTTACCCCTATGGTGATCCAAACCCTGGGCTCTCAATCCGGACGTCTAGGGTTTGGTTGCCACGGGGAAACTTTGCTAAATATAAGTTTTGAGACTTTTGCGGTTGTTTATTATCTACAATTAGATTGTTATTTATAACTGGTTTATTACCGAGTATACCGATATGGTTTCCCTAAAAAGACGTCAACATTCGCCTCGCCAGTCTATTCGTGATCATGGAGCAAGAAATAGCTCTGAAATATTGAGGTAACAATAAATATAATCGCGGTAATAATCACGTTTGAAATAAAAATCTAATCTTACTAAATTTGATTGCTAAAGCATGTAGCGTATTTCCTGAATATGTTTTCTTCTACTTAGCATGGTCTGACTTTAAGTCGGAAACAATCGACACAGAATCGAAAATCAAATTAACACACTGAACAACTGCCTCAAGGGAAATTTCTAATCACCGACCTTATATTTAAAACTAGCTTTCTAGCGAGTTTTCTCTTGGAAACGAAGGTTTCCCGTGATCAAATGTAGCCTATGTCCGTCTCCAGTCCATCTATCGTCTTACCAAAATTTTATTGAAATCTCTTTACCCATTTTTCTGTAAAAGAGTAGGAAACAAACAAACAGACAGACAGAATTACTTTCGAATTAGTAATATTAAGTATGTATATTGATGCTAATAGCGAATTTGATGTGCGCAAAGAGCGACTGTTGATATTAGCGGGAAACAAAGCTAAGCGTACCCTGAACATTTGATAATCAATCAACCAGAGTTATAAATGTACTGGTGAAATGCATAAATACATATTGTTTAATTTGTAATATTGTATGTATAAACAAACAATCTCAAAATACATTTTATTTTCTACCCTGTGGATAATCTTTTATTGGAGTAACAAATGTCCTCCTTCCCTTTCTGCAGAGTGAACGACCGCATCCTTTCCGTGAATGGAGTGCCTCTAGAGAACGTGGAGTACGCGCGTGCTGTGCAAGTGCTGCGCGACTCCGGCGCCGCGGTGTCACTGGTGGTCCGCCGCAGAGCCCCCGCGCCCCCGCCCACCGCGCCCACCACCATCAAGGTCACGCTGGGCAGGAACGGGAAGAAGGAAGGTCAGTAGTCTGATCCTCTATGGACACCAAAGACCATGAGGCGCCGCGGTGTCACTGGTGGTCCGCCGCAGAGCCCCCGCGCCCCCGCCCACCGCGCCCACCACCATCAAGGTCACGCTGGGCAGGAACGGGAAGAAGGAAGGTCAGTAGTCTGATCCTCTATGGATACCAAAGACCCTGAGGCGCCGCGGTGTCACTGGTGGTCCGCCGCAGAGCCCCCGCGCCCCCGCCCACCGCGCCCACCACCATCAAGGTCACGCTGGGCAGGAACGGGAAGAAGGAAGGTCAGTAGTCTGATCCTCTATGGATACCAAAGACCCTGAGGCGCCGCGGTGTCACTGGTGGTCCGCCGCAGAGCCCCCGCGCCCCCGCCCACCGCGCCCACCACCATCAAGGTCACGCTGGGCAGGAACGGGAAGAAGGAAGGTCAGTAGTCTGATCCTCTATGGATACCAAAGACCCTGAGGCGCCGCGGTGTCACTGGTGGTCCGCCGCAGAGCCCCCGCGCCCCCGCCCACCGCGCCCATCACCATCAAGGTCACGCTGGGCAGGAACGGGAAGAAGGAAGGTCAGTAGTCTGATCCTCTATGGATACCAAAGAACCTGAGGCGCCGCGGTGTCACTGGTGGTCCGCCGCAGAGCCCCCGCGCCCCCGCCCACCGCGCCCACCACCATCAAGGTCACGCTGGGCAGGAACGGGAAGAAGGAAGGTCAGTAGTCTGATCCTCTATGGATACCAAAGACCCTGAGGCGCCGCGGTGTCACTGGTGGTCGCGCCAACCACTATCAAGTCACACTCTGTCTGTATAAATATCTATCCGGCGTTAAATAGCATGCCGTATTCCGCCGGGTGAGGTAGCTCCATCATCGACTCTGTCACTGTCTTCCTTGACCTTGTCTAGAGTCAAAGAGCAAACCCATTTCTAATAATAATAAAAAAATAACAAAAATAACTACCATGCTGGACTGGGAATGGTAGAAAAAAATAGAATGTGCTAGCTGTATCTCCTCCCGGGCATGCTGTGAAAACCAGCTAAGGGATACGAGAAATCAGTTAATTGTAATTAAAGCGATGGGCTGACAAACTGTTTACAGCAATTTACAGATCTATCATAAACAACCCTCGAAATTTGTCACACGTGGCGTAACTTTTGTGACTTTTGTTTGGGTCGTTGACGCTCTGCCTACCCCATTAGGGATACAGGCGTGATAGTATGTATGTATAAAAAATAAATTAAATAATACAATTATTCTCTTGTTTCAGACTTCGGCATTGTCCTGGGATGCAAACTGTACGTGAAAGAGCTGACGATGCGAGCCCGAGAGCAGCTGAACCAAGCTGGTCAGGGCCTCTGCGAGGGAGACGTGGTCGCCCGAATCAACAACACTCCAGTCAATGATAACATCACGCTCAAGGAAGCCAAGAAACTGATAGAGTCCTGCAAGGATAGGCTCAATCTGACGGTCACTAGGGAGCTGATTAGAGAAGAAACTGTCACCAATGGAAACTATCAGAACAATTATAACAGTCTAGGTAAGTTATTGATAATAATTTCTTTCATCAACACTCCAGTCAATGATAACATCACGCTCAAGGAAGCCAAGAAACTGATAGAGTCCTGCAAGGATAGACTCAATCTGACGGTGACTAGGGAGCTGATTAGAGAAGAAACTGTAACTAAACTATCAGAACAAGTATAGCAGTTTGGGTAAGTTCTTATTAATAATTCCTTTCATCGGCACTCCAGTCAATGATAATATCACGCTAAAGGAAGCCAAGAAACTGATAGTCTTGCAAGGATAGACTTAATCGGACGGTCAATAGGGAGCTGATTAGAGAGAAAACTGTCACCAATGGAAACTATCAGAACAATTATAGCAGTTCGGCTAAGTTCTTATTCTAATAATTCCTTTCATCAACACTCCAGTTAACGGCTAGGTACATCACGCTCAAGGAAGCCAAGAAACTGATAGAGTCCTGCAAGGATAGTCTCAATCGGACGGTCTTTAGGGAGCTAAACTGTTGTAATTGTTCTGATAGTTTCTATTCTAGAGAAAACTATCAGAACGATTATAACAGTTTGGGTAGGTTATTAATAGTATTTTTGTTTTAGAACTGATATGGCTAGAATCCCCATTAGTCTACTCAGTTAAGAACGTATGCCACATTACGTTTTTTTTAAATAAATTAATTGTGTCTCAAATACACATAAAATCAATATGTTTCTTTTTTGTATAAATTGGAAGTAATTCTTCTATGCTGGCCTGGGAGGGGGAGAAAAACATAGAATGTGCCAGCTGCATTTCCTCCCGGGCATGCTGTAAGAACCAGCTAAGGGATCCGAGGGTTTCAGTATATTGTAATTTAGGCGATGGGCTGACAACCTGTCACTACAGCAATATACTTACAAATCTATCTTAAATAACCCTCAAAACTTTGTCAGCCGTGGCGGAACAACCTTTGTTAGGGTCGTTAACGCTCTGCCTACCCCATTAGGGATAAAGGCGTGATTATTAAGTTAATTACTTAATATTTAAGCTTTGTGTGGCCACTTTTAGCAAGATCGTCATTCAAAGCTTGTTGGATTACAAGATGCTTTGAATGTTTGAAAGATTTCAAAATGAAGTATTACTTGCGATTTGCGCAATACGTAAACCATTTATGATAATATTTGCGCTTACCGAACCGCCTTAAAGTATTAAAATAAATTCATTCTCTTTGGTTAGTGTAGAACCATGGGTAGAGAGGAACTGAAATTACGTATAATGTAGATAGATCAGATCAATATTGAACAAGTACCGACATTTTTAATCATAAAATAAACTATAATCATAAAATAGACTGTCATGTGCCATTCCTTCTTCTTGCTGCATTTCCTTCCGAGCATGCTGTAAAAACGAGCTAAGGGATCCGAGGGTTTCAGTATATTGTAGTTTAGGCGATGGACTGACAACCTGTCACTACAGCAATATACCTACAAATATATTTTAAATAACCCTCAAAACTTTGACAGACGTGGCGTTTACGCTCTGCCTACCCCATTAGGGATAAAGGCTTGATTATATGTATGTATGTAATGAATCCGCAGAGGCCACGCCTACAGTGTATTCAAGCACGGAATCCAATATGGCGTCGCCGTACGCGGGCAGTGGTCAGAATTTGTACGTCGCGGCTCCGGTGAGGGGGGGTCCGGGAGAGTCCCGCCGCCCCCCTCCCCCCCTCGACCACGACCAACCCCCGCGACCCCCGCCCCCGCAACATGATGGTAAAACATCTTTTTTTTTTTTAAGCAATGGGCGTAAGAGACAGCATCCCACAAACTGAAAGGAGTTGTTCAGTCAACGACACTGAACTACTTTCACTAGGAAATTCTTACAGAAATTGAACAAAACTTTGACTTTTCCATACTAACTGGCTAATCGAGATTGACGTTTTGTATGGAGAAGCCAATTTTATTTTTACTTCTAGAAGAATTTCCTGGTGAAAGTTATTCAGTGTCATTGACTGAGCAACCCCTATCAGTTTATGGGATGCTGTCCCTTACACCCCGTACACCGGCAACTAAGCATACGGCCTACAACACCACCTAATGCTATTAATACTACCGCAAGACCATAGCCTATAACACCTACAATCCCACCCACTAGCTTGGTCCTATGCCGCGCTCAATCTCTCCTGGCAGACGGCGTACTGAAACATTTACGTATATCCTTTGATAAACAATAAACTTTATTGTTTATCCAAGCTTATATCTTTAAATTAGTTGTTTATTTGCATTCATTATTTCTGTCTACTTATTAGAGGTACATGTACAAAAGTCACAAACAAAAAAGTTACCGTCACATTTATATGAAATATAGGTAAATGTTTCAGTACAGCGTCTGCCAGGAGGGATTAAACGCGGTATAGTGAAATAGGCAGATGAGCAAGTAGATTTCAAGATATGCAACCATCGCCCGTAATGCCTTAGAATATTTTTCAAATCAGCGCGCGCTACGGTGTGGTGGTTACGTCTGTGGCCGCGTCAATAATGTGCGAAATACGCACAAAAAGCTTTATCCATAAAATACGACGACTTGGATTTAAAAAAGCTATGTTGCGATTATAGATAATCATTATACGGATATTTTCCAGAAGGAACCGTGAAAGCGCTCCTAGTAGTTTAAAAGGAATATTAGGAGAAATAAGCTCTTAAAAACAACCATTTGCCGGTAGGAATCACCTTAAGATGGATTGTCCCACGTGCTTGGTAACTTCACTGGCTTTTTTTTGCGGTAGGGCAAAATAAGGAATCTCGTATTTTACGATATTGATCCTATCGCGAGCGTCATGTTACATACTGATTTAGTTAAGGTGAAATTATATCGCTAGCATAGTTCATAATTGATTTAGTCCTCCCACCGATTTTCGGTGATGGCGGTCAATCTCGTGGAGATTAGCCAACTTCGCAGGACTTGTTTTCAGTGCCCAAGTGTTTGCGCTACACACAGGAGCACTCTCTATTCCTTCAATCTCTTATTCTGATGGGACAGATTGACTGACACGACCGGAGAGAAATCAGGCGCAGGACCGACTACTTACATGCCCATCCGACAGCATGGATCATTTTACTTTTCGGACAATCAGGTGATCAACCTGCAATGTCCTAACCAAACTAGAAACATCAACACAAAGTCATTGTTCCCCGCCGAGAATTGAAACCGGGACCTCCGGGACGAGAGCCCATGGCTCAGACCGCTAGACCACGGAGACAGTTCATAATTGATACGGTTGATAGGGCGGCATCTATGCACCTACAGATTAGACTGCGGACCCCCAAACAGACTCTCACCGACCCTTGGGGGCCGTGGACCACAGTTTAAGAAACTCTGCTATAGCGACTGAAATTATGTTTTTGTTTTGAGGATTGGTTAATAATTTCCCTTTTAAAAGGTACTAGGGGGTGTAGCTACTATACTATGATCTTATTTTTCTTTACAGATTATTACAGTAGTAGAAGACAGCTTTTTGAAGAAGATGCTATGGGAAATCAAAGAAGTAAACCTCCGTAAGTAAATTGAATCTTCATTAAAAAATATTACCTTCCATTTTTTTTTATCTATGTTTTATACAGAAAGTTTTTCTTCCATGTTAGACTGCGAGCGATTGAAAAACATGGAATGTGCTAGCTGCATCTCCTGCCGGGCATGCTGTAAAAATCAGCTAAGAGTTTCGAGGGTTATAGTATACTGTGATTTAGCGATGGGCTGACAACCTGTCACTACAGCAATATACAGATCCATCTTAAACAACCCTCAAAACTTATAGACGTGGCGGAAGGACCTTTGTTTAGGTCCTTGGCGCTCTGCCTACCCCATTAGGGATAATGGCGTGATTTATGTATGTATAAGACTTTGGTCCCGGTTAATATCGTTTAATACCGTAGATATTAGCTGTTAAGCCATGTCAGAGGTCGGAGCTTAGGTAAAATTCTGACAGCTGGGTTGGTCGCTAATCTAGGATTGGTTCTGGATTTTTGAGGTAAGATGGCAGTCGCTCTGTGTAAAAACCAGTACCCTCATTCAATCACCTAGATTAGGTAGTCGTCTTGAGAGATATGGGATAAGGCTAGGGAGATGAGATGATGCTTTCACTACCGCTTAATACCGAGATATATCTACTTTTTGAATTCTTATCTAATCTAGCCATTAGTGTCTCACTGCTGGACAAAGGCGTTTCTCCTTTTTTTAATTATAATTTGTTTATTGTGAGAACATTTGACGACCCGCGCAACCTAGTTGGCAGTGTACCTGCCTGCTACGCAGAAGGTCCCGGGTTCGATTCTCGGCCAGGGCAGACATTTAAATTATGAGTTTAAATGTCTGTTTCTGGGTCTGGGTGTTCTTTGTGGTTGTTTCTGTGTATGTCCATGGCACCCCGATACAGGGAATCCTAGTGGGGGCTATGAATGTGATTGTGTGTGATTTGTTGTTGATTTGACGATGGCTTCCATGCTGGATTGGGAGCGAGAGAAAAACATAGAATGTGCCAACTGCTTTTCCTCCCGGGCATGCTGTAAAAACCAGCTAAGGGATCCAAGGGTTTCAGTATATTGCAGTTTAGGCGATGGGCTGACAACCTGTCACTGCAGCAATATACTTACAAATCTATCTTAATTAACCCTTAAAACTTTTGTCAGACGTGGCGGAACGACTTTTGCTTAGGTCGGTCACGCTCTGCCTACCCCATTAGGGATAAAGGCGTGATTATATGTATGTATGTATGTTTCTGTGTATGTCCATGGCACCCCGATACAGGGAATCCCAGCGGGGGTTATGGATGTGATTGTGTGTGATTTATTGTTGATTTGTCGATGTCAGGAGCGAGCCGCGCCTGATCAGTTTCCAAAAGGAGGGTTCGGTGGGGCTGCGGCTGTGCGGCGGGAACCGCTCCGGCGTGTTCGTGTCCGGCGTGCAGCCCACCAGCCCGGCCGCGCTGCAGGGCCTGCAGCCCGCCGACAAGATCATCAAGGTATCTTTTTAAATTATAAGTACCTGTGTACCTAAAAAACATAAAAAAACTTTATATATGGCACCTACTTTTAAATTGCCATACCCTTACAGGGTTCATGTTTGTTTCTGAATCTATATATAACACCTTTGTACAACATGAAAGCAAATAAAGAATTGAGAATTGAGAATTCTCACTTTTACACACCCTGGACACTCTCCTCCTTGCTGGACTGGGAGCGATAGAAAACATAGTATGTGCCAGCTGCATCTCATGCTGTAAAAACCAGCTAAGGGTTTCGAGGCTGTATAGTAATTTAGGCGATGAGCTGGCAAACTGTCACTACAGCAATATACCTACAATTCTATCTTTAATAACCCTCAAAACTATGTCATACGTGGCGGGACGATCTTTGTTTAGGTCGTTTACGCTCTGCCTACCCCATTAGGGATAAAAACGTGATAATATGTATGTATGGACACTCTTCCATGCTGGACTGGGAGCGATGGAAAATATAAAAAAGAACAAATTATTATTGTAAAATATCACATTCATGCATGTACGAGTATATGCTAAATGTTGATGATCCAATAAATAAATAAAAAATCATGGTATGTTCCGGCTGAATCTCCTCCCGGGCATGCTGTAAAAACCAGCTAAGGGATTCGAGGGTTTTAGTGTATAGTGATTTAGGCGATTGGCTGACAACCTGTCACTACAGCAATATACCTACAAATCTATCTTAAATAACCCTCAAAACTTTGTCAGACGTGGCGAAACGACCTATGTATTAGTTTATTTTATTGAAATATATTAGTGTGTATTAGTATTACTATACTTATTAACGTTATTACGTTTATTATATCTGTTCCCGTGATATTCCCTTCTTTCATCCTCATTAGGTTGGCTGGAAGAGATCTAAATTTTTAAGTTTACTTTTATGTTTAATTTTTTAAAACAATAAATAATTTAATAATAATTGTTTAGATCGTTGACGGTCTGCCTACCCCATTAGGGATATAGGCGTGATTATATGTATGTATGTTTTGTGTGATACCCAGGTGAATGACATGGAGATGAAGGGCGTGACACGCGAGGAGGCGGTGCTGTTCCTGCTGAGTCTGCAGGAGCGCATCAACCTGATCGTGCAGCACTCGCCGGATGAGTACAACGACGTGGCCAGCGGCGCTGTGCGTAAGTATCAGCCGTAGTAGTTCAACATACGTCGAGAGATGGCGCTGCTTCTTCTTAGCGAGTGGATTTATGAAGCGATATCAAACTTGAGAGCAATATTAAGTATGGATTTGGCAGGTCAGTTTGTACTGAAATAACATTTCTGGTACGAACTCAAACTGGCTGTCACTCTTGAGAGCTGATTATTAATTCTCGTGTTCGAATCGAGAATTAATAATCAGCTCTCAAGAGTACCAGCGAGTTTGAGTTGTTTTAAGGATTATTTCAGATAGATCTGTATATTGATATACTTCTTCTTAGCGAGTGGATTCTCGAGTCGAACATCCCGATGGACCCTGGTGTCAGAGTTTTAAAACCGCCGAAGCACGGAATCCTTTTTCTTTTCGGACAATCAGGTGATTTAGCCTGCAATGCCCTAACCAAACTGGAGAAAATCTCACGTTCCCCCCTGGGAATCGAACCCAGGACCTCCAGATCGTAAGCCCATGGCTCTGACCACTAGACCGCGGAGGCAGTCAGTGGAGTCTACAGATGGCGCTGAAACGTTCACTTAGATCGTTTGAATGGAACCAAGATTTTTCGCCGGATTGATCGAATGCGCGTTGGTTCAGCGATAAGGCACGGTTCGCCGAAAGTCACGGGTTCGATTCCCTCCTGCGCTTTGGTTTCTATATTTGCATGTTTTAAATTGTTTTACAAACTTCAATGACTAAAAAGATATTAAATTGCAGCCGGCGACTCGTTTCACATAAAGACGCACTTCCACTACACGGAGCCGACGGACGGCGAGATGTCGTTCCGGTGCGGCGACGTGTTCCACGTGGTGGACACGCTGCACAACGGCACCGTCGGCGCCTGGCAGGTCTACAGGATAGGTAACAATTATTGATTTTTTTTTGTTTAGAATTTTTGTGACACTTTTTTTACATTTTATACATACATACATATAATCACGCCTTTATCCCTAATGGGGTAGGCAGAGCGTAAACGACCCAATCAAAGGTCGTTCCGCCACGTCTGACAAAGTTTTGAGGGTTATTTAAGCCTCGGATCCCTTAGCTGGTTTCTACAGCATGCCCGGGAGGAAATGCAGCTGACACATTCTATGTTTTTCTCTCGCTCCCAGGCCAGCATGGAAGATTTACATTTTATTATTATTATTATACTAGCCTAAGCTGCCCTACTGCTGGGCAAAGGCCTCCCCTTTACTTTTCCACGCTTTCCGATCTTTGGCAGTTTCCGACCAGTTTGAGTCAAACGCTGTGAGTTCATCCCGCCATCTCTTCTTTGGTCTGCCTCTAGGCCGACGTTCTTGCGGGACCCAGTCGGTAGCTAGCTTTGCCCACCTCTCTGGATACATTCGTGTGACATGAATTAAATAAAAATGTATAAAATAGTTGTTGTGTTTTCCAAAGAGCAATGGAGCGTAGTATACTAGGCTTAAAACTGACGGACAGAGTTCGAAACGCCATAATACGCTCCAAAATAGGCATAATGTATGTAACCCGTGCAGTAGCTAAGCTAAAAAAAATAATAAAAAAAAACATCGTTTATTCACATAAGACAGCATGTTTATATTTGTACAACAAATTCCGCCAAACTGTACAACAGTTTGTTGGCAGAAATAGACTCCCCTGTATTAAACATTTACATTACTGCTTTATGTTATCTAAGTTAATATTGTAAGTTTAGCAAGAAAAGTTTAAATGAGTTACAGTTTTGCAAATATTATAAAAACAAATGATTGTTATTATTTATCAGTTCGAGTTCAGTTTTACTTTAAGATTTTTTAGTATGTATTTTTTTAGACTAGCTTTAAAAACATTTTTAGTTGTGCTCTTTCTTATAGTTAACGGTATATCATTATATATTTTGGGAACGAGATACGGTCTAGCCCTCTCACCGTAATAGTTCTCAACTCTAGGTACAATTAGCGCTTCATTAGCTACCTTCCTATGCAACATTGGATTATTGACGTACACTTTAAAGTCGTCACACCCAAATTGCTCTAGAGCAATCTGAAACGATACTTTCTCATCGACCGGCAAGATGTTACTTTTTAGAAACAGTTTATTATAATCCATACTACAAAGTTGTTTTGTTTTCTAAGTGGGACTTCTTGCTAAAGTGGGAATGGGCAGGCCACGCCACTTTATGCCTATCTGGAAGTCTGGCCGGAACGAGCAAAGGACAGAGAGTCGTGGAGAGACCGGAGTGAGGCCTTTGCCCAGCTGTGGGACACTATCGGCTAAATTAGATTAAGATTAGTTGTTAAAAGTTGTTTTACACAACTGCTCCCAAGGAACATAGGTCAAAAAAAGACAAAAATTATAGTCCTCCCAATCCTCCCATACAAAATGTTATCAGCTGACAGCACGTTTAATATGGGAGGTACAATAAAATGTTTCGGTTATCGACCTATTTTCCATGGGGAAAGTTGTCCTTTCGGGTGCATATACCCTTTCTGTTACACCCTGTATAATTGTAATATAAATGAATATATATATATAAGATCGTCCTCCGCCCCGCGGTACGAATTATCCTCAAAAATAACTAACACAGTTATAATATTTAGAGGTTCATTTTCCTACTAGTCAAATCAGCAACTTTTTATGAAATGTCAAAAACGCTTTGTTGTATGAAAGTACTTGCTTATGACGTCACTCCTCAGTGAATATTGAGTACCCAAATCAATAACTTCTTTATTTTTAACTCGATTATTAAATCTAAATGTGCATTTCATTTAAATGATGAATGAGATCCGCAGTATTTTAGCCATCAGTCTTAAACATAAACGTTTAAAAGTTTTTTAGCCACCCAGTGTACATATACCCTATTGTGTTCATGTATTTTTTATATTTCTTCTAAAGCCCTCTCCGCGAACAGTGGCGCCCTCACTCGATAAAAAATCATAACTCGCAAAATATTGACAATTTTAAAACTTTCCTTTCTCACTTCCTTAGATTTAGACCTAAGGATTTTTTAGAAGTAATGAATTGAGAAGCAAATCATGCCGGGCACTTACTATTGGTATTATTGCTAAAAGCGGCCACTTTTGGCGGAAATTTGTATAGTAACTCCAGGGTACTATTAGCTTCTCAATCCATTACTTCTAAAAAATCCTTAGGTCTAAATCTAAGGAAGTGACGAAGAAAAGTTTTAAAAATGTCAATATTTTGCGAGATATGATTTTTTAACGAGAGATTGCGGCACCGCTCGCGGCCTTATAAAATAGTACCCAAATTATTTTTATCCTGTATAAAAATAATTCGGGTACTATAGGTAAGGCTTGATACTTGTATTGTACTTGTTCTAATCTCGTCCGCCTTTTGGATATTACTTAGTGTTTTCGCTCAAGAATGGAATTTCTTCAATAAAACTCGGGAAATCTTTAAATTCGTTGTAATTTAGATAAAAAGTAACAATGGTTGTGATCCAATCGATAAATCAGAAAAAGTGATTTTTTATTTTGCTACCGCACACACAAGTCTTCAAAACGCCTTATAAAAAGATGATAGCAACAAGACTGCGATAGTATTTTCGCAGGCGCTCAAACATAATCTCCCCCCGTTGAAAGGCGTAGACTTTCAAGCTTTAAGCTCTGAAGAAGTAGGCAGGGGACACAGGCGAACCAAGGGGCGTCGTACACAACCTCGAGTTGTATCAACATCTGCGACACGGGAGATGCCGTCTCTTCCAGGAAATAGCCGCAGAACTCGACCCATGCGCCAGTTCAGTGGTGGTGTGTTGTCTTCTTGTAAGAGGACTAAATCCCCTATATTTAGAGTTGTTTTGTCAGTCTTCCATTTAATGCGCTGCTGCAATTCGGATATGTATTCTCTTTGCCATCTTTTCCAGAAATGCTGACGAATTTTCTCAAGTCGTGCGTATCGTTGAAGATTGCTCTCTTTTTTGTTTTCTAAATCAGGAGCTGGAAGTGCATTCAGCGGTCTTCCAATTAAGAAGTGCCCAGGGGACAAGGAGAGGAAATCTTTAGGACAGGATGACATAGGGCACAAGGGACGACTATTTAAAATTGCCTCCACTTGTGCAAATAGAGTAGAAAGTTCCTCATAAGTTAAATGGGAATTTCCCATGACACGTTTAATGTGGTGTTTTGCGGATTTCACGCCGGCCTCCCATATACCACCGAAGTGGGGAGCGTAGGCTGGAATGAAGTTAAATTTTATTCCTTCCATTGAAGCAAACTCTGATAGAGATTCATTGTTGCCCTTAAGAAAAATGCCAATTTCTTTCGCGGCTGCTACAAAATTTCGACCGTTGTCTGAAAATATCTCGGCTGGTTTTCCGCGACGCGCAACAAATCTTCGAAGTGTCATTATGAAAGCTTCTTTGGTTAGGTTACTTACTGCTTCTAAATGAAGACATTTAAATCGTAGGCAAATAAATAAACATAAATAGCATTTAATTAATTTAGAACCGCGTCCTTGACGATTTAGGATAAAAAATGGACCCGCGTAATCAACACCGACCGATTTAAACGGAAAATCGACCGAAAGACGATTTTTCGGTATATTTCCCATTTTTGGGTTTAATGTTTGACCGCGAACACGTGCACATGTAACACATTGTTTAGTTATGCGTCTTGCAAGTTTTCTTCCATTTAGGGGCCATACAACTTCTCTAACAGCAGACAAAGTTAACTGAGGGCCAGAATGGAGGTTACGCAAATGTTCGCGTTCAAAATATAGTTTAGTTACATGATGAGAAGAGTCAAGAAGAATGGGGTGCCGCTTCTCAAAAGAATAGTTAGATAAATGTATCCTTCCTCCGACTCTTATCACCTTTGTCGTTTCGTCTAAAAAGGGAGATAAACTCAAAACTTTTGATTTTGGTTCCAACGGTTTATTTTGTAAAAGTCTTTTGTAGTCAAGGGTAAAACATTGTTTTTGAGCAACGCGACAGATGAAGTTAAGGGAATCGTTAAGTTCGTCAACCGTTAAAATACCTGTACGTTTATCATGTTTCGTTTTAGTGTTTGTATTATGTAAAAAGCGTAAAACGTATGCGAAGGTGCGTTGTAATTTATTAAAAGACGAGAACTTTTTGAAATCGTAATCAGAACCAGGTAGAGAGACAAAAGCACTTACTCTTAATTCGGATAGTTCAGTGACATTATTGTCATTGGATTTAGGCCAGTGTGACGAGTCATTTTGGAGAAATGACGGCCCCTGCCACCATAAAGTGTTATTAATGATTTGACTTGCGTTGACGCCTCGTGAAATTAAATCTGCGGGATTTGCATCAGTAGGTACATAGTTCCAAGATTTTGGGTTAGTGATTTCCAATATTTCACCTACTCTGTTAGCCACAAAAGTTTTTAAATTGCTAAGGTCATTCTTTATCCAACAGAGCACGATTTTTGAATCACACCAATGCACAATGCGTGTTGGAACATATCTGAGTGAATCACAAACAGATTTGCATAACCTTGCAGACAATAGGGCTGCACAAAGTTCGAGACGAGGTATGGTGGTGGGTTTTAAGGGTGCAACCTTGGATTTTGCACATAGTAATTTTACCGTTACCTCATTGTTTGCGTTTTGTGACCTCATATAAATACAGGCACCATAAGCACACTGTGAAGCATCACTAAATGAATGCAGTTCTATATTTTTTGGGTCATCGCATAGTACTCTACGAGGAATTTGAAGATCTGCAAGTAACGGTAAGTTTTGTGAAATTTCTAACCATTTTTGTTCTATATCTTCTGGTACAGATTCATCCCAGTCAAGCCCTTTTTGCCAGAGTTTTTGTAAAAGAATTTTTGGTTGTATGATGCACGGGCTTAATAAACCCAATGGATCAAATATGCGGAAGGAGTGGGACATAATAGACCGTTTGGTAATTTTGCTTTCCTTTACTGGCATTTTTACAGGAAAATGAAATTTGTCATTGGATGGATCCCAACCCAATCCAAGAGTGCTCGTCGATTCACTAAAGGTAAGTTTTTCTGTAGTTTTGATATCTGTATTTTGAAAAAGAGTAGGTAAATTAGTTTTGTACTTTCGTAATGGAAAACACGCTGAATTTAAAGCGTCTGAAACAGATTTTTGTATATATTTCATTTGATTTTCGTCATCACAACCGGTAATCAGATCATCGACATAAAAGTCATTTTGAATGATGGTTTTAATTTGCTCGTCTTCACAATCTTCTCCCACTTGCCAAAGACATCTAGTGCTGAGGTAACTCGCACTTGCTGTTCCGTAAGTGACGGTACCCAATCGCAAAGTTTTGATAGGCTGAGACTCATCTTCTCTCCAAAGTATCAGTTGCAAGTCGCAATCTTTGTCTTCAACTTTTACTTGCCTGTACATTTTAGCTATGTCACCAGTCAAGATAAATTTGTACTGTCTTGCTCTGATAAGAATGGAAAAGAGAGAATCCTGCATATTCGGGCCTACCATTAAAATGTCATTGAGGGAAAATCCGGAAGTTGTGAAAGCAGAACCATCAAATACTACTCGGATATAGGTCGATTCACTGTCTTTGAAAACTGCGTGATGGCATAGAAAACATGATATATCCGGTATAAGAATAGGTGACTCTGAAAGATGTCCCAATGCTTCATATTCTCGAATGAATTCTACATACTGTAACTTTAACTCTGGATTTTTTCGAAACCGTTTTTCGAGATTTAGAAATCGTTTTTTTGCTTGTGTATAAGAATCTCCAAGACAGTCAGGTGAGCTCTTTAGTGGTAACTTCACACAAAACCTGCCTGAAGCTAAACGCGTTGTGTTGTTTAGAAAATGTCTTTCGCATTCCGTATCATTTAGACTTTGAAACTTCTTTTGAGGAAGCTCCTCTAATTCCCAGAATTTAGTGACAGTATGATCAATTACGTCAGGGTTTGAGATTCTTGCATGATTGCAATGAATATTATTGTTGTGTACATTTGTGTTAGTTGGACCTCCAAGAATCCATCCAAATTTAGAAAGGATCAATTTAGGATTTTTAGGACCAAGAGAGCGTTTCTTCGTTCCAATGATGTCCCAGAATAAGTCTGCCCCCACTACTAGGTCGACTGGAGAAGGGTCGTTGAAATTAGGATCAGCCAACTGTATGGACTCTGGTATTTTGAGATTTTGTAAATCAATTGGAGACCTTGGTACATCTCCCGTAAGATCATCAAGAATCAAGCAAGATGTTGTAACATTGTAACTATTATGCATGGACTTTAGTAATACAGTACAAGTTTCTTCAACCTGATTAGTGCAGTTGTTGCCTATGCCAATAACATCTATTGGTTCAATGGGATTGCAATCCAAGTTTAACTTTTGTTGTAGGGATTTTGATATAAGTGAAGACATGCTGCCATTGTCTAGCATAACACGAATAATTTCTGTTTGATTATTTAATGGATTACAAGACTCAACCAAAGCAGTAGATAAAAATCCTCTATTTATTTGTTGACAAAAGGCAACAACAGACTCATTATTTTCCTTCTTAGGTGCATGGAGGAGAGTATTGTGCTTTTCAGTACATTGACGACAAGAACCCATGCGACATTCACTTAAAGGATGCCCTTGTCTCAAGCAGTTTTGGCATAATTTATATTTGGAAACAAGAGACAACCTTTCTTGAATGGATTTAGATTTGAAAGTTGCACAATCATATATTTTATGATTTCCGTTACAAATTATGCAAAGGAAATTACCAGATGTGCCTTGATTATTGAATGATACCATTGAACTTGTGCTATTATTATTTTGAAAGCGATTTGTATTATTATTTCTATTTTGATTTGAATGAGATTGTATGTTTGTAGATTGGTTGTTGGGACGCGGCGCGAATGATGGCTTATTTAAATTATTGTTGTTTCCGAATTTGCTGCGATTTATAGTATCTAGAACATCAGCACGATCTATTAAAAATTTATTAAATTGTTCCAACGTTGGAACATCCTCTAACGTGTTTCGATACTCTTCCCATTTTAGGAGTGTTCGGCTGTCTAGCTTTGACGATGACATAAAAATTATAAGCAAGTCCCAGTGGTCGGTAGGCTGGCCGAGGCTAGATAAAGCGCGCAAATTTTTAGTTACGTGATCAACTAGGAATCTAAGGGATTTTTCTGATTCACGAGTTAAAGGTTGAATATTAAATAACGACTCTAAATGATGATTAATAAGGATCCTTTTGTTATCATAACGTTCGCACAAAATTGTCCATGCTTTCTGATAATTAGACATAGATACTTCTAAGTTTGATATAATGCGTGCCGCGTCACCTTCTAGGTATGATAATAAATAGTGAAATTTATGTATATCGGAAATGCGTTCATTTGTGTGTATTAAATTCGAAAACGTGTCGCGAAATTCCAGCCATTGAAAATGTGAGCCGTTGAATTTAGATATTTGAATTTGTGGCAATTTAAAACCTACATTTTGATGATCGCAAACCGCAATGGAATGCCGACGATGATCGTCAGAATCAATTAAAGATTTTGCCTTGGCAATGTTACTAATAATATAATTCTCAACACGTTCGCGTTCATCAATTTCTACACTGATAGTTTCGGCACTAAGAACCTCGATCTCAGTTTGAATATCATCAAACTTTGTTGATAAAATCTCCAATTTATTAAGTTTAAGTGTTAATTCTACAAGCTGTTCATTGGACAACTTTTTTTGGTTGGTATACCTTTCTAAATAATTTCTGATTTTAGTTACTTGGCCCTTGATAGAACTTCTTTTTGTTAAAAGTTCTTTTAGCTGTTGTTTCTCATCTGCGTCGGGCATTATGATAATTAAGTTGAATTAAAATGAATAAGCTTACAAGAAAATCAAATACCAATCAACAAAGTTTGATATTAATTGTATAGAAAGGAATAATATGAAAATTCTCACGCGCCCCGCTTCGTTGTAGGTACTACGTAGAACCGGCCGTGTCGTTTCCACACCACAGGTAAGCTGATAAGAGCTCGCTACTGACTACTGATAAGCAGCTCTGTGCGAAGCTGCACGAAGAGGAATTGCCTGGAATTGTTATAAGTTATCGATTCAATATTTAGCATAAAACTATATGGTACATGTACGTACTATGAAACAATATTAGGAAGAAATGAATGAAATAAGATATTTTGAATGTAAATTATTTTTAACTTATTTTGGGAATGTAAAGACTATGACCTACTAATTTACTAGAAACAGTAATTACATATAACTGCAAATAAAAATATGTCGGATAAATGGACGTTGTGATTAGCTATTTACATGTATAATTAAATTCGTATGGGTATTTTCCCATACGATTTCTTTATTACGAATACTCAATATTAAAGTGCAATACTTACTAGACTATTTTGACGGCAATTTAAAGAAAAGCACAAGTGGAAGGCTATTCAAAACAGCTTCGTTGATTGCTATGTGGATAAATAAGGATATAGTTGGATATTTAGTGGAAATATGTGAAATGTAGGTCAACTATGGGAACAAAGGAATGGCACTTATCTCCGGTTTTTTGTAGAAAATACGCTGTCTTCCGGCACGATCTTTAGATGAATCGCTGACCAAATTGACAAATTGATCTTGTATCGGCATAAGCAGCTCCAATCCTTTTGTTTTCTTGTAATTTCAGACAAAGAAATCCAAAGGTCACGATCGATGTGGCGAGAAACTTCTTTGTTTACATACGATCTTGAATATTTTGCAGATTTTGTCCTGTCACGGTCGCCAATTTTCTTGTTTTCGCTCAAGAATGGAATTTCTTCAATAAAACTCGGGAAATCTTTAAATTCGTTGTAATTTAGATAAAAAGTAACAATGGTTGTGATCCAATCGATAAATCAGAAAAAGTGATTTTTTATTTTGCTACCGCACACACAAGTCTTCAAAACGCCTTATAAAAAGATGATAGCAACAAGACTGCGATAGTATTTTCGCAGGCGCTCAAACACTTAGAAAGTTTGTTTAAGTTCATAAAAGCTTCATCTAAACATATCTAAACTAATATGATTGATAACATCCTTCAGTGCAACGCGCGATCTAGGGTTCATACGTCATACATAAGTGAAACCTCTAATGTTTCAAATAGAAAATGATTTTATTTCACTTTTTTTTTAATTTATTTATTTTTGTTACATTTTTAATCTTACCTTCGGATAATAACACACTCTACGTAAAGGATTCATCAAAATCACATATATGTGGAGACTATGAAAATATTTTGATAAGAGCTCCATCTAGTTTTTCTAACCTGAATCATTGGGTAATAGTTTCGCACTTGCACTCCACCCCCCACCCCTTTGTTTACAACTGAAGCACACCTATTGTAAGGCCTATGGCGTAGTGGATAGGGCCGCTGCCTCCTACGCAGGGGGTCGTGGATCGAATCCCACCACGTACCACTGTCTTTGTCGGTATCCGATTTTCATATTTACGCTTATTCGGCTCTTTTGCCGTGACGAAAAACATCGTTAGAAAACCTGCACACACCTACGAAGAAATTCCAAGGTTGTGTGTGTGTGAAATCGGTCAATACGTACGATGATGATAATGGGCACACTGGGTGCACGCACTCTGCTCTGTAGGAATGTAAGATGTCTAGATTTTATTATTTTACATCTAAATGTATTTATTATCATTTATTTTTGTGTATCTATTACCAATTCAGGATAATATTCTCATTGCACTTTACTAACTCTACTGTCACAGTGACGGCCATTTGGTAAGAACACAACTAAACTCCGTCCCTTTCTGTTCTCTTATGATAGAACAAGTGAGGTATGTACTTATATTAGTTAAGTCGTGTTATTTGCAACGCCGAATCCCCCGCCCATTCGCACAATCACCACCATTCCTCGCGAAAACAAGTACCAAAATGGCGGACGGGTTAGTTTTACACCTTGTCTGTCGCTATAGTGCATCCATTATGCACAAGATGGCAGGACCGTCGCGTTTTTGTACGCCAAAAGATGCAATTTATTTAATTGCTCGATAAATAACCCACTTTATTTATAAAATCGTCTTTAAATAGGTTTCAGTCCGAAAGGGGAAGATTCACGATTTTTTGTAGAATATTTAACTTTCGCATTAGGCCGCTATACCGGAAAAACCTAAAACGCGGTATAGAAGTTTTTTGATAAGTTAGCATATAAGCAAGGGACGTGAATATTAAAGCCTGGGACGTCCAACCTTGAATGTCTTCACTTGTGACATGTAGACGGTTTCTCCATAGCGCTTGGGAAGGGAAGCCGTATTCATGTCATGGGTGAGGTCAATCAAGTCAATTGGACGTCCCATTCCATTTTTTTCCTTGGAACAAATTAATATTATTTTTTTCCATATTTTTAATTATTGACGAAAATGTATGAAAAAAAAAATGGGTTATTTTAACATGTGAATTTTGTGCTTAGAGTTATCATGGGTTTTAAACGTGTCTTAAAGAAAAATAAAGTACACAATGACAAGTTCTTCCATGCTGGACTGGGAGCGAGAGAAAAACATAGAATGTGCCAGCTGCATTTCCTCCCGAGCATGCTGTAAAAATCAGTTAAGTAATTCGATGGTTTCAGTATTGCAATTTAGGCGATGGGCTTCTTCTTCTTCTGTCGAGTGGGTATCAAGTCTATCGACCCGATGATCCCTGGTGTCAGAGTTTTTAAACCGCCTAGTAGCACAACTAGCAGGCCTCTATGTCAGAGTAACGACCACTATCAAAGACGGGACCGACGGCTTAACGTGCCCTCCGAAGCACGAAATCTTTTTCCTTTCGGACAATCAGGTGATTCAGCCTGTAATGTCCTAACCAAACTGGGGAAAAAATCACAAAGTGATATATTTTCAAATATCAACTTTTGCGTGAGGCCACAACAACAACAATAAAAATAAGTTAAATACCTAATCGTTATGCAGAATAAAGCGTACATAATATAATCCACCAAAACTAGGAGTTACCCCTGTACTAAGACGACACACTTAGTGCACAGGACAGTGAATTTCTTAATTTCATATATGCTCAATGTCGGTTGATATCCGCTCAGAATGACCTATTTCGAGACCCTGACCTATTTCGAGACCCGGGTCCCAGGCCCGCTGGTAAATGTAAAATATAATTTAAGGAAATTGATAAAACGTAAAAAGGAATGGCTCTAGGATCGAACTCAAGGTACCTCAGCTTATAACGCCGCGGTGTTAACCACTCGGCTACAGAGCCACCTTCAGCGATCAACGAATTTAGTGACCACCTGATGCGTTGAGTAATGATCTTAGGAACATTACAGAGTAAATAAAAAAATGCATATATAGGGTGTAACAAAAAGGGTATATTCACCTGTATTTCGACCTATGTTGCTTTTCAGTTTCATGGGCAGATCTAAATCTTTCAGGTAGCATCCTTGTTCTTACACCCGTAGAATATACGGATTTAGCAATGTCTTATAGATTGTATAAAGGTCATTTATTGTAATAAAATTCTAATAAAAAAAAAAACAACAATAGCGAGCCTCAAATAAAATAAATCGTATTATATGTTCTTCGTTCTTCCTTGCTGGCCTTGGAGTGAGAGAAAGCCAGCTGCATTTCCTGCAAAGCATGCTGTAAAAACCAGCTAAGGGATCCTTAGGATAATTTAGGCGATGTGCTGACAACTTGTCACTACAGCATTATATCTACAAAACTATCTTAAAATAACCCTCAATACTTTGTCAGACGTGGCGGCACGACCTTTGTTTAGGTCGGTTACGCTCTGCCTACCCCGTTAAGGATAAAGGCGTGATTATATGTATGTATTATTCATATGCGTTTGTGTCACAGGGCGCAATAACCAGGAGGTGCAGAAGGGTACGATTCCGAACAAGGCGCGGGCGGAGGAGCTGGCGACCGCGCAGTTCAACGCGACCAAGAAGGAGATGTCTGGTAACGACGGCAAACACAACTTCTTCAGGCGCCGCCGGTCCACGCATCGCCGCAGCAAGAGCCTTGGCAAGGTTAGTCTAACTGTGCCTTTGAATATTTTTTTTATAACTATGTGAAATATCAAGTACAAGCGATAGAGCCTAAGTGGCGCCCCTATCAGTAAAAAAAGCATAACTCACTAAAAACGCAGTGAATTGAAAACCCGGTTCAACAGACTCGAGTAATAGTAATGAAGATAACTTAGAACCTTATAAATCAGCGATTTTTAAAACTACGCAACGGATTTTGATGCGGCTTCTTTTAATGAATAGAGTTATTCAAGAGGAAGGTTTATATGTATAATACATGCATAATATAGTAGAGAAACATTGATTATTAGCCGGGGCGGGTCGCTAGTAATTATAAAAATAAAATTCGACCTCTAATAAACTTATTAGACAGTTGTATGACCGTAAAATATTGCCTTAAAAATTAAAGAAAAGAAAAAAAAAATGTTCCGTTGCATAAAGAAAATTTCAAAAGACATCCAACGGCGATGAGGATCGATCTCGAACCCGCTCTGCTTTGTAGGTCCTTAGACCCGACGACGGCTTATCCAATATGCCACCCCGCTGCTCAGGCGAGCGATGAAATTTAGCTACCGTTTAAATTGACCGTGAATCATCCATCAACTGTGAGTGTTTCTATTTTATTCAAGTAGTATGTCCATAAACTTAGCGGGAAAATATTCTATTCTTCATACTACATCCACCAAAATGGGTGTTTCCGGAAACTGAGGACGAAATAACCTAAATAAGTACATATCGCCTAATACATTTGACAACAAAAGGTAACTGAGGCTAATAAATCTTAGTATCTACGACTCCCCTTGTCCACAATTACACAATCTCTGCCCGATCAATGTTTTACTTTGGCGGAAAAAACACTCGAGGCACTATTAGGTTCCACCAGGTGAGATGGCGGACAAATGCTCGCCTATATATATAAAAAAAAAAAAAAAAAAAAAAAATTAGGTAAAAAAAAAATGAAATTTTAACGATATTTTATTTTTGCATAAATAGTAAGTTGTTATGATAGACAAAAAGAGTATTTATATTTTTCAGCCTCCTTGCGTATTTATTATGCCATCTATTAGCAGGTCGAGCATACAATGACGTCTATTACTTACCAACAGTTTACTAACTTTTGCCGTTCCCCGCATTGTCGCATGAGTAAGGGTATTGGCGCGACAGTGGCGCCATCAGTTTTAAATTGATTATGCCTGAAATACAAACATTTTCATGAATATTCTGTTTTGCGAGAATATCAGGTAATTCTTCATTTTATAATTCAGAATACAATTATTCACACTAAGCATATAAGCTTTGTATTACAAATCTTAAATACTCAATATGAATTATTAATATTATGGAGGATAAAATAAGGAATTAGTTGCAATTCTCTCGAAACTTAGAATATTCATTAAAATGTTTGTATTGTAGACACAATAAATTACCCCGTAAGGGATAAAGGCGTGATTTATGTATGTATGTATGTATGTATAAATTTATTATATTAAGGACCTATGCTCTGATACCACCTTAGAGAGTGTCATAATTCGAATTATTATTATTAGCACTGACTCTCTGTTCTACGTTTGTATGTAACTGCAGTGAACACTGAATTATTAATTTATAATGCTTAAAATAAACTTCAGTACCTGTACTTCAATCTGGTCTACCGGATTTTCGATTAATTGCGTTTTCAGTATGAAATATGTTTTTAACTGGTGAGGGCGCTGTCGTGCGCAGGGGATACCAAAGGGCGAATTCTACTTATCAAACTGAACAACTTTATTTACTTAGTATTATTTTCTCGAGATATGAAAATTGATCCTCTTGTCAAGTCATTTAGTACCTATATGGGAAGACCAAGATTTTATGATATTTCGAGAAGCACAGGATAAAAAATCGTGGAGAGACAGGAGAGAGACCTTTTCCCAGCAAGTGGGACATCGACGACTAAAAAAGACAAAACATTACAAGTTACTTAGAAAAGTTGACGAGTTTGATGAATAGAAAACGTGATTTTACATACATACATATAATAATGCCTTTATTCCTAATGGGGTAGGCAGAGCGTAAACGACCTAAACTAGAGGACGTTCCGCCACTTCTGACAAGGTTTTGAGGGATATTTATGATAGATATGTAGGTATATTGCTGTAGTGACAGGTGGTCAGCCCGTCGCCTAAATTGCAATATACTGAAACCTGATTCCTTAGCTGGTTTTTAGAGCATGCCCGGGAGGAAATGCAGCTGGCACATTTTATGTTTTTCTTTCATTTCCAGTCCAGCATGGATTTTAAATGTTTTATTTATTTATTGTTTATTTGTATTTGTTGAGTCTTATTGGAGCCATGACTCCTGCTCTCAATCAAAACCATACCTCCGCGGGGCAGAGGGGAAGGGAAATGTTTGAGCAACCCTTCCCCTCCCTGCCCCGCGGGTATGTTTCGTGTTTTCTTTATGCGCTGGAGACTCGGCTTTATACTTACAAATATGTTCCATTACAGGAGCACTGGGACGAAGTAGTGCTATCGGACAGCATCAGCAAGTTCCCCGCGTACGAGCGAGTGGTGCTCAAGAAGCCGGGCTTCGTGCGGCCGGTGATCGTGCTGGGAGCCGTCGCGGACATAGCGCGGGAGCGGCTCGCCGCGCACAGCCCCGACAAGTTCGCCGAGCCCAGTAAGTGGCACGCCATTGGTCAACACTGTCTGCAGCCCGCCTGTGATTGGTGGAGCTGTCGTGGACATCAGCCCATACAAGTTTGCTGAGACAATTAAGTGTGGTGCTGCGAACATTTATTGCTAATATTAGGATCTATTCTAGATATATCTGTCACTATTAGCATTCATAATTATAAATTTTAAAAAGAGATTCGAGAGAGATTTCGAGATTTTGCCGCGTATTTGCACGTTTCCCGAGTATTTATCCGCCATCATATGACATGGCGGATAAAAGTGAAGCCTACAACGCATACTACTAACGCATACAATCATCATCATCATCTCCTTAGCCTTATTCCATATCTCACGGGTACGGCTACCTAATCCAGGGGATTGAACGAGGGTACTGGTTTTTACACAAAGCGACTGCCATCTGACCTCCGCAATCCAGAAAGGAAACCAGACCCAATCCTAGATTAGGTCAGAGTTTTCAAGCCGCCATACTAATAATCACAGACTATAAATCAAAAACCGGAAGTAAAAGATTTCCTGTCGTTTTCATTTTTATAATCTGATAGTGACATAGATTTTAATTTCAGCTTTACCGGAATCTAGAAGCGAGTTTATTATTTCTAAATAAAATTTATTTTTTACACAGAGATGGACAGCGCATTAGAAGAGAGCAGTAAAACCAAGTCTCCAGGAATCATCCGCTTGTCAAGCATCAGGACGATCATGGAGCGAGGCAAGCACGCGCTGCTGGACATCACGCCCAACGCGGTGGACCGGCTCAACTACGCACAGTTCTACCCCATCGTGATCTTCCTCAAGGCGGACAACAAGCACATCATCAAACAGCTGAGAGCAGGCCTGCCGAAGTAAACACAGCTTGTTTATTCATACGCACACACACACGCAAGCGCTTACACACAATTACTCACATATACATACATACATAAGTATCACTTCCGTAGGTAAGCTGGAAGAATGTATAAAAGATGAAACTGGACGGGTTTTGACGAATGACGAAGAAATAAAAGAGCGTTTGAAGATTTACTTTGAAAGATTAATGAATGAAGAGAATGATTGGAGCGGTAATGTGAGGGACATACCGATAAATATTGGACTAGTGAGAGAAATTAGTGTAGATGAAGTAAAAATGGCTGTGCGAAGTATGAAAAATGGGAAATCGGTTGGGCCAAATGGAATACCAGTTGAAGTGTGGAAGTTATTGAGTGCGGATGAGTGGGTGTGGCTGAGTTTATTTTTCGGTAAGTTGTTGCAAGAAGAGACGATCCCTGATGAATGGTGCAACAGTTTACTGGTGCCCATCTTTAAAAACAAGGGTGATGTGCAAGAGTGTAACAACTACCGAGGAATAAAGCTCATGTCACATACTATGAAAGTTTGTTAGAAAATACATACATAAAATCACGCCTTTATCCCTTACGGGGTAGGCAGAGCGTCGAACTCCTCGTAAAAGGCGCTTTCGCCATGTCTGACTAAAATTGAGGGCAATTTTAGATTGTAATGTGTATTGCTATAGTGACAGGTTGTCAGCCCATCGCCTAAATTACAATACACTGTAACCCTCGAGTCCCTTTTGCTGACTTCAACAGCATGCCCGGGAGGAAGGGCAGCTGGAACATTCTATGTTTTTCTATCTCTCCCAGTCCAGCATGGAAGAAAATAATTTATTGTTAGAAAATAATAGAAAGAAGAATAAGAGAAGAGAGTGATATAACACAAAATCAGTTTGGGTTTATGCCAGGTCGAGGGACAACGGACGCCATTTTTGCACTTCGCATACTATGCGAAAAATACAAACGTGCTCACAAAAACTTGCACATGGTGTTCGTTGACCTTGAAAAGGCATACGATCGTGTACCCCGAGAGATTTTGTGGTGGGCTATGAAAGCTGCCTGGGAAGTATGTGGCGCTAATTCGTGCTATGTACGAAAAATCCTGTACTCGTGTCCGGTCAGCTGCAGGCACTAGTGACGAGTTCGGTGTGGCTGTAGGCTTACACCAAGGGTCGGCTCTAAGTCCTTACCTATTCCTGTTAATAATGGACGCCTTGACGTCGGATATTCAGGAAGAGGCACCCTGGTGTATGCTGCTCGTCGGCGAAGATGGACTCGTGGTACAGAGCCGGTTGGGGAAATGGCAACAGAAACTGGAGAATGTAGGCTTGAAAATCAGCAGAATAAAAACGGAGAGAGTTCTGCGATTTCGGCGGTTTCTCCAGTCCTGTGGCTATGACCCTTGATAGGGTAGTATTACCGGTCTGCTCCGACTTCAAGTACCTCGGGTCACAAATTCAAGGAGATGGTGAGATAGACAGAGCCGTTACGCACAGAATTAGCGCAGGATGGATGAAATGGCGACAGGTTATAGGAACAACTTGCGACCCCCGAATGCCCTTCAGGCTGAAAGGGAAAATCTATAAGAGTGTCATAAGACCTGTCGTCATGTATGGATCAGAGTGTTGGGCTATGAAAATGATGGATGAAAGAAAACTTCATGCTGCGGAAATGCGAATGCTGAGATGGATGTGTGGAGTAACAAGAATGGATAAGATAAGGAATGAGTATATAAGAGGAAGTCTGAAAGTTGCGCCAATTACCAACAAAGTAAGAGCAAATCGCCTTGCGTGGTATGGCCATGTTATGCGGAGGCATGAAAGTCATATAGGCAAAAGGGTAATGAATTTGAATGTGGATGGATATGTTGGGAGAGGACGACCAACGAAAAGATGGATGGACTGCGTGAAAGCTGATATGTCTAAAACAGGTGTGAGTGTTGAATTGACGACTGACAGGGATGAATGGAAGAAGAAAACGTACTGCGCCGACCCCAAGTAAATGGGATAAGGGCAAGAGAATGATGACATACATACATAAGTATCACTTCCGTAGGTAAGCTGGAAGAAATTTCTTAGTAGAAATAAGCTGTATCTGATGTGTCGTTATTTCCTGTGTATTGTCTTTCTCATGTTACTTGTGTACAATAAATAGTAAATAAATAAATAATACATACATATAATCACGCCTTTATCCCTAATGGGGTAGGCAGAGCGTAAATGATCTAAACAAAGGTCGATCCGCCACGTCTGACAAAATTTAGAGGGTTATAAGATAGTTTGCTGTAGTGACAGGTTGTCAGCCCATCGCCTAAATTTCAATATACGGAAACCCTCGGATCCCTTATATATGATATGACGTATGATTTGAGGTATGTACGTATATCAAAAAAATATATAGAACAGTTTCGTATCTGGAACAGTCCAAACTTGGCATGTATTAAAAATTATTTAAATTTAAAATTGATGACTGATATTTAATGATGTGGTATTTTTTTAAACCAGTTTAAAACGCCCTTTTATTTGTACAAAGATAAAAGAATTTCACCTATGCACAACTCGCCAGGGTGGGGAAACTAAGATAGTCATATTGGGCAACAAATTAAGCTATTAAAAATCCATTTCCGGGCTCTGCTAAGAGAGGGTCTGCGCGGTTACTGGCCTATTTGCTATTGTTATAGCTAATCTAAAATGTGTCACTTCCATTCTGGACTGGGAGCGAGAGAAAACATAGAATGTGCCATCTGCATTTCCTCCCGGGCATGCTGTAAAAACCAGCTAAGGAATCCGAGGGTTTCAGTATATTGCAATTTAGGCCATGGGCTGACAACCTGGCACAGTGTTACTACGGCAATATACCACACCAATCATTCAAATCAGGCAAATCTATCTTAAATAACCCTCAAAACTTGTCAGACGCGGCGGAACGATCGTTGTTTGGATCGTCGTCGTGATAGTATGAATTTTTGTAATTCATATTTTAAACGTTTTGCGGCCCATAAGTTGTTTTTTCTTTGCAACTTAGCAGAGGTTAAGATTTTGGAATCGCAAACGATAACTTTGTTACAAACATAGTTTTGCAAGTTGTAAAGCAAAAACATGTCATAGGCCCCAAAATAAGATGGTATCGATAACGCAACGTTAAAAATACATACATATAATCACGCCTTTATCCCTAATGGGGTAGGCAGAGCGTAGACGACCTAAACGTTAAAAAAAACGGAGTATATGTAAAATGTGTGGGTATCTGTGTCTAGATCGGCGCACAAGTCGTCCAAGAAGCTGCTCGAGCAGTGCCAGCACATGGAGCGCGTGTGGGGCCACGTGTTCACGCACACCGTCACGCTCAGCGAGGCCAACCAGAACACGTGGTTCAGCAAGCTCACCGACCTCATCCAGAGGACCCAGCAACAGGAGCTCTGGGTCTCCGAGACCAAGGTACGAGTACGAACACGTTGTATTGGAATAATGTTAAAAATGTGCAAGGATAAACTGATCGTCAAAATAGTAAAAAAAAAAGGAAAAATGCAAATGTCAGAAAACAAAAATAATGTGAATTTGCAAAAAGTTAAGGTTGTTTTTGTGCTGCTTCGTTTTCGGTTTGAATAGGAATTAGCATTCCTAGTATATGTATTGACAGCCTGTCAGTTGTATATGAAAATTTCATCGAGACGAACCGAATACGGAGCAATGCAAAACCGCAAAATTAGTGCAATTTCAATTAGAATGAATTCATTTGTCATCACAAGGCAGGATCATCAGGGGATGGTAATTTAGGGTGGGTGTAAGGGATAGCTTCCTGCAAACTGATACTATGAACTTACACCCGTAAGGAACTGAATAAATTTAGCCAGGCAATTCTTCCCGTAATTAAAAAAAAAGGCTTCGTTCGTTACCGATTATATCCTGAAAAAAAAATTACGTTGTCCATTTTGGTTGACTTAATTAATTTGCCGGAAACTGTCCCTTAAAACTCTCTTTTTATTTAAAAAGCTGAAAATTCGTTTTACCTGTGTCGGTGAAGAAATGAACTGATATCTTTCAAAATACCGAAATAGATAAACAAGAAAGAAAGATGATTAATAAAAAACAAATCAAATTCTCCGTTTAATTTTGCTCTAGGTATTATTCTGATATTAGACAGTATTTTTAACTTATTATTGTATGTAATAAAATAACTATGCTTCAAGGTGATTATGGTGCAGGCAATTGGTGCATTTGATAACATTTATTTGTACGTATTTATATCTCATAATTATTGTTGTGTATAATTAATATCAATACCTTTCTATACAGGGTGTATCAAATAGGCTATGCACCCTGAAGGGTACGAATCTGCCCATGCAACTGAACAACTTTTCCCAATGAACATACCTACGTCTAAAGATAAATATGGCCTCCCATGCAAAATGCATCAGCTGATAACACATGAGACTTTGTTTACCTTTATTTTAAAACTGAGTTGGAAATACTATACGAAAAAACTTCCTGTAAATGTGCTATCAGCTGATGCATTTAACATGGAAGGTCAAATTTCTTTTTCAACGTAGGTATGTTTCTTGGGAAAAGTTGATCAGTTTCATATTCAGCTCCATATCCTTCAGGACGTATGCTCTTTCTTTTACACGTTGTATATAATTCAATTTGATGTCATGAGGTATTGGTATTATTGGTATTTGGGCATAAATGTATTAACCTATTCGTTTCTGTTCTGTCTTGCGGCCGTGTAGCACGTTGAAATGGTGTCGGACATATACTTCCCGATCCCTCCCTCGCCTTACCCCGCCTTCTACCCGATCTCCTACCCCCTCAACTTCTACCCGCAGTCCCGAGCTGTCAGCTCACCCCACAACATGCTTACTCACACTAACACCAAGAGCACTAAACGCCACGAACACATGTATGACGCTAACAGAAACCACGTCGTGCCATATTACTACTCGGAAACCTTAGGTCATTGCATGCCTAACAACATCTACAGCATTCCCCACGCTTATAGAAACAGACACACAGTTGCTAATTACGCGTATGATGATAGGCAACAATATTATCCTAGAAGCAAGCTTAGCCCCCGATCGAAACATAGACTAAGCAGTCCCGTTAATTCTGAGATGACTCAGATGTATGGCAAAACTAATGTCTGCCAGCCACAGGCCTTCAGACCTTTCAGCGTTTTAGAGATGACGACAAAATCCCCGGTGCCGAACCTCCAGAGACCGTCGTCGGTAGTGCCCGTTTCGGAACAGTTCCGGCCCGCGTCGTCTTACTTCCGAAATGAACATGAAAAGTCACATGAAATACCAGAGTGGAAAGCGAGACTGCAGAAAGAAATGAATCCTACTCTGAGAGACATTAGACCTTTTAGGCAAATCTGTAGAATTCCAAATTGCAAATGTACTGAAAAGCGAGCGGTGGATCCGGAGAGGTTCAGTCAAGTGAGAACTCTTCCTTCTGTGTCTGAAAGTTCTCTGAATAAAATTAGGAATTTGTCATTACCCACTCTCAAATTGGACGAGTTAGAAATTGGGGATAATGTTGACAAAACGCAAGCCGAGAGAGACGTCACACCAGCTCGCAGTAAGCCTGTTTGTGAACAACATCTTGGTTATGTTTAAGCGCACCGTCCAGTAGTCAAACTCTTTCTCAAGTTACCAGTGTAGGCTAAGCACAACTTTATTTGCTCACACGTTAAATAACTGTCTGTATATTTTGCTGCATGTTATTAACCCGCTTCAGTAATTGTAACGTAGTTTTTTATTCTGTTTGAACGCATTTATACATTTATTTTTTTAATGTAGGTTTAGTTTTTGGAAAGAGTGTTTTTATTTCTTAGAAAATAGTACCATGATGCGAATACCAGTGTAAAAAGCAACATGTTTTATAGTAATCAACATTTAAAATATAAAGTTGTAATATAATAATGTAAGTAATAAATAATATACTTGAATTTATCTAAAAAAAAAGAGCTTGGTACGTTGTTACAAAATTATAAAATGAATGTTGGTTACTGAAGTGTGTAAAGATCCTCAAACCATTAATCATTCAGACGCTAAATTGATTTAGTTTCTGTAACGAGTGGATTGTGCAATCATTCATTAGTCTTGTCTTGTCACCCCATTCCATACACCTCCCTACCGGACGCCGCTGCATCAACAAACCGGTGAACGAACAGAGGCCAGAGCCGTTGTCGGACGACTTTTTGTTCTCAATGTGTTCGAGTACTGAGAACCGGTTGTCGTACGCGTCGAGTCCTGAGAGCGACCTGGAGGTGAGCCCGCCGCCCGCGCCGCGCCTCGTCAAGTCCTCGTCCGACCCCTCGATCGCCACCACTCAGGACAACATGGACCGCGACGACGACTTGAACCACATGGCCGACGCCGTCCCGCCGCCGTACACGGTTCGTATCACATATCTGACACCTATTATACACGCAGCTTTCTTTAACAGAACATGTGTAAGGGACAGCTTCCCGCAAACTGATTGGGATTGCTCAGTCAACGAAATGAGCAACTTCACCAGGAAATTCTTTTCAAAAATGAAAAAAGGATAACCTTTCCATACAAATTGTTCTATCAAGATGGTAAGTTTGTACGGAAAAGTGTTTTGTTTTTTTCATTTTCTGAAAAACATTCCTGGCGTAAATTGTTCAGTATCGTTGACTTAGCAACATCTATCAGTTTGCTAGAAGCTGTCCCTTACACCCGGTATGTGCGCCAGTCGCTTTATTTTCCGTCCAGTAATGGAATACAATTAAAGAAAGCCGCGTCATATCAATCATACATTTTATTTATATATTATGGTGTGGATATAACCGTCCAATCCATTAAGCTTTTGTCATCCGTCCAATACATGGCACCAGTGAAAGCCCAGCAGAATTGACATGTGACTCTTTCTTTATTTAACTTATTGCATTATACGATAATTATAATTATGTTATGACCATCTATAGCAGGGAGGTTACGGAGACAGCAAGTACGGTTTCTCAGCCAACACTAACGGAGCCGGGCCGAACCCAGCGTCGCATGGCGGGCAGGGCTCCCACATCGCTGGTCAGCAGAACAGCGACGCTCCTCCGTACCACTCTAACCCGATCGCTCACTCCCCGCCGCAGTCGCCCCTGTATGGAACTGGTGAGACTTCATTGCAATCAACACAACATATCGTATGCCACATATAGATTGATTTACTTAAAATAAAGAAAGCTTTTATTTATAATGTAGTCACCGTAGTTCAAAGTCGTTATTTGGTTGATGATTGGTTTGGCGAAAGTCGAAGATCCTTCAAGCAAGCATCAGTGAAAAATCATACCTCGCTAAAAACACAATGAACCTAAAATTCAGTCCAACAGACTCAAGTAATAGTTATAAAGATGATTTAAAACCTTATAAATTAGCGTTTTTTAGTTAGTTGTAGTAAACGGAAGAAAAATTGCCCTAGATGACCGTTATTCGCAATTTTTCTACCTGTTACTACAACGAACTATGAATCGCTTATTTATAAGGTTCTAAATTATCTTAATTACTATTACTTGAAGATGTTGGACCGGTTTTTCGATTCTCTGCGTTTTTAGTGAGTTATGATTTTTTTACTTATGGGGCGTCACTCAAGCCATATCGCCACCTATTTTGACAAGTTTAACCTTACCGGTTGATTCTATGGCGCAATACAATAAAAAATATTATGGTTTTAAAACGCCCATAGAAATGTTATGATAATATGCTATTTGCTGATATTAAATTTAAAATTGTGATTGTATTTGGTTCGGTCTAGACCATGTAGAAGATGAATGAAAGCTAGACGTATGACAGAATTGGTTACCTTAAAATAAGCTGATGTGAACTATTTCGCTCTATCTCTAGTAATTGTTAGTGCTCAGTGAAAGTATTCTTTTTATATCCAAGTTTTAATTATTAAAAATTTACTAACAATTTTCAACTATGAAATTGGGTCGAGAATCCACTCGCTAAGAAGAACTATAAATTACAATTAGATTGTTATTTTGAACAGGGTTATTACCGCGATTATATTTATCGATATTTCAAAGCAGTTGCATGCTTCATGGTCACGAGTAGTCTGGCGAGGCGAATGTTGATGTCTTGTAATATTTTTTGTATGATAATCCCGTTTAAAATAACAATCCGAACAACCGCGAAAATCCACAAAGCAAGCTTTAAATTTTCAAAAGTATAGTCAGCTTTTAGCGAATGTTTTGTTTCCCTATGTTTGTGCCCACTCGTGTTGGTGGTTGTGGGTTTGTGGTGTATAAAGTGGTGCGTTCTAGTGCCCGAGTTGCCGCCGCGGGGCTCCGTGTCGCGGCCGGCGGGCGGAGTCCTGCTCCCGGCGCCTCCGCCCAGCAGGCCTGCCTTCAGCCTCAGGCACAACCTACCTGTAAGTACACGTCTATTTTATATTGGTAAAATAAGCGCTTGTCGGCCAAATGGTTAGTGCTTATTCATTCCGATAACGAATATTAAGCAACCATCACCGTAGCCAGACCAAGCCTTGACTACCACATTAGAGATAAAGGCGTCACTTAATGTATTTATGTATATTATGCGGGGTATAAGGGATAGGGGTTGCTCGCTCAATCAACGACACTGAACCACTTTCACCAAGAAAATCTTTCGGAAGTGTATTCAACAATTTGTATGGAAAAGCCACATTTTATTTTCACTTACTGAAAGAATTTCCTGGTGAAAATTGTTCAGTGTCGTTAGGTTTAAAGAAACTTTATTCTCATAAAAAACCTAAAGTCGTTGACTGAGCAACCCATAACAGTTTATATATATACTTTATTGCATAAACACAAAAGAAATGTAATCTACAAATATAGTGTTTGTGGGATGCAGTCCCTTACACCCCGTGTATTTGTGATCCCAGACCTACCGACAACCCAGTGCCCAAGAGCGGTTGTTTGGGCCACCGAAGGAGGCTGGCAGCGATGAGGCAGCTACCTACAACGCCAGGCCCACCAGCATGATCCTGCCCAACACGCAGAGCCAAGGCTCCTTGGACCGACATCGCCATCCAACCAATCCCGTAAGCCAAACCTATTATTTATTTATTGCAAGAAATCTTACAGCTATTACATTTACATAAAAAATAAAAAAAATACATTTCGATTGCCAAAATAGATTAACATTAATACATTTTTCTTAAACATGCGCGAAAATATTGTCTTTATTTTTGAATAAAGAACACGCGAAGTATCATATTTACGTAGACTGAAAAATCAAAATCACTTCCCGGCGCGTTTTTTGAATTTGGAACGAAGAGCGCGCCTGCAATGTTGTATGAAACGGCGTGCTGTTTGAATTTAGAACTCTTTCATCTATCGTACACATTGCGTTCTCGTGGCTGTATAGCCACAGATTCGTTTACCTTTCGGAACAAACTGTAAAAAAAAAAAAATTGGCGGTAAAACGGAGTTAGTTGTTAATTATTTTGTTAATAAACATAAGTTAAAATGAGTTCCGATGACTCTGAAAGTGAAAATGACTGGAATGGACATTGACTGCACTCCACCAGATTTAAGATCAGAAGCTAAATTAGCGATGGAAAACCTGCTTCCAGCGAAACCAAAAGAAAATTAAATTTATTATGTAAAAGGCCCTTTTTTATTTCCTTGCATTTTTTTAAGAAAAGCACTATATATGCCTCGGCCGAAATGGCAATTGCTTGTCTCGTATCATTGAAGTCCTCGCCTGCGGCTCGGCCTTCCAACTTATACTCGACGTGCAATTGCCTATTTCGCTGCCTTTGCAATAATGTACTATTATTTAACAAAAAACAGCTAAATTAAGTTATCAATCATTTAATTATATTTTGTTGAAATTAAAATGCTTTGAATTCTTAATAAATAAGATATGATAATCGTCCAGACATAACATAAAATACAAAAATTTAGGTATATTAGAATATCAGTTTAAATTAAAAAAAAATAACACATTGTTTTTGTTCCTATCCCTAGTTAGTTAACTGAATAATATGGTGATTATCATACTAGGTGTAAGGGGCATTCTGATCCATGCTGGACTGGGAGCGAGAGAAAAACATAGCATGTGCCAGCTACATTAACTCCCGGACATGCTGAAAAAACCAGCTAAGGGATCCGAGGGTTTCAATAAATATTGCAATATAGGCGATAGGCTAACAACATGTCACTACAGCTACTATACCTATATATATATAGAATAACCCTCAAAACTTTGTCAGACGTGACGGAACGACCTTGGTTCAGGTCGTTTACGCTCTGCCTACCCCATAGGGATATATGTATGTAAGGGACAGCATCCCATAAACAGATAGAGGTTACTCAGTCAACGACACTAAACAACTTTCACCAGTAAATTCTTTTAGCTACCTTCTTACAGTGTTTCGCGTATAGTTTTTGTTGTTGTCGTATGGGCATCGAGTCAATCGACCCAATGAACCCTGGATCCTGGTGTCAAAGTTTTTAAACCGCCTAAATAGACCTCTAACATGGTTAACGATAACGACCACTATTAAGGGACTTCCTTGGGTATAGTGGCGCCCTCATAAGTCAAAAAATCACAATTCACTGAAATCACAATCAATCGAAAATCTGGTAGATCAGATTGAGGTTAAAGTAATGAAGGTCATTTAGAACCTCATAAAGTTGCAACTTATAGTTCGTTGTAGTTACAGATAGAAAATATGCGAGAAACGGCCACTTTTAGCACTTTTGCTATATGTAACTGCAGTGAACACTAAATTATTAATTATTAGTGCTTAAAATTAACTTCAGTACCTATACTTCAATCTGATCTACCGGATTTTCGATAAATTGCGTTTTCAGTGAGTAATGATGTTTTAACTGGTGAGGGCGCTGGCTTGCACCGGGTATCCCCTTAAAGACAGAGACCGACGGTTTTTTGTGCCTTCCGGAGCACGAAATCTTTTTCTTTTCGAACTATCAGGTGATTCAGCCTGCAATGTCCTAACCAAACTGGGGAAAATTCACAAAGTGATAAATTCTCAAATATCAACTTTGTGTTTCCCCCCCTGAGAATCGAACCCAGGACCTCCGGATCGAGAGTCCATGGCACTAACCACTAGACCACGGAGGCAGTTAATAAATATAATAGACAAGTTAATAATATAGCTATCGGGATAAGGCTAGGGAGATGACAAGCAGGTGACTTTGCCTGCACACGTAGACCACTAGACCACGGACGCAGTTACTTACTGGTTATTTGTTTGGCAGAGTTCATACGACGTGACGCCATCGTATGACTACAGCGGCGCGGCTAACAACAGCGCGGCGCACGCGGCGCGACTGCCGCCGAACGCCCCCGATGACCTCAAGGTGTCCCCGCCTTCCATGTAAGTAAAAAAGGTGTAAAAAAAATTGCTAACCATATTTCAGGGTGTGCTTCTACTCATTACTTCCATGCTGGCCTGGGAGCGAGAGAAAAACATAGAATGTGCCAGCTGCATCTCCTCCCGGGCATGCTGTAAAAACCAGCTATGGGATCCGAGGGTTTCAGTACGTGGGACACTCAGAAAGTTTTGCGACACTAAAAAAAATTGTTCTACAGGTACATATATTTTTATTAAATCTTTTCAAAGTACTCTCCACCTGCCTCTATACAAAGATTCATGCGTCTGAACCAGTTTTTAAAACACTTTTTCCAGTCCGCCGTAGACACCTCGTTTACAGCCTGCTCGAACGCAGCTAGCGCATCTTCCGGCGACGAAAATTGTATCTCCTTGAGCTGATTTTTTATTTTTGGAAATAAAAAGAAGTCACACGGTGCTAGATCAGGGCTGTAAGGAGGGTGACCCAAGAGTTTGACTGGTGTGCTGTCCAGGAAGTCCCTCGTTTTGAGCGCGGTGTGTGGAGGCGCATTGTCGTGGTGGAGCAGTAGTCCGCGGAGCCCTGTGTTTGGTCGCTTGTTGCTCACAACAGAAAAAACTTCTGGTAAACATTTGGTAGTATACCATTCGGCGTTAATGCTTCTTTGATCTCGTAAGGGAATTGAGGCCAAGTGGCCAGTCAAATTAAAAAAGCTGGCGATCAAAATCTTCCCCCCGCTTCGAGATCGCTTGACTTTGGTAGGCGTTGGTTCATTTTGAAACACCCAAACTGTCGACTGGCGCTTGGTTTCTGGATCGTATTGATAAATCCAGGACTCATCACCTGTTACGATGTCGTAAACACGCCGAGACGAGCCTGCTTCAAATTTGTTCAGCATATCACGGCACCATTCCACCCGGGCCTGCTTCTGAGCGTCGGTGAGGTAGTGCGGCACCCAGCGCGATACTATCCTTCGTAAAAAATCATAGCTCTAAAATGTTCCCGGCGCAGATCCATTTTTCAGTAAGACACGATACTTTGAATTGGCTCGCAAAAAATGTGGAGGGAAATTTTGAAAATGGAACACACATATTTTTACTTACAAATAATCATATTTTCAAAAAAGATTCTAACCGTCCAGTCTGCCATATATAAAAACTATTTATCGCAATACTTTCTGAGTGGCCTGGTATATTGTAATTTAGGCGATGGGCTGACAACCTGTCACTACAGCAATATACCTACGAGTCTATCTTAAATAACCCTCAAAATTTGTCAGACGTGGCGGAACGACCTTTTCTAGGTCGTTTACGCTCTGCCTACCCCATTAGGGATAAAGGCGTGATTATATGTATGTATGTATGTATGTATGCTTCTACTCATTCTTCCATGCTGGACTGGGAGAGATAGAAAAACATAGAATGTTCCAGCTGCCCTTCCTCCCGGGCATGCTGTTGAAGTCAGCAAAAGGGACTCGAGGGTTACAGTGTATTGTAATTTAGGCGATGGGCTGACAACCTGTCACTAAAGCAATACATATTACAATCTAAAATTGCCCTCAATTTTTATCAGACGTGGCGAAAGCGCCTTTTACGAGGCGTTAAACGCTCTGCCTACCCCGTAAGGGATAAAGGCGTGATTTATGTATGTATGTATGTATGCTTCTACTCATGAAACTGAACAAGTTTACCCAAGGAACATTGGTCGTAATATGAAAACAAAAGTTGGCCCTCCCTTACAATTTGACTCGAGCCGCTGACACCATTGTATGGGAGGGCCATTTTTTTCGTATTTCGACCTATGTTCCTTGGGTAAAATTGTTCTGTTTCTTTAGTTCGAAACACACCCTAAAATATGGCCAGCAACTTCTTTCGACTCCCTGTTTAACAAAAATGACAGTCCAATCACAGAATTTAACCGCGTAAAATTCGTCCATCGCTATTGCAGCGCCGATGTGGTTTAAGGTCCCGATATAGCCTCATTGGCGCCCCGATCAGTAAAAAAAATATAACTCACTAAAAACACAATTAATCAAAAATCCGTACCAAAAGTCTCAAGTAATAGTAATTAAGATAATTTAGAACCTTATAAATTAGCGATTCATAGTTCGTTGTAGTAACAGGAAGCAAAAATTGCGAATAGCTGCCACCAAAGGAAATTTTTCAACCATCTAAGAATTGCTAATTTATAAGGTTCTAAATTATCTTTTGACCAGATATTCGATTTATTGTGTTTTAGTGAGTTATATATTTTTTTTATCCGAATTTTGACAGTTAACTCTCCCTCTACTGACTTATTCAGTATGCCCGGCAAAAGGAACAGATAGAACATTGTATATTTTTTATCACTCCCCGTGCAATTTAATAACTTTGTCACCAGGGTTCATCTAGGTCGATCGACTCGAAATTCACACGACAGAAAAATAACTGCAGCATAGATGTTGATGCGAATGTTTGTTGCAGTAAAATGGAGACGAACGCATCGCAGCCGCCCGCACCCGCGCCGCTGAGCGCACAGAGCCCGCAGCGCAACTCGACCTCGCATGAACACAGCTCGCTCGACTACAGGAGCCCCGACAACAGCTACAAGTAAGCACCATCATCACCCGGCTACTCCCCAACCTGCGACTCGTTACAAACGAAGACCTAGGCATGTCCTTACCGACGGCGATGACCAAATTACTCTTGCGTTTAATGCTGCCAATATTAGTCGAGCCACACTCTGCACAAGCTCTTCCAGCAACCTCGCACCCCGCCGGCGGGGTCGCGGGGGACCATCCTTTGCTCCCCACTTTGGGGTTTACCGGCACGTACCGGGCAGATTCTCTCCGATAAGGAGTCCCCAAGGCAACGCCATAAGCCGAGGTTGGAGCCCTAGTGGGCGCCCTTAGGTAGTTGCCAATTTTTTAAGGGTGTAGATTGCGTGTAGCAACTCCCCGCCTTAGCCCGGTGACGCATTATATACACTTTGTAGGATTTTGCAAACAGGTACATTAAAAAAAAATCACCCGGCTACTGAAGCGTGTCACTAGCGCCGCTGAGCGCGCAGAGCCCGCAGCACAACTCCAAGCGTGTTACTTGTCGAATAATAGTGATAATTCTGATAGGTACACAACTTCATACATACCTGTCATTCTCTATTATGATATAAATAAGACAACAGAAAGACACGGCAGTAAACACATTTATTAAACGAATTCAAGCCTTGTAACTTTCGAAGGAGATAAAAAATCCACTAAACTTACGCCAAATTAGAAAGCATGCTAGATGGTGAAAATAAAAAGTCTGACGTTAATTTAGTTCAGATTCCATCTGTTTTATCCAAGAATCAGCTAATCAAAATATTTTTCAATATCGCGCCTTATCTCTCTCAAGACAGCCGTCAAAAGCTGACAGATGAAATGAGATGACGTAACAACGCCGGCCGGTCATTGTGATTGGCTAGCGAAGCTGACATCACACCCGCCATTTTGACTATAGAAATAGTACAAACTAGCGCCGGATTGTGACACTTTGGGGTACTAATTACTTTCATGTTACCGTTGCTTTATAATAGATGGCGCTAGATGACTTTACTCTAACATTCAGCCCATCCTAATGAAATAATACGATACGACCCCGCATTACCTGTAAAGCAGCACATTTTACTGATTAATTCAATCAAAGTTTATTCTAATAATTCCTAATTCTCAAACTGTCTATTATTCAACTCTAATGTAAGTCTGACTTACTCAAAATAAGGCTAATTAACATCACCCTCGTCTCAGACTAAAGGCCAATCACGTAATGAATGAAGTCAAACTCAATTCGCAAGAAATATTCAATCATGTTAGCATTCACCAAGCTGATTATAAATCATACATACGTACAATCACGCTTTTATCCCTAATTGGGTAGGCAGAGCGTAAACTACCTATACTAGAGGACGTTCCGCCACGTCTGACAAGGTTTTGAGGGTTATTTATGATAGATATGTAGGTATATAGCTGTAGTGATAGGTGGTGAGCCCGTCGCCTAAATCAACTCACGAGAATCTCTGACCTATCTAGTAATGTGTGACCTATTTAATATTTCTAATTAGAAATGAGTTTTACGAGCAACCATAATCTCAAAAATCCAAAATTAATGCCAAAATTTTCACGTCATATCGAACTCTGAGCTTTCGCTTTGAGAGCTCTGGGCTTCTAGCCAGCTAGGCTATGGAGTCAGTCGCATTCATTCAGTCAACGATAAGTCACGCCCATTTCACCTGATACAATAGAGTATCTCCTATCCTTTTCATTCTTGTGAGTCTGAAAGTGACAGATAGATTTGATTTGAGCTTTAGCCGGTGGCGACTAGAATCGAGTCATATTTCAATATTTTATATTTTTAATATGCAAAATAATCGATTTATCACGCAATAGTTAGTACTCGATATTTCGTAAGAAGTTGCTGATTTGATCTGACTAGTATCTTTAGTATTGGCGTTGACTTCTAGAGTCAACATCCGTTCCGTAAGCGGAACGCGCAGGCGCGGCACCTAGCGCTCATCTGTGATACTAGCGCCTCTTCAAAACGGATGGTTTTAATATTTGCACAGTAAATGCAGGCTCATATTTGCTATTACATTTATTAATTTTATTTAGTTTTAAGTCGATTTCTAAAAACCTGAACATGCTGCAATTTAGGCGATGGGATGACAACCTATTACTACAGCAATATACCTACAAATCTATCTTAAATAACCCTTAAAATTTTGTCAGACGTGGCTGAACGACCTTTGTTTAAGTCGTTTACGCTCTGCCTACCCCATTAGGGATAAAGGCGTAATTACATGTATGTATGTATGTGTTTGTTATTACTCAGCTACCGGTTAACATACGACGCTGTTCAATTTTAAATCGCGGTATCGTTGTGTTTTCTAAGTACTATAATATAAGGTTTCATGAATTATTAGTCTTCGTTATATTTTCCCATTAATTTTTTTTATTCTGAATGCTAGAGGTAGATGTGAATTCTCAAAGGTCAAGACACGGTTTCATACTGACAGCTCATACAAGTTGAATACAAAAATGTCCCACGTGTTCCGCATACAAGAGTTTAGAAACTCCTTTATAAAGGTGACCAATGAAATGTACCGGATGTAAGGGACAGCGTCCCGCTAACTGATAGCGGTTGCTCAAACAACGAAATTTATCCTCAAAACTTGTCAGCCGAACCGAAAACTCCCTTGATAAGGCCTTTGACGTTCTGCTTACCCCGGTTCATCGCATAGACGAATTATGTTTACCTCATTCGTCTGGTGTCGATCTCTATTTTAAACTTTTAAACTTGTTCAAAGTATTGATGTTTAGTTTGGCCTGTTCGCCACGCCCCCAGCACACCCCCATTCCACTTGTTGCTCACTAGCGGCCCCCCGCCCGCCCGCCGCGGGGTCTGCATCGTCACAATTGCTTTCACACAGTTTAAAACATTAAAAATCAAGTTTCTTTCTCATCATCAAGTTTAATTCTGATAAAATTTTAATTTGTTCTAAACTAACGAAGTCCCTCTAGCTTCAAACCCAAGTTCAAACGTCCTAAGTTCTTTGTAAAACCTGATCAAAGTTGGAGTAAAGCGTTTCCATTTTGAATTTCCCTCTCTATACGAGAGGCAGAACACCAGCAATTACCAAATTGCATCTCTCTTGCACCTGCTTTAAACTTATGTATTTATCAAAATACTATCATTTAATTAATAAAAATAGAATAAATAAATACTAAATAAATATTAGAAACTATCTGCGTTTTGTTTCTTTTGTTCAAGAACATGATCTCTGACATATTAGATTTATTATATATCTTCCTTCTCACATGGTTCTAAAACGCGGTATTGGAGTTTTCCGATTTGGAAGTATATAAGGCAGCAACGAAATATATTAGTATGGTGGATTCGCCGCCTAGTCGCCGTGTGGGTAGCGCAAACTACCCTCATTTTCACGCGCTCGGGTTCATTTGTTTTGTGGGGTACTTTGGGTGATCCCTAAGTACCCTCACTTTCCTCGACTCTGCCTACCCTCGGTCATCGCGGGTGACTTCTGCTCGTGCCTTCAACCCCGGCCTCCCACCAGCGGGAATCACCGGGGGGTAACGGTAGTTGTTGCCCGTCCCGGGGGCAGGCTACGCACCGCGCGGACCAGGCTTAGTCAACCACCATTGATGTCGGCATCGGCGTAAGCCATGTCAATTACCCCAACGAAGCTCAGCCGTAGGCGGCCCACCAAGAAGGTGTACCAGCCTACGAGCCCCCGCTCAACGCTGCAGCGCATCCTCGCGCTGCGCCCATGGTCGCACCCACCGTCGACCACCACGACGCCCGGAATCGACGCCGGCGAGACCTCTGCTGCGGCCTTCGCGGCCGCCCGTTCTCTGCCGCCGTTTCCGCCCCTACCGCCGCTGCCCGAACGACAGCAGCCCCAAATGGACGCCGCCGCTGCCCAGCGCGCCGCCGCAAGACACGCAGCCCTGGACGCCCTCAGGGAGAGTGCAGCTGCCTTGTGTGCCAGTGTGCAGAGCGACACGCGCGCTGGGAAGCGGCTACACCCCGCCACCTCCTCGTCATCGGGGACGCCGACGCCTTCGCAGGGGGCACGCCCACGCCCTGTCCCGCTGCCAAGAAAGACGCCGCCTCTCTCCATGCCATCGCTAGACGACATGGAGACGTCACCCCCGCAGCCGAGCGTTTCCTACGCCGCTGCGGCAAAGAAAACCCCGCCGTCGTCCCAAAGCAAGCCTCCTCTGCCAAAGATAGTAGTGCCTCCCGCCACTAACCTATGCAGAGGAAAGAAGCTCCCTCCCATTGTGGTGGACCATCTCCCAGACTGGAGTTCCCACATGAGGATGCTCAAAGAAGCCCTGGGCCACGCACCTAACGTGCGCCCATACGGGAAAGGCTTCCGATTCCTTGCGAAAACGGAACAGGAATTCCGTGCTTACCAGCGCTACTTCGTAGAGCTGGAGAAGTCCGGTGCCGGAATATCCTGGTTCGCGTACGCCATGCCGAGTCAGAAACCGCTGAAGGTCGCCATCCGAGGCTTGCCTGCCGATGCCGACCCTGAAGCAATCGCCGAAGAAATGGCTAGTCTGGGCTACCCAGTAGACTACGTCCGGCCGATCAACGCGCGCCGTGGACGCCCAGGCTGCATATTCTTCGCCCAGCTGACCCGAACGCCAGCCCTCACCCCGGGACTATACAACATCACAGAGCTGCTCTGTATGCCCGGCGTGAAGATCGAGGGTTGGCGTGGCAAGAGGACGACGGCCCAGTGCCACCGTTGCCAGCTGTTCCGGCACAGTTCCTCGCACTGTCACCGGAAGCTGGCCTGCGTCAAATGCGGCGAGCAGCACGTCGCAAAAGACTGCAAGAGGCCGCGCACTGAACCCGCAACGTGCGCAAACTGTGGCGGACCCCACCCCGCCAACAGTCTCGATTGCTCCGTGCTTCGCCGCGAAGTGCGGAACAAGAGAGCGGGCACAGCGCCCCTCACGAAGCCCGTCGAGCCGAAAAGGAAGGAGGCGGCACCGCAGGGAGAGTCGAACGCGGCGACCACTCTCATGGCGGCCGCCAACGACCCAGCCGGCGAGACGAAGCGGAAGAGGAGGCCGAGGAGACGGAGAAAGCAAGCCGCTCCTCAAAATGACGCGCGAAAACCGGACCAGCCGCGTCGCAAGCCACCCACGGGCCCACTGGAAGTGGTCGGCGCCCCTCAGGTTATTCCTCAGGGGGAGATGCCGAAACACCAGCGGGCTCCAAGACAAAAGAGCCAACGAGCAGCCGTCCCAGAAAGGGACAGGGTCCTAACAGAGGCGGTTAGGATCCTCACGGAAGTCCTGGTGGCAATCCGCATCGGCGACGATGCCACCAGTATTATCGAGAGGGGCCTGAAGGTTCTTTCCTCCATGACCGGCCAGCCGGCCGCTCTGGAGGACCTCAGACCCCCACAGATGGCTGCTCAGGGTGGTGCTGCAATGCAGCGCTGACGCGGCCATTACACTGCCTGCCCACATCCACTACTCCACGTCGAGTAGTCAGGATCGTGGGCCAGACTCAAGGACTGACCCCAGGACGAGCGAGCCGCCGTGAGCTTGAGGTCGCTAGCTGGGCCTCCCCCCATGGGGAATCACCCGGCTGGCTTGATCTCGCCACGGCGTGAAACTCTCCTGCGCACCCGGACTAGACACCAAGCTACATGCGCCCCGATGACCTGCCTGTTGTTACAGGCAGCGGTTTGAGACCACGCTCGTGAGGCTCTGCCTCGATAGCGTCTCCCCGCCGGCCGCTTCGCGGCCGACGTGAAGAAATCCGAAGGATTAGTATGGTCGGTCGTATTCCGGTGTCTAAGTGCAGTGTGCCATATTTAAAAGAAAATGGCCTCACTCAGTACAACATCTGATAAAAGCGTGTTCGATATAACACAGGAATGAAATGAATGTAACGATGGTACATTGGTGCATAAGGAACACCGACAAGAGTGCGACCGAACGTTTTGCTGACTTTACTTTTTTTTTAATTTTGTGAATACTTTTTTTTAGTCAATTATTAAATAAGGTATTTAAATAAAGGTTGTACGTTAGTATATTATATTACTCAATGCTAAAGGTAAACTAGTTTTGATACGCCTTTTTGATACACATTTAATTTCAATTTTGTTACATTACTAAAACTGTTATTTCATTGCGTTATCTTATCATAATCTAATAGCTAAAACTTATTTTAGATGTTTCACTTAAAATACGCGTAAAGCTTTTGATTGAAATACCTACTTGGACAGAGAACCATGACAAGACTATAGTATTGTCAATTGTGTTTTAAAGAATTTACGAATTACTTTATATATTTATATATTTCTTCCATGCTGGCCTGGGAGCGAGAGAAAAACATAGAATGTGCCAGTCGCATTTCCTCCCGAGCATGCTGTAAAAACCAGCTAAGGGATCCGTGGTTTTCAGTATATTGTAATTCAGGCGATGGGCTGACAACCTGTCACTACAGCAATACGTATTCCAACAAATCTATCTTAAATAACCCTCAAAACTTTGTCAGACGTGGCGAAACTACCTTTATTTAGGTCGTATACGCTCTGCCTACCCCATTACGGATAATAGATACATACATATAATCACGCTTTTATCCCTATTGTTGTCGTTCCGCCACGTCTGACAAGGTTTTGAGGGTTATTAAAGATAGATTTGTAGGTATATTACTATAATGACAGGTTGTCAGCCTATCGCCTAAATTGCAATATACTGAAACAGGGATAAAGGCGTGATTATATGTATGTATGTTTATATATTTACCGCAGTTTTTGCCGTAGGTCCCCAGATCCGTACCGCAGCCCGCAGCAGGCAGCGCGGCCGCCACCGATCAACGGCAATGGGTCTCACGGGCCGATGCACGCCCGCGGGCCTTCTCTACCCAACGTGCCCACCAACGACCACGCTAAATACAGGTAAACTTCACATACCGCAGTCGATCCTTCCTGGCAGCGTACTGACAAATTTACCTGTATCATTATGTTCTTTACTTCCATGCTGGAGTGGGAGCGAGAGAAAAGCATAGAATGTGCCAGCTGCATTTCCTCCCGGGCATGCTGTAGAAACCAGCTAAGGGATCCGAGGGTTTCTGTATATTGCAATTTAGGCGATGGGCTGACTACCTGTCACTACAGCAATATACCTACAAATCTATCTTAAACAACCCTCAAACTTTGTTGGACGTGGCGGAACGACCTTTGTTTAGATTGTTTACGCTCTGCCTACCCCATTAGGGATAAAGGCGTGATTATATGTATGTATGTATTTAATATGTTCTTTATGTATTTAATTTTTTTACTTCTGTCTGTTTATTAGAGGTAGAAGATGGACATAAGTAACAGTAGATTGTATCATAAAGGACCAAATAATACATGTATGTGTGTATGTAATATTTATACGGCGGGGGGCGATTTTTGAATAAGAGTTACCTTCGCATTTATAGGAAATAAGGGTCTAATGGATCCAAGCCTAGGTCGTTCATGAGTTTTTTTCCTAGGGGCTGACAAGTAAGCTAATTTCTGCTTTGCAACACTTTAATTGGCAGGAGGCCGAGACAGAAAGGCATAATTTAAATAGATTGAAGAAATAATAAAACGTTCAGGTATTTTTAGGAAAAGTACTGAAATTAAAAACTTCCTCTGTAGCGAACCTAGTGGTCTGAGCTCCCGATCTGGTCTTGGGTTCGATTCACACGGGGGAAACAAAAGTTAATATTTGTTTGTAGTATTGTTAAGTAAATTTTGATAGATTTTCCCCAGTTAGACTGGGACAATGCAGACTGAATCACTTGATTGTCTGTAAGATAAAAAACATTTGGAGGGCACGTTAAGCCGTCGGTCACGATGGTTCTCTTTGATAGTGATCGTTACACAAACCATGTCAGAGGCCTATTATAACTAACAAGCGGGCTAAAAACTGACATCAGATCATCAACACGAAAACTTACTTTTGTTATGAAAAAGTACCGACTTTGAAGTTTGATTTTATGAATGTTCGTAAACAGTGCTGGGACGAAAATCAGCGTCCCAAGCTATTATTACTAATAAGCGGACTCAAACTTCTGATACCAGGGTCAATCGTCTAGTCGTAACGTATATCCGTTTTATCTCACGTCTGCCGCTTTGCCATACTTATGTGTGTGTACTTACAAGCACATTACCTTAGTGTGTGTGATATCGGCATAGTAAACCTGTCATTACGCACACAAGGGCGCGTGTCCGTACGCACAACCACAAGTATGCGAGCGGCAATCGTCAAATAGAAATACTAGACTCGATAGGAAGGACTTTCAGTGATGGTTACACAAACTATGTCAGAGGCTCTTTACTACTAATAATATATATACATACATATAATCACGCCTTTATCCCTAAAGGGGTAGACAGCGCGTAAAAAAGATCGTCCCGCCACGTCTGACAAGTTTTGAGGGTTATTTAAGATAGGTTTGTAGGTATATTGCTGTAGTGACAGGTTGTCAGCCCATCGCTCAAATAACAATATACTGAAACCCTCGGATCCCTTAGCTGGTTTTACAGCATGCCGCTGGCACATTCTATGTTTTTCTCTCGCTCCCAGTCCAGCATGGGACATTACTAATAAGCGGGCTGAAAACTCTGCAGATTTCATTAGGGTAGCTCATCGACTTACTTGATAAGAACTTTAGTTTTGAAAAAATACTGAATTTAAAGTTTGTTTTTTGTGAATAGTGCGCGAACGAATTCGGCGTCCCAAGCGGACTACAGCGGGCGCGGCGGCGCGCCGGTGCCCCCGTACAAGCCAGTGCCGCCGCCCAAACCGAAACACTACCGGCCGCCAGACAACCACCATCCTAGGAATGGGGTAAGTTTATTTATTTATTTTATTAGAAATGTGTTTGCTCTTGGCTCTAGACACTTAGGGATGACCGTGACAGAGTCGACGAAAGAGCGAGCTCTTATTTTATTTTTATTTTATTATAAGTAGGAACACCAACATCTTTTAAATTAAACATTACAGTATTATATCTTAACTTAAAATCACTAATTTAAAAGACAATTTTAGGCGAACATCGTTCTCATAAACATGCAACAATAAACAAAACTGAAATTAAGTAAGTTATGTTAGGTACTGTTGTACCAAACCAATAGCTTATAACTAAATAATTATAAATACAATATTAAATTGAGATCAAGATAATACTAACAAAAAACATCTTAATAGACCAACAAAAATATTAAATCAGTTTTAACTTTTGCTTAAATTTATTAAGCGAGTCGTTAAATTATCTATATCAGGGTTCTTATTATTAACATGCTCTCATTGAAGATGCCTGTTATGGCACTGGCAATCTCACGCACTGACGGAACACAGCAAGCTGTTTGGCGCCGGACTCGCGAACGAAACGAATCATTGGAAAATTCTACAAAAATATATATCTAATAAATTTCTAGTTCATAAATAAGTATGCTAAAAAAAACTGGAAGCAAAGAGGTTTTTATCAGTAAATTTGATATTCCTTCTAAACTATTAGGCTACTATTACGCTTTCACGGTTCCTTCGGGAAAATATCCGTATTATGACGAGTCGTAGTTTTTATGGAATTAGCTTATTTGATCGTTTTTCGCTCTTTTTTGACGCGGCGCGCCGTAGGGCGCGTTGAATTAAACGATATTCTAAGGCATTACGGGCGATGGTTGCATATCTTGAAATATACCTGCTTATCTGCCAGCAGATACACCTTAAAATAGTAAAATGAATGAAAATAATCGCGTATGTTTTGAGGGTCATTATGTCATTAACAAAGAACTAACTTGTGCATATCTGCTATCATCTGCCAACTGCCTCCGTGGTCTTGTGGTTGGAGCCATGGGCTTACGACTCTGAGATCCTGGGTTCGATTCCCAGGGTTACACCAAGTTTATATTTGTCAATTTATCACTTTGTTAGATTTTCTCCAGTTTGGTTATAACAATGCATGCTGAATCCACCGGATTCTCTGGAAGAAAACGGATTCTGTGCTTCGGAGGGCACGTTAAGCCGGCGGTCCCCGTCACTGTTTCTAATAGTGGTCGTTACAGGTCGATGTTGCTCCACGTCCGTAGGAACTACCTTAAAGACCCGTGCCGTGACCCCGGGTGGTGCTAAAGGTGCAACAAAACCGGGTGTTGCACTGTCCTCTGGACCTCGCAGCAAATAATGCCATACGATAAATTAAACTCAAATTACTTCCAAAAACTTAAATTACTTTCATACTGGCCTGGGAGCGAGAGAAAAGCATAGAATGTGCCAGCTGCATTTCCTCCCGGGCATGCTGTAAAAACCAGCTAAGGGATCCGAGGGTTTTGTATATTGTAATTTAGGTGATGGGCTGACAACCTGTCACTACAGCAATATATACCTACAAATAAATCTTAAATAACCCTCAAAATTTTGTCATACGTGGCGGAACGGGCTCTGTGTAGGTCGTTTACGCTCTGCCTACCCCATTAGGGATAAAGGCGTGATTATATGTATGTATGAAAAATAAAAAAATCTATAGTGCATTATTATAGTAATCTAAGAAAACAGGCGTTAAGTTGAAAGCCCATCGCCTGTTTTTCTTCCATATTATGTTTTTCTATTGCTCCCAGTCCAACATAGAAGTTGATTTAAAGCTTGGTAAAGAATAAATTGTCACGAACGCTACTTCCAATGCTACTGTGTAGGACTGGGAGTGTAAAAAACATAGAATATGCCAGCTGTCTTCCAGGCATTCTTTAAAAGAGCAAAAAATAGGAACGTAAGGTCTGAATCAAGCGTGATTGTGTGTGGGTGTGTGTCCGTCTGTGTATAAATCGTAACTGTTGTGCGTAGAGCATGGCGGCTGACCTTTGTTTAGGCTTTTGACGCTCTACCTACCCCTTTAAGGTATAAAGGCATGATTGTACGTGTGAGTGTGCGTCCGTGCGTACGTGTGTATATAAATTGTAGACGCTCTGCCTACTCCATTATGGGATAAAGGCGTGATTGTACGTTCGTGCATGCATGCGTGCGTGCGTGTGTGTATATAAATTGTAGACGCTCTGGCTACTCCATTATGGGATAAAGGCGTGATTGTACGTTCGTGCATGCATGCGTGCGTGCGTGTGTGTATATAAATTGTAGACGCTCTGGCTACTCCATTATGGGATAAAGGCGTGATTGTACGTTCGTGCATGCGTGCGTGCGTGTGTGTATATAAATTGTAGACGCTCTGGCTACTCCATTATGGGATAAAGGCGTGATTGTACGTTCGTGCATGCGTGCGTGCGTGTGTGTATATAAATTGTAGACGCTCTGGCTACTCCATTATGGGATAAAGGCGTGATTGTACGTTCGTGCATGCGTGCGTGCGTGTGTGTATATAAATTGTAGACGCTCTGGCTACTCCATTATGGGATAAAGGCGTGATTGTACGTTCGTGCATGCGTGCGTGCGTGTGTGTATATAAATTGTAGACGCTCTTCCTACTCCATTAAAGGATTAAAGCGTGTTTGTACGTGTGTGAATCTTGACCGTGGTATTTTTGTCGCGCAGAGTATGGAGGCAGGCGGGGGCGGGGGCGGGGCGCAGGCGCAGGGGCAGGGGCAGAGTCCCCGCGCGCCCGCGCCCCCCTACCAGCACTACACGCACCAACACTCGCACTCGCAGCCGCACCGCCCGCCGCCACACGGATATCATCAGGTAATTAACATAATTCCTACTTTTAGATTTCTTGCTCATCCTACCGGGTGTAAGGGACAGCGTCCCGCATTCTGATAGGGGTTGCTTTGTCAACGAAACTGAACATCTTTCACCAGGAAATTCTTTCAGGAGATGATAAAAATATTGATATTAATATTCTTCCCTGCTGGACTGGGAGAGATAGAAAAACATAGAATGTTCCAGCTGCCCTTCCTCCCGGGCATGCTGTTGAAGTCAGCAAAAGGGACTCAAGGGTTACAGTGTATTGTAATTTAGGCGATGGGCTGACAACCTGTCACTATAGCAATACATATTACAATCTAAAATTGCCCTCCATTTTTGTCAGACGTGGCGAAAGCGCCTTTTACGAGGCTTTAAACGCTCTGCCTACCCCGTAAGGGATAAAGGCGTGATTTATGTATGTATGTAATTAACATAATTACTACTTTTAGATTTCTTGCTCATCCTACCGGGTGTAAGGGACAGCGTCCCGCATTCTGATAGGGGTTGCTTTGTCAACGAAACTGAACATCTTTCACCAGGAAATTCTTTCAGGACATGATAAAAATATTGGACCTGCCATACAAAATGGCCACAAATGGCTGACGATTTGTATAAAAGAACAAATTTTATTTTTCACGTCCTGAAAAAAGTCCTGCTGATAGTAGTTCAGTTTCGCTAACTGAGCAACCCCTATGAGTTTGCGGGTCGCTGTCCCTTACACCATGTATTGACTGTTGAAAATAAAAAAATATGTGAAAGAATTATTTCGATACGGCAATAAATTAGTTTAATCACCTAGATTAGGTAGCTGACCCCGTGAAATACGGGATAAGGCTAGGGAGATGATAATGATGAATTAAATTAGTTACCGAGATAAAGAATTTTATAATAGCGCGGGTACCGACTGCCCGGTGCATGTCGGATCCACGCATTTGTACCGGACGTAGGACAAATGACGTCACACGCCCCAGCTGTTTCATAGAAATCTTAAACTTATATTCAGACGAAGTTCAAATGGCTGTAAAATCACAACTACTGAAGTTTTTAAATGATACAAAAACTAATGTATTTGTATACCTACAGGAACTACAATGGCGGTACTTTCAAGCTAATTTGCGTATCTTTTTACACTTCTCAGTCTGACACCGCACCATTCCTTTACTATTTTTTCAAATAGCCTTCATGCTCCAAGTGAGAGAAAAACATAGAATGTGCCAGCTGCATTTCCTCCCGAGCATGCTGTAAAAACCAGATAAGGGATCTGAGGGTTTCAGTATATTGTAATTAAGGCGATGGGCTGGGCTGGCTAAATAATTTTCAACACTTTTTTTAGGTTGTTTACGCTCTGCCTATCCCATTAAGGATAATAGCGTGATTGTATGTATGTATGTATGATTTTCAGATAATGTTGGTCACAGCTTCAGCTGATTGAGTCTTTGCGTTCTAAATTTACTCGACCATACATTGTGTTTTGTTCGGTCTCTGAAGTAATGTACTATTTATAATTATACATACATACATACATAAATATAATCACGCCTTTATCCCTAATGGGGTACGCAGAGCGTAAACGACCTAAACAAAGGTCATTTCGCCACATCTGACAAGTTTTGAGGGTTGTTTAAGATAGATCTATATACTGCTGTAGTAACAGGTTGTCAGCTCATAGCCTACCTTACAATATGCTGAAACCCTCGAATCTTTTAGCTGGTTTTTACAGCATGCCCGGGAGGAGATGCAGCTGGCATATTCTATGTTTTTCTCTTGCTCCCAATCCAGCATGGAAGAATCAGTACTTAAACTTTTTTATTTTAATTAGCAGCAAAATATGTACGGCGGTCAGATGCCGCCGCAGTCGCCCCCCTACTCCGGGCCTCCCTCCCACCACCGCGCCATCAACCTGCCTCACAACCCACATTTAATAGGTAAGTCAACACTGATAATGGCGCCGATTCGGTCGTACGCACAAATTCAATTATTTAAACTTAATCCTGTCATCTTCTAAAAAAGTAAAAAGGCGTTAGAAATACCACAGCTGATTTCTGTAGGTACGTATTAGGTCTTCTCAAGGTGACCTTAATAGTTTCAAATGCTCCACCAGCTTGAAAAATTTTGGGTGCGTTCACACGATCGCCATGCATTATAAATATTTTTTTTACGTGAAATTAAGATTTTTACGTCAGAACTAGCGCAGGCTAGCATGTTTTTTAGCATGTTAAGGGGCTTCCCTGGGCTAAGTGGCGCCCTCATCAGTCAAAAAATCATAATTAACTGAAAACACAATCAATCAAAAATCCGGTAGATCAGATTGAGGTTAAAGCAATAAAGGTCATTTGGAACCTCATAAAGTTGCAACTTATAGTTCGTTGTAGTTACAGATAGGAAATTTGCGAAAAACGGCCACTTTTAGCACTTTTACTATCTGTAACTGAAGTGAACACTGAATTATTAATGTTTAATGCTTAAAAATACTTTAGTACCCATACTTCAATCTGATCTACCGGATTTTCGATTAATTGCGTTTTCGGTGAGCAATGATTTTTTGACTGATGAGGGCGCTGGAGTGCACCGGGGATCCCCTTAACAAGCACTTTTTTCTTCCATGCTGGCCTGAGCGAGAGAAAAACAAAGAATGTGCCAGCTGTATTTCTTCACGGGCATGCTGTAAAAACCAGCTAAGGGAGTCGAGGGTTTCAGTATATTGTTATTTAGGCGATGGGCTGACAACTATACCTACAAATCTATCTTAGACAACCCTTAAAACTTTGCCAGACGTAATGAGCTTTGTTTAGGTCTTTTACGCTCTGCCTACCCCATTAGGGAAAAAGGCGTGATTATATGTATGTATGTAATGTATTATGTTATCAAGCACCTATTTCTTAGTAAAAAGCATCCAAGAACAGTTTATTCTTTTATTTTACGTTTTTTCCAAAACATGCATATGACAGAAAAAGTATGACAAGAATATCATAGCCACTAGATATATCACCTTTGTCTATACAAAGGATAAGTTTTTAATGTATGCTCGTATGAAACCTCAAATCAAACAGAAATAAGCATGACATTGACAGCTCATCTTTTGAAATGCCACCTATCGGCAATATAGAGAATCTTATCACTTATGTCTTACTGAAAAGACATAATTGTATTAGCGGCCGAAAGCTGGCAAAGAAAATCTTAAAATAGCCAAAAGCGGAAAAAATATGAACAACTTCTCCCAAATATTAAATAGGAAGGTTTACGTAGAAATATAAAAAATATGATCCAGACGCTATATTTATAAGGAAGTGCCACTTTTTCATATTTTAATCTACCTTTTCTTCCATGCTAGGAATTATTGAAAAACACAGAATGTGCCAGATGCATCTCCTCTCGGACATGCTGTAAAAACCAGCTAAGGGATTCGGGGGTTTCAATGTATTGTAATTTAGGCGATGGGCTGACAACCGGTCACTACAGCAATAACTGAAATAACTCTCAAAACTTGTTAAACGTGGCGGAACGACCTTTGTTTTGGTCGTTGACGCTCTGCCTACCTCGTTAGGGATATAGGCGTGATTAATGTATGTATGTATTTTCCTTGTGAAAAGTTGTATAATTTCACTAAAATTAGTTTAGCAAATTTTATCAAGACCTGAAATTTTCAGACTTAGCCGGCAGCAGAGAGCAGCGTGGCTCTGCGTTCGAGCTGTATAGGAAGCCCCAACACATGCACAACCTCAGGTAATCTCCCCCCCTCTCCCCACCGCCATGCCACGCACATATACATTACTTCAATTAAATTTGTCTATGGAGACTTTGATATATCGATGTTTTGCGACCCATCAATTGCTCTATCTTGACAGTTTAAAAGTAATTTGAATTTGGAAACAGCATAACACATATTTTAGGGTCAATTTGGACTCACAGTGCTATTGCTACATGCAAAAATATATAGGAAAAAAAATACGAATTAAGAGGTATCTCTTCAATGAATTCGGTTGTTTATTTGACAGAGCGATGGTCAATCAAGTCCTGCCCTTATTTTCTTTTTTTATATTATAGCAAAACACTTGTTCCGAAAATTTAAACATTAACTGTCTGAAGCAAAGAAAAAGCAATTTATTAGCCGCAAAACACCATAGTCTCGATTGTCAAATTCCATTGAAAGATGGTATTCCTATCTCTATATTGGCTCTCCTCAGGTCTAAACCGAAAAGGGATATGACAACTTTTGTCTGTGTAGGTAATAGATTCTTGAATTCAAAGATCGTGATGAAAATTGGAAATGGATATGCCAAACAAACAAACGTTGTTGTATTCGACTTTAAACCGCGACTCAAAAAAAATACCTTTACCTATTACATATTTAAGAATCATTCGTTGAAAACGTGTCCAAAATCATTACAAAAATCATCTCCAAAAACTTTATTTTTCAAATAATTTGCATGTTCCAAAAACATTATCTGAAGTTTAAGTTGGCGTTCCGTTTTTCATGAGCCCCTATACAACTTGCTCTAACATGCAAACACCAATCGCTTCACAATCGACTAACAATGTCTTGTCGGGCCACAGTATTAGTATGGTTGTGTATGTGGTTATAAACAATTTTATATATTTTGTAACATATATCTATCGGGGCGTAAGTCTGTAAATTGTAATATTTGAATAACATTTTGTATTCTATTACAGTATTTAGAGTTGTTTGCAACGAAACAACAATTGGCAGTGTGTCTGCATTTTAGTGCAATTTGACGATTTCATGTGAAAGCATATTGAACTAAGTCGTCAAGGCCTTTTAAACATACATACTTATATTTTTCTTTATTTTATATCTCCTTTAGAGTCTCGTTTAATCTCTCATTCATTAATTTTACCGATATAGGTATATTTTGTAAATATATCTTCTCTATTCATGACTTTTATTTCAATATGCTTTTTTACAGAATCACAAAATTCGTCTCTAGACATTTGTCATTTCCATTGGGACATTTCAGACTCTTCAATATATTCTTATATTTATTTATTAACATCGGTTACGAATATTGATGATCTGAGTTGTCCACCTGTCCGTCATCAAGTAACTAAGTGGGTGTTTGGTTGTGGGTTTCCGCAGCTCGTCCGACGCCATCAACTCCAGTGTAGAGCGCGACGAGACGTTCTCGCCAAAAACTAAAAAGAAATTGTCTAAAAAGCCTTCGTTCATTAAAAACGCCGTCCTCGATTTGTTCCGTTCTAAAACGAAAAGCTCGCAGAAAGTGTCGCGGCAGAAGTCGCTGTGTGAGAGCGACCTGCAGCAGCGGGGCGGGCGCACGGGCGCGGGCGCGGGGGCGGTGGCGGGGCTGCGGCGCGAGAAGTCGGACTTGGGCGACGTGCACGCGCGCAACACGCACGTGCGCAACCTGATGCTGCAGCGCAGCAACTCCTCCTGCGAGAAGCCGGTGCTCAAGCCGATCCTCAAGCGGCAGAGCTCCTTCTGCGACGACAGAAGCGGCGCCATCTGCACCCTCAGAGACTACGACGCCAAACCGGTCCTCAAGAGCTTGAGGAGGCAAAATTCCATGTGCGAGATCGAAACCGAACCTAAAGTTACCCCGCTGTTGCGTAGACAGAACTCTCTCATCGAGTATAACAGGAGAGGCATCTACGGACAGACGTCCAGCTTTAATATGATTACTAAAATAGATCCTATCTACCAAAGACAGCAGCAGCTAAAGCATGAACCGTTCCATCCGACACAACCGCTACCTCCGGAACCACTGTACCAAAGCAAAGAGCATATAATTTATGATCCTATACCTAAGCCGAGGAGAACATATGCCTCCTTATACGATACCTCTAGTGAGAATGCTTATGCCAGTAGGTCCGAAGTGTCCAATCAGAGTTTCGAGAATCCTTATGGAAACAGACAGACCCTAGGAATGCCACCTATGGATCCTCCATACGCTACGCGGGCCGAGTGTGCAAGGGATAGTCCCTATGCCACCAAAGCAGAATGTGTTAGAGAGAGCCCTTACGCGACTAGAGCCGAATGCGTGAGAGAGAGCCCGTATGCCACGAGAGCCGAATGTATTCGGGAGAATCCGTATGCGACAAGAAACGAATGCGCAAGAGAAAGCCCTTACGCCACTAGAAATGAACTCATTGAAAATCCTTACTCTGCGAAACAGGACATGAACAAAACTTCCGACTCGCTTTACAGTGAATCGTCCTATTCTAGTAAAGAACAAATGTTGAGGCATAGAATGACATCGGAAAGCCCTTACTCAACTAAAGAAGAAATGCTACGGCAGAGATTTTCAGAATCACCTTACACCACAAAAGAGGAGATGCTAAAACAGAGAATGGATAACTCATTTGGCAAGGAACCAATATATGGCAAAAGGACATATGAGCCACCACCGAGTGCGTCATGGACCGAAAATCAGTATGGAGTCCGACCCGAGAGAAGGCTTCAAACTCCGGTGAACTTCCCTGGCAGAATCTCACCGATGAGCAAATGTATGAGTGAGCCACCATACGCCACCAGAACCGAGATGTTATCAAGAATATCACAAACTGAATCTCCGTATGCCACTCGAGCAGAGGTACAGTCCAGCTGTTCGGAAACTCACTACGGGCCTCGCTCCGACATGCCCGAGCTGGCCCCGGAGGTGCGCCCAGCCTCCGCTGAGTGCACTTATGTTACCAAACAGGAGATATTGTCACAAAAAGCCGCTTTACAGGCGAGCAGAGAATCTTACACCATAAAATTAGAAGAAAAACTAGAAATAATAAAGCAAAGAAATCAAGCCAAGAAAGACATGATTTATCAAACGCGTAAAGAAGCTAACGAAAGTGATTCGATGAAGATCAGGGAACCACTTTACGTGTCGAAGAGAGAGCTGAAAGAAAGCGTTATTTATGAGTCGCACCAAGAGAGCAAAGACGCCACCGGAGTGGCCCTTCCCGCGCTGGACGTGAACATCAGCGCACGAAGCAGCCCCTATGAACTCAGTGACGCTAACCATTTGTCTCGCAGAGACCCTGTATATCAAACTAACTATGAATCCGAAAAAAGCGATTCACCAGAAACATTCCAAGAAATCGATTTCTCGAAACTTAGACTGACAGAATCCAAAACGGACGCAGAAAAAGAAAGGTCTCTGAATCTAGAAGCAAACGTACTAAAAGGTGAACCTGTTTATGCTCCACGACTTCATGGCAAGGTTGATCATATCTCTAACGCGCTTAAAGTAACCACATCGCCAGTGCCTTATGAATCGACTACGTCCATGGAAACTCATTACGCTTCGGAATGCAGTATGAATTTCGAAAATAAGCCACAAAGTACTCCTTACGCGTCACAAGAGATAGACGAAAAATCCGGGAAACCGAATAGAACGGTAACTTTTTGTGAGAAAATCGTCGAACGCAGTCCAGAAAACAGCCAAGACAATTCTGAGAACATGTCCGTTAGTCAGAATGAAACTACGGTTATAAATAATCAGACGACAGTGGTGCAAGCTTCAAGCTCTGAAGGCGAAGAGTCCGGTAGCAAACCGGAGGAGGTAGAGCCAGAAGGGCCTCATACGACTTGGGGAATATTCGATAGTGAGGGTGGCGTACTAGAGGACAGGCAATGGGGGGTCTCGTTAATAATTCCGCCGAAAGCGATCGCGCCGGGCATCAAGCAAAAGATCTACTTTACGGTGTCGGACCCGCGGCTCAGCCAGCGCGTTGGGGGGCCTCCCATCGATATGGACAACGGTAATCGCTTTTGTAACGACGCACGACGCACGCGGTACCCCAAGTACTCACGTAGTCTGCACTTACTAAAGATTATCTAGCGACAGTTGAGAATATACAGAAAATAATTTTCCATAAGTACTTACATTAATTACAAAGAATAATCATTAAAATGTCATTTCCGAACTGACCAATAGCCCATACAATACGGGTAAATATTAATGAGTACATATTTCGTTAGACAGAATATTCGCAAAACGTCTGCAAGTGTAATCTACAAATTAAATTAAAAGGACGTACTTTTTCCACTGTGGAGTGTATGATCATACTTAACATGAATATGAAATAAAAGGATACAAAATGACTTGCAGGTTTTTATTAGTAACTAAACTCTCAACTCTCGTTAGATACTGTATAAAACGCAAATACTTAACGTATGAAACTGGAATGAAAAGCATTAAAAATGTATACAGAATTTGGGGATTCTTATTATGATAAAAATGTTTGCAATAGCGCTAAACGTGTTAAACGCAGGAATGTCTTAGTGTTCTGTACATTTATTGCACGAAAATGTAAATAGCATGCGGGTTAAGGTCGCAAATGCTGTATAACAGACGCTAAGCAGGCTTTAAATTGATTAGACAGGTTTTTATACATCGCTTCATTCATCCATCACTTTAATCATTAATATCACTATAATATGTACAGTTAAGGCATGTCACAGTTCACCTTTACACAGTATCGAGATGATTGCCACGATCGTTGTATCGATGAACAGTCACGTCGCACATTGTTTCAATATTGTTAACAAGACTAAAGGAGCGTGTATTTTTTTAGTTTCCACCATACAATACACTCGTACCTAGAAATTGAAGAGAGGAGGCGACAGCGTCTGTGCTACGTTCAACCCACGATATGATCGTATGTCCGAGATACTTACAATATTCCTTGCACTGTAATTACGTGCAAATATGACGTGTTGTCCTTAGCTTATATTTTCATTTCATCCCTTGTGAACTGTCTTATTCGTTTGTTCTACTCGTATTATTTCTATGTTCGCTCACGAAATATATCTTTTTGTCCTGGAACCTCGCATACATATTTAAAGAAGGTATCTGGACATTCTCCTGTGTATATCTTGACCTCTAAACTATTTTTATTATTCCCTCCATCTGAATACAAGTAAATAACCTGCCTCTACTTTTTCTCCTAGATGGTGTTAGTTAATCTTTCTTCTATTTCCTTCTCTGGGATTGTAGTTGCATTGCAATATTCCGCTGCTTCGCTTGCTTTAAGTAACGCATTAATGTTGCGATTCGTGTTTGTGTGTTGTTGTTTCTCTGATTCATCCTTTAAAAAAGAACAACCAATAATATACTTTTCTAATAGTTTTTGCAGTCACCGTGCTATTATATTTATTTCTGAAAATATGAGAACTAACAAATCAATAATTCAAACGCCGACAGGATTTGAACTTGCCTCGGTGGAAACCGTCTCAACGCTCTAAACCAACTGAGCTACCACTGGCAATCCTAAGCAGCGAATTAGTGATCCGCTATTTATTGCTACCATCCGCTCATGACGTTGCTTTAGATCGTTGGGACGGTTTTCTAAAGACGCAGGTTCAAATCCTGCCTGCGGTTGATTCTTTGATTTGTATTTCTTATATTTTCAGAAATAATATACTACCTAAAATCTTTACACAACTGAGCACCTTAATTATTCAGTTGAATGTTAATACACAATTTGCAAAATCTTCTAAATTGTTATGTTGGTTCAGAAAGAGCTTTGATGAATGTTGTTTATTTTTTCCATTTCATGCTTTCTACTTTCAACACAAGTTTTTAAGCTTTGATAAATTGACAATCTTATTAGAAATTTATTTTCATATTAAAACATCATTACTCTTTCTTTACGTATCTGACCAATTAATTCCATATAATTTTAAATTTTAAATAACTAAAGCTAGAGCAATAAAATGTTTGAATGGTAAACACTTTATAAACTGATTGAACTACTAATAAAATAATAATACCAGGCGTAAGGACAGCGTCCCGCTAATTGATAGGGGTGCTCAGTCAACGACACTGAACAACTTCCACCAAGAAATTATTTCAGGAAGAGAAAAATAAATTTCCTTTTCCATACAAAATGTTCACCTTGATCAGAGAGTTTGTATGGAAAAGACAATATTTTTTTTTCTCTTCCTGAAAAAAATCCCGCTGATAGTTGTTCAGTGTTGTTGACTGAGCAACCTTTATCAGCTTGCTGGACGCTGTCCTTACACGCGGTATAATTTAATGAACTATCTTTGACAGTAACGTACGTATTCTATGTAGTTTTCAATAATATTGTTGAATAAATCAATGAAATTAATCGGTGAGTGTCTCGTTTCTGCGCGTGTCCGCTATAACTGTGTGTTGGTGTCAGGTGAAGCGATGCTGTCCCCGCTAGTGATGTGCGGGCCGCAGGGGCTGGTGTTCCTGCGGCCCGTGACGCTGCGGCTGCCGCACTGCGCCAACGCGGTGCCCTCGCTGGGGCTCACCATCAAAGCCACCGACACCGAGGCACACCTCAGCACCGACTGGGACCAGATCCATCTCCCCGCCACTACCACCCTCAACACCGTTGCCGTTAAAGTCGACCATTTTTAATTAATATACGAGGTTGATTGTCGTCCACAATGACAGGACCAAACCCTTTTTCACATAGCATGAGCATCCTGACACATGTCAACGCATACATTTTTTACATTTATAAAGTAATCTCTGTCGCACCTGTGTTGTTTTCATATTTCCTACCTGCTGTCAGGAAACTCGTGCTATCTGAAAAATACTATAGCAAAAGATACTCCCTGTCCTATGTATAAAGGCTGTTTTACATTGTTTAAGTGTTTAATACTGTGCATTATGCATCTTGAAAGACCCTGGAAGAACGATGTACACGGTTCACCTCATAAACTGTATAATATATAAAATATTGTCGGTACCTGAACTTATTAAAAAAAAACGAATATTTTTATAACAACAGTGAAAACAGAAATTAAACTTAGTCTAATCTATCTCTCCGAAACGCCATTTGATACGGATCTCTCTTTTTTACCAACAACTTTAAAGCATCATCACTGGTAAACTAATATTAGTATTGAAAAAAATCTTGCACATTTATTTTTGTATGGTAACTACAATTCTTACCGATATTTTTTTTTAAAAGTCATGCATATACCCTTTTGAACTATGTAAAGCAGCCAATATCGAGAGAAATAGTAAGATTGTCAGTCCAAGTTGATGAACTCACTTCTAATCTACTCGTGCCAATCTCAAAAGTAAAATAATATGGTATTCATTTGTATGGATCTCGGGATTTGTATTAGTTCGTTTACATTTAAACAAAAGTTTATTCCATGAAACGAACTGACTGATTTAGCCATTAAAACAAATATATAATATCTCTAATACGTTGTATATTTACGTTTGTAACACAGAGATGAATTCTTAGATATTATAGTAAATATTACATCACAAGTCAGTCGCCATCTTCGATGAACTCATTGCGAACTGACAGTCAACCAAACAAAATTAAAACTATTTTACTACAAAGAAAATGTATAATGATATTTCAACGTTGAATAGGAATAGTGGTGCTAATTAAATATGTAAAGAAGAATTACTTTCGTGTTGCATGGAGAATCTCAGCAGAAAAAAAGATATAAAGATTATTATTAATGAGTTTTCAAGTGACCAATATCATTAGGGGTCGTCGGAAGAAAAAGGTTGAAATGTGATTCATTGTGAAAAAAGTGAGTGATCCCTAGTTACATTGGTTAGATATTTGACATGATCGACGAACAGATGATTCTATCAACATTTTTATCATTAAGACATGCCTTACCACTTAGATTATATCAATCTAATTTTAGTTTAATATTCACATATTGTAACATTATTATTATTTAATATTCAGTCGTGTATTTAGTTATAAATAGTTGTAGCAGAATGTAGAATTTGATCAAAATTTAAGTGTCTTTGTCGTAATTTGGCTTCCGTAATTATAAAAAGAGCTAGAATTTCGTAATAGTTATTAATTAATTTGTTATTGTATGTACACGTTATGCGTTAAGATGATGATCAATGACTGTTGAAACGAGTCATCTCCGATGTATACTCTCAATTTGTGTATTTCTTGTTATTTTATTAGTCATAACATGAGTTTGCCTTAGACTCGCAAATAAAGTTTTATATCTACTGAAACTAATTTCTTTTAATTTCCATACGTACCATATTGACAAAAAATAATAATAAAATAAATATACAGTGTTTGAAGAGACTCTTCGGACTCTTGACAACTTCTATAAGTTGTATGTACTTTATAGTAAAACTGTGGATGAATTGCATTGCCGCGACCAGCTATTACAACTTGGGTTAAGATTGCACATTCGAACTGCATAATACGGGTGTATAAAAATTTGCTAACTACTAGTCGGGTTAAGATTTGATATCTGGTACCAGATATTTCATATTTCTAAAAAAAATCTTGAAGATTTAAGCAGCCGAGACAATCAATACCAGAACGGTGTTACAAATTGACTGATCGAGGTAGTCATTTCTGAAAGTTATTATTTTATTTCACTTCCTGAAGGAATTTCCTGGTGAAAGTTGTTCAGTTTCGACGACTGAGCAAGCAAGCCTTATCGTTATCAGTTACTTGTAGGCTGTCCCTTACACCCGGTGTATAAACATAAATTAATCTCCTAAAATTGCAACCCTTTGTGTCTTTCTCTAATCTACTAATCTTATTTTTTGGTGCAAAAATGTGTCTTACCATGGAGTAATGTAATGTCTTACTGAATCTTATTCCTTATCTAGAGGTATATCCCTTACGGTGTAGGCAGATCGTCAACGAAAAGAAAAAGGCTGAGTCGGGTCGTGGAAGGCCGTCTTTTGTCATAGGAATTATTGATATTTTGAAATGTCATCTAATTATACCATTGGTCAACTAGTTACTTACCATAGCCATTACCACATTATTATTACCATTATTAACATTACCTATATCCATGAATATTGAACAAGGATTTCGTAAAACATTATGGGATACATATATATATAATACCGGGTGTAAGGCGTCCCGCAAACTAATAGGGGTTGCCCAGTCAATGAAACTGAACAACTATCACCAGGAAATTCTTTCAGGAAATGAAAAAAAATATGGCTATTCCATACAAATTGTCTGATCGAGGTGGACATTTTGTATGGAAATACCATTTTTTATTTTCACTTTCTGAAAGAATTTCTTGGTGGAAGTTGTTCAGTGTCGTTGACTGACTGAACCAGTTTGCGGAACGCTGTCCCTTACACCTAGTATGTGTAGTATAATACAAATTACAAACCTATTGTAATACGTATCTACTCAATATTAAACTTACCTAATAAAAGAAGCTTTTGAATATAAAGTCCATTCTTCATTGGTAGTCGTTAAATATGATCCATCAGACGCTATTTTATTACATTGAAAGTGTCGTAATGAATAATTTTAGTCCTTGTTCTAGATTAAATTAATTATTCTTCAACATGGACTCAATAACTCTGATACCAGGGTTTTTGTAAATTTAGGATTTATCCGATTTAATTCTTAAGAAAAAATAATCCTATAGTGTAGTTCTTCGAGGCTATAAGAGATATGATGTCAGTTTATTCTTATAAAAAAAACAGGTAAGTATTAGTGTTTCTTTTATGTCCCAAATTAATTCATATGAACAGGTAAATAAATATACCGGTTGTAAGGGACAGCGTCCCACAAACGGGTTAGGGTTGCTCAGCCAACGACACTGAAAAGCTTTCAATAGGATTTTCTTTGTTTAGAGAGATTTTGTAGAAAACTACACAAATTTTCTGATCGAAGTAAAAAGAAATCCAAAATAAAAACACTTCCTGAAAGAATTTCCTGGTGAAAGTTGTTCAGTGTCGTTGACCGAGCAACCCCTATAAGTTTATGGGACGCTGTCCCTTACACCCCGTATAATAGCGACCAGAATAGATATTATATCAAATTACCAAGCAGGCAATGAACAAAAACACAATTTACCAAAAATAATGGAATTCCGTAATGACGTAAACCATCTCAAATTGTTTAGTAATTAATACAATTGAACAATAGATAGATATCTGGTGTGGTATCGACTTTTTGCAGCATTCTCTCTAGAACAATTGTTTCAATAGTCAATGCCATATTATGCTCGTGTGTTTTATAATACTTAGACCTCTATTCCATTAATGTAAGTAAATTCCATTAAATAATGTCCTCTTTTATGATTTAAGAGCCCATCATTTATTTATACTACGTATTCCATGCTGAAGTGGGAGTGATAGAAAAACAAAGAATGTGCCAGCTGCACTTACTTTCGGGCATGCTGTTAAAACCAGCATGCGTTTGGAGCGTTTCAGTGTATTGCAATTTAGGCGATGGGCTGACAACCTGTCATCATAACTATACACATTTCAGACCAAAATTGCCTTCAAAACTTGTCAAACGTAGCGGAGTTACCTTTTCTTTGGTTGTTTACGCTCTGCCTATCCCATCCGGGATAAAGGCGTGACTATATGTCTGTAGTAGTTATTTAGCAAAAAAAAATTAAGACGTGTATTGTATTGTATTCCTGCAACTAAACAAAAAAAAAATAGAAATACGAGAAAATGATGGGACTTCCTATATACTATAATGACTCAACCAGCGAATACTTCTGGGAAGTACCTTTCGATAAGTACAGCAGTAGGTAAATTTCCATGCTTAGTTTTTAGTTCTTATCTATTATTCTATTTCTAACTCAGTTTGAGAATAAAGGTAAACGACGTTTCATATCTTTTTATTCAAAAACACATTTTAAAAATAAATGATATGTGTTGGCAAATTAGTTAAATTACTTAAACGAATAATTCATTTTGTTGTTATATCCAATAACTATAACTTATTTACTTACTTTAGAAACAAAATATGCGATTAAAAGACATTAACTTTGTTTACCCTTATTCTAAATCTGAGTTGGAAAACCTATAACAGAATTGCTGCCCTGAACTTATTTACCCAGCAGCGTAATTAATCCGTATGCAACATTGAGCAGTATTATAATACAGGTATGCAATTTACACCATACTTAGATAATACTTCAACAATGCCTTGCGTTCTACTGTGTCAGTTAGCTTTGTGAGAATGCTAACACATTATTTAGTATTTATTACCTTGTTGGTATAATTCGGTCCTAATTATAATAGTGGTTCATCATTACAGGCTGATCACCTGATGTCCGAAAAGTAAGATGATCCATGCTATCGGATGGGTGGGCATCTCGTAAATCAGTCCTGCGCCTGATTTCTCTCTGGGCGTGTCAGTCAATCTGTCCTTGATTAAAGGAATAGAGAGTGCCCCTTTATGTTGCGCAAATACCCGGGCACCATAAACTAGTCCTGCGCAGTTGGCTGATCTCTGGGAGATTGGCCACCATCCCCGGAAATCGGTTAGAGGACTTTTATTAATAGTGGCTATCTATAAAGAAAATAAATACCAATTTCTTAAAAAAAAAAATACCAATTTCTTAAAAAAAATAATTACGGTGGGATTTAGATGATACTTACGCGATGTCCAACCATTCATATTCTGTTGCAAACGCAACGTAACCTATTTTAGTCGGGTTTTGTCACTTACTAAAATTTTAATAAAATAGAGACTGCAACACAACAGTTGATTATAATCCTGTAAAAACTACGTTACACGCCTAAAATAATACGGCATCGTGATAGATGGTGTCTTATTGAAAGCAAAGCAATACACGTTACTTTCTCTATTCTATTTTATTAAGAAAGTGACAGACTAAAAGTAACAGTCAAACTAACAGTCAAACTAAAATAAGTTAAATTGTATCTGCAATAAAATTGGCACCGATCCCCACCCCCTTTCCATGAATTAGAACGATCAGAACTTTAGTCAAATTTACCATTTTTTCAAGAATCCCCGGTACCTATCTAAATAAGGGTGTAAGGAACAGCGTACCGTAAACTGACAGGGGTTGCTATGTCAACGATAGGAAACTCACTCACCAATAACTCACCAGGAAATTAATTGAAAGAAAAATATCCTGTAAGATTTATTTTGTGAAGGTTGTTCAGTTGGGTTCTACCGGGTGTAAAGTTCAGCGTCCCGCAAACTGATATCTCGGTCAACGAAACTGAAAAATTATCGTTTTGTTTAGAAAGTAAAAAAGAACTTTTGATTTACCATACAAAACTGTCTGATTGAGATAGTTATTTCGTATGGGAAGGTCAAATTTTATTTTATACTTGTCCAGTTACACCCGTTATAAGGTCGGATGCTGGCCAACCTCATCTTTCAATAAGCTGACCTGACTAATGATTACGCGCAAGCTGAGCGGAGATTGCTCTCGACCGCAATACTGGCAGCTACGAGAACCATCTTTGTTTTACTGATAGAATAGGCGTTATAGTATTTCCAACTCAGTTTTAGAATAAAGGTGTAAAAGTTTCATGTATTTATATTCAAAAACACATTTTAAAAATAATAGCTAGGTGTTGGCAATTTAGTTTAATTACTAAAACTGCTATTTCATTGTGTTTTATATTATTTTAGAAACATGATCTTCGATTAAAAGACATGAAATTTTGTTTACCTTTGTTCTAAAACTGAGTTGCAAATACTATACAGAAAGTCCCAAAGCTCACTGAGGCAACTTCCGCAAGTCTCTGGTCCGTGGTATTAAGTATGTAGGTATGTTATCCTGAATACTGAAAGTGCGGTAGGTCATCATCATCAGTTAGTACATGTATGGAAACAATGCCAAGAAATAAGGCCATATATCTTTTTATGAATATTTTTTTTCTTTCTAATTCTTTATACGTAAAATGCTCCATGATTCGAAAAATATACTTAGTAATTTTTTTTTTTATTAAAAATGGGTTTGCTCTTGACTCCAGTCTAGGTCGGGAACGACTGACGATGGTGCGAGCTCACCCAGAAGATGTCTGTTCACTCTAACTAACATTTCAGTAACTAACTAGTTATAGTACGTTACTATTAGTCGTGGTACGGTATACAAAAAATAACGTTTTTAAAATCCAACAAATACTATCGATCAGCAAAATCTTTGTCGGCAATAAATATCAGCAAAGGCTTTAAGAGGATACATCCAAAAAATATGGGTTCTTAAAAGTAAAAGATCTCAAGAACTATGAAGATTAGGATTTTTATTTTTAGGTATGTTTATCTCGAAGATATAAGCTAACGACCACCAAGACAAAAACACGATTGAATAAAATTTTCTCGATAGAATAAAAATCCAAAGATGGTCTGTTTAAAAAACCAAAACGATTACTATTCCAACACAGTATTTTATAATAAAGTGAAACCTAGATTTAATTCAAGATACTAATATTACCTAATGATTGAGAAAGTTTTTTTTGGATTAGTTTAGTAGTTTTCTTATAATTAAATAAAATCTATTTGGCGTAAGCATCGTTCAATCTACTTTGTACCGGGCGCATCCGTCTCTTTCATGACACTAGAATATAGATAAGCGCTGTCACTTTCTTTTCACTTCAGTCGTCCGTGACCTTTGCCGAGAGCAGACGCGCGCTTCATTGTTTCGGCATCTCCAACTCGTATCAGAATTTTTAATAGCTGTGTTAATAATTAAATTAGTATTGCTGTACATAAAGAAAGAAGTATTTGGTTTTTTATGAGGTTAAGGACATACAGAAACGTGACACAATGGCAAATAAAAGAAATAAACCCGCGCCAGGAAAAAAGCGCGAAATACTAAAAAGAAAACGCAAGCATGCAAGTGCTATGAGAGAAGCAACAAAAAGTAAAAAGTAAGTACCTACGACAACTTTCCTTTTATATTCATCATCAGCCACAACAGTCCACTGCTGGACATGGGCCTCCTCAACAGTTGGGGGTATATACCATACTCACCACGCTTGGCAGGCGGGTTGGTGAGCGCAGTAGGAGTTATAAATTCGCAGGGAACGCTGCTGCCATTCCCTGGATTTATCCTTTAGTCGCCTCTTACGACACCCTCAGGAAGATATGGGGTGATGCTGTTCTAACCCGGCACCACACAGATCTTTTATAAATTATTATTTTATAAATAAATACTGCCTGCGTACTTGAAATATATTGACATGCAGTTTTATAGTACAGGAGCCAAGCGTTGGTAATCGCTTTGGTATAATTATTTACTCACCAATGTCAATTTTATACATATACAGGGTGTAAATGACATCGTAACGAATACTTAGGCGCTTTTCCAATATAAATAAATAAATACTGCCTGCGTACTTGAAAAATGATATTTTTGTATAAATATAATTATTATAAATTATAAATGTTGACATGCATTATTATAGTACAGGGGCCAAGCGTTGGTAATCGCTTTGGTATAAATACTCGCACCAATGTCGATTTTATACATATACAGGGTGTAAATGACATCGTAACGAATACTTCGGCACTTTTCCAATATAGTCATATACTACGGTGTAAATTCATTTCATCACAAACAAATTACTGCAGTCATGACATTGAAGGAAACCCTAATGACACAGAAAAATATGAAGACATGCAACCTTGCTCTTCATTTGATGGCCAAAAAAGGTAAGAAATCTTAGTAGCCGATAATTCTTACAAACAGATAGCAAATAAACAATTTAGTTTTAGTGGGCCATCGTGGTTTTTTTTATAGTACAGGAGCCAAGCGTTGGTAGTAGCTTTGGTATAATTACTCACCAATGTTGATTTTATACGTATACAGGGTGTAAATGATATAGTAATACTTGGGCGCTTTTCCAATATAAATAAATAAATACTGCCTGCATACCTATCGGTCATGTATTATCATGTGTTACGTGTAAATTTTATTTTTCAGATCTGAAATGTCGTCGTCACAAACAAATTACTTCAGTCATGACAAAGGAAACCCCAATGACACAAGAAAATATGTTGACATGCAGTCTTGCTCTTTATTTGATGACCAAGAAAGGTAAGACATCTTGGTAGCCGATCATTCTTACAAACAGATAGCCAATAATAATTAAGTTTTAGTGCTTCATCGTGATTTTTACGCTCCGATATAATATATTATGCAAGCACTCAGTTCTTCCTTTACATTAAAAAAAATAATTTTTATCTATTGATATTGATATCTACCGTGTGTAATCTTTAAAATATATCTTTTTGTTTCAGAACAATCTTGAAAGCTAATGTACATGCCAGAGCCGAAAAGAAGAATGAAGTCGCTAAGCAACATGAATGCTTCCGAAATTTTACTGGATCTTCCACAGCTATGGAAAGTACAATTATATGCGAAGGCTTCAAACTCTCCATCGAAATGCATGGTGTAATTTATGCCAGGTTTATTGCCGATGGAGACAGTAGGACTTATGCAAAGCTATTGGAATCTCGACCATATTCTTCCACCACGGTAGAAAAAATTGGCTGCAGAAATCACATACTGAGAAATCTGTGTACAAAATTGCAGCAATTACAATCCGACACTAAATATTTAAAAACAGAACGAAAGATTCTTACCACTGGCAAAGTTTTGAGCGGGCGCAAATATATTTGCAATTCAATAAAATGGCATAAATCCTCTGGAAACACTAAATCAGAGAGTATTAAATTTTTACACCAAGATATTGCTAATTCAATGCTTCATGCATATGGTTACCATGATGAATGCAATAAATCGATCTGCTCCGAGCAAACAGAGTCAGCAGCAGATATTAAAAACCAATTTAATACACAACTTTTTCAACGAATTCGTTACTTTGTGGGGCACACCGCTTCTCAGGCAAGAAGCTTAATAGAAGACGTTGACAGTAATGTCGTGGAAAGGCTAAATGGCGTTATAGCCAAATTTATTGGAGGAAAACGAATCAATTACGCACTCAAACGTTCGTACCAAGCAAGATGTGCTGGCGCAGTTGTTTCGTTTAACTCTGGTAAATTATTAAATACTGTGCATAAAACTATTCACAATAAAAGTCCTTCAAAACAAATAAAAAAGTTTGAAGAGCAAGTCAAAAAAAGAAGAGAATATAACCAAACACTAAGCAGAAAAAAGAATCGCCAGCTATGCTATAAAAAAATCGATTTTGATTACGGAGAGAATGCTCAAAGACCTGATTTAGATGCGGAGAGCTAAGAGCTAGCAAGAATGTCATTTTTGCAATCTTTAAAAAAAAACAGATGAAGAACGTCGTGCCATTGAACAGCGAACCATTCTCCAAAGCGAAAGCGGGGAATGGCTGGAATTGCGCCGAAATTTGTTAACGGCTTCTAATTTTGGCAAAGTAATTAAGCGAAAAACCACGAACTCGTGTGTTAATATGGTGAAAAACATGTTGTACAAACCAAACATTGATCACGTTGCCTCTATAAGTCATGGGAAGAAGCATGAGAAACAGGCGCTGGAAGAGTTATCTATCCTCATCAATAAAAATATCCAGCCATGTGGTTTATTTATCGATGAAAATTATCCATTTTTAGGGGCAACCCCTGACGGAATTGCCGATGACATGCTTGTTGAAGTAAAGTGCCCTATTGCACCATACAAAACAGGAATAGACACAGCTATTTCCGAGGGCAAAATGCATTTCTGGAAAAAAGATAAAAAAACAGGTGCAATTCATGTTAACCAAAACTCAGATTGGTTCATGCAAGCACAGGGCCAAATGCACATATGCAAATATTCCAAATGTTTATTAGCTGTATGGTACGGCGAGAATAAGCTAAAAATTGAAGTCTTAGAAAAGAATGATCAGTTTTGGAATGAGAAAATGGAGCCAAAATTGCTTTCTTTTTATTTTGATTGTCTTTTACCGCAGCTTGTTGATCCCCGTCACCCAAGAAATTTGAAGATCCGGGATCCTGTTTATGTCAAAATTCAGAAAGCAGGTGAAGGTAAAGAAAATCAAGACCAAGGAGACTCAAATCATCATAATATGTCTGAAAATGTTGAAACTGTAGTTACATTTTCAAAATTTTAATTTATATCTATTCATTATTTTGTTACTATTTTTTTAAACAAATTATAGATGCTTTGTCTAGTATGTATCTAGTTCATCTGAAAAGAAAGTACTTTGATTAATGATAATTATGATAAAAATAAATGAAAATAAAAAAGCATTTATTTCAGATAACATACACCTATATTTCTTACTAAACAAGCAGTCACTACTAATAATAAAAATATTTAGAAGTCAAAAATAGTTTCATTCAGCTACTGCCCTATCTAGCTGCCCTTCTCCGTCGCGCTTAGCCGTCACCCCTCACCGTCGTCCTTCGCTGTCGCCCTTTGCCGTCGCCTCTCGCCGTCGCCCTTCGCTGTCGCCTCTCGCCGTCGCCTCTTGCCGTCACCCTTCGCCGTCGCCCCTCACCGTCGCCCCTCGACGTCGCCCCTCACCGTCGCCCCTCGACGTCGCCCTTCGCCGTCACCCTTCGCCGTCGCCTCTCGCTGTCGCCCTTCGCCGTCGCCCTTCGCTGTCGCTTCTCGCCGTCGCCCTTCGCCGTCGCCCCTCACCGTCGCCCTTCAACGTCGCCCCTCGCCGTCACCCTTCGCCGTCGCCTCTCGCTGTCGCCCTTCGCCGTCGCCCTTCGCTGTCGCTTCTCGCCGTCGCCCTTCGCCGTTGCCCCTCGCCGTCGCCTTTCGCCCTCACCAGTCGCTGTCGCCCTTCGCCGTCGCCTCTCGCCGTCGCCCCTCGCCGTCGCCCCTCGCCGTCGCCCCTCGCCGTCGCCCCTCGCCGTCGCCCCTCGCCGTCGCCCCTCGCCGTCGCCCCTCGCCGTCGCCCCTCGCCGTCGCCCCTCGCCGTCGCCCCTCGCCGTCGCCCCTTACCGTCTCTCTGTCACTGTCTCACTCGATGAAACAATTTCACTGACCGCCTTACTCTCGGACTATGTCGGGTGTAAATGTCATCGTAACAAATACTTGGGGGTGGTAAATTAGACCATGATTCTGAGTAGATTAGATACCAAGAAATATGTATAAGATCGACATTGGTGAGTAATTATACCAAAGCGATTACCAACGCTTGGCTCCTGTACCATAAAACTACAGGTTAACATATTTAAAGTACGCAGGCAGTTCTTATTAATAAAATAATGTCATTTACACCCTTATTTAAGGAAGTAGTTTTTTATACAGTGCTTTATGGTAAAAATCTTTTCAACTCGGACCACGAATTCAGTTTTCTTTCTTATCTTATTTTTATAATTAAAGAAAATGTTTGTTATGTCACTATTATTTTACTCACTTACGAATACTTAGTAAGTACTACTTACCTTTATTTAGCTGTAACTGACAGTTTAGCATTGGTTGTACCTATTTTATAAGTAAAAGAACAACCTTGACTGCCGTGCATAATTTAAATTTCGCGCGCGTTTACGCTACGTAAACGCATAGAGGGGGGCGCCCCGCAAACGAGACTGGCTCCGCCCATTACGAATCGGATAATTTTGGATGTATCCTCTTAAAGCGGTATCCTATTGTAGTGATCTTAGTCTATCGTGTAACTAGGAAGTCTTTGGGGACTAGTGATAGTCACTAAATTCATACTTTAAGTTGCATCCGTCCGTGGGAATGAAATCAAACCTACGACGACCACTATTTCGAGAGCCCGAGGCTCAGACCCCTAGACCACAGACTGAGGTAGTTAAGGCGTATATAACCGGCAAATTAGCAATAGATTTCAAGATATACCTACCTACAATTTTTGCATAGAGTGCCGTTGAAATACCACTAAAAGAAGCGCGCGATAAGGACGATTACGACCCTGGGGTCTGACCGGGACAAAAATGTGCGCAAAAGACGCAAAAAAATATTTTTGCGAAGGAACCGTTTTTTTTTCTGTTAAAAAGAGCATCACTTCCGAATATTTAGCTAATTTATGAAATACAGTATTTTCAAAAGTTGTTATTGTAGACATTAAACTAATTCCTAAAAAACGTATTTTTTTCAGATTTTAGATTCGTTTAAGAGCAAGAAGCTTTCAAAACCAACCATTTGCGCGCTGTATTCCCCTTAAATGTGGCAATGGAAAGGCAACACCTCGCTCTCTCAGCCGGTAATCTTCTTGTCAAGCCTCACACGAAAGCAGGTGCTGTTCCAATTTTGCCACAAAAATGTTTTGACCTATGCCCTCTGCTTTGATAATCACTTATAATCACGGGAAATTCTTCATACTTAAGTTATAATGCTATAATATGAATATGAGTGACCGGTGACACGATCCAGTGGTCTGACCCTTGGGCTCTTGATCCTGTGGTCGTAGATTGGATTTTTTTGTTGGAAGTTAACGTTACTAGTATGCATAATTTTAACTTTTACAAACCTTTCCCATATGTGTATGGGAAAGGATGCGAAAAGCAACAAACTGAAGTATTATCCTAGAGAAATTATATGTTTTTTAATTTTTGTAGCACCGTATAAGCGTTCACATTCTATCATCCATGATAATATTTACAAACATGATTGCACTTACAAATGTTCCAATGGCTTATTCAATTGAATCAACAGTTATTTTATAAGGTTGCTGGCACTCTGTCTACCCCGTAAGGGATAAAGACGCTGTATATCTTACCGGCATGTCAGTCTTATTTTCACGCGCTAAGGTTCCGTGACATTTGCATGTCCCGAACATCTCTTATGTTTTAAACTTAGAACGTTTAAACGATACACAATGAATTAATGTAATTACACGTTAGTAAAGTGACCTCTTAAATAACGTTAAATAATCACACTTAAATTTAAATTTGCCTACACGTCATCCATTTAGTATATTGTGCAATAGTGATTGATAGGTATAGTTCACTAGTGAAAACGTATATAAACTTATTAAAGCTCTAACAGTTCGTCTTAAAAATCATAAAATTTCCAGTTCGTAAGGATAAATTTCATATATTCCGGGTACTAATAGAAAAAAAAACATTATTTTATCATAAAACGACCTTAATTTAGTAAAAACGTGGTTTGATTTAATCAACTAAATTAGTTTTAGTTAGTTTTTATCATGCCCTGAGCACGTTCGATCGAGATTTTTCGAGATTAGTATACTCGTAAAATATATTAAAAAGTTAAAGGTTAAGAATTAAAAAAGTCATCTTGTTTTGGCAATATTTCGGATCATATACATACATATAATCACGCCTTTATTCCTAATAGGTTGGGCAGAGCGTAAACGACCTAAATAAAAGTCGTACTGCCACGTCTGACAAAGTTTTGAGTCATTTAGTCAGTTATTTAAGATAGATTTGTAAGGCTCGTATTTATGAAGCGATTTCAAAATTGAGACCAATATTAAGTATGGATTTGACAGTCCTGTTTGTACTGAAGTGACATTTCTAATACGAACTTAAACTGGCTGTCACTCATGAGAGCTGATTATAGATACGACCCTTAGTATATTGCTGTAGGGACGATGGTTGATGGTTTCAATATACTGAAACCATCGGATCCCTTAGCTGGTTTTTACAGCATGCCCGGGAGGAAATGCAGGTGGCACATTCTATGTTTTTCTTTCGCTCCCAGGAAAATCTTCTCTCTGCGAAATTCCAAAGAGACTCTGAACATCACACACGACATAACTTACTCTCAGGGTGATGTGAATCATAAAGATTATTAATACGATTGGGTTGGCTGGAAGTGATCTCTTCATAGAGATAAGTTCGCCATTGCACTACGTTTGTAAATAACATTTCTTTTGTGTTTATGCAATAAAGGATGTATATTATATAAGTATTAAACATATGTATGAAATTAATAAAATAAAAAATATATTTCGTATAAAATTGACGACGAGCCAATTGATTTACTATGAGTGCAAATTCGTTTCCTACATCCTGTATAATAATAGATAATGCGATAGTCGCTTGGTCCCTTTACCTTGGCCTTCTGCAGGCCATTAGGCCTTCCTATTACATGACAACATACATACATACATATAATCACGCCTTTATCCGTAATGGGGTAGGCAGAGCGTAAACGACCTAAACAAAGGTCGTTACGCCACGTCTGACAAAGTTTTGAGGGTTATTTTACGATAGATTTGTAGGTATATTGCTATAGTGACAGGTTGTCAGCCCATCGCCTAAATTACAATATACTGAAACCCTCGGATCCCTTAGCTGGTTTTTACAGCATGCCCGGGAGGAAATGCAGCTGGCACATTATATGTTTTTCTCTAGCTCCCAGGCCAGCATGGAAGAAAGATATATGACAATGTGTGTGTATACCAGGGGTGGCCAAGACGTCGACCGCTGCAACAAATTCGGTAGCCCGCAGACATATTCCTCTTATAGGCAATTGTTCAAACCGGCATATTTTTCCAAACAAGAGCATACAAAAGTTTTATTTTTAAAACTAATGCACAAAGGCAAGTTTCCATTGTATGTCTAAGACTCGTATTTATACATACTTGAGACCAATATTAAGTGTGGATTTGACAGCCCTGTTTGTACTGAAATGACATTTCTGATACGAACTCAAGCTCGCTGTCACTCATGAGAGCTGATTATAACTACAGCTATATGAGAAGTTACTCGTTTCTGTTTGACAAATGAGCAGATAGATTGTATAACACGTCAAGCATCCACAAGAAAAAGCATTGGTAAGCCAAAAATATCCAATTTATTATGATTTTTGGGACTTGATTTGATTTGAAAAAAAAAATATGATTGTGGTGGACCCCAAGGAGATAGATGCTGATGGTGAAATGTAGACCGCATGCATACACAGTTTGGCCACTCCTGGTACATACCTAAGTGTGTACGTACATTACGATGATAATGTCATCAATCAGAATGTCCCCATTGCAATGAGATCTCTCCCGATTGTCAAAGTCGATTGTTTTTGTAGAGATGATGGCGCCGCCGCCAGGAAGTGGAAAACAAAGGGCCGCAAATGGGTGCAGCTTGACACTTCGTGGTGATGCAGCGAGATGCATCCATCCCATTGTAGTGACACGATTTCATTCAGCAGCGTCGTGCCGCCGTACCGCCCGCCGCCGTGTCGCATAGCGTCGCTTCCCGGGATATAGACATATAAAATAAGATATAATATAGTGAGCAGCTTTTTTACAAAGTACCGCTAGTGTAAAGCCTTTGGGGTAAATAATCGCTTACAAGTTTGGTTTTAAAAAATGAACTTACAGTACGTACGATGTACCATAAATATTACACATCGGCTAAGTTCGAATTCGTAGAGCATTATTTCTGACTGACAAACGTTTCCTTCCAAGAGTTAATGTGCAATAATAACGGCCCCTTATGTCGTACATACATATGGGGTGTAAAGGACAACGTCCCGCAAACTGAACAACTATCATCAGGACATTATTACAGAAAGTGAAAAAAAAATGCTTTTTCATACAAACTGTCCGGTCAAGGTGCTCATTTTGTATGGGGAGGTCAAATTATTTTTTCGTCTTCTGAAAGAATTTCCCGGTGATAGTTATTCAGTTTCGTTGACTGAGCAACCCCAACAAAAATCAGTTTGCGGGACGCTGTCCCTTACACCCGGTATTGGAAGATTTAATAGTAAAATTATTAAATCATCAATAATACCACATCCTGGAGACCACAGTAGTTTTACAGCAAAAGAGGTACCAATTAATTGTAGAATGCCATTTTTCAATGAAATCACTTATATTATTTAAACGCTTGTTTAAAGGAGTCTAGTAATGATCAGCGCCAGCGGGCCTGTAGTAGAAACACCTAAATAGCTTCCTCGTCAGAAGATCGATTGCTACCTACAATCTAATGTCAACAATATGTAATATGGGGTGTAAAGGACAGGTTCCGCGAACTGTTAAGGTGATTCCTGCCGGCAAATGGTTGTTTTTAAGGGCTTATTTCTCCTAAACGAATCATGGGAAAATTCAAGAAATTAGTTCATGACCTGTAATTGCAATATTAAAATTCATCTAGTTCCTAATTAAATCCTTATACTAAAAAAACTGGAAGATTAAGTACTTCCAGTTTTTGTTGCAGCAGTTTTTATCAGTAAATTTAATATTCATTCTCAACTATTAGGAGCGCTTTCACGGTTCCTTCGGGAAAATATCCGTATTATTATTATTTTAATCGCGACATGGCTTTTTTTAATCCTACTCGTAGTTTTTATGGAATTAGCGCGCGCAGATTTGAACGATATTCTAATGCATTACGGGCGATGGTTGCATATCTTGAAATCTACCTGCTCATCTGCCGTTGGGATACACCTTAACTAGAGGTTGCTCATTCGACGAAACTGGAAATAAAAATGTATATTCTGGCTTCTCCAACAACATCCCTCTCTTACCTACTTCTTGTCGGGAGATTCAGTCAAATCAACGTTTTAGTTGCAATATTTGTTCAGCAATGTAAAAAAAACGGGAAGCTGTCCCTTACACCCCTTATATACAAACTGATAGGGGTTACTCAGTCAACGAAACTGAACAACTTTCTCTAGGAAATTCTTTCAGGAGATGTTTTCTTTTTACTTTCCGATATAAAATGACCACCTCGATCAGACAGTTTGTAGGGAAAAGCAAAAAAAAAATACATTTCCTGAAAGAATTTTCTGGTGATAATTTCATTGACTGACTAACCCCTATCTGTTTGCTGTCCTTTACGTTCCGTATTGGCACAAAAGCGCAAATAAGTAATCTGTGTGGAATTGGTATGTAAATTGTAGGTCGCTAAGCTATCGAAGTCAGGTACTTTTACTTTGAAACTCCCGACAATTTTACATAGTGAAGTGCCTAAAGAAGTAAGATAGGGAGTAACATACATACATACATACATACATACATGCCTTTATCCCTAATGGGGTGGGCAGAGCGTCAACAACCTAAACAAAGGTTGTTCCGCCACGTCTTACAAAGTTTTGAGGGTTATTTAAGATATATTTCAATATGCTGTAGTGACCGGTTGTCAGCCTATCGACTAAATTGCTATATACAGAAACCCGCAGATCCCTTAGCTGTTTTTTACAGCATGCCCGAGAGGATATGCAGCTCGCACATTCAACTTCTTTCAGGCCAGCATGGAAATAAGGCAGTCCAGGAAGAAAGTTGATGTTGTTTTTATTATGCAATAGATATATAAATTCAGCCTATTGATTAATTATTTGTTTGCATCCATATAATATAAAATAAAAATAACATTGTGAGTGCTAAATCCCTCAAAAATATTGTATAAATGTTCAGTCATACCATACCCGACTTCAGTGGGATAGTAACTATAGGCAATTGTCAAGCGTCCATCTGCAAGATTGCAAGCATCCCTTCGCTCGCAGTGGTGGCGCGCAGCTTCAGTTTTAAAAGGCTGCGCAGGCGCATGTGGTCGCAGTTCGCGCAGCCGCGCAAGCACTCCGTACGCACACGGTGAGTTGCACAAGGTTTAGTTCAAAATTTGAAAATTATTCGGTGCCAATTTTGTGACTGGAAGATGTAAAAGTGATGAAACTCCAGTGATTTTTGGATTTCGTTATTTTTTCTTGGGATTAACTAACACTAATATCACAATTTTTGCATAAGTACCAGAAAACATTATTCATAAAAGATTTTTAAAACTAACTTGTAAAACAATTTAAAACAGAACTTAAATACAATTAAAATAAAACATAATTATTATCCTACGTAAAAAATGTAATGTGCATGAAATGGGCTGCCCAAGCGGTTATTTAACGTCCGCCCGCCCGCCCTAATAAGCACGCTTTGCGAATTTAATTCTTATAATTTATTTTATTCTAATTCTCTTTTAATATTAAAATGGTGTTGATTCGTGTAAAACTATTTTAAGTACTTACTTTAAAATGAACCCGATCTCTGTTCTGTCTGTCTGTTAATAGCGATGACCCTAAATTTACAATAATGGGCGCCAATTCGGCACAGACACGACTCAACTAAATTTCATCTAAAATGATTACCGTCCCTTTCTGTTCCCTATGATCATATATGACTGTTATAGACTTATATTAGTTAAGTCGTGTAGTTTGCAACATCGAATTGCCCTCATAATATCTCAATGCTCTCCCTAGCACTAAAATTGTATAAAAGTATTATTACCAAGATAAAAATAGTAAAGGACCTTAAAATTATAAGTAGAACTATTCAAAATAGAGTTTCCGAAAGCTGCTTTGATTCCCATCTTTAAGCAACTTTAAGTGACAGGACTCCTGTCCTTCGACTCGTGTCACAGGACTAAATTCCTTTTTAATTTTTCAACCTTAGTTTTCAATTTAATGAATGGTTCCATGCTCTAAAATAGCTTCAGCAATTTTTATAAATTCATTGATTGATCGCATTCTTCCATGCTGGACTGAGAGCGAAAGAAAAACATAGAATGTGCCAGCTGCATTTCCTCGGCATGCTGTTAAACTAGCTAAGGGATCCGAGGGTTTTAGTATATTTCAATTTAGACGATGGTCTACACCTACAAATCCATCTTAAATAACCCTCAAAACTTTGCCAGACGTGGCGGAACGACCTTTTTATAGGTCGTTTAAGGTATACCTACCCCATTAAGGATAAAGGTGTGATTATATGTATGTATGTATCGTATCGTACTGTGGCACAATAAAAATGCATACTTACATGGGCACATGTATAATCTTTTAAAGGAATGAATAAGAAAAATTCAAGTAAATCTTTTGCGCCTAACCAATCTAACAATAATGTGAGAAGTAGCTACATTGTAACGAGTAATAGGTACTCGTGTACATTCATTTCTTTTGCCGTTCATTCATTAATTGTCAACTCTCAGCGTTACATACTTACAACCATTCCGGAAACCGTTGTCACAAAGGATTTATTCCCGGGACTGAATATCTTTCAAAGTTGTTCAGTTAGCAACCATCATGGAGCAACCACTCTAGTGTCTGTGGGACAAAGTAGATGTTTTTCAATTTATCACTTTGTGAGGTTTTCCCCAGTTTTGTTAGGACATTGCAGGCTTAATCACCTGGTTGTCTGAAGAAAAAGGGTTCCGTGCTTCGGAGGGCACATCTGTCTTTGATAGTGGTCGTTACTCAGACCATGTCAGAGGCCTAATAGCTGTGCTACTAGGCAGTAGGCGTTTGACTCGAGAATCCATTCGCTAAAAAGAATAAGATGAGTAACTGATGAGAGGATCAAAATAAGTACGTCTATAGTAGATACTACGATAGAATATTGACTTGGTATAGAACGTTCGTGTTTTTGATCGAATCTGCTGAGTATTTGTTTAATCTGAAAATATAACAATATATATTTTTATGGCATTACTAATATCTCAATAATCATAACATAATAATATTACAATATAATATATTTGATCTAAGATAGATATTAATCATCTATCGATCAATCTTACACGAGCTTCAAATGTCGCCAACTTTGGGAGTAATGTATAATCTCACAAAATCACCTGTTATTTTTACCCGACTTCGCAACGCAAAGAAGGGTAATGTGTTTATCAGTCTATGTATGTATGTTTGTTCCTTTGTGTCAAACGCGTGGGCCGATTATTGTGAAACTTACGTCAATCTATTCATAATAATCTTGCGAGTAATATATCGACAAGCAGACGCCACTTTGTAAAAATGAAAAAAAATTAAGACGACAATACTATGCCGAGTGGGGTATAATTGAATAGGTATTTGAATATCAGTTTTAGGTTTCTTACATCAGTTTTCGTTTTGAATGACCCTTTAGATTAGATTGTACTTACAACTATTTAAAGTTTAAACTTTCTACGCAGTTGGGTTTCTTGAACATTTAAAATTATTATCATGAGAAAACGGACGACAACAATTCTAATCAAGATATGTATGTATGTGTTCTCAAGGAATACCTATGCGGCTTAGGCTCGTATTTGTAAAGCTATCTCAAGATTGAGAGCAATACGAGTACTAAGAATGGATTTGACAAGCCGTTTGTACTGAAATTATATTTACGGGCCTTATTATAAGAGAAGATTGGGGAACAGAGATTTAACCCGACTGTCAAGGATGGGTTATGTCTTTCGCGCGTATCTTGTATATATATATATACTTTATTGCATAAACACAAAAGAAATGTAATTTACAAATATAGTGTGCAAGGGCGAACTTATCTCTATGAAGAGATCTCTTCCAGCCAACCCAATGGTAGTAAGAGAAAGTGAATCATTTTGAGGGGACAAGAAAATACAACATTACCAGAGACTAGTAAAACAAAAAAATAAAAATACTTACGAGTACATACCTATACATAGAATAAATACCTACCGTATATTACTATCTTTAATAAACATACATATATACTGAACAATATATTGATACATACATATACGAATAAACTACATAAATACATACATCAAAATTGTTCAGATAAGAAGTGCTCTTTTAATCTTTTCTTAAAGACATTCACTGAGGGACTTTCTTGAATTGTCTTAGGCAGTTTATTCCACAGTTTTAATCAGTGTAAGGAATGCATATGCCGTCATAATATGTATGTATGCTTCGATATTTCTGTATTACCTCGTATCTCTGAAACGGCTGGAACAGGGTACATACATTCAATTGGTCTCAAGCACGCGAGTGTTATTAGATAGGTGTAATTTTTCAAAATTCAAAATGGGGGTTTTTTTCGACTGAACCTGTCGAGCACCAATCTAAAGGTAATAAAAACAGATTACAAAAAATATATTATTATCAATAATTATTATATGTTAATTATCAATTCATTTTTTATAGGTACTATAGTCGGGTTGTTCTAATTCTTTTTAAAAATACTTGTTTCATAATTCGTGGCGCGTACTTTTCTATCTACGAGTTAGGTTCATGTCCACAGCTCACTAGTCACTACGTATTAATGAAATATTGATAGGATAAATATAAAATAGATTTAGTAAACCTAGTCACTACGTCATGTAGCTTGAACTCCTCTCCAGAACGACAGTAGATACATATTTTTTTCAATGACGACATCCACTCATGGTTGCGTTGCGGAAGGGTCGCGGGTTCAAATTCCTGGCGACCACAAATTTATAAAAATTGACGTGGTGAGGTTAGTGGTTAGGTTTAGGCTCTCATCACCGTCATCACCGTCATCAACGTCATCTCCAGGCATTGCACGGTGTGTGTGACCTGCGCCCGCGATCAAATTAACCCGCGTTTGCTAAACCCCCCCCCCTGGCGTTTATATTTGTACATCTCAGTATTAAATGTTCCAATTATATATGGCAATCTATAATTATTCCATAGAATCTATGATGGAGAATAAATTACTTATACCTTTTAAAAAAACTTTTTTCTGCTTTTGTTTGTTATGAGATTATCGAAATAAGTTATTTATTATTCATACAGTAGTGTTCGTATTTAGTTTTGTTTCTTAATTGACTTTAAAAGCTTTTTTACACAAAGAAAATATTTAAGACCTAATAGGTACTACATAAGTGTATAATAAATATTATCGAAGCTCAAATGTTCAAAACCTATGTTAGTTTATTTAACGTTGAGTTAGCGATACCAACGTGTTTTGCGGCTCGTAAATAGCTTCTTCTTTGCAAATTAGCAGAGGTTCTAATTTCGGAACCGCAGACTGTAACCTTGCTACAAACATATGTTTTGCGGTCGACTGTTTTTAAATTTCTAGAGAAAAAGCAGTTTATGGGCTGCAAAATAAGTTGGTATCGATAACTCAATGTTAAATGAACGAACTGTACATAAACTATTTGGTCTAATCGGTGATTTTACAGCGAATGTAAAAACAAAACATGAAGGAAAATGCACCACATATCCAAAGGTACTTAAAATACCGCAAATGTAGATGCTATCGTAAAACAAACCATTACCTAATGCTCTCAGAGATGATCCTGTATTCAGAGCTTGTGGTTTGCAACAAACTTCCATAGTTTACAGTAAACAATAATGGTCACATGCAATATACAAGGCTGTTTGTTTACTCGCAATACGCGACTGACTTACCACGGGAACTCACTCACCCGCTTTTCGAAACTGCAGATCCTTATCGAACGTACTACAATTAACTTGCAAGATAATATTGGACCCTTCAAGGACATATGTTGCTCGTGAGATCTTTCGGTTTCTTCATTGGATTTTAATCCGGTTAGAAATATTGTTGCCTTTAGGCATTCTTCTAATATATTTTTTACGTTTTTATGAAATTTGCCTGGCGAGACGGAACACATACATATTACATTTATTTCGTCATTCATTAGGTCGTTACATCAAAAATAATGAAAATCTATAATTTTTCAACCAGTTTTTATAAAATTCATAATATTGAAGAGAACTTCTTATATTTCATAATTTCGTATTACAATAGGGGAAAATCCCTATTCTTGGAGGGCACAACTTAACTAAATCTCCATTAAAATTATTGCCGCCCCTTTCTGTTCTCTCATGATAGAAAATGACAGGACTAGGCTTAAATTAGAAGTCGTAATTTAAGCAACTCGAATTGCTAATAATCTTTAATTTTATTGAATCTTAGGAAATACATTTCGTTTGTTACTTAGATGAGAATGAAAACTGATAGTACCATACAGCCTCAAGTAATATGTTGGTCACGCTTTCCCAGTGGTTCCTGGCATTTTCAGAAAGGCTTTGCTATGGAAATAAGATGTCCTGGGGCTCTCATTGTGGACCAGAGGCTAATAACTTCGCCCCACTTTGCACTAATTGTAAGTCACCCATATTACGATGACTACTTGTTAAGTTGTGGTATTTGTAGTAAATGTCAGGAAACGAAAAGCCCTTGTTGTTTGTTATTAGGGATAAAGGCTTGACTATATGTATGTATGTTTCTTGACGGATGCGAAGCGATACTGTACCTTTCGTCTACTCAACAGCCTCCCTGCATGCTGCGGCGATAAGGCCGCGATGAGCATTTTTTATCACATATAATATCTGTCAAGATAATTGTATGGAAAGACAGATCTACCATAGGTACATATCACTCGTACTTGTCGAAAGTTGTGCGCGGAATCTTCCGTAGGTCTGTTTTGTTTCGGCCTTCGGTAACGCGCTTCAGAGAGGCACATTTTTTTTATAGTTAGGTACATAGCAAACCACATGCAAAATCTCATCTCGATCGAATCAACTTTCTTAATGTTCATTAATTTTTATTTATAAAAATTATATCTCCTTTGCGGGTGGAATTGTCAAAAACGCAAAAACACGTGTCCTTTATAAGAAGTTTCTTGCTTTAAAAACATCGTAATTAAAAAAAAAAACACTTTAAAATTATCAAAATTGCTGATACAAGTGTTTATTTGTTTTTAATCATTAGTCTAACTACAAAATTGGAAGATCCTCAATTAAAAAAGAAATTCATACCAAAAAGGCAGCCATTTTGTATAGGAACCAGCCGCGGAGGAGTTAGTTCCTATCAAAAACTTAAAGCTATGTACCTAACTAGTTCCTGGAAAAAACTTGGTGCTTTTCTGACTGCGGTTTCAAACAACAAGCTGAAACTCTTTCTACCCGAATGTCCTGTCTTTTGATGTATCCTCTTAAATATTGTTGTGTATTGTCTTTATTTATTTTATTTAATAACATAAAAAAATAATTTATGTAACCCTTTTTTCTTCTTTTTTGTATATAATATTCCAGTTTTTATTCCTGAGTATCCTAATTCCTTGCTTAAAGATGATTTAATTGTGTGTAACGCGTTTCGTTTCCTAACCTTTAAACAACATGATAATGGCATAAAGTTGAACTATTGCCAAGAAAAAAAAAACTCGCCTACTATGAACTATAATAGTAGGCGAGTTTTTTTTTTTTTAATTGATTTGTTTTTGTTTCAGGTTTAGTTTAAGAGCCATTTAGCAGCACCAACACCATGCGGCGTTTGATCACGTTTACAAGTGAGTGAAACTATGTTACCTATTAAAATAATACTAAACATAAAATTATGTTTTAGGTGATGGTCTGACAACCTGTCGCTCACTACAACCCTAAAAACTTATCAAACGTGAAACTTACGACTTCACGACTCTATATTTTTAATCTAAGTAAGTCATCTAATAGATGATGAGAGATTGAATTAATTTAATTACAAGTCATCTCGTCATGATTATGCCTGTCTAGATGTCCAGTAACCACGTCACTTTGACAGAATTATGCTTAACTGTTGTACCTATTTCTGTCTCTACTTTATTCATAGAAAGTGATAGGACCAGACTAATATTATAAAGAGAAAAGATTTGTATTTTGTGTGTGTGTGTGTGTGTGTATGTTTGTAACGAAAAAACTCAAAAATTTCTGGACCGATTTCAAAAACTCTTTCCTCATTAGAAAGCTACGTTCATCTTGAGTAATATAGGCTACTTATTACCGCGGGGAAATACATCATTCCTATGGGAAACCTTATTTAGCAGCGAGTGACACCACTGACAAAAAGCTAGTCTGCAATATAAACGGCGACATTATAAGCAGTATAGCTCTACGAACAAGGAATGTATAGATAGACACAAAACTCTTTGCACTTGTTACCATTTGTTACTAAACATTTAATGGGTAACTAAACATTTACTGGGTAGAATAAGAAATTTAAGAGATGAATGGCATCCAAATAAAATATTTTCCCCTTCTTACTCAGATTTGAATATTCTTACATCATGTGACCAATTTGTGAGCTTGTACAAAATGAAATAATACTAAGATGCTTGGGGGCTCCTGCTGTGCCCTAATGAAGGAACAAACCTCGCCTTGTTGCTGAATGTAGCTCATTTAGGACTCGCAGGTTGTTTAGTCTCGTACAATGAAGAGCCTAGCCATGAATCAAAATAATGGTGTGCATTTTATCTAATAATAATAAACTTTGGTGCTTTTTTAAAACTGAAATTAAAATATATCTGTCACTTGCAAAATAATAAGATTGTTTAATCATTTCAATTTTATCCGCCATATTATATGGCGGCGGATAAAAAATACAGATGACGCATTAAACCACCGAGAATAGATCTCCTGTCAGTTCCAATGTTTTTAGTCAGAATGTGACAAAAAGATTTTAATTTTAGGTTTAGTCGACAAATCTAGAATCAAGCCCAATATTAGCGAAAGTTTGGATGTTCATTACTCAATCACTCTTCAAATTGAACTGGATGAAACTACGCACATATATTTAGATTTTGCAATAAGATAAGTTTTTCATCGCGGGGAAACCTTAATTTCAAAACTTATTTAACACAGGTGAAACCGCGGGCGGAAATCTAGTTTTGAATAAATAAAAAATAATTAAAAGAAGCGAGAAGCTGTTAACAACCCATATGCATACATACATACACACATATAAACAAAAGTCGTTCAGCCACGTCTGACAAAGTTTTGAGGGTTATTTAAGATGGATTTGTACGTATATTGTTGAAGCTCATCGCCTAAATTACAATAAACTGAAACCCTCGGACCCCTTAGCTGGTTTTTACGGCATGCTCGGTAGAAAATTTATTCTATGTTATTCTCTCACACCCAGTCCAGCATGGAAGTATATGCATGTTGTATAAAATATGGCATAAAAAGGTGACAATGGTTTTGTTTCAAGAACGCGGTTGTCGACTTACCCCACATCGCGATGAGACACGCCATTAGCAACTGTAGATAGGGATATAGGTATCAAAGACCTATTATCGATAGACACTGCAGGAATATTTGTTGATTTTGATTCTAGGGCATATATTTATGAAACTATCTCAAAATTGAGAGCAATATTAAGTGCAGATTTGTCATTTTTGTACTAAATAGTAATAATATTTTCTGATACAAACTCAAACTCACTTTCGTCCCTCTCATGAGCTGATTTAGTACGATTGTCAAACTTTAAGGTGTCCGCAGTCGCTTTCCTAAATTAGAAATAGGTAGAAAACAGCAAATTTTCAAAGGGAGACTTCTTATTCTTAGGTACATAACAGTAGACGTATTTAGTACAGAGCGCGTCATGAAACTAGGTGGGGCTGGGGCATTAATAAATAAATTACAAAATCAAAATTGGCGTTCCATTCCTCGATTAGAATCTGCCTGACCTAAGCTGTCCTGATTCAACCTGAATATTTTGTTTATTTGAAAACTATGTATTCTGTGACCATGAATGACTGAGGCTTATTGGCGGTTTATCCTAACAAGGGTCGGTTGTCGACTGGAGTGATAATTAAAAGTTACATGGAACACCGAGTCCGTAGTAACTGCTTCCGTGGTCTAGAGGTCTGATTCATGGGCTTCCGATCCAGAAGTTATGGGTCGATTCCCAGGAAGGGTGTTCCCTAGGAAGGGTATTTACCCCATTTTCATTACGACATTGCAGGCCAATTGCATAAAAGTAAAAAGATTCCGTGCTTCGTAGGGCATGTTAAGCCGTCGGTCTCGGTAGCTGTTCTTATAGTGGTCGTCACACACCATGTCCGAGCTGTGCTGTCAGGCGGCTTAAAAACTCGGAGCCAAGTTTCATCGGGTCGATTGACTCGATACCCACACGACAAGAAGTAGTCCGTAGGTGATAGGTCTTTGGTCTCTGGCTATCTAATTAGCCGTCGCTATAGATCAGTGCGTATGTCGACACTAGAGATGAGAATATACAAGTGAGCGTCTCTCGGGATGGGAACCAGCCTGACGCAACGTGCCGCCCGCCCCCGCCCCCGCCCGCCTGCAGGCCACCGCCATTGTCGACAAACACTAACTATGAGGGCGATTCGGCGTTGCAAATGTTACAAGATCGCGGCATAAGCTGAGTGGGTCCTTTTATTATGACATTGACACATTCCGGTAGAATTAACTGTTTATTTATACCTTAATTTGTTTTTTACTTGCGTTTGTTCTGATTTAAAAAACCCTTAAAACTTTGTCAGACGTGGCGAAACGACCTTTGTTTAGATCGTTTACGCTCTGCCGACCCCATTAGGGATAAAGGCGTGATTATATATATGTATGTATTGTTCTGATTTTGTTTAAATGTTATTTACTGTGTTGTGTTTGTGACGTCATGAATAATAAATGTTTCTATTCTCTTCGAATTACACGACCTAACTGATAAAATATAGTCCATACCTGTCATAATTTATATAATAATCCTGGCAATGATTTTAGTTGAGATTTAGGCCCGTATTTAAAAATCAGCTCTCAAGAGTGACAGCGAGTTTGTAACAGAAATATCATTTCAAAACAAAACACAAATTATGTAAAAATACGAAGTTAAACGATCAGTCCATAAAAATATTAGAGTTGCGCGGATTGTTTTCAATATTGAATGTCAATAAAGACTTAGCGACCGCAATGTAAAACGTACTGAGAGCAAACCGTTCGCAAATTAAAAGCTATGCTAGTTAGTAATGTGCACTATCCCGCTTTCTGCTTGTACAATTTCTATACCCAAAGGTTGCCTGGTAGAAATTGCTGCTTTAGCAATAAGGTCGCCTATATTGTGCTGTCACGTTTGTTCCTTTTTATTTCTGTTGTATGTGTTTCTTTGTGCAATAAAGAATTCTGTATTGTATTGTAGTTTCAAAGCAAAAGAATCTAAAATTACATCGCGTTGACATGATACATAAACATGATACATACATACATAAAATCACGCCTTTATCCCTTACGGGGTAGGCAGAGCGTCAAACTCCTCGTAAAAGGTGCTTTCGCCACGTCTGACAAAAATTGAGGGCAATTTTAGATTGTAATGTGTATTGCTATAGTGACAGGTTGTCAGCCCATCGCCTAAATTACAATACTCTGTAACCCTCGAGTCCCTTTTGCTGACTTCTACAGCATGCCCGGGAGGAAGGGCAGCTGGAACATTCTATGTTTTTCTATCTCTCCCAGTCCAGCATGGAAGATTCCAGCATGGAAGATACATGATAAAACATGATACTTTGATAGTAAATTACTCCTATATACAAACCAACAGTCTGTAAACAAGAAAACTGCAAATTATGATCGAACCGAAATACGCCAGTCATTTGGCATAATTAGTTTATTACATTACAGGTCGACCTCAATGTTTGCCGGGTCGGTAGGTTACCTACATAAATCAAAATAGGAATCGAAATAATTCGGAAACCAGTTAACTATTTCAATATTTACGGTTAAATAGTGGGGGCAAATTCGTATGCGTACAAAATCTCTAAATCTTGACTTAAATCGATACATGTCATTTTTGTCGTGAGAGAACAGAAAGGAACGTTTTTTTTAGTCAAGATATATTTAAGTTGAGTCACAATAACGGTACCAATAACATCCCAATATATATATTTTTTTAAATGAGCTAGGTGACTAAATAAATCTAGGTAGGTATAGCCTGACTGCCTGACCACTGACTTAAAAGGCATCTTATCTTATCTTATTTAGCCGTTAGTGTCCCACTGCTGGGCAAAGGCATAAAGAGTGAAATATAGAGAAAGGATAAGATCATAATGGACTTCTTAAAAGCCCTTCTCTATAGTACCTCTATGACAGGTATTTTTAGTTTGTGGTCAGGTCTATAAGTATTTCCAACTCAGTTTTAGAATAAAGATAAACAAAATTTCATGTCTTTTTATTCAAATACACATTACAGAAATAAATTATACGTATTGACAAATTAGTTAAATTATTGAATAGCCTAAAACTTATTTTAGAAACAAGATCTTCGACTTTGTTTACTTTTATTCTAAAACTGAGTTGGATTTACTAATGAGTAGGAAGGTACAAGGAACATCTTGTTACAGAAACAGACGTGATTACTGCATTCACAATGGGAATTGAATTTCGAAGGCCACTTGCAAATCAGTTTCATTTCAGCACCAGTGTAATTTACATGCTTGCATCGGATTCGGATCTCCGAAACAAGCCTCGAAAATTGTTCACTAAATTGTTAATAGACAGAATTATCAGTAATGTCTGTCCTAATGATGTCTAAGCACAGTCATCTGCCGCGGAGCAGATTTCAAAGGTCAACCTGCATGAGTACCAACAAGCAAGAACTAGAAAATAATTCACAAAATACTTGAATTTTTGCGAAACCCATTGTTTGCCTCTAACGTGAACGTAAATAGGTTATAATGTTATAAATTATTAGAACCCATCAACGTAAATAGGTTTTAGATAAATATACGATTTAAAAGGAACTAAGTGCATATTAAACCAAATAATTGTTAGGTACTAGTTTGTATAATTATTTATAATATCTCTCTATTTTTATTATATTTGTTATTATATATATAATTACAAAAAAATATTATCCTGATCCAAGGAATAATATATTTTTACTGGATACAAATTATTTTATGCGATTATAAATGGTCATTAAACTCCGCTTGGTGGATAACAATCAAGCCTCTTTGAAAGCAAATCGCACAGATTAGGAATGTGACGAAATTCATTGTTCGTGGCTGCGCCCGCGCACCTAGCATACGACAAGAATGGACTACTGAGAAAAACCGTGAAAATATAAAGAAAAACTCGTACAATGTCCCTAAAATCGGTTTTGTCTTAATAAAAAGATTAAGCAATTGGATAAAATATTTGTACTATAATACCTATTTAACACTCTATTTATTTCATGCTGTGAAATGGTGGTGATCCTTTATTAAGGTGGTTCCTAATGGCAAATGGTTGTTTTTAAGAGCTTATTTCTCCTAAACGAATCATTGAAAAATAAAAAATAAATATACATCTAAGAAATTAGTTCATTTTGAAACATTCTAGTTCATATATAAGTATGCAAAAAAATCTGGAAGTAAAGCTGTTTTTATCAGTAAATTTGATATTCCTTTTAAACTATTAGGAGCGCTTTCCTTCGGGAAAATATTCGTATAATCTACCTAGCCTTATCCCGTATCTCACGGGGTTGGTGATTCGTATTATGATTATCTAAAATCGCAACATAGCCGTTTTAATCCGGCTCGTAGTTTTTATGGAATTAGCGTTTTTTGTGCGTATGAAAGCAAATAAAGAATTGAGAAGAATTGGGAATTTTCGCACAATTTAGCCGCGGCCACGGCCTTAACCGCCACGCCCGCGGTAGCGCGAACTGATTTGAACGATATTTTACGGGCGATGCTTGCATATTTTGAAAGCTAGCTTATCTGCCGCTAGGATACACCTTTATATTGAACGTAAAATGTGAACCAAAACCTGTGTGTGTACAAAAATCTCTTTGAATAAGCTTCATATTAAACATCATAACCCCACAAGCATATTCGTATGACATGTGCAGACAGTATCTTTGCTCAACCACAAGCCCAAGTGGCTCCCCCGCCGGGTCACGCACACGATACCTACCCATCACTTGAAATTGCACGGCTGTAGATTTTATTAACCGTCATTTGGTCCGACGCAGCCAGATGGAATGTAAAGTTACATGCTAGATCGTAATATCACGTTCTCCCGGTATACCGGGTGTAAGGGACAGCGTCCCACAAACTGATAGGGTTGCTCATTCAACGTCACTGAACAACTTCCACAAGATTTTTTCTTTCAGGAAAAGAAAAAATGAATGCTTTTCCATACAAATTGTCTGATCAAGACGGACATTTTGAATGGAGAAGCCTTCTTTTTTCGTTTGCTGAGAGAATTTCCTTGTGGAAGTTGTTCAGTGTCGTTGAGTGAGCAACCCCTATCAGTTTCCAGGAAGCTGTCCCTAACACCGCGTATAATAATATGAAATCTGTATGTATTGCAGTACATCTGCATAAATAGCCAAAGGATCTTCTTCAAATTTTGTTGCAATAGGTACAATTTCGTAATCGAAATAATGTTGTACCCAGTTACATCGTTTTGCTCTCACTAGTTGGGTAAAATATAATTTGCTGCGACGAAGACTCCGCTATATGTATATATACGTATATACGGAGAAGACATTATTCAAGCACTTAATCTTCATACTAGTTAGTGGTCAGACTCGATTTATTGTAAAAAGGATTTAAAAAGTGAAAAACATGCTGCACTGTGTACTAATATAAATAGAACAAGTTTTCATAAACATTTACCTCAATACAAACACTTTAAAATTAAATACGGACAAAAGAGGAGACGCATTGAATTATGGGGACATGTCTTATGTTCGTTCGTATTTATGAAGCGATCTCAAGATTGAGCAATAACAAGTATGGATTTGACAGACCGTTTTGTACTGAAATAACATTTCTCAAACGAACTTAAACACGCTGTCACTCTTGAGAGCTGATTATTAATACGGTCCCTATGTTCATAATGGCTGTTCCATATACGAGTAGTATAATAGTAGTTCAGTGGCGACGTATAGGACTAATCTGAAGCCCACACAAAAACGATGGAGTCTTTAGTTATATGTGTGAAACTCAAGAAAGTATAAATTAAACTAGGTGGGTCTTCTCACTTACTTTCATGCTGGAATGGGAGCGAGATAAAAACATAGAAAAAAATAGCTGCGTTTCCTCCCGGATATACTGTAAAAAAACAGCTAAGGGATCCGAGGGATTTCAGTATATCGCAATTTAGGCGATGAGCTGACAACCTGTCGCTACAGCAATATACCTACAAATCTATCTGAAATAACATTTAAAACTTTGTCCGACGTGCCGGAACGACCTTTGTTTAGATCGTTTACGCTACACCATTAGGGATAAAGGCGTGATTATATGTATGTATATGGGTCTTCTCATAAGTATGATACTTTTATCGAGTAAAATCAAAATTTGAATACCTCTTTATCTAACAAAGATAAAGAAAAGAACCTGCTAAAAAAATATTATGACCGATAGTATTTTGGATAAATGGTTAAATTAAATTTATCTTTGCGTTATTTACTTAGGCCCGTATTTATAATCAGCTCTTTAGACTGACAGCGAGCTTGAGTTCGTATCAGAAATGTCATTTCAGAACAAAACGGCCCGTCAAATCCACACTTAATAGATCGCTTTATACTTACATACGACGGCTAAGTGGCGACCTCATCAGTCAAAAATCATAATTCATTGAAAATCTGTAATCAATCGAAAATCCGGTAGATAAGAAGAACGTCATTTAGAACCTCATAAAGCTTCATCTTATAGTTTGATGTAGTTATAAATAGAAAATTTGCGAAACACAAACATTAACTTCAGTACCTTCAATCTGAACTACAGAATTTTCGATTAATTGCGTTTTCAGTTAGTAATTATTTTTTAACTGATGAGGTGCATCGGGGATAAATATGTATCAATTTCGGTGTATAGGTCAGGCTGATTGCTCAATTGCTGATCCTAGCTTTGTGGTGTACTGTATGCGTACGCGCAGCCGCGCACAATTCGTGCGTCATTAGATCATTAGACGTACGCGTCGTGTCGTGATCGATTCCTTTAACTGGGGTCAGCTAGAAGCTCTACACTTGTGTAACTCCTTAAATACACTGCAATGATTTACAACGCTTAGATACGTACATAGGCAGATAATGGGCTCGATCCTAGGTACCACCGGCTAAAACTAAAATTAAAATATATCTGTCACTTTCAAAATAATAAAATTGAAAAAGGACAGGCGATTTATACTCATTGGTTTTACGTGCACGTTTCCCCAGTATTTCCGTCAATTTTATCCGCCATATCACATGACGGCGGCTAAGAATGACAGATAACGCATAAATCGAATACCGGAGAGAATAGATCTCCTGTCCTTTACCAATGTTATTAGTCTGAAAGTGACAAAAAGAATTTGATTTTAGTTTTAGCCGGCAAGTCTAGAACCGAGCCCATTACTTCATGACTAGTAAGTGTAGTGACCAACAGATTGATACCATACAGAGAGTCTTAATTTAATTGCGTGCCATAGCTCAGGGAATGATCACATCTTCTTCTTAGCGAATGAATTCTCGAGTCGAATGACCCGATGAGCCCTGATGTCAGAGTTTTCAAACCGCCTAGTAGCACAGCAATGATTACATGAAAACTATGTTATAACATCCTACGGTACTCATCCTACTTATGAAAAACTATATTGCACTTTGCTCACAAAAAGGTCCTGCCTGGGAGCCTCTACTGTTTGATGTACTGGGAAGAGCAAAGTGGGTGCCAAATAATATTTTGCATATTATGCAAAATACTTGGTTTATTTAATAAGTTTGTTAGATGTATATATTGCGGTTAATAGCTTAGTTATTTCCAACTAAGTACCACAAGACGAGTAATAACTAGCAGATAACTAATTCTTTGCTCGGGACATGGCTGCTGTAGCTTAGCGGTTTAGAGCGTTGGGCCGGTTTTCCAAAAACGCGGTTTCAGCCGTCAGCGGTCGAATTTTTGATTTGTTATTATTAATATTATCAGAAATAAAATAGCGCACTGTGCGTGCAAAAATCTATTAGAAAACTACAACCTTATGCTTTTCGCGATTGCTCTGACCTAATTTCTGTGCTTTGCTTGTTGCGACCATCTATATTCTCCTATTTTGTCACCTTTTTCATTTGCTTTAGCGAAAAGTTAAATAGTGCTCGATGCTAATATAATGGTACCAATTCGTAGATGCAAAAATCACGACTTAACCCATATAAGTCTATACCTGTCATTTTCCGTCATGGAAGTAAAGACAGGGACGCCTATGATTTTAATCAGGATTTACATAAGTTGTGCGCTCTACGAATCGATAGCATTATAGGTACCTAAATTGCTGTAATTTCTACATAAATAGAAGATTACCTATAGGAGCTAGCGAAAAAAAAAAAGATAATCCACCACATGAGCAACACGATTTTGGTACCCGCTTATCATCTGCTTATTATCACACCTTCCTGCCACATTGATTATTGTTTAAAAGCTAAGATTATGTCACTATGTCTAGTATTCATAAAGTGATATCAAGATTGAGAGCAATATTAAGAATGGATTTAACAAGCCGTTTTATACTGAAATGGCATTTCTGATACGAACTCAAACTCGCTGTCACTCTTGAGAGCTGATTATAAATATGGGCTTTAGTGTCACGATCACGACAAACTACATTAACAAAACTAGTAAGTAAGGGCGTTTATGCACCGCTCCGTATTCGGTTCGTATCCATAGAAAATTGCATAGATTGGCGCGAAAATGTATGACAGCTTCCATATATTTTTTCACGGATATTGGCACATTGTCTTAAAATCTTTTAGCCGTTGCTAAAAACTGGCAGCTTTTACAAAAAAAAACTGGGAATAACAAATATTCATACAAACGGTCTATACAGTTGGTCATTGGTTGGTTTATCAGTATCACAGATTTTCAGTTTAGCTAGTTGACTGATCAGAGCAATCCCTCTCAGTTTTCGGGATGCCTCACTAGAACCCTGTACCCTTGACTAGGCGTTGTAGTGATTCCCATGAGTGGTTCTGGTAGGCGACTACAGGAAAATATATGACCTATCTTCCCCAATATTTTCCCGCAGTCTTCGTCTTCTGTCGATTGGGTATCGAGTCTATCGACCCGATGAACCCTGGTGTCAGAGTTTTTAAACCGCCTAGTAGCACAACTATCAGGCGTCTGACATAGTTTGAGTAACGACCACTATCAAAGACAGCGACCGGGACCGACGGCTTAACGTGCCGTCCGAAGCACGAAATCTTTTTCTTTTTCGGACACTCAGGTGATTCAGCCTGCAATGTCCTAACCAAACTGGGGTAAAATTCACAAAGTGATAAATTCTCAAATATCAACTTTGGGTATCGAACCCAGGATCTCCGGATCAGGAGTCCATGGCACTAGCCAGTAGACCACGGAGGCAGTTTTTCACACAGTAAACAGTAACTGATAACTGTCATAGTCCGTGTACCGTCCAGCCAAAGATATAATGCACTACATTTTACTATAGAGGAATATAATATACTGTTCCACGTACAGTTTTACCATGTTTATGTTGTTTAAACAGTCAACAAATAAAATCTGTTTGGAAATTAGGTTGGTACTTAGCAACCTAAGGAAGAAGCTTTAACTACATACGGTTCATTAATCTCTACTCAAACAAACAAGACACAACAGTAAGCGCTTGAAACAACTTAACTTTAGAATTTACATACATACATACATATAAATCACGCCTTTATCCCTTATGGGGTAGGCAGAGCGTAAATAACCTAAACATAGGTCGTTCCACCACATCTGACAAAGTTTTGAGGGTTATTTAAGATGTAAATATACTGCTGTAGTAACAGGTTGTCAGCCCATCGCCTAAAATGCAATATACTAAAACCCTCGAATCCCTTAGCTGGTTTTACAGCATGCCCGAAATGAAATGTAGCTGGCACATTCTATATTTTTCCCTAGCTCCCAGTCCAGCATGGATGTTTTCGTCGAATCAATTATGTGTAAACGACATGTGAAATATAAAAAATGGGGGTACGTGGCAGGCTATGGACAGGTTTTACTCAAATCTGATCTTCAAAAGGATTCACCCAAGCTTATCTTCAGGCACTTTCTAAATATTCGATCTGACAAAGTTTTGAGGGTTATTTATGATAGATTTGTAGGTATATTGCTGTAGTGACAGGTTGTTAGCCCATCGCCTATATTGCAATATACAGAAACCCTTCCATCTCTTGCTGGTTTTTACAGCATGCCATAGAAGGAAATGTAGCCGGCACACTCTATGTTTTTCTTTCGCTCCCAAGCCAGCATGGAAGAACAGAACTTGGTAACAACACAGAATATACAACGTGTAACAGAAAGGATATATGCACCGGAAAGAATATCAGCCCATAAAACTGAACAACTTTCCCAAAGGAACATAGGTCAAAATAAGGAAAAAGAAGTTGGACCTTCCATACAAAATGCATCAGCTGATAGTGCGTGTAGTATTAGGAATAAAACTTTTTTTAGTTTTTCGACCTATGTTCCTTTGGGAAAGTTGTTCAATTTCATGGGTAGATTCACACCTTTCTCGATGCATACACCCTTTCTGTTACATGTTGTATAAATTGCACTTGTACGATAGTATGTGAATATAACTATGATATTATTATTGTTTACTCATGATTATGTATGTAAATTTATATCCATCTACTCAAATTGTTATTTTATTACTATCTATGTATCTCCTCTAAGGTATTACGATATTAAAATATATTAGGTAGGTACATGATCACGTGACGTCATTCTCCGTAGCGATTCCGACCGGTTGTCACCACGTGGTGCTGGCAGAATACCAGCGTCGTGGCTTCTGCTGCGACTTATGCTGAGTCAGCTCCTTTTCTCTGGCGCAGTACATAGCATAGCAGTTGTAGTAATGGTTATACGTTGTTTACATGTTTCAGACGTTGTTGTAATCAATAGTGTTACCTGTTTTAAGATATTTTGTATACTGTTCTATGATTATGTTGTGTTTTGTACTGTGAACCGGAGAATAAAGTGTTTTCTATTCTATTCACTTGTGGTATAAACACCAAGTTTAAGAGGAGTGTGAAGACGTTGTATAATAGTACTAGGGTAACAGTAAGTGTAACAGTATTTGTAGCAGGGTCTTGTGGTTCGTTGAAAGTGTGCTTCCTAGTCGTATTGTTCTATATCGTGACGACGGCGCACGCGCATTGAGGGCACGCGTTGAAGACGCTGCAATGGCGCTTTCTTGAAATTACAGGGCTTCGTAATACCTAAGGTGTGAATAATTTTAAATGATATCGATCGGGTATCGACCCGATATAGGATACTAGACTTTCATTTTATATGTTTTATTACTATACCGAGTTTACATACATACATATAATCACGCCGTTATTATCCCTAATGGGGTAGGCAGAGCGTAAACGACCTGAACAAAGGTCGCCGCCACATCTGACAAAGTTTTGAGGGTTATTTAAGATAGATTTGTAGGTATACTTATTGCTGTAGTGACAGGTTGTCAGCCCATCGCCTAAATTGCAATATACAGTAACCCTTGGATACCTTAGCTGGTTCTTACAGCATGCCCGGGAGGAAATGCAGCTGGCACATGCTATGTTTTTCTCTCGCTCCCAGTCCAGCATGGGAGTTTTGGATATCGAAAATCGGATCCGACATCGAAACCGTAACATCAGCTCTCGGCACAGACTATAATTAGGGTTCCGTACGTCCGTACTGTATTTCTTTTTGCCTTGCTAGTGGATTAAGATTACATCTACATATTTTTTCTTCTGAACATAAACATTTAATTCATCTGAACAAGAACCTAGAATGTGCCACCTGCATTTCCTCCCGGGTATACTGTAAAATCCAGCTAAGGCATCCAAGGGTTTCTGTACATTGCAATTTAGGCGATAGGCTGACAACCTGTCACTACATCAATATACCTACAGATCTATCTTGAGTAACCCTAAAAAACTTTGTCAGACGTGGCGGAACGACCTTTGCTTAGGTTGTTTACTCTCTGCCTACCCCATTAGGGATAAGGGCGTGATTGTATGTATGAATGATCATAATTTTTTAAAGTTAGTCAGATATCTGTTAAGTACCTAGTATCGCCGTCTGCCACCAATAATTAGATATTAACTAGGAACATCATGGCCCGTAATTACAAACAACACTTGAGACTGACAGCTAGTTTCAGTCCGTATCAGAAATGTAATTTCAGTACAAAAGGATTTGTCAAATCCATACTTAATATTACTCTCAATCTTGAATATAGGTTTATAAATACGAGCCTATGTAACTTATAAAAGCATTGTTCCATCTCTAACTTCTCTAATCATCAAATTACAGAAGGTTAAATAAACAAGTTTCGGAATCCTGCCATTAGCGTAGTCAGTAGCGCAAAACCAATTTATTTCTTGTCAAAATCACGGACATCAAAGTTCTCTAGCATCTTCGCAATAATTTGACATGAATTAGGCCTCACTCCTTGGGCAATGGCAGGTCTTAAGTGTTTCAACCCATGGTTTCAACACGGCTAAGTGCGAATATTAGAAATCGTTCAAAATTATTACCCTTGGGTCCAAAGAATCGTCCGTCATTTAACATTATTCGTTCTATTTAATCTGTTATTTGTTGTTTCTCAATTGCCTGCACTTGTATCTGTAGTAGACCTCAATCTAAAGTTTACAAGTGCGACCGAGATATCTATTCAGTTGGGACGAGCGTCTAACCTAGGAAGCCTAGCAAAAAAAATAGATTAAAATTCCGAAATTCCGAAACCTGAAGAAATACTCCGCTTTTTAATGTTTCGTTATTAATACCAACTTGCTTGGCGGCCTCTATCTTGTTTTTGCATCACAACTTTTAAGAAAGTCAACCGCAAAAACTATGTTTGTAACAAAGTTATCGTCTGCAATTTCTAAATTTGAACCTCTACTAATTTGCAAAGAAAAATCAGTTTATAGGCCGCAAAACACGTTGATAACGATAACTCAACGTTAAAAATACGAACTATACCAGGTGTAAGGGACAGCGTCCTGCAAACTGATAGGGGTTGTCAATGATACTGAACAGGAATGTTCACCTCGATCAGACAATTTGTATGGAAAACCCAATTCGTCTTTTACTTCCTGAAAAAATATCCCGGAGGACGTTGTTCAGTGTCATTGACTGAGCAACCCCTATTAGTTTGCGGGACGCTGTCCCTTTCACCCGGTATGTATTTTTTTCTGTTGCCAGTAGTGTTCTCGGTTCACCTGTTATAATATAACAGTCATTAGGTGTCGCCACATCAATGCACTACGTTGAGCAAGTACTACCTCTACATACTGATTGACCTCACAGGGGTCAATTGCAGAAACTTGGGAACAATCAGTCACCAGTCTTTTCGCACCAACTTCACAAATTATACGTCGTGTGACCGGTTGTCTGATCCGAATGAACTGAGCTGATCATAACATTACATAAACGTTTGTAAATCTAAAAAAATATTATACAAGGTGAAACAGAAACGGAATATGCGCCCGAAAGGATGTGAAACTGAACACAAAATGGATCAGCTTATGAGGGCATTTAGGCTCGTATTTATAAAGCGATCTCAAGAACATACAGGTCATATTGTACTGGAATGACATTCTTGATACGAACTCAAACTAGCTGTCAATCTCAAGTGCTGTTTACTAATACGGGCGTTAGATACATATTTATAATCAGCTCTCAGCTTGAGTTCCTATCAAAAATGTCATTTCAGTACTAAACGACCTGTCAAATTAATATTGAATATTTCTCTCAATCTTGATATCGCTTTATAAATACGAGCATGTATGGGAAGTAATTTCTTTTCCTCTCGACCTATGTTCCTCATGGAAACTTGTTCAGTTTCATGGACAGATTCGCCTTCTGCAGGATGCCTACACCCTTTCTATTCATGTATAGGTTGTTGATTTAATTTCATGTCATAGCTGAAGGGGGTGTTTTAGTAACGATAAAGGATCACATAAAAAACCTTTAAAAACATCCCATAAAAAATTCCACTTCGCACAGATAATATTTTGTATTAGTGGGAAGTAAATTACGTTTACGCTTTACGTTTTATGCTATCTCACTTCTTAGGTCTGCTGTAAGACATTTCATTTTAGAAATAATATAAACAGTACCTGTTGTGTCTTGATTCCTATGTAATTGTTCTGTGTATGTTTCTGTGTACAATAAACTGTTAAATAAATAAATGATTTACATAAATTTCCGAAAAGAAGACACTTCTGAACTGTGCTTATGAATAAATAATTTATTGTTTTCTATTGTAAAAGAAATATTAAACCTTATCCATTAAAAAGGCACTATAAAATACATAGAGGTACCATTGAGAAGGGCGTATAGGTTAGCTTATAGGAAATGGAAACGCATAAGTCCGTCTCTTATTCTGTCTTTGTTTTTCTCTATGTCAGGTATTTTTAATTCCTGGCAGGGCTCTAAATGCATTTTGTGATTATACTTAGTTATATGCAGTTCAGTCAATTACACAACAGAATAAATTAGGTACCATGTCCAACAATGATCGCGTAACCTTGACTTGGACAGGCATAAATACCTCGATTGCAACAGAAACTCAGCTCCCAAGTAGCTACCGAAGCAACATCCCGATCGAAGTCTTTCATTACCTTCTTGAACAATCGTTCAATTAATGATGCGCCTGCGCCCACGAGATACCCATCGGATGCGCCAGTTCCCCAAACACGAGGTTACGTTACGATAATTTCCCTCTAGTCGCTGGTATTGCGCAAGCGACGCTGCGAGCCATGCGCTCTCTCACGCGATCCAATCTTTGATCCATGCGCCTATTGTGCCCTCAGGAGGAAATTAAAAAAGTAATCAATGCATCCACGTTTTCTATCCTACACATAATACTTTGCAAATAAAGCAATCTAATTTAAACTTCTTGTTTCAGTACTACTGGCAGCAGCAGCCGCTCAGGGTGGATATGAATATAACAAACCAGGGAGACCATTCACCCCTGGACCCACTGGACCTTCAGTACCGACGTCGCCTTCCAATGCACCCAATCAAGGCTATCCGAGACCGGGAAGTGGTCAACCTTCTCAACCAGGCTATCCAGGATCAACTGGTGGCAAACCTCCTCAACAAGGCTTCCCAGGATCAACCGGTGGTCAACCAGGTTATCCAGGCTCAACCGGTGGTCAACCAGGCTACCCAGGATCAACTGGTGGTCAACCGTCTCAACAGGGATACCCAGGATCCACTGGTGGTCAACCTTCTCAACAAGGCTATCCCGGATCAACCGGTGGTCAACCCTCTCAACAGGGATATCCAGGATCAACGGGTGGTCAACCTTCTCAGCCAGGCTACCCAGGATCAACCGGTGGTCAACCCTCTCAACAGGGATATCCAGGACCAACGGGTGCCCAACCTTCTCAACAAGGATACCCAGGATCAACCGGTAGTCAACCGTCTCAGCAGGCATACCCAGGGTCTGGAAGTAAGCCTACTCAAGGATACTTAAGTCCCAGTGGGCCGCCATCGCAGCAAGGATACCCAGGCTCTGGTAGTCAGCCCTCACAAGAATACCCCGGTCCCAGCGGTCCCCCCTCACAACAAGGGTATCCTGGACAAGGTCCCACTGGTCCTTCTTACCCTGGTCAAACACCGTCAGGCCCTTCCTATCCGGGTCAGGGCCCTAATGCTGGAGCTGGAGGGCCACCAGGCTCAAACTTCCCTGGACAACGAGGAGGCCCTGTTGGCGGGCCCGCAGGCTTCCCCTTACCAGGCCGCCCGGGCGCTCCCGGTGGTGGACCACCAGGCGTTTCTGGCCCCTTCTCTGATGATACTGGAGCTTATCCAGGCGGTGACTATTCAGCAATTCCTGGAGAACCAGATAAAGATTACCCCATTTTAACGGAAATACCAACAACTTCTTTTAAGTGTGACGCACAACCGTATCCTGGTTACTATGCTGATGTTGAAGCTCGTTGTCAGGTATTCCACGTTTGCGCAAATAAAATACAATATGATTTCCTTTGCCCCAACGGAACTATATTTTCTCAAGACGTGTTCGTTTGCGTTTGGTGGAATCAATTTGATTGCAACTCAGCTCCCAGCCTGTATGAGAAAAACGCTAATCTATACGCTAACACGACATCTGGTTTTGGACCTACAGGAGGCTTCGGTGATTACCCACAGAGTGGTGGAAATCTAGATTACACTGGTCCGTCTCAACCACAAGGACCGTCAGCTGGTTACCCTGGTCCTCCTCAAGGCCCATCCACTGGATATCCTGGAGCACCAGGACCTCAAGGACCTCCATCTGGATATCCAGGAGGACAAGGACCGCAAGGACCTGCACCTGCATACCCAGGAGCACCAGGTCCACAAGGCCCTACTTCTAACTATCCGTCTCCTGGACCTTCGCCTTACCCTGGAACTGCACCACAAAGCCCGACAGGTGGCTACCCAACCGCTTCTGGCCCTCAGGGTTATCCTGGATCACAGGGTGAACCGGGATTCCCAGGCACTGATAGCAGTCAAGGCTATCCCTCTGGGAAGCCCAGTGGGCCCAGTTTCCCCAGCAGTCGACCCCAACCTGGAAGTCCTTCTAAAACTCCAAATAGAGAATATCTGCCTCCAGTTTAAAATAAAAGCAGGATCGAGGACTATAGATAGCCTTTCTAGTATTGATGTATTATAATCATTAGGTTAAGGAGCTCAACATTGCATGAGTAGATGTGATACGCTCAGGGCTCATTCATACGCCAAAATTGTTTGCCAGTAGTAAAGTAAAGTTTCGTTCAAATGAAAACGTTGGTGCTGTCTAATTGTTCACTTATTATATTATCTTTACACTTTTAGTTTGTAGAGTTAGTGCATAAGTAAAATTACCAAACTCAATAAATGAGCTGAAAATTATTTAATGTTTAACAAGAGTTACCAATACTAGTTACCTAAAACCCCATAATATATATGGAATATACAATTAAAATTAAAATTAAGGAGCTGCTACAGCTGCCACCAACTAGTTAAATTAATAAAATAAGTATATTTGTACCATGCAGATTATAACAACGTAAATATATGGAATACAACATAAAATTATTTAGTTTATTTTTTGTAATAACTTACCTGAAATTCGGGAAACTCTCTTTTTTTTATTAAAGGGTTCCTTCACAACATGTATGGTCAGCTTTTTGTTAATCAATGCGCTTATTTCTCCATACTCTGGACAAGTTTTGGGCATAGGATTACCTTCAAAAAATATTTTTAATAATCCAGTATCAGAAGAGCTCTGATAACGCAACACTCCTAATACTTTTTTTACACTAAAATGAGTTAAGTTGTTGTATGATAAGTTTAAATAAGAAAGAGTGAAATTGCCAGTGCAATATGACCATCCATCTTTGATTGTTATTTTGTTAGAGTAATAGGGTTCCTGCAATCTGCCCATTAGCTGTAGGGCCAACTGTTTCGCTCTGCTCTGCGCCTCATTCTCGTCATCATCAAAATTCTTACGCAAGGTTCCAAGACTGGCTGAGCTAATTCCGATATTTGATGAAATTATCTGCATGTCACACTCGGTCATAAACTTTTTTATTAATTCGTTTCTTCTTTTTAAGTAAGATAAGATTCTTCTTCGTTTTTCATTGGTCTCATCATACGTCAAAGGAAATTCTTTCAGTGAATCGAAAATACTAGATGCACCTACGTCATTGATGCGGTTTCCAGCTAAATTTAAATAGCGCAGGTGCCTGTTCGATCGCAACATAAATGCAATTGATTGAGCACCTTCATCTGTTATGCAATTGCCTGATAAATTGAGGACTAAAAGATTCTTTTCGGCAGGAGATGGAAAATGTAAATTGGAGACCATTTTTCGACACGCAACGTCGGTTATAAAACATCTGCACAAGGACAATTGTTTAAGAGTTGTGCCTTTATCTAGTAGAATATAATAGTTTCCCTCCTGTACGAAACTGTCGTCCAAACACACATCTGTGAGGAATGAAATAGACAGAAGTTTGTTCAGTTCATAAATCGTATGAGCGTCAACTTTGCAATTACGCACAGTTATCTTATTTAAATCTTCGAAAATAGATGATACCGTGTTTATAGCCTGCATTAACAAACGTGGTACTAGTTTCTGGTTGTACATAAATATTTCAACAAATCTGTCATTGTCGTATATACCAATAATTGTGATAACATTATTATCATCTACTCTTGGGTTACTTGTACGAGTCGATAGCAAATCCGTGTGCTTGCATTTCACTGGCGCATCTGACTTCTTGTAACGATTAACAACGTCATCTAAAAGCAAATACCGTAACTTAATTAATAAATGGGAGATTACTTCCACGCTGGACAGGCTTGAGAGCGTTCCAAAACTTTGAATGCCTCAACTGCTTTTCTTCCCATGTATGTGCTAGCCAAAGAGAGCAATTATAGTGGAGCCAATTTATAATCCGCACTTGAGATTAACTGTCAGTATGAGTTTGTATCAGATATGTCATTATAGTACAAAATGGCTTGTCAAATCCATACTTAAAATTGCCCTCAATCTTGAGATAGCTTTAAAAGTATGAGCCTTAGTAATTAATTAAATTAATAATCATTACCGCTCTATCTGGAGTAATAACATATTTAAAAAGTCGCTCGCAAACTGAATGGACACCATTTTCAGGCAGGTAGTTCGTTAAGTAATTCCATACCTCTAGCTATTTCCTTTTTGACGAACAAGTCAAAATCACAATTGAACTTCTTGCAGACATATGGAAGCAGTTCTTCAAAAGTGGTCGGCATTTGAGCACCATCACATGTCGAAGTACATGACGAGTTGTAGTCTTCCACTGTCGACATCGAGCGGATCGAGCGGACGGACTTTGTAGATCTAGTCAGCATTTCCTAGCTTGTTACCTATATTTTATATTCCTAACAAATTGACGTATTCCCTCGTAGACCTACGCTACGTCCCATAAGTACCTAAGTAGACATTCAGTCATTCAAATCCAGATGGTTACCATCGAGACCACGTAGATAAAAAAACGAAGACACGTAAATAGATAGCTACTTAATATATACATAATTACTTCTTTAGTCATATTTTTATTCCTTAGGAGGAAAGATATTTATTTCTGTTGGTATGTATGTATGTAACGAATATACTAAGAAACATCTGGAAAGATCAGGAGCCGCATTTTGAACCGCTCGAATCGAATTCGCATACGAAAGTGTAACATTCGCAAGCCAAATTGTGTGAAAATCGCATGCGAAAGTTATTCTTTCGTATGCGCATTAGCTCGAAAGAGCGGTTCTAAAATACGGGTCCAGAATGAAACTTCCGTCACTTACAGTGTGTTAATTTATTTGCGTGCCACAGTAGGCGGTGTTTCAGTAGTATTTATAAAATCAAACTCAAATAAAATAAAACAATAGTCGGTATTTATTGTGCTTTCAAGAGCTGCGTCTGGCCGCCGCGCTATAAACGAGCCTGCGATATGCTATCCCTATCACTATTGTAGTCTAATCTAATAGTCGATAGCAACTCGCGGCTCGCGGGATTGGTAGCCAGACGCAGGTCTGGGAATCATTATAAATACCTACCAACTACTGCTTTTTAAAAAAAATTGAGTTTTTTTCTTTTAATAGGCTTTTTTTACGTAACTGGTACACCCCGTAATCACACCTGTATATTATGATTAGGTCCTGGAATGGATAGGTTACTTTTTACCGCGGGAAATACATAATTCCCACGAAAATACTTATTTAGCAGCAGCGGCTGAAACTGTTGGCAATAAGCTAGTATGTGTACTAGTACGTGCTGGTACTTAAAATCCAAGTAGTACATCTTTTTTTTCGTTCATGTTGTCAAGAAGGATTTCGATTTTGATTTTTATTAGATTCTTTGTTCTTCTTCTACTGCAGCAGGAGTCCGCCATCGTCTACTCGTTTGCCATTATATCCAGGCAGCAGCGCCGTGGCACAGCCAAGATAACTAGCACAGCAGTGTACTCGTGCGATTGCGATTGCGACTTACGTTAATTGAAAACGCTCAAGTTTAAAAAACATGGACTTAAAAATATTATGAAAATAGCAACACTGAAATATATTTCGCTGATTTGGCTCCAGGAGACGGTGTCAATCGATTGATAATCGTTTACGTACAACTTAGAAAAAAAATGTTAGGTAGGTATTCTTTTCCTAGACCTATTTTAAAAATTATAAAAATATAAGAAATATGGAGTTCTATGGAATCTAGTTAAAATCGCTCAGACCCCCTGAGTAAATCCTGGAAAATTGCTACAAGAGATTTTATTGTATTAATGGCTTCATTTATTCCCCAATATGCTCTCTCAGTTTCCCTACCCTGACGAAGTAGTGCATAAGTTGGAGGTTTAATGTAATTTTTGTATGGGAAAATTATTATTTTTTGTTCTGATTCCTATCGTGTGTGGTACTGCCCTACCAAATGGAAGGGCATTTTGAGCTGATTCTTAAAATATATTACATCATTATATTAAGGTAACCAATATTAAATTATAATAAAAATTGAGAAAACAAAAGTTTGCACTGCTCCAGATACTAAACTGATAAATTTTTGTCATGTATACCTTGATTAATACGTCATATCCTCATGTGTAACCCTAAGAAACTGATTTGGAAAATATTGACATGTAGTCTGCTTTTTTAAAGATTTTAATTATTGAATACAAATACAATAAAAAATTAACAAATGCCAAAATTTTCTAAATCTACATCTAATGATATTTTATATTTATAGAATCAAGCTCAAAATGCAGTTTCTTTTCGTACCACACACAATAGGAATCTTAAAAAAAAAACTGTACAGAAGAAAAAGGAAATCCCCTCCACTTATGCATAGGTCCGCCAGTGTGGGGAAACGAAGAGAGTCATATTTATTGGCAATAAATGAAGCCATTAATACAACAAAAATCTCTCGTATCACTTTTCCGATCGATCCGATCGATTCCAACTAGCCTGCTATCTTCACGTTAAACAATTTGAAGATCAAGACCATCCATCCATCGCGATTCCTAAATGTAATGGTCATATCATGATTGTCAATCGATTGATGCCGTCTACGGGTCAGCTCAGTTGGCTCAGTTGGATCTGCCAGCTGTCGCTATTGCCATTTGAAAAATATTATTGTAATCAAATTTTTAATCTGTGGGTGGTTTGTCATTCGTCATGTCATGTCGATGTCGTACGAGTCTTCCTTTTCGTTTATGATATTTATATATTTATACGTTTTGTAAGTGAAAATATGTTTCAAAGACTTGTAAAGTAGTAATATAACCTGTGTTCTTTGATAAATCTTGGAAAGGAACTTTCTGATGATATTGTGTAAATATTAAACCTGGCTGATAGTAACTGCGCATCATGTAACTCGCTGTTGTTTTAATTTCTGGCCTGCTGCATCTATTTTCAACCCGACGAGCTGTGTGCCTGTGTACCTACGTATGTACTGTGTGTCATTTGTTCATTATATATAAACGATCTGTACGCTAGTGGACGTATGAACTTGTTTAGAAGTAAAAGAAAACTTTTATTTGTAATGTCAAGGTTTCGTGTTTTATGGCCTTGTGGAGTTAGTTTATTCCAGTATGTAGAGCTTTTGGAAAATTGATATGTGCATATCTCGTTCCTTATGTACGTATTAGTAAGTAAACATATTGCTAAAGTGCTTAAACTAACTCACTTCAATGTTGTAACAGTTTTAAAGTGCACATCTGTTGCCTTGTCTCTTTCAATGATGCATGAGCTAACTGGAGTATTAAACGCCTCGCACATGATCTGATATTTATGTTACTGTAAAAGCCTGAAGTGTGGTTAATCCTAGGATTACCAGTAAAACCTATGATTTACCAATCCTAGACAGCTTGCTAAACATGTTATGAAATGTAAATCTTAACATTTAACTGTGATTTTAAATAAATCCTTCTACCAATACATTGGTGGTAAAAATTTGAATTTCAGGGTTTTCTCAACAGAGGTTGGTAAGTCATAGGTTTTACCAGTAAATCCTAGGATTTACCGTATTTTGGGATTTTACAGTAACATTATACATCTGGTGATATAATTGAGTCTAATTTGCACATTAGGTACTATTGCACCAAAATAGTGACAACATCTTTAAATCACTAACTACTGGACTAACTACAGGATTCTGGTGTAAGTGATTCATAAGTTGTATTAAAATCTTGATGCTAAACCAGTTTTTCCAATGAACATAAAATGTAAATCTTCAACCAGAAATTCTGTAGATATGTAAAACCAGTGTAAATATTTTAACCAAAGTTTTACTGTCAATCTACAAGTAGAAACACTATTGTAAACAATTTTAAAAATAGTGGTTTTAACAATAAGTAGCTTTTTAGGTAACTGTGTCATCTTTGGTTAATGAGTTTTCCTGTGAGGATAAATTATATTACTGCTTTTTTTAAAAATAATAAATAATATTGGTCTACAGGCAAACATAATATAAATGAGTGAGTAAGTGACAAAAGTAGTTTAGAAACTATATTTTAACATTCTGCAGCGTAAATTAAATTTCCATTCTTTGTTGGAAGTATTCTAGTTTGCATCATAAATGTAAATTAGTACTATTATATTGGAGCCTCGCTACTGGTACCATATTGTTTGTATTTTCACACACTCATTATCTGATGCCACTATATCTTTTATGAAGTGAGAATCTACTGATGTTAAAGTGAAAGCTTCCAATTATTGCAATTATCAATTTTTGTTGTATTATTTTGCTTAATGTCAGTTTTTCACTATGCAAAAATTACAAATAAAAATTATTAATAATTTATAAATAAAAATAATACAAAGTTGTTATTGCAATACTTCTGTGATATCATTGCAGAAAAATTCATTCATTTAAAGGAAGAAAAGTTTCAACACACCACAAGTAATAATAATAAGTTCTATTTGTATGATTCAAAATAAATAAAAGTTGTACTTTACAAGAAGAAACATACAAATATGTTTAAAACGTAACAAAATAAAAGTTGCAGTCATGATGCAGCAATGAATCATAATCTTGTAACTTTGTGGAGGGCCTTACAGTAGTATAACTAAATAGGTATAGTACTAGGGTCTTAGCTACAGTACCTTTCGTTTTAATATGATAAACATTATAATTGATTTAAAAATTTAATATTTAGCCATGGAAGCGTAAAAAAATGTATATGAGACAGATTATAATTGATAAAAAAAAATATTTTTTCGCCAAGGAAGTGTCCAGAAAATAGACTTCAACTATAAGAAATATATTGCTTCCTGGAAGCTTCCCAGCTCACACAGCGTGGCGGCGGCCGAAGCGACTAGTTCGCCGTCCTCTAGCCAGGATCTATACCAAATGGATAATATTATCATAAACTTGCAACCTAGAAAATAATGTACAATATTTTAATGTTCAAATTTCAATCAAATTATGCACATGTTCTTTAAAATAGGGTTTGAGCGCATGCCCCAATAGCAGATCTGTCGGCGCGTCTCAATGAGACCACTGGCGATCACAGAGCTGGCAGCTTCCTCACCCAGCGAATCAGGTTGGCTATAAAAAGAGGAAATGCTGCCAGTATGCTGAGGACGCGCTTGAAGATCTTCTTTTTTTTGCCATATAATATGAAAGAAAGAAAATAATAAATTCGCCTCGGGCATGAATGCCGGTCCATCGCTCTACCAACTGAGCTACCGAGACGGTAGCTGGAGTGACGATTGGAATTCATCATAGTCTTTCTTATATATACGTCGTAGCGACTAAACTACAGTGCGACCGCCCTAACTGTCCAGGCGGCTATTTTAGTAACTAGAATTTGTCTAGGTTACACTGAGCAAATTGAAGCAATGACAGCTATTCGTGGCGGTGACGTGACAGGTGAACAGATTTTGATATGTTCACGACTAGATGTCGCTAACGTCGCTATGACGTGTACAGAAAAAACATTTCTTTCTCTCATATTATATGAAATAAAATAGCATTGTGAGGGCTAAAAACCACAAAAATATTTATTTTAACATGTGCGTATTTTGTGACTTTGTTATTTAATATAATATTCAAGGAAAAAACTATATTTATGCAGATGAGTGAATGAACTAAGCGGAGGATGAGTTGGCTGCGCAGCGCGGGCTCGTTCGCGCGGCAGCTGTCGCGCTCGCTGGACCCGCGGCACGACTACGAGCCGCTCGCCTGCTACAGCTCCTTCTGCAAGCACTGGCAGCAGGCGCACGACATCATCGCCCGCTCGCAGGTACAACTTGTTTTATCGACTCAATCGCAAAATGTCACCTAGCCTTTAGCAAACATGTACCTGTAGCGCACATAGATGGCGCCACACCAAGAAACAACAGTCCTGAAACGCGGTATCGAAGTTTTCTCAGCGATTTGCATATATACAACTTCAAAACTAGTTCAATTGGACTCCTTTCCCCTGGTCAATTACCCTTTTCCCATCCGTCATCATTCGGCCAACTGGCCTCTCAAGGGAATGCTCCTAAATACCTTTCGCAAAATGTACCTACTATTCACAAAACAAGTCAGCAAAAGAGACACCAGATGTCCCTGGATGCAGAAGGCCCGCTGGAAACAAAATAATGTCATCCGCTTCGAGCGGCCCTGCCCAGCAATCCCTTTTGCTGACTACCATGCGCAATAAATACTAATCGCAGGTCCATGTCCAGTAGTGTTATGATATGGCTGATAACCGGGTGTAAGGGACAGGGTCCCGCAAACCGATAGGGGATGCTCAGTCAATGAAACTGAACAGCTATCAGAAAATTCTTTTAGGAGATGAAAAAAAGTACCTTCCTATACAAAATTACAATTTGTAAGGAGAATCAAATTTCTTTTTTCATTGCCTGAGAAATCTTTCTGCTGATAGTTGTTCAGTTTCGTTGACTGAGCAACCCCTATCAGTTTGAGGGACGCTGTCCCTTCCCTGTACAAAGTAGCAACAAAGTGATTAGTGCTTTATCGCCGAGTGTGTAATCTGTTGTTGATGTTGCGCGCAGCCTCAACACCTGCACGACGACGTGCTCGGCGTAGTGAACCACCTGGAGCAGCTGGCGACGCTGCTGGTGCTGGAGGCGCGCGCTCGGGAACTCACGCCGCCGGGCCCCCGCCCCGCCCCCTCCCCCGCGCCCGCCACCAGCCCCGCCGCCTGCCTCGAACACCTGCTCAGCGAGAACCTGCTCGACAAGCTCTACGAGTGGGCCACGTGCACGGGCAAGTCAGTACCAACTAACTATTGACAAAATTCCTACTTTTAGATTTCTAGCTCATCATATTGTCTGTTGAAAAAAAATGGTTGTTAGAATTATTTTGATACGACAATTAGTTAACGAGATATAGAATTTTAAAATGAGCGCATGCTCTAGCCAGATGGTGATTGGCTGGTCCAGTCGTTTGTACTGGCGCAGGGCGTATAACCTCGCCCTCGTACGCTGTTGTTTAGCGGTAGCGATACAGTTATGGACCGCGAAATTTAAACGAAATTCAAATAGCTGTATAATCATAACTATTGTATTTGTATACCTACAAGCTTTACTGTGACAGACTTTCGAGTTAGTTTTCGGTACTTTTCACATTTCTCATTATAGCATGATCACTGCCTAAAAATCTGAAAAGAGAAAGACAGAGACAGAAGGAGAGAAGGACTTGTGTCTCAAGTCCTTCTATGGTACCTGCAATGCAGGTCTTTTTAGTCACCGGTCAGGCTATACATAAAAAATTAGATTCGAGATTTTTTTTTAAATACCTACCATTGAGTAGCGCTTATAGACTTTCCTATAATACACCCTATTCGATGATCAATCAGTTTCGGTATACCTACGTTCGTAGCCACGGATAGTATGTAGGTACAGATGTAGGCAGAAAGAGGGATCACAAAATAGAGAGATTTCGCCGCTTCGGACGAGTTTGAGGGTTATTTTCGAAAGAAAGAATGTAAACGGTTAGCTATAATGATAGGTTGTTAGCCTTTCGCCTAAATTGCAAGACACCAAATCCCTTGTTACCCTCTACAGTTTCTTACAGCATGCCCGGGAAGGGATGCCTCTCTGGATAATTATCTATTTTATGTGGCTCCCAGTCCACTGTGCTTATTACAGTTTACTTCGTTATTTCAGATCTGTATGTAGATTGCAACATTACGTCCATGCACATCTCATATTACTATAGCTGGAGGCTTGAGGTTGATATTTAATATTTATTACAAACTTCGCAGTCTATCGTTTTCCTCATTTATATATGTCGTTGCATAAAGTATTTTATTACAGTATACATACCTACACACATACGAATAATCACGTGGGTATGCCTAGTGAGGTCTTATTTAACGTAGGTGGAACCGCGGGTTCAAAATAAAAAGAACTAGTTAATAATAAAAAGAAATAGCCAGAATTTGATTATTTATGAAATGGTATTGTAGATAAGTTATCGCTAGAGTCCTACTCTATCGCGAACGTACTCGAAATTTTATTGCACATAATCTTATCATATCACTGTAATTAATGATTTTGATTAAACCATGATGATTGCATTTAGAATCAAGTGCAAATTGGTATTTACATTAAACAACATGTTTTGAGTACATAGTAGAAACTTAGACAAAGTATACCTCTATAGGGTTGTTAGTTACCTAACGAAACTGATCAACTTTAAAAAGAAATAAATACTTCCCCATGCAAAATGACCACCATAGTGAAAGTTGTACTCGTTGACTGAGCAACCTATATCAGTTTGCGGAAAGCTGTCCCTTACACCTTCTGTGATTCAGCCTTCTGGTTTTCGAGGGACCCACTTAGCTCTGATGCCAAAGATTTTAACCCGCGTATAGATTTCTGACATGGTTTGTGTAATTATCACTATTACGTGTCCCTTATCTTAGCAATTTCCATGTCTCAGATTTTGATTAAAACTAGTCAGATGATTAGTCGCTAATTAAGTTGCCAAAGGGCAGAATTAGTCGGGCTCCGGTTTAACAGTTATTCTGTTTTTTTTGGGCAGTGCCAAAATAAGGCTTATCTTGGCACAGCCCATTCGAGATCAATAAAACTAAATAACCAAGAGAAGATGTGATAAGCCCTAGAATTAGTCGTTAATTAGTCGAAACTAGTCGCCAAACCTAAAATCTATAGTTGGTCTCTTGTTTAAAAGTTATAACGTTTTCTTTTGAGCTGTGCCAAGATAATGTAACTACACCACCTAACGAAGATCTGATTTCACCGAGATGTTGCCTTACATTAGTCGGTATCAATCGCAAAGAAACCACAATTAGTCCTTGTGTATTTAAAAAGTTACACGCATTTTAATAATTCCCAGAGTAGTTCGAGACGTCGCATTAAAAACATACAAACAAATATTTTTGATACCCACAAGTTAGTTTTTAATAGCTGTGCTATTAGGCGATTTAAAATCTCTGACACCAGGTTTTGAGCTACACGATTTCTTCTTCTTATAAAGCGGGTCTTCGAGGCGACGAACGGCCCGATGAACTCTTTCGATATACTGTACATACATATAGTCACGCCTGCATCCCTAATGGGGTAGGCAGAGCGTAAACGACCTAAACAAAGATTGTTTCGCCACTTCTGACAAAGTTTTGAGGGTTATTTAAGATAGATTAGTAGGTATGTGTGTCAGAGTTTTGAAACCGCCTTTTAGTAACAGCTATTAGGCCTGCTCTGACATGGTTTATTGTAACGACCACAGACATTGACAGAGACCGACAGCTCAACGTTCCCGGAATCGCACCCTCGCGTCATCCGGATCCCATGACTCAGGCCACGGAGGCAGTTAGCTACTCCATATACCCAAACCCTTCCAAAATCCGATAGAGCGGTCATCGTCCAACTAGTTCGGAGAAGTTTTATCTTCTCTATTCCCGGGATGTTGATATAGTGATATATATATAGAAGTGTTCCACATATTATACTGCGATACGGAGAACCGTGACTCATTTTGCGGCGATAAGTTTCAAACTTAATATAAACATGTCGCTATACAATATGAAAAAAAACTGCTATCCTTCTTCTTCTGTCGTGTGAGTTTCGTGTCGATCGACCCGATGAACCCTGGTGTCAGAGTTTTTAAACTGCCTAGTAGCACAGCTAAAAAGTCTCTGACATGTTTTTTGCGTAACGATCACTATCTAAAACAGCGACCGCGGGATCGACGGCTTAACGTATCCTCCGCACACGAAGCACGGAATCTTTTTCTTATCGGACAATCAGGTGATTCAGCCTGTAATGTTTAGGACTGGGGAAAATCTCAGAAAGTGATAAACTTACAAATACCACGTTTGTGTCCCCTGGAAATCCAACCCAGGTCAGGCCTGGTGCACTCGCGAGTTTAGGTAGGTTCGGCCGAACTACCGCTTGGAGCGGCTAATGTTAGTGGGCTGCCGCGCGGCTCGCAGTTCGCACGCTAGTCGCGTTGCGTCAATTTCTTTTTCGTGATTTTGCTGCTAAAATCAACAAGCAATATGGCATCTAATAATAAAACCAAAGCTAAAAGTTATAGTAATCCGTATAAAAGGTACTGTACCTACTTATTCGTATTCATAATAAGGCTAGGTTATGGATTCGTTGTGTATTTATTATTATGCTAAATAATTTAATGATTCGTAGTTTTCTTAGTTACACATAACAATGTCTTAGTTTAAAATCAAAATCGCATTTATGAATAAGATTCAAAAAGTTCGCAAGTGACAACCTTTGCGATCGCCGGCGGCAACGTCCTTGAACTGCGGCGCGCAAACAACGTTCACAGTTCGCGCGCTGACATAAGGTACAATTTAGCTTGCAGGCAAGTGGGGCTGGGAAGTGTAGGTATCTAATCATACCTAAACTTGCTGTTTCTTAGGGAGTGAGCCTTCTGTACGCTAGTACTATTATATATTCTGTGCCCAGGTCCTCCGGATCGGAAGCCCATGGCTCAGACCACTAGATCACGGAAGACCTTTAATCACATATTGTACTACTTTTAAATAATGTTGCCTTTTTCATACAAAATGCTCAAAATGAAGAAGGCTAAAAAATAAATTGATCATAATTGTTTTGGTTTGTTACTGTATGTGGTTGAAAGGTACGGAGTATTTTTTTCCCAGTATAGTAAATAATAGTATAATCGTGTACAATTTGGTTGTAATCAGTCTGCATATTATTTTTCTTTTTATGCTACTGTTCTTTTTTTACTTATATTAAAATCCAAATCCAAATAGTACGATAATTTCTACCAAAATTATTTTTATAAATCCGAGCGTTTTTTTTCTTTTAGGGGATTAGATTAATTTTACCTGCAAACCAAACCAATATAATAATACCGGATGTAAGGGGCAGCCTTCTGATAACTATTATAAGAAACTGAACAACTTTCATCTAGAAATTCTTTCAGAAAACGAAATAATTTTTCTAAATTATCATACTTTTCCTAAAATAATTAATTGTGAAAGTTGTTAAGTTTCGTTGACTGAATAAGTTTCCGGAGAGATGTCCCTTACATCCCGTAAAATGGTAATATTAATTTTCCAGGTACGAAAATGCGGTTCGCCTGGAGCAACTCAAGTTGTTTGGGAGTCTCATCAGCCACTACAGTTCACAGGTAATATGTGACAATAGTACATTGTTCATCGATGGAAGAAAGGCATTGATTCCTACGAGGGTGTAGTCAGCTCAGGGACGTGCGCCACCTGCCACCGAACGTTCACAAGCAAACTGGGCTACACCAGTCATATAAGAGCCCATGAAAGGAGACATGCATTTCTTCCATGCTGGACTGGGAGAGATAGAAAAACATAGAATGTTCCAGCTGCCCTTCCTCCCGGGCATGCTGTAGAAGTCAGCAAAAGGGACTCGAGGGTTACAGTGTATTGTAATTTAGGCGATGGGCTGACAACCTGTCACTATAGCAATACACATTACAATCTAAAATTGACCTCAATTTTTGTCAGACGTGGCGAAAGCGCCTTTTACGAGGAGTTTGACGCTCTGCCTATCCCGTAAGGGATAAATGCGTGATTTTATGTATGTATGTATGTGAAAGGAGACAAGAATAGATCAGTCGCCAAAGCCGAAAATCGGCTAGGAAGAAATGATGATGATGATGATCAATACACACGAGTTGGGAATCTCAATTTCTTCACCTAATATACTTGCCGAATAGGTGTAGTATAAATGTATTTATTTTATTTATTTATCGTATGGCATTATTTGCTGCGAGGTCCAGAGGACAGTGCAGCAGCTGGTTTTGTTGCACCTTTAGCACCGCCCGGAGTCACGGGATGGATTTTTATTTATATGAGTTTTTGTATCCGAATTGGCCTTCCTATTAAATGTATTAAAGCTTGTGCACCCATACATATACGTTTTTATATGGATTTTTCAGGGATTCGAACCGAATATGGAGCAGGGCAAGAACGCCCTTAGGGAGCATAGCAGGACAAACAACTATCAGCAGTACGTTTTTCAGGAAGTGAAAACAAAATTGGCTTTTCTATACAAATCGTTCACTTCGATCAGAAAATTTGTATGGGAAAGCCTTATTTTTATTTCCTGAAAAAAAAACCTGCTGCTAGTTGTTCAGTTTCGTTGAGCATCCCCTATCACTTTGCTTGATGCTGTGTCTAACACCTGGCTAAGCATGGAAAGATGGAAATTATTTTACCAATTTATAACATCAGAAAAACTCTTGCTTTTGTCTCCGTCAAAGGTCAATTGTCCAGTAAAAGTTGTCAAGTAAGCAGCAGCAAAGAGCTGCGGAAAGAAATCTACAACATAGACTATAATAGTACGTTACCCCGAGGTCGAAAAAAAAAGTATTTTCAGGTCAAGTAAATTTGGAAGGCCGAGACGCGACGGAGATCGCAGAGTTACAGACTTTAGTCGTTAATTACATTGTTGTCGTTTGGAGAAATTGCTGGTGTAGTGCGAATATGGGGACCGAAAAGAGTGAATTTAGGTTTTGTTTTTAAATAATTATGCTTATTCCTAGCAAATGGGTGTAGTAATAATAGTTTGGTGACGGTGTGTTTCAGGTGATTGCCGCCGAGCCTTTCCTACGGCCGCTGCTGAAGCTGCTCAGCGGGTTCCGGAACGAACTGCCGCCTTCCAATTTAGAAAGTGAGTGTTCGGCCATATCTCTTATTCTATCTCTCTCTTCTTCTTTAATTTAAGTGCTAGTCACTTGTCGGTGGAGTAATCATATCATATCCATAAAAATAAATCCTGTCTCACAACTAATTGTCAAATATACTCAGTGCAAGGGCAAGCTTCCCGCAAAATGGGGGATGCTCATGCTCAGTCTACGAAACTGACCAAAATCTTTCTGAGATGTACAATTAATAAGTTAATATATGTATCTCTCTCTTCGAAATTGACTTTTTTTTTATTAGCGTATATATTACACCAGTCGCTCTGTGTAAAACCCAGTACCCTCGTTCAATCCCCTAGATTAGGTAGCCGATACCTTGAGATACGGGATAAGGCTAGGGAGATGATGATATCATATTACACCAACTCTCTTTATAACCAACCGCTTTAAAGTATTAATGTAATGAATGAGTATCGTTTGAAAATTATGTTATTACTTTATTTATGGCGACAAGAATTCTTACTAATATAATTATAAAAATTTCAAGCATATTTCCTATTCATATAAACATTTCCTACTATAAATGCGAACTAGTGTGATTCGAATGTCGCTTTTACTGTAATAACACGCGATATGTGTATGTATAATTTTGTATTCTTGCAGAATATTGTAGTGTTTTTACGTTCCAATGATTGTGTAAATTGTTTCCTTATTTTGTTTTTCTTGATGTCCTAAAATATTACAATTCTGCAATACTTACAGTTCTCGTATCAGCATGCGAATTTAATACTAAAGAGCGATCAAAACAAATGGCAAAAGCGCAGTGAACGTAGCAACTTATTGCTAATAAACAAATTACTATGTATATGCGCATAATGGAATTAATAATAAATTATAACGTAACTCTATCAGTTATCGGTTTGGCCAACTTACTATCTCGAGTCGAGCAACGACCTGATGAACCCTGGTGGCAGAGTTTTTAAATCGCATTTGTTATTACTAACTGCAAATGTGCCTCTGACACGGTTTGTGTAACGACCACTCTCGAAATGATCGAGACCGACGGTTTAACGTGCCCTCCGAAGTACGGAATCTTTTTTCTTAAACACAATTTGGTGATTCAGTCTGCATTGTCCTAAGCAAACTAGGGAAAATCTGACAGTGTTAAAGTGACAAGTATAAACATTGTATTTCCCCCTGGATTACCGCTATCTGGGATACACCTATCGTGGAGCATCCACACAACACAACTGAACTGTTACATTTTTATAAACCCTTATTGTTGATTAATGAAATCTGCATTGTGATTATAGCCAATAGCTGCCAAAATTTAGGAATATTTACGTGATAATGTTTGTTTAAGACTTTCACGCTTTGTATAAGGGCGCTTAATTGTAAGTTTTCCGCTTCCCAATTTACCCGCGGCCAAATGGGGTTCAAAACGGGGTTAAACGGCCAATGGAAATGAGGAATATTCCCGCGGTAAAAAGTACAATACCATCCACGATACCATCTATCATCCTGTCAAACATTAAAATAAATTGAGCTCTAAGGTGTGAAACCAATTAAAGAGAAACATACTTTCGATTTTATAATATTAGTATCTATGTAAAACTTTTTATCAAGCTACGATCTATATTTCCGTCACAAAACTTGTCTCCGCAGAAGACTTAAAGGATATAACTTTATTGAATGGTTTACTGCTTACATTTTTTCATTATATTACCATCCATCTTGCTTGATGTATTGCGAAGATTATTATTATACCAAAGCGACTTCCTACTGCGTACTTCTTATTTCCTTCTTCTTCTTCTATCGACGGCAAGTAAAACCCCATCTCAAATTTCTGTATCCTAGAAGTCGGCAAATTACCGCATCTTCTGTGGCTTGCATTAATTGCTCTCTCGTGCAGGTGGTAGGGCACATTAGGTGGGCACCTTATATCGTGCTCGGTTTGTGGGTTAACTCCGCGTTTGCACCGAAGATGTCACGTGTGAATCTTATTTCCTGCTAATCTTAAGAGTCTTCGAACTCTACGTAAAGTCCTGAAATCAGAGTTTTAACTAACTACTAGTAATTATTTGTATTTATTAAGTAAAAACTTAAGCTAACAATACAGGATCTAAGGGACAGCGTTCTGCAAACTGAAAGGGGTTGCTCAGTCAACGACACTGAACAACTATCGCTAGGACTTTTTTCCAGAAATGGGTTTTATTTTTGCTTTTCCTTCTTAATTGTCCGATCGAGGTGGTCATTTTATTGGGAAGGTAATATATAATATCTTTTTGAAAAAACTCCTGGTGACAGTTGTTCAGTTACGTTGACTGAGCAATCCCTATCAGATTGCGGGACGCTGTTCTAATTACACCCGGTATAGTGTGTATAACAGATGCAAGTGAAAGAAAATTGCTATAGCGAATTAATAATCCATATTTATTTAACTACTTAGATATGAGCCCGATGGTGTAGTGGATAGGGCCCCTGCCTCCTGAGCGGGAGGTCGTGGTTCGAATCCCACCACGTATCAATGTGTTTTTCGGTTTTCGAATTTCATATGTACGTTTATTCGGTGCTTTTTCCGTGCTTCGGAAGGCACGTTAAGCCGTTGGTCCCGGTTAATATCGTTTAATACCGTAAAAATTAGTCGTTAAGCCCTATCAGAGGCCAGTGCTAAGCATTGGCGGCTTGAAAACTGACCTAATCTAGGATTGGGTCTGGTTTCCCTTCTGGGTTGCGGAGGTCAGATGGCAGTCGCTCTGTGTAAAAACCAGTACCCTCGTTCAATCCCCTAGATTAGGAAGCCGACCCCGTGAGATACGGGATAAGGCTAGGGAGATGATGATTTATTTAACTACTTATAACGCTGAACATTTAGAACACAACATAAAAATGTGAGCAGGGATCGAATATAAGATAATGGGATTCACTAGAACAAGTTTTAGGTTATACAATAATTAACGTTCCATGCTGGCCTGGAAACGATAGAAAAACATAGAATGTGCCAGCTGCTTTTCCTTCTGGGCATGCTGTAGAAGCTAGCAAAGAGATTCGAGGGTTACAGTGTATTGTGATTTAGGCGACAACCTGTCATTTTAATCTAAAATTGCCGTCAATATTTGTCAAATGTGGCGAAAACTCCCTTTATTAAGCGTTTTACGCTCTGCCTACCCAGCAAGAAATAATAGCGTGGCTGTATTTATTATTTATGTGTAAATGTAACCTCCTCCGTAGTCTAGCGGTTTAAGCCGTGGGCCCTAGACCCGCAGTTTCGATTCCCGGCTGACGACAACGAATTAGTATTGTGGTTTCTACTTATAGAATAGAAAATATTTATTTGCCACTAATTTACAAACATTAAACATTTTTAGGGTTACAAACATGTTCTTAAGCGACAATTAAGTTATTCTCAGCATTAATACTATGGAGGTGTAAAACCCCGCATTTTTAAGGACAGTTTAACAGTTTGGTAAGGACATTGCAGGCTGATCACCTCATTGTTCAAAAAGTAATATAATCTATGCAGTCGGATGCTAAAATAGTCGGTGCTGCTCCTGATTTCTCGCACTCAGTCTGTCCCATCAGAATAAGAGATTGAAGGAATAGAGAGTGCACTTGTGTGTTGCGCAAACACTGGGGGACTGTTATGTATATGTAACATATTTATATTATATATATTCTTCCATGCTGGTCTGGGAGCAAAAGAAAAACATAGAATGTGCTAGCTGCATATCCTCCCGGGCATGCTGTATAAACCAGCTAAGGGATGCGAGGGTTTGAGTATATTGCAATTTAGGCGATGGTCGGACAACCTGTCACTACAGCAATATACCTAGAAAATATCTTAAATAACCCTCAAAACTTTGTCAGACGTGGCGGACTAACTTTTGGTTAGGTCGTTTACGCTCTGCCTACCCCATTATAAAGGCGTGGTTAAATGTATGTATGTAACCTATCCATTCCCACAGGTCAACTGGTGCTGGTTCTGAACCAGATATGCGTCGCGCTGATGCAGAATATGAAGTTCATCGACCTCTTCTTCCTGACCGCACACACGCAAAACGGATCTCGAGCCGAGTAAGTCTTGTGCACATTGTTATTCAGGGCGAACGTATCTTTCTAATGGTGAAAGAATTTTTCAGATCAGTCTAGTCAAAGTCAAGTCATTTATTTCCAAATAGGTTCCTAAGAACACTTTTAGAAAGTCACAAGCGAGTCTATTACAAAGAATATTATATCTATGTCGCAAAATAAAATAAAAATATATCACAATGAAGAAGAAGCATGGGAAACTCGCACTTTGCGGCCACCCCTTCGTTGAAGTAAAGTAAAAGTAAGTAAAAAAGCATTTATTGCGACAAAGACACAAAAAACAACAATAAAATAGTTAGAGTATTTAAGATAAGCCAGTGTCACAATAGCTAATGGGCTCAGCATATGCTGGTCAGTATTACCAACCAGCGCTGGTTTTCAGCCCACACCTTTGTTGCGAGCCGGCCGTTGTAAAGAGCTCATAATGTAAATAACAAATATCAAATTGTTTCTCTCATAAATGGTTGCCTTGATCCTGACAGTAGCGGTAAAAATAACAAATCATAGTGTAATTAAGTACTACAAGTTTTAGATTTTACAAAGATTTCATTAGTGTAAAAATTATAGGATTGAAATTGAAATAGAGGAGAAGTATTTTGATATAAACAATTAAAGTAATATGAATAAATAATAGTCTAGTAATAGTCGTTTTGTCTTGCTCATGGGTTTTCAGTATCCCTATCCACTACAACAAGGAGGGTCTAGGTTTGCACTATCCTGCTTACCGCTACGCATTTTTCTTTCACCCAAAGGTTGCCTGGAAGAAATTGCTACCTTAGCAATAAGGCCACCCATGTTGTACTTGTCTTTTGTTGTTATCTGGTTGTGTTGTATGATTTGCTTTCTTACGTGCAATAAAGTATTTTTATCTTATCTTAAGGAGAGCCCGATGGTGTAGTGGATATGGTTGCTTTAAATCCCTCCACGTATCAATGTGTTTTTCGGTTTTGGAATTTCATATGTACGTTTATTCGGTGCTTTTTCCGTGCTTTTGAAGTTAAGCCGTTGGTCCCGGTTAATATTGTTTAACACCATAGATATTACTCGTTAAGCCATGTCAAAGGCCAGTGCTTATAAGCACTGGCGGCTTGAAGACCTAATCTAGGATTGGGTCTAGTAACATACATAAAATCACGCCTTCATCTCTAATGGGGTAGGCAGAGCGTAAACAACCTAAATAACGGTCATTCCGCCACGTGTGGCAAAGTTTTGAGGGTTATTTAAGATAGATTTGTAGGTATAGTGCTGTAGTGACAGGTTGTCAGCCCATCGCCTAAATTGCAATATACTGAAACCCTCGGATCCCTTAGCTGATCTTTAGAGCATGCCCGGGAGGAAATGCAGCTGGCACATTTTATATTTTTCTCTCGCTCCTAGTCCAGCATGGAAGAAATCAAATCCCACCCAAGTGTAGCTTTTAGCTTGTTTATTTTCGTGTAATATGGTTTTGATCCCATGCTGGCCTAAGAGCGAGAGAGGAACATAGAATGTGCCAGCTGCATTCCGTCCCGGGCATGCTGTAAAAATCAGCTAAGGGAGCCGAGAGTTTCTGTATATTGCAATTTAGGCGAGGGGCTGACAACCTGTCACTACAGCAATATACCTACAAATCTATTTTAAATAACCCTCTAAACTTTGTCAGACGTGGCGGAATGACCTCAGTTTAGGTCGTTTACGCTCTGCCTACCCCATTCGGGATAAAGGCGTGACTATATATATGTATGTACTTTTCATAAAAAGCTACTAGCTCGCCTGTCGTATAGTTTGGGCAATTAACTTGACTAAGGGTGTTTGTGCACCTATCCGTATCCATATAGATTTAAATCCAAAACATATCCATATCAAACGTATAGATGGGTGCACAAGCGTCCATACAACCACTAGGAAGGCCAAATCGGGTATGTGGTATGTATGTATGTACCCTATTTTGAACAAAAAGAAGGACAAAAGTAAGAATAAGATAAAACGAAGGGAGGGGCGCAAAGTGCGAGTTTCTAATGCTTCTTCTTCATTGTGATATAGTTTTATTTTATTTTGTGACATAGATATAATTTAATTTTATTTGTAATAGACTCGCTTGTGACTTTCTAAAAGTGTTCTTAGGTATCTATTTGGAAATAAATGATTTGACTTTGATGTAATATTGGGTGTAGGTTCATCCTGGTCCGGCTGCTGCTGTCGTCGGTGCACCGCGAGGGCGCGACGGGCGCGGCGGCGCGCGACGCGCTGCTGCTGTGCGCCAAGATGTCCGCGCGCTGCCCGCAGCTGGCCGACTGCATGGCCAAGGGAAACACGTGCGTCGTGCTCGCCACCGGTACGTATACTACCCTTGTATAACACTATATAACAATATATATATATATTTTTTAATTTATTGCAAGAAATCTTACAGCTATACAAAAATTATAAAAGAATCATTTAGTTTGCCAAAATAGATTTCACATTAATACATTTTATTTAACAAATGACGGCTAAATTAAGTTATTAATTATCACAACATAGAATAAAACAAAGTCGCTTTCTCTGTCCCTTTATCCCTATGTATGCATAAATCTTTAAAACTTCGCAACGAATTTTGATGCGGTTTCTTTTAATGGATAGAGTGAATCAAGAGGAAGGTTTATATGTATAATACATGCATTATATAGTAGAGAAACACTGATAATCTCCGTGCAAAGCCGGGGCGGGTCACTAGTTAGGGATAAAGGCGTGATTATATGTATGTGTTTCCCGTTGCAGGTCTGAGCGGGCTGTACTCGCTGCTGCCGCGCACGCTGGGCGAGCGCGTGCACCGCCTCACGCCCGACGATGTCAACCACGTGCACAAACTCACGCTCTTCATAGACTCGCTCGAGTTCTGCAACGCCGTCGCTCAGGTATGCTAATACTGCCTCCGTGATCTGAACCGTGGGCTCCCGATCCGGAGGTCCTGGGTTCGATTCTCAGGCGGGGAACACGAAGTTGATATTTGTCGTTTATCACTTTGGGATTCGCCTCCGAACTACCCGCAGTAGTCGCGCACGGAAGTTTTATGGGGGTTTTTCATTTCGCGAGTTTTTCTGGTGCGGGTGATTTCTGCACGTACGCTCAACCCCGGCGTCCCACCAGCGGGAATCACTGGGGGGATGCGGCAGGTTTTGCAGGGGAGGGCAGGGCTATGCTTCGCGCGAAACCTGGCACCCAAAAAATGCGTAGAGCTTAAAGATGCCTGCCTCAGGCCAAAAGCCGCTTCGGAAGCAGCGCGCGTGTCTCCACACTGCTATCTGCGCGCCTGCCCCCTGCAGATGTCGCAGTCATCGCCGCCATCATAAAGGCTGGTCCAGCCACGTCTCCACTGCTGGTATTACCGCCGCCGCCGCGTTTACCCGTGGTGCCACCACTACCGCAGCTGCCGACTGTCCCGCGGCTTCTTCAGCGGCAGAAAATTGATGCCGCCGCTGCTCAGCGCGCAGCCGCAAGACACGCAGCCCTCGACTCACTGAGGGAGAGTGCAGCTGCCTTGCGTGCCGACATCCCGCGCGTCGAAAAGCGTGCCCATCCGCATTCGTCCCAATCGATACCAACTCCACCGCCGCTGACACCTGTCCCGGTCCCACGAATTTCGCCACTCTGACTCTCCATACCCTCCCTCGGATTGGACATGAAGTCATCACCGACCCTAACTCCGACCTACGTTGCCGCCGCTGCGCTTCGGCCCGGCCCAAGCCAGCCGGAAGCCAGCTAATCGCTCCGATCTTCCGACGCAGCAACCATGTGTAGGGGCAATAAGATGCCCCCTGACATGGTAGACCGCTTACCGAACTGGACCACATTAGGATCCTCAAGGATCAGCTAGGACATCTGCCGAACGCCCGCCCGTACGGGAAGGGATTCCTATCTACTTCGCCGCGCTGGAAGGAACCGAGGCCGGAATCTCCTTGTTCTGCTACGCCCATACGAGGACTCCCCGCAGAATCACCACCGGCGGACATAGAGATGGAGCTCTGCAGCCTGGGCTACCAGGTGGACTTTGTGCGCCCAATCAAAGCGCGCCAGGGACGCCCAGGCTGCATATACTTTGCGCAGCTCAACCGGACGCTAAACCTCACCCCGGGCATATACGACGTACCAGAAATGCTCTGTATGCCCAGCGTCAAGATCGAGGGATGGCGCGGAAAGAAGACGGCTAACCATGCCACCGATGCCAGCTGTTTCGGCACAGCCACAGCTCGGACACTCCTAACTATCATGTAATTTTGGTCACACATCGACAGAGGGCATGTTGCACTAGGCGTGCGTTTGTGTGCGCGTTATACGGGTTGACAAAATTTGTTTTACCGGTCATAATCATCACTTGATTAATCTGGTTCTTGATTAAACCAACGTTTTAAATTAGTTCACTGTAACTGAATAGTTAGAATAGATTAGGTTGCATATTTTATATGAATTTATTTACCGTCTCTCATCACTGTGGAGTCTCAAAAAGTTCCTATTGGAGTCATATCTTGTGGTAGAAAGACATCCGTACACCTTGGACGAAACAACCTCTGGACGTGCAATTATGACATTTTACTCCTTTCCCCTCTAGACCGATAGTGTGAAATTTGGACACAGTAAACAAACTACCAACGTCAGTGTGACTTCAAATTTCGAGGAGGAAAAATACCTTTGAAAGTTTAGCAAAACTTATAGTAATCGAATCAGCAATATTTTTTTTCATATGCAATTGTATTTTTGATCAATATTTCTTGTTATTTTCTTCTAAAATGAATAAAATGCGCGGTGACAGGAGTGAATAATACGACCCAATAAAACATCCAGGGTTCTGAATGCATGTAAACCAGTATGTTGTCATTCTCTAATGAGTCGGATTATAATTGTATTTTTTCCATTCGTTCATTCATTTTTGTTAATCTAGAGACGTGACACAATCGATGAACGATATCGATAGGAATTATTTACTGTATCGTCGCCGGCATGTCGTAGGTCTAAGAAAAACATAAACATTTGAACGGACAACGCTAATATTTTGTGATCTGTTGACTGGTATAAGCTTCATCTGTGGTTGCGTGACTTTTTATTTTCATTTACAACTAATTATGCCTACTTTTTAGTACGCGTGGTAGTCATGAACAATGTTGGTTATGCTGTTCTTTGTTTAAAAAGCTCCTGCCTCTGTGGTCTAGCAGTCTGAGCCATGGGCTCTCGACCCAGAGATCCCGGGTTCGATTTCCGGCGGGGGACAATGACTTTGCATTGTTGTTAGTTTGGTTATGATATTGCATTGCTGATCACCTGATTGTCCGAAAAGTAAGATGATCCATGCTGTCGGATGGGCATGTAGATAGTTGGTCCTGTGCCTGATTTATCTCTGGTCGTGTCAGTCAATCTGTCCCATCAGAATAAGAGATTGAAGGATCAGAGTGTGCACCTGTGTGTAGTGCAAACACTTAGGCACTAAAAATCGGATCCTGTGCAATTGGCCGATCCCTGGGAGATTGGCCGCCATCACCGAAAATCGGTGGGAGGACTAATTATTATAGTATGTAAATGAATAGGTACATTTTTTAAATCGAGGCCACGTAGCTTAATAGATATGTGTATTTAGTTCCAAGTCAAAACCCAAAATACAATTTATTCATTTCCCCAAGTCGTAACTTAAGCTACGTGTAGCGTGATGAAATCTATGTTTGAGTCTACAAAATATTTAGATGAAAAAAAAAAGATGCATCAAAATCGGTTGAAATACAACCAAAATTCAATTAACTGCCAACCCCCTAAATAACGCAGTATGATATATATATCCTTTGTTGAGTCAAATGTCACTTAGTTGAAAAAAAAGACTCCCATCGAAATCAATTCAGTAGTTTTGGCGTCATGTTGATACAGACAGATAGACAGATAAATATTTAAAATTTATTATATAGGCGTTGGTGGTATCGCTATAATGCCTATTGCAATAATGTTTCCATGAAAATATTCAAAGTACAGACAAGACCCCTCTAGAGATTTCTTAGTGTATAGATCGATAATGGTATAAATTCAATGAATAGGGATCGATTTGAAAATTTTACTTTACTTTTATTTCAAAAACAATTTAATAAAAACACGTGTTCATATTTCTATGATTCAGGAAACATCATTCACTCAACATTCATTCTTTATCGATTATCGACTAGGGTACAACACTATCTATGACACGATCAAAAAAGACATACAACCCGAATATTTAAAAAGTGTCAAAAATAAATAAATATGTTAGGAAGCGCGTAGTTTTTAAATCTGTTCGGGTATTATCTGTCATACCTCCCTCCCCCCTAGTTTTGGTTGAACGAGTTCTCATACATTTTTGTTTGGTGACGCGTCCAGAGGATTATTCGTCCAAGCCGTACACGGAACAGTACCTAACCATCTTTGGAACACAAAACTTTATTATTTCCGTTACACTGGGAAACATGCGCGCGCCATACCCGCTAAGCGTACGCTCAATGTGGCCCACAATCCGGCGCGGAGTGTGACGTATGTCGGACTGGGGAAGGGAGGTAATTGTCCATTCTGTATGTAGTACTATTATATATTCTGTGGCACAGCCCCTGAAACTGCCGCTGGGCGCTGACACCGATGCGGCGAACACCTCGCAGATCCCGCTTACTTACGCTAACTGCGCACGCCTGACTTACGCTAACTGCGCTACGCCCGACTTACGCTAACTGCGCTACGCCCGACTTACGCTAACTGCGCTACGCCCGACTTACGCTAACTGTGGCGGTGAATATCCCGCCAACAGCGTGACTTGCCCCGTACTGCGCCGTGAAGTGCGGAACAAGCGCGCGGGCGCAGCGCCCGTCACGAAGCCCATCGCCGAACCAAAGAGGAAGGAAGTGGCACCGCAGGGAGAGACCAACGCGAGCTCCGAGACAACAGAGCCTACGAGCAGCCGTCCCTAAAAAGAACCAGATCTTGATAAAGGCAACCAGGATCCTAACCGAAGTCCTGGTATCACTTCGCACTGGAGTGGACGCTACTAGTATCATCAAGAGGGGCCTCGACGATCTGATGCTCTCCGTATCTGTTACATTGGCTGCTCAAGGAGGCCTTCAAATCGGACTCCTCCAAAAAGTGTTGCTGGCAATGTGATGGGCGATGGAGCTCGCCCGCCACAGACGGTTAAGGAAGCGCCAGGCAGGGTAAGCGCCAAGTGTGGTCTTTCATATCCGGATGACGCACCCAAGCAGAGACAACCAGCAACCGGGCGTGGTCGTAGACCAAGCTTACCTCCCATAGCCACCTCTATCTAATCACACCCCTACTGACCAGATTATTGACCTGGACCCCTGAAAACCGATCGAGTGGCTTAAAGTTACTACCTTTTCTGTGGACGAATTATTGGACGCTCTCATGCCGCATCGCGCGCAGCCAAACTAGGCGGTTACGAGTAAAAACTCGAGTTTAACATAGATCGACATGTCGGAGTTCCTCGAAAAAGTGGAGAAGCCTAGGATTGTTTTCCCAATAGCAGCTTCGCTGCGCTGCCAGTAGAAGTAGGCCCCGATGATTTACCCCAGTTTGCTTAAGACAAAGCAGACTGTATCACCAGGCACTCACTACCTGCGTCTGTGTTCCCAAATGCATACAACTCCCAACACATCAAAGTTAGATTGAAAGGCATCTTCTAGGTGGGCTCGCTCCTTCGTCGACTCCGTCTTTGTCGCTTTCGACCTGGTCTGGAGTCAAGATCAAACCCTTCATATAATCACTATTACTTATAATGTCTGCTGTGAGAAATTTCTTTGTAGAAATAAGCAGTGCCTGTTGTGTCTGAATTCCTCTTGTAATTGTTCTTTATGCCGCTGGCATAATGATAGCATTGAATAAACATATAAATAAACCTTCAACGATAGAAATACAATATTTTTTTTAGCTGCCTTTTCTCCTAAGCATGTTGTAGAAGCCAGCAAAAGGGATTCGAGGAGTACAGTGTATTGTAATTTAGGCGATGGGCTAAGACTACAGCGATACATATTTCAATCTAAAATTGCCGTCAATTATTGTCAGACGTAGCGAAGGGGTCTTTTATGAGGCATTTGCGCCCTGCCCACCCTGTAAAGAATGGCGTCACTTTATGTATGTATAAATAAATCTTCCTGTTTCCATTATTTCCAGGTGGCGCATCCGGCCATAAAGAAGCAGCTGATGGATCTGCTGTACCAGGGCTTCCTGGTCCCTGTGATGGGTCCCGCGCTGCTACAGGTATGTAACTCTCCGTGTTTCGACTTCTTCTTCTTCTTCTTTCGAGTGGGTATCGAGTCTATCGACCCTAGTGTTTCAACTAATAATATAACAAGCACCACATCACGTAACAACCAACAATCTTCAGATAACGACAAATGTTAAAATAATGGGTGTAAGGGACAGCGTCCAGAAGCTGATACTAGGGGTTGGTCAATAAACGAAACTGAACAACTTTCTCCAGCTCACCAGGAAAATCTTTCAAGATGCATACATACATACATATTATCACGCCTTCATCCCTAATGGGGTAGCCAGAGCGCAAACGACCTAAACAAAGGTCATTCCGCCACGTCTGACAAAGTTTTGAGGGTTATTTAAGATAGATTTGTAGGTATATTGCTCTACTGACAGGTTGTCAGCCCATCGCCTAAATCACAATATGCCGAAACCCACGGATCCCTTAGCTGGCTTTTACAGCATGCTCGGGAGGTAATGCAGCTGGCACATTCTATGTTTTTCTCTTGCTCCCAGGCCGGCATGGAAGGTATCTTTCAAGATGTGATAATAAATTTTGTCTTTCCTGAAAAAAAAACCTTTTGGATGTTGTTCAGTTTCGTTAACGGAGCAACCCCTATCAGTTTCTGGTACGCTGCTATTTACACCTACTGCTATATAGCCCTAATATTCCTATTGTAAGCAGTTACTTTTAGTTAATTGAAATGTGTTATATGATGTGGCAGCTTTTAAATATAACATGATCCTAATCAACTCAATTACCGGGTTCAAAATTCCTTCAATAATCGTAATTTTTGATATTACATATTATATTTGAAAATTGGATACACATTAGAAATCTAATGGACCATGATATATTTTTTTGGTATCCTTTATAAAATATATTAAACCTGGTGCAGGGAATTTGTTTGTTTGTTTTTCATATTAATAACCTTTCATTCGCATATATTTCCAACCTTTATGCTGCGTAGACTCTTTCTGTACCCACTGATTAGATATCTTTCTTATTCTTTTAAAACTTTCTTACCTTATGTATCTTTTGCCTCTTTGCTTTGATTAATTTTCCCTCTATTTGATTGGTTGATTCTATAACTAACATCCAAGTGTATTTTCAGCCGTTGCAGGTACATAACAACAGAATCGTTTAAGTATAATCATTCTTCCGCACAAAAATATCAACAGGCTAATTAATACTGTTTTGATATCATTTGGAATTAGTTCACCTTGACAATTATTTCTGCTAAAGTGTCAAATTAAATCGTAATGCACTTATAGAATCATGGCTTATCAATATAAAACACATCATTGTTTATTTAATTAAGGAGATTTATAGTGACCACCAATCCAACATTTGCCTGGTGTTTAATGTTTCATCAACATTATATATTGGAGATCGAATATTATGTGCCAAACAATGTTAAAAATGGACGCTCGCCAAATATTACATGCTTTTACTTAATAATTTACCTGGCGACATTGATATGTGCATACAATACAACGTGTAACAGAAAGGCTATATGCACCCCGAAGGATATCCATGCATTCGGTCCATGACTGAATAACTTTACCCAAGGAACATGACCTATGACCTAAAAACCTAAAAAATATTATGCCAAGTTTATTTTTCGTATTCCTGTCTACCTACCCAATATCCACTTCGGGTCGCTGAGCCAGCAAAGTAAGTCTTCTTCTTAGCAAGTGGATTCTCGAGATGAACCCTGGTGTCAAAGAGTTTTCAAACCGCCTAGTAGCACTGCTATTAGACCTCTGACGTGGTTCGGGACCGACGCCTTAACGTGCCCTCCGATGCACGGAATCCTCTTTCTTTTTTGGTCAATCAGATGATTCAGCCTGCGATGCCCTAACCAAACTGGGGAAAACCTCGCAAAGTGATAAATTGACAAATATTAAATTTGTGTCCCCCCTTGGGAATCGATCGTAAGCCCATGGCTCTGACCACTAGACCACGGAGGCAATAAGTAATTACCTATGTTATTAGGGAAAAGTTGTTCAGTTTCATGGGTAAATTCACAACCTTCGAAGTGCATAATGTGCATATGCCCTTTCTGTTACACATTTATTTGGGTGTGTATTCATCCGTGTTGTACGATGGTCGTGTGTGGTGTGACACGGCGTTGGTTGGCTTACATTGCACGCTCGGGAACATCTGCTAGTGGGGCGCTTGCCACCACGAGCGCTTAAGTGACAGTTCGGGGTCAACGAACCATGTACTGGTAAGACATAACAGGAACCATGGGTCATACGGGGTGTAAGGGACGGCGTCCCACTAACTGATAGGTGTGGCTCAGTCAACGACACTGAACAACTTTCACTAGGATTCGTTTCAGGAAGCGATAATATTCTTTGGCTATTCCATACAAAATGTCGACCTCAATCAGACAATTTGTATGGAAAAGCCAAAACAAAAAATATTTTAGTATCACTTCCCGAAAAGAAAGCCTCCTAAAAGATGTTTAGTGTCGTTAACCAAGCAACTCCTATCAGTTTGTGGAATGCTTCGGGTTTTGATTAAAATCCTGGTATTTTGATCAAAACACCGATTTCATCATAATCTGGCGACATATACATTACTGCCTACATCTACCCTACCCACTGTTTAGTATAGACCTCTTCGCTTTTTCGCCACCTTTTTTCTATTCATATATAAAATCATCACCTCTCTAGCCTTATCCCGTATCTCTCGGGGTCAGCTACCTAATTTAGGTGATTGAACGAGGGAATTGGTTTTTAAACAGCGACTGCCATCTGACCTCCACAATCCAGAAGGGAAACCAGACCCAATCTTAGATTAGGGCAGTTTTCAAGCCGCCAATGCTTTGCACTGGCCTCTGACATGGCTTAACGACTAATATCTACGGTATTAAACTAACCGGGGCCATAAATAATAATTAAAATAAAAGGACATTTAGATTTAATAATCGAGTTAAAAATATATCATCATAAATTATGTATTTCCATTCGACAATAATAAATATTATAATTTAAAAAAGAAAATCTAATTCATTCATAAAAAATCAAATTTGAGCTCGCTCCACAACCCCAACTGTCACTCAACCGCTGCAAGCTTACGGGGCGTAGCGTAACCAATGAAGCCGACTAACTGCGCACGACCGTAGACGAGAGCGCGCGGGTTGCAGAGCGGCGCGGGCGAGCAGGCGGCCGCCACGGCCTACCTGGAGCTGGTGGTGCGCTGCGCGGGCGCAGGTGCGGGCGGCGTGCTGCGCGCCGTGCTGCGCTTCCTCGTCGCGCACACGTACGACGGCGTCAGGGTCGCCGACGTGCTGCTCGCCAGGCTGCACGGCGAGTCGCAGGTTTGTCCACCTCTACGGGTATGTACCGGGTGTCTGGGATAGGGGTTGCTCAGTCGAGGACACTGAGCATTTTTACCAGGAAATTCTTTCACTAATTGAAAGTAAAGTTTTAATTCCTGAAAACTTCGTAGGCTTTGGTACGCTGTCCCTTACACCCGGTATGTTATAATTTATGAGATACTCCTTTTCCGAGGATTATCCGAGGACCCTAGGAAATGCAATTTTTGGTCCACCCTTTACAGTCATCAGCTTTTTATCAATGTAACTAATGCGGAATCAATACGTTATGCGAGTGAAGCGAGCGCGGCATGTCACGAAAGTTAAATCAGAGCGTTACGCAAGCGAAGCGAGCGCGATATTCAACTTCTTATTCTTTCCTGTCGGCAAGAAACACGGGCTGAATCTTGCTTGCCAAGATGTTTTTTCTGGGCAAGCTAGAAAAAAAGATATTTAACTAAATAAAGCCGAATCAATCAATACGTTACGTTACGCGAGTGAAGCGATCGCGAAAACATTACACGAAATACAATTAAAGCAATACCAGGCCACTCAGAAAGTATTGCGATAAATAGTTTTTATATATGGCCGGTTAGAATCTTTTTTGAAAATATGATTACTTGTAAGTAAAAATATGTGTGTTAAATTTTCAAAATTTCCCTCCACATTTTTTGCGAGCCAATTCATAGTATCGTGTCTTACTGAAAAATGGATCTGCGCCGGGAACATTTTAGAGCTATGATTTTTTACGATTTCAAGTGTCGCCTGAAACCGGATGAATCGTTCGATAGACTTCAAATGGCATTTATGGATGAAAGCCCCTCCAAGGCAACCGTGTATCGTTGGTATAACGAATTTAGGCGCGGTCGACCAACCTTGGGGGATGAAGAAAGAAGCGGTCGCCCTTTGACGGCTATTACGGAAGAAAACGTGCTAGCAGTGAAAAATTTAATCCAAGATAATAGGCGAATTACATATCAGGAGATTCAGCACATATTAAAGATTGGATCGGGAAGCGTTCACGAGATTCTACAAGGGCATCTTCGCGTGAGGAGGATAGTATCGCGCTGGGTGCCGCACTACCTCACCGACGCTCAGAAGCAGGCCCGGGTGGAATGGTGCCGTGATATGCTGAACAAATTTGAAACAGGCTCGTCTCGGCGTGTTTACGACATCGTAACAGGTGATGAGTCCTGGATTTATCAATACGATCCAGAAACCAAGCGCCAGTCGACAGTTTGGGTGTTTCAAAATAAACCAACGCCTACCAAAGTGAAGCGATCTCGAAGCGGGGGGAAGATTTTGATCGCCAGCATTTTTAATTTGACTGGCCACTTGGCCTCAATTCCCTTACGAGATCAAAGAAGCATTAACGCCGAATGGTATACTACCAAATGTTTACCAGAAGTTTTTTCTGTTGTGAGCAACAAGCGACCAAACACAGGGCTCCGCGGACTACTGCTCCCCCACGACAATGCGCCTGCACACACCGCTCTCAAAACGAGGGACTTCCTGGACAGCACACCAGTCAAACTCCTGGGTCACCCTCCTTACAGCCCTGATCTAGCACCGTGTGACTTCTTTTTATTTCCAAAAATAAAAAATCGGCTCAAGGGGATACAATTTTCGTCGCCGGAAGATGCGCTGGCTGCATTCGAGCAGGCTGTAAACGAGGTGTCTACGGCGGACTGGAAAAAGTGTTTTGAAAACTGGTTCAGACGCATGAATCTTTGTATAGAGGCTGGTGGAGAGTACTTTGAAAAGATTTAATAAAAATATATGTACCTGTAGAACAATTTTTTTTAGTGTCGCAAATCTTTCTGAGTGTCCCACGTACGTTATGCGAGCGAAGCGAGCGCGATACATGAAAAAAATATTGTAGTGTGTATGGTAAGCACAGAGCTAGTGTTTTTAACAAAAATATAATACGCTATCGAAACAAGTATATAGCTGATTTTACCCGATCAGAGCGAGCGTGAAAAATCACGGAAGTAAATGGATTTATCTACACCAGCATATATACGTATATCGTAGGATGATTTGATAATTCGAATCAGCTTATTAATATTGCGAAAACAGCATTTCATAGTAACTGTTATATGATTACTTTCATTTCAGCTCTCCCTGGTGTCACTGTCGTTGATGGAAACGCTGATCGACCTCAACTGTGAAGATGTGATGATCGAACTGGTTTTCAAGTACCTGATGAACGGACACCACCTGATGGTGAACCATCGCCACCAGATAGCAGAATCCGAGCCGTACAGAGACGCGGCCATAGCCTTCCTAGGGCTCTCACCGAGATGTTGCGCCAGGCCTTTAGAGAAGACCAGGGAGTGGGTGGACGAAATGGCCTTGAGCGGGAGAAGACTGCTGGATTTTAAAAAAGGAGACGAGAACAGGTGGATGAACGGAACGCACGGAGATATCGCGATGAACAATCTAGTCCGAGAAGTGAAGTTTAACTATGGAGTAAGTTGTGTTTTTTATTACACTCAAATAAATCTAGGTTGGTAGCTGTGATGTGAATGTGACAGATGCAATTCTTATATAATAATAATAGATACATTTTCTTTTGTTTTTCTTCTGAATGGCATCTGTCGCAGCTACCATTCTAGATTTTACAAGGTACAGTTTATTTCGAATGACACAAATCCAATTTATTTACTGAATATCTGTCATGGAATCCTTTTTTCCCAGACTTTTTCTATGTTTTGGACACTTTCACATATCAATATTTTCCCAAAAATATCGGTTAATTATTAAAAACAAAGAACATTTAATACTTACAAACATATATAAAATTACGCTTCTATCCCTATAGTATAGGGGTTCCCTAATCTGATTTATTTATTACAGATGACTACGTATATTTCTATAGTGACGGGTTGTCAGTCCATCACCTAAATTGTAATACACTAAAACCCTCGAATCCCTTAGCTGGATTTTACAGAAAGCCCGGGAGAAGGTGCAGTTGGCACTTTCTATGTTTTGCTATCACTCCCAGTCCGTCATGGAAGTAAAGAACATCTAAACTTTACAAAAATAATCATTTTCATTCTTCTTTTTAGCGAGTGGATTCTCGAGTCCAACGACCCGATGAACCCTGGTGTCAGAGTTTTCAAACCGCCCAGTAGCACAGCTATTAGGCCTCTGACATGGTTTGAGTAACGACCACTATCAAAGACAGCGACCGGGAATCCTTTTTCATTTCGAACAATCAGGCGATTCAGCCTGCAATGCTCTAACCAAACTAGGGAAAACCTCACGAAGTGATAAATTGACAAATATCAACTTTGTGTTGGGAATCGAACCCAGGATTTATTTTCACTAACTCGAGTGGTTTGCTCTTCCATGCTGGCTTGGGAGCGAAAGAAAAAACATAGAATGTGCCAGCTGCACTTCCTCCCGGGCATGCTGTAAAAAACAGCTAAGGGATCCGAGGGTTTCTGTATATTGTAACTAAGGCGATGGGCTGACAACCTGTCACTACATCAACTTACAAATCAATCTTAAATAGCCCTCAAAACTTTGTCAGTGTATTATATATGTAGTTTACGCTCTGTCTACCCCATTAGAGATAAAGGCGTGTTTATATATATGTATGTATGTCGAACGGTTTACTTGTTTCAGAACCCCAACGACACCCTGTTCGGTAACTACCACGCGTACCTCTGCGACGCGAGGTTCGAGATCGTGACGCGGAGCATCGCCTGCGCCACCTGGTCCTCCAGATACGACAGCGTCTCCACGCACAAGAAAGAGACCAACAACAACACGAAACACACTAAAGATCTACCAGTAGATACACGGAACGCGCAAGAGCAGGACAGCCTTATATTCGTCTGGACTAACAGTTGCGATACCCAGAAAACTAGCGACTTGTCTGAAAAAGAAGAGTTAAGTTTAATATCTGTAAATGAGAACGTTGACGCTGATGTTAAAACGACCGACCCGCACGAAGGGAACGGAAAGGAACACGACAGTTTGACGTCTATAGGAGAAAGTAGCGGCTACGATAGCTTCAGGTTAAAGCTGGTTTATATTGTTCAAACATTTAGTACAGTTCATGGTTCTTCTTCTTCTTCTTAGCGAGTGGATTCTCGAGTCGAACGACCTATTGTACCCTGGTATCAGAGTTTTTTCATACCGCCTAGCACAGCGATTAGGCCTCTGACGTGGTTTGAGTAACGACCACTATCAAAGACAGATCGGGACCGACGGCTTAACGTGCCCTCCGCACGGAATTCTTTTCCTTTTCGGACAACCAGGTGATTCAGCCTGCAATGTCCTAACCAAACTGGGGAAAACATCACACAGTGATAAATTGATAAATATCAACTTTGTGTTTCCCCCTGGGAATCGAACCCATGACCTCCGAAACGGAAGCCTATGGCACATACCACTGGACAACGTGTTTGTTTGACTGCAGGTACAAAACGGAGGAGGGTGAGGAGGGCGAGGGTTCCGCCGAGGACTCGTTCCGTCGCAGCTTCAGGGCGGAGCGAGCGCGCGAGTGCGAGGGAGAGGTGCCGCTCGTGCGCAGTTGGCGGGCCAGCGCCGACTCTATCATCGGTAGGGTAGTTGTTGTATTCATACATATAATTATGCCTTTATCCCTAATGGGGTAGGTAGAGCGTAAACGACCTAAACCAAGGTAAACCGCTACATTAGACAAATTTTGAGGATTATTTAATATAGATTTGTAATGTAGAGACTTTGCTGTCGATTTTGCTGTAGTGACAGGTTGTCAGCCCATCGGCCGGCAGCGGTGCGACGAGCATTTTCAGTGTTAAATAATATTTAACTTTGTCTGTATACTTTTGAAAACTAGTATCATTTGAAAAAATGGAAGAGGACGCGCGGGTGTCAGCGTCGCCGCGCGGCACCGCGCGTCCTCGCGCGTCTTGACGCGCCGCTGTCATCCCGGTGTGAATTGCTGATCCCTTAGCTGGTTTTTACAGCATGCCCAGGAGGAAAGCTGGCACATTATATGTTTTTCTCTCTCTCCAAGTCCAGCATGAAAGCAGTGTTGTTGTATTCACTATCAGAAAATACTACCAAGTTGGACTGGGAGCGATAGAAAAACAAAGATTGGTTCTGCTGTATTTCTTCCCAGGCATACTGTAGAACACGAAACACTATCACGCTTATAGCCCTCACTCACACCATCACGTTTAGAACGGAACCTCCAGCGGCCGCCATTTTGTACGTCTATCTAAATATTTATTTTCGTTTACATTCTCTGGCGTGCTTGACCTCTAGCTCGCTTCACTCGTTTTACGTTTATATATTATTTGGTGTGTTTATCTATTTATTTTATATATATATATATATATATTATATACTAGCGACCCGCCCCGGCTTCGCACGGAAATTATCAGCGTTTCACTACTATATTATGCATGTATTATATATATAAACCTTCCTCTTGAATCACTCTATCCATTTAAATAAACCGCATCAAAATCCGTTGCGTAGTTTTCAAGATTTATGTATACATAGGGACAGAGAAAGCGACTTTGTTCTATATCTTGTAGTGATAAGACGTTATTTTCACAACTCCATCACACACAACACATACATTTTGAAACAGGTACATCTCACAACAACAATAAATAACACAAAGATAAAACAAAGTCAAACTCGTTTTGCTTACGTTACATTTTAATTCCCTTTTTTTTTTGCATCGCGCTTGTTTATAGCTCCTCTGAAAGCAAAACTAGATTAGCTTGGGTACATTTTGCGACCAAGCCATCACAAACTTTGGTCACGTGTTTGGGTTGTGTTAATTTTACGTGCTAAGGGATCCGAGAGTTCGGTATATTGTAATTTAGGCGATGGGCTGATAACCTGTCACTACAGGAATATACCTACAAATCTATCTTAAATAACCCTCAAAACTTGGTCAAACGTGGCCAAACGACCTTTGTTTAGGTCTTTTACGCTCTGCCTACCCCGTTAGGGATAAAGGCGTGATATTATGTATGTATGTATGTAATTTTACGTGGTTTTGTCTTTCAGGCCCGTTGCTGAGCAGTCTTCTGAAGAAGGCGGCCGCGCTGTTGGAAGCAGAGCTGGCGGTGAACTGGCGCGTGACGGGCGTTATCAGCAAGCTGATGTCGCTCCCGGCGCCGCTGCTCACCTCGCTGCTGTGCCCGGGCTTCCTGTTGCAGCCCAACGTGCCTTCACTCTTCCAGGTAAAGAAAGAAATATAAAATATTTATTCAGTACAGATAATTGTAATTTAGGCGATGGGCTGACAACCTGTCACTACAGCAATATACATACATATATAAAATCACGCCTTTATCCCTTACGGGGTAGGCAGAGCGTTAAACGCCTCGTAAAAGGCGCTTTCGCCGCGTCTGACAAAAATGGAGGGCAATTTTAGATTTTAATGTGTATTGCTAATGTGTTGTGACAGGTTGTCAGCCCATCGCCTAAATTACAATACACTGGTACCCTCGAGTCTCTTTTGCTGTCTTCTACAGCAAAAGGGACTCGAGGAGGAAGGGCAGCTGGAACATTCTATGTTTTTCTATCTCTCCCAGTCCAGCATGGAAGAAATAATCAGCAATATCCAGTTCTATCTAAAACAACCCTCAAAACTTGTCAGACGTGGCGGAACGACCTTTGTTTGGGTTGTTCACGCTCTGCCTACCCCATTAGGGATACAAGCGTGATAGTATGTATATATGTAGTACAGATAATCGTGAGTAAAATAATTAATAAAATATACAATAGCACATGCAAGATAACATCAAACTTACTTCATCATCATCTCCCTAGCCTTATCCCGTATCTCACGGGGTCGGCTTCCTAATCTAGGGGATTGAATGAGACTACTGGTTTTTTGACTGCCATCTGACCTCCGCAACCCAGAAGGGAAACCAGACCCAATCCTAGATTAGGTCAGAGTTTTCAAGCCGCCAATGTTTAGCACTGGCCTATAACTAGACAACTATACTATCTATACTGAAACGGGTCAAACTCAGCATATTGTCACAGCCCGAGCTATGGCTCGGTAAACATGTTTTACCTCACAACTGCAGCTTCGCATTACTTGTGTGTGTAAATGGACGTGCACGCAGGTTGCCTTAGTGTGCGTGCGCTCGCTATAGTATACATGTAGCATAGTTAATGAGAAAAGGAAATGTTTTTTTTTTTTGACATGTGAGACACTTGTTAAAATTTTTGAACATCACCGAATATAAACCGAAGCAAGCTTTTTTCCATTATCCTGCTACAAAGGGTTTCCGAAATATATGCAAGAAAAAAATTAAATACTTTTTTTTTGTTTTTTCTCTTTGCCATAAACGCAACACATAGGCACACACGCTTAGTTGCAGTCGTTATATAAACAAAACTGCATTTGTTTTTCATTTGCCTGTTAGGGCGGTTTTGCACTGCTATCGTATTCGGTTCATATCGGAGACGTGTACGTAAAATTTCTATATAAAACGGATATGGATGGGTGCGCAAGCTGTCATACCAGGCCACTCAGAAAGTATTGCGATAAATAGTTTTTATATATGGCAGACTGGCCGGTTAGAATCTTTTTTTAAAATATGATTACTTGTAAGTAAAAATATGTGTGTTCCATTTTCAAAATTTCCCTCCACATTTTTTGCGAGCCAATTCAAAGTATCGTGTCTTACTGAAAAATGGATCTGCGCCGGAACCATTTTAGAGCTATGATTTTTTACGATTTCAAGTGTCGCCTGAAACTGGATGAATCGTTCGATAGACTTCAAATGGCATTTGTGGATGAAAGCCCCTCCAAAGCAACCGTGTATCGTTGGTATAACTAATTTAGGCGCGGTCGACCAACCTTGGGGGATGAAGAAAGAAGCGGTCGCCCTTTGACGGCTATTACGGAAGCAAACGTGCTAGCAGTGAAAAATTTAATCCAAGATAATAGGCGAATTACATATCAGGAGATTCAGCACATATTAAAGATTGGATCGGGAAGCGTTCACGAGATTCTACACGGGCATCTTCGCGTGAGGAGGATAGTATCGCGCTGGGTGCCGCACTACCTCACAGACGCTCAGAAGCAGGCCCGGGTGGAATGGTGCCGTGATATGCTGAACAAATTTGAAGCAGGCTCGTCTCGGCGTGTTTACGACATCGTAACAGGTGATGAGTCCTGGATTTATCAATACGATCCAGAAACCAAGCGCCAGTCGACAGTTTGGGTGTTTCAAAATGAACCAACGCCTACCAAAGTGAAGCGATCTCGAAGCGGGGGGAAGATTTTGATCGCCAGCTTTTTTAATTTGACTGGCCACTTGGCCTCAATTCCCTTACGAGATCAAAGAAGCATTAACGCCGAATGGTATACTTCCAAATGTTTACCAGAAGTTTTTTCTGTTGTGAGCAACAAGCGACCAAACACAGGGCTCCGCGGACTACTGCTCCACCACGACAATGCGCCTGCACACACCGCGCTCAAAACGAGGGACTTCCTGGACAGCACACCAGTCAAACTCCTGGGTCACCCTCCTTACAGCCCTGATCTAGCACCGTGTGACTTCTTTTTATTAACAAAAATAAAAAAATCAGCTCAAGGGGATACAATTTTCGTCGCCGGAAGATGCGCTGGCTGCGTTCGAGCAGGCTGTAAACGAGGTGTCTACGGCGGACTGGAAAAAGTGTTTTGAAAACTGGTTCAGACGCATGAATCTTTGTATAGAGGCTGGTGGAGAGTACTTTGAAAAGATTTAATAAAAATATATGTACCTGTAGAACATTTTTTTTTAGTGTCGCAAATCTTTCTGAGTGTCCCACGTACATTTACTAGGAAGGCCGGATTCGGATCAAAAAGCAAAAGCGCCCTTAGAAGCGTTTTTTTTAAATATCTTTATTACTCTCAACTGCCTCCGTGGTCTAGTGGCTAGTGCCATGCACTCCCGATCCGGAGGTCCTGGGTTCGATTCCCAGGGGGGAAACACAAAGTTGATATTTGAGAATTTACCACTTTGTGAATTTTCCTCAGTTTGGTTAGGATATTGCAGGCTGAATCACCTGATTGTCCGAAAAGAAAAAGATTTCGTGCTTCGGAGGGCACGTTAAGCCGTCGGTCCCGGTCGCTGTCTTTGATAGTCGTCGTTACTCAAACCATGTCAGAGGCCTGATAGTTGTGCTACTAGGCGGTTTAAAAACTCTGACACTAGGGTTCATCGGGTCGATAGACTCGATACCCACTCGACAGAAGAAGAAGACTCTCAATACTCTCAGTAAGTCCGATGGTGTAGTGGATAGGGCCGCTGCCTCCTGAGCCCTACCACGTACTATTGTGTTTTTCGGTTTTCGAGTTTCAAATGTATGTTTATTTGGCGCCTTTTTCGTGCTTCGGAGGGTACATTAAGCCGTTGGTCCCGGTTAATATCGTTTAATACCGTAGATATTAGTCGTTAAGCCATGTCAGAGACAGTACTAAGCATTGGCGGCTTGAAAACTCTTGACCTAATCTAGGATCGGGTCTGGTTTCCCTTCTGGGTTGCGGAGGTCAGATGGCAGTCGCTCTGTGTAAAAACCAGTACCCTCGTTCAATCACCTAGATGAGGTTGTTTAAAGTTAATTAAGTTTTTAGATTAGGGAGGAATGTGCAGTGCCAAGACAAACCTTTTTAAGCTTTAATGGTAGGTACTAAGAATTTGATGTATGTAGAATATTTTAATGTGAAAGAAGGTTTGGGTGAGAGCTGAAAATCAGTGTTGCTCTTTATGAGCTATAATACACTGAACTTTGACCCTCTGCATCACTTCAGCACATGTTCAACAGAATGTAGGCACTAGTTTGTCTTTATTTATTTTCATCTCTTCTTTCTTTGTGTTTACCTATTCTTTTATGTGTGATGATTTTTATGCAATAAACCTTTTATCTAACCTTTTATCTAGGTAGCCGACCCCGTGAGATACGGGATAAGGCTAGGGAGATGATGACTGTCAATAGCATAAAACCTTTTATCTATCTAACCTTTTATCTAGGTAGCCGACCCCGTGAGATACGGGATAAGGCTAGGGAGATGATGACTGTCAATAGCATAAAACCTTTTATCTATCTTACCTTTTATCTAGGTAGCCGACCCCGTGAGATACGGGATAAAGCTAGGGAGATGATGACTGTCAATAGCATAAAACCTTTTATCTATCTAACCTTTTATCTAGGTAGCCGACCCCGTGAGATACGGGATAAGGCTAGGGAGATGATGACTGTCAATAGCATAAAACCTTTTATTTATCTAACCTTTTATCTAGGTAGCCGACCCCGTGAGATACGGGATAAGGCTAGGGAGATGATGTCTGTCAATATCATATGTACCCCGGATTGAAGGTTTCCCTTGTCAACAGATCCTGAGCAAGCTGAAGGAAGAGTTGGACGAGTTGACGAGTGGCTTGGACAACTGCAGCGAGGTGGTGGACAAGGCGCGCGTGTTCCTCATACAGCGAGAGATGGCGCTGGCCAACGCGCGGGCCGCTGTCATCGATGACGGTAACTATTATGCTCATCTTCCATGCTGGACTGGGAGCGAGAGAAAAACTTAGAATGTGCCAGCTGCATTTCCTCCCGGGCATGCTGTAAAAACCAGCTAAGGGATCTGAGGGTTACAGTGTATTGCAATTTAGGCGATGGGCTGACAACCTGTCACTACAGCAATATACCTACAAATCTATCTTGAATCATACTGCCTCCTTGGTACCCCCGGATCCTGAGCCCATGACTAAGACCACTAGACCAAGGAGGCAGTATGAGTTGAGTACCTACCCATCGTAATATCAAATGAACATACATACATACATATAATCACGCCTCTATCCCTAATGGGGTAGGCAGAGCGGAAAAGACCTAAACAAAGGTCGTTCCGCCACGTCTGACAAAGTTTTGAGGATTGTTTAAGATAGATTTGTAGGTATATTGCTGTAGTGACAGGTTGTCAGCCTGTCGCCTAAATTGCAATATACAGAAACCCTCGGATCCCTTAGCTGGTTTTTACAGCATGCCCGGGAGGAAATGCAGCTGGCACATTCTTTGTTTTTCTCTCGCTCCCAGTCCAGCATGGAAATAATAATAATATCAAATGAAAATGCCACATAAAGGCATATTCCAGAGAAAAGAACCTTCTGTGAAATGGACTCTCATGGAAATAGTTTTTTTTTCTTTCGATATTGCGGGAAATATGACTTAATGCCCCTTGTGGACTTCCGGTAATAGGACATAAGGTAACTGAGGGAAATAAACAATAATATTTGCGGGCTGTCAGCCGCACATCACCCTGTACAAATATAATCCTTATTTTATCACCGTTAATGTTGTTTCTTCCATACTGGACTGGGAGATTCTTCCATACTGGACTGGGTGAGAAAGAAAAACATAGAATGTTCCAGTTGCCCTTCCTCCCGGGCATGCTGTAGATGTCAGCAAAAGGGATTCGAGGGTTACAGTGTATTGTAATTTAGGCGATGGGCTGACAACCTGTCACTACAGCAATACACATTACAATCTAAAATACATACATACATAAAATCACGCCTTTATCCCTTATGGGGTAGGCAGAGCGTTACACGCCTAGAAAATGGCGCTTTCGCCACGTATGACAAAAAAAAATGAGGGCAATTTTAGATTGAACTGTGTATTGCTATAGTGACAGGTTGTCAGCCCATCGATTAAATTACAATACACTGTAACCCTCGAGTCCCTTTTGCTGACTTCTACAGCATGCCCGGGAGGAAGGACAATCTAAAATTGCCCTCAATTTATGTCAGACGTGGCGAAAGCGCCTTTTAGGAGGCGTTTTACGCTCTGCCTACCCCGTAAGGGATAAAGGCGTGATTTTATGTATGTATGTTAATGTTATTAAATCTATTTGGGATGTCTAGTTCTGTTTTCATGGAGTTCTCTCTAACGATTTTTATTTGAACAGAGTTGATTATGTATTTTATAATTTATGTGTTTGTTACCGTTTAATTTGAGAATCAACTACAAAACAAACAAAACAACTTTGGCTCTATTGGTGAAAACCTGTAATTGGCTCTGTGTCTTGTATTAATTTTAAGTATTCTTATATTTGTAGCTGTTGGTTTTCCTTGAAATACAAAATAACGATTAAGTATTTGTATTTTATATAGTACTAGTTCTCTTTATGACACCAGGCCTGTCGCACTGCGCACTTTAGGTTTGAAACCGGTTACCGTCGTCAGTCTAAGTCGGTCGGGTGGCCGATCGACTCGGTGAACGTACAAACATCTGCCTTCTTTACTTGTTGCCACTATTTGAATTTATCACTTTCTGATTTTTTCCCCGGTTTGGTTAGGACAGTGCAGGCTGAATCACCTGATTGTCCGAAAAGAAAAAGATTTCGTGCTTCGGAGGGCACGTTAAGCCGTCGGTCCCGGTCGCTGTCTTTGATAGCGGTCGTTACTCAAACCTTGTCAGAGGCCTGATAGTTGTGCTACTAGGCGGTTTAAAAACTCTGACACCAAGGTTCATCGGGTCGATAGACTCGATACCCACTCGATAGAAGAAGACTTGTTGTCTCATACTACATACATACTAACACATACTTGTGTGCATAATTTTCACCGTTTTTAGCTATTTGAGCGAGAGTTGGTAGGTACTATTTATTATTCTGTGATGATAGTTGGATGGATAGTATGCGGGATGTAAGATTTTCCATATAAATTGTCTGATCGAGGTGAGATTATGTATGGGAAGTTATTTATTTTTCTTTCAGCTCATGTAAGAATTTCCTGGTGATAGTTGTTCAGTTTCGTTGACGGAGCAACTCCTAGCAGTTTGCGGGACGCTGTCGCTTACACCCGGTAGATTAAGATAAAATTAAATATATGTCTGTATGTGTGTCTGCAGGGGTGTCGCTGAGGGCGGAGGGCGCCGGCGGGCGGGGGGCGGGGGGCGCGGACGACTCGCTCCGGCGCGTGGAGACCAAGAAGCGCTCCCTCTCCTCCAGCATATCGCACATGTTCGGCCGAAGACCATCAGCCAGTGAGTACACCAACATTATATAGTCCCACAAAAATGTACACGACAAAAACAACAAAACTATAGCATATAATCAGATAATCAGCCCTTTATCCCTAATAGGGTAGGCAGAGCGTAAACGACCTAAACAAAGGTTGTTCCGCGACGTCTGACAACGTTTTGAGGGTTATTTAAGATAAATTTATAGGTATCCGGGAGGAAATGCAGCTGGCACATTCTATGTTTATCTCTCCCTCCCAGGCCAGCATGGAAGAATGGAAGAACTCCATATCCAACTAATATTTTTTAGTTCAAGTTTGGAGGAAATAATTAACCCTGTATTATTTCAGGTTTTAAACATAGATTGTCAACTCATCATCGCCTACTGACTCCTATCTACAGTAAAACCGGAATAACAAGCTGCTAGGACATTATATGTTTAAACATATACATGTTTTTGTAAATAATGAAATTTATTTAATCGTATTGAAAAGAATCTATAGTCTGGATCACTATTGAAAATATTTCGTGTATTCTGAATTATGAATAGTTATGTATGAGTGTAGGTGGAATTTTGAACTATTATTTTAAATGATTAAACGTTTCACAGGTTCTCCGTCCCACCAGAGCTTAAATGCGCAGAACGCCGTCCACCACAATGCGAGCCCTCAGCAACGCCTCGTGTTCACGCAGGAAGCTTACTGGAACCAATCCATCACCCTGCGCTCCATCTTGAACGCCGTCATACTAGACGAGTGGGTGAAAGAGCTAGCCGCTATCTGCGAGGAGCACGCGCTGCGACTCTCCGCAGACAACTACGAAGACGACACGTATCTGAGGACGGTCGCGTTATGACTGTCGGCCGGCGCCGCGGGCGGGTTCCTCGACGAACCCAGCCGTCGGTCTGTAATCGTCAACGAGACGTCAGTCGACACTTTTGTATGATACCCGCACGTCGTCTGCGATCTATTCATATTAGCTGAATTGCACAATCGCAGACGTGAAAGTCCTTTAGATTTTTTTTGCCGGCAATGCGAAATAAATTAGCATATTAGGTTTGTGATAGATTATAGGTATAATCTTGCCGGTGATGTTCAATACAAAACACGACTGTAATTCGAGGTAATATTGTAAATGTAAAAATTAGTTTTAGGGATGAACAAAATTCTAACTGCAAACAACGAATAGGATAAGTCTAACTTAGTTTACGAATTTACAATATAAGATTAATATTTTTTTATTGGGTTCATGAAACTGATAGCCTTGGTGACAATTATTAATCATCATCACAGAACACAAAATATTACAGAGGATTTATTTCTTGCAATCACTCATTTTAAACTTTGAATGTACGACACAAGATATAATGGGGCCAATTCGATGAAGCCAATAAAATTATTCCCATCCCTTTCTGTTCTCTCAGACAAAAAATGACAGGTATGGACTCATATTACTTATAGTATTTCCAACTCAGTTTTAGAATAAGGGTGAACAAAGTTTCATGTCTTTTTATTCAAAAACACATTTCAAAAATAAATTATATGTGTTCGCAAATTAGTTTAATTACTAAAACTACTATTTCATTATGTTGTCATATCTAACAGCTAAAACTTATTTTAGAAACAAGCTCTTCGATTAAAAGATATGAAATTTTGTTTACCTTTATTCTAAAACTGAGTTGGAAATACTATAAGTGGTGTAATTTGCAACGCTAAATTGCCCTCTATATACGACACTCTATATTTTGATAAATATGTGCGGATATAAAGTACAGAATAGCTGCACCGCTAGCAATATTAGATTAGGATGATGGCGATGACGCAATACCCGTACGAATAAGGTAAAATGACATGATATTATATTACTCCGGATGGTATTTTGCAGCTTTGTTCCTAATGACCGCTATGCCTGACAATACAGTACAGTGCTACCACGACACAATATAGGAGGCCTTCATCACTTCAAAGCATATACATACATACGCATATATGCCTAACTTACATAGTCAAAGATATACTGAAAATTGTTTCTGCCTTATCTGAAACTTTCTGAACGGATTTCATGGATTATTTCAGTGTGTGTGTATATTGATGTCTGTAGTGACAGGTTGTAAGCCCTTTTAATACACTAAAGTCTTTTACAATTTGCCTACTAAGCAGGTGGTACTAGTATTTTTTTTATAATTCCCAGCATCAAAATATCAAGGTCTTTTGAAAAGAATTCACAACTCAGTGATATATTTTATTGAATTTCCACTTACCCACATTTTTAACTGGTTAGATTTGCATAGTAGTTTATCAAGGCTATCACTTTCACCTAAGTACCTAGTTTTATATTTGCAGATTCATTTATTACAAATATTGTCGTTGAGATAATTCAAGATTGCCATGAATGTAATAATGAACTGTGATTTTTATAATGTTCAAAGTAAATAATTGAATAATAAATATTTATACAATATATTGTTAGTTAACATTCTACACGAGAGAATATACGACAATATTATAATCTGAGAATTAATTAAGAATGCCATCTTACGTCTAACAATCACCACATTGGTTTTGCTTCAGATTTCAGTAATTCGATCTACAGATCAGGAGCCGTATTTTTGAATCACTCGAATCGAATTAGCATACGACAGAATAACATTCGCATGGCAAATTGTATGAAAATCGTATGTGAAAGTTGTTCTTTCGTACGTCCATTGGAGTTCGAGTGATTCAAAAATAAGGATCCAGGAAAGAGTTTTGGCGTTTCGTTTTATTCTATATTTTCTATGATTCTAATTTCCTCAGCGAGTAGTGATTATTATATCTTCAGACTTAACCCCATTTTGTTGATCTAATTAATCTTAGCTATAAAAAATATATATAATTAATTTTATTAAATGGCATATTGTACGTTTGTTTATGTTTAACAGTTTGTATGGATTATTGGAAATTTTAACCTATATGACATTTCTTACGTTATTATTTTATTTTACTTTATCATTCTATCTTATTTTCTCATAATTTATATTTCTAGTGCAATCATTTTCAAAATCATATTGTTATTTTCGTGTAACGATTATTTTAAGCTTACATGCAATATATTCTAAACGAACATGGTACAACAATATTAGATATAATTTCGAAAATAAACATTTTTCATATTCAGTTTTAAAGAATGTAATTTCTATTAGTAATATAAACTTCTAGCTATGATAATTTTATTATAGTCAATAGGTACCACCCGTTTCACTAATTTGTAACGTAAATCGTTTTTTTATAGTTTGTTTAAAAGAGGACATCTATAAATATTTAAACAATGAACCAACTACTTCTTTTTACGATAGTTATATGAAACGGCATATTTCCAGTAGGAGGTGATGGCGTCTACGAGACTGAAATTTCTCCAATCAATATTAAAAACCTTCTTTCATACGTCACGATCAGCTGGTAACCAACATAAATGGTAGGACCATTTTGTAAATATTTCGATGTACCTATATTAATTATACATAAAACATGAAACTGAATTAATAAACACATAATAGGCTATAAATTAATTATTAAAATTGTCCTTTTGGGAGAATAGAAGCTGTTTTGAGCTGATTAACATGATGCAATGACGATATCCGTCCAAGAAAAGTTTCTATATAACTTAGAACAATTGTAAAAGCGAGATAGCTGGCCTAGGGTGTGAACCAACATGTCTTTGGAACCTTCCGATGAAACTGAACAACTTTTCCCAAGGAAATAGGTCGAAATGTGAAAAAGAAATTTGGGCCTAACATACAAAATGACTGAACCCGCTTGCACCATTTGTATGAAAGGACCAAATTTAATTTTATATTTCGACCTATCTTTCTTGGGAAAAGTTGTTCAGATTCATGGGCATACCCTTAAATTCAGCACGCATTTTTTTTTTACTCCCTGTGTCACAAAACCACAACGCATTTGCTTATTCCTGCGTACAGACATATTACAGATAAATAACAATCGAAACAATTAAATATATTTTTACATGCTTCAATCTTATTTCGTTGAAAAAATACCATTAAGACTATTTCTAGGGAAGAGTAAGAACAACAGCTTGAATATTTTGTGAGTTACGAATATGAACTTTTTTTAACGCACAGTATGTTTTCCAAAAATAATATAAATTAATTGTTTTATTTTACTTTGCCAGTGAATCTAATATTACCGGATGACATTTGCACAATTAATGATAAAACCCTAGTAGTAGTTAAGAGGAGTATTTTATTATGGTTAATAAAGAAATGAGAATCGCAACTGTGTATTTTTGTTATTTTCTTATCAGTAAATCGACGATATTTCAGATACTTCTGTTTTTTTTTATCCTGGACTAATCAATCGGTTACCAGTAAAAAGTCACCTCGTAAAATTGAAAATAATTAAACAGTTTAAAACAGGTGTGAGTGTTGAACTGACGGCGAATGATGATTTATTTTCTTATAAAATTCATTCAGGATTAAGATTAGACCGCACTAGGACGTAGCTGCAGCGGCGCGACACGACGGCGCGGCGACGGCATTTCAATTTTCATGTCAGTTCATATACATTTTGTCAGTTTTTGCCGCGCCGTGTCGCGCCGGTGCAGTGCGTATATCTAAAACATTTTCATACAAAGAATATTTTGTCGCGACGTAGTGCGGTCTAACCTTTAATAATTTTGACTGGAATAAAAATATATAAAATTAATTTACATATTATTTACTAAATTGTAACAAAATTATAAAACTATGTTAAAATATTTAAAGAAAGCAGCATTCAACTAAACAATTAAAGTAAGTATAAAGTAGTAATACCTATATCATTTAACATTTAAAAAGTTACCCACTTTGAATCAACTACTGATTGCCTGGCGAGTATGATGACTCCTTTTTTTGGGTTGGGTTGGGAGGGCACACTAAGGCATTGTAAGCAGTCCTAGATACATAAAACATCCCTTCAGGTGGATTGACCTAAACCACACGAACATCATCATCATAGTTTATTCAAAAACAATTACAACTATGTGCGGTTCTTAAAATACTAACAAAACATGGTTTTAAATTACAATCCATAAAACACGACAGAAACAAGCAAAACAGTAGGTATACAGCGCAGTGGGCTGTGCCGTGCATCGAGCAGTACCTACTCGTAAACATAGTCGCCACATTCATCAAAATCGAGAACGAAAATAAATAACTTTAATTGCATAGGTAGTTAAAAACTGTGCTATACTCACAAATAGGTATATTCATCTAATTTGGGTTCTTCTATCTCGTAGTAACTGATCCGCGAGCTGCGCCGCCGCGCCAGTTCGTGCTCATACTAACTGCAAAAAGATGATTTATTAGAAAACCTTGTAACTACGACTATAAAGTGAACAATGACTGCAGAAAAGAACATAAATCATTATATTTTACCATTTTCTTGCTTTAATACTTTTATTGAAGCAAGAAAATGGTAAAATATAATGATTTATGTTCTTTTCTGCACCCGTCTTGTTGAAAACAAGAAATAGATTTCTCGCCAATAAATTAAAAGCGCGGCAGTTACTTATTTTATTTTATCTATACTCGTTCTTCCATGCTGGCCTGGCTGGGAGCGAGAGAAAAACATAGAATGTAACAGCTGCATTTCCTCCCGGGCATGCTGTAAAAACCAGTTAGGGATCCGAGGGTTTCAGTATATTGCAATTTAAGCGATGGGGTGACAACCTGTTAGTACAGCAATATACCTACAAATCTATTTTCAATAACCCTCAAAACTTTGTCAGACGTGACGGAACGACCTTTTTTTAGGTCGTTTACGATCTGCCTACCCCATTAGGGATAAAGGCGTAATTATATGTATGTATGTATTACATAGGGATAAAGGCGTAATTATATGTATGTATGTATTACATACATACATATAATTACGCCTTTATCCCTAATGGGGTAGGCAGATCGTAAACGACCTAAAAAAAGGTCGTTCCGTCACGTCTGACAAAGTTTTGAGGGTTATTGAAAATAGATTTGTAGGTATATTGCTGTACTAACAGGTTGTCACCCCATCGCTTAAATTGCAATATACTGAAACCCTCGGATCCCTAACTGGTTTTTACAGCATGCCCGGGAGGAAATGCAGCTGTTACATTCTATGTTTTTCTCTCGCTCCCAGCCAGGCCAGCATGGAAGAACGAGTATAGATAAAATAAAATAAGTAACTGCCGCGCTTTTAATTTATTGGCGAGAAATCTATTTCTTGTTTTCAACAAGACGGGTGCAGAAAAGAACATAAATCATTATATTTTACCATTTTCTTGCTTCAATAAAAGTATTAAAGCAAGAAAATGGTAAAATATAATGATTTATGTTCTTTTCTGCAGTCATTGTTCACTTTATAGTCGTAGTTACAAGGTTTTCTAATAAATCATCTTTTTGCAGTTAGTATGAGCACGAACTGGCGCGGCGGCGCAGCTCGCGGATCAGTTACTACGAGATAGAAGAACCCAAATTAGATGAATATACCTATTTGTGAGTATAGCACAGTTTTTAACTACCTATGCAATTAAAGTTATTTATTTTCGTTCTCGATTTTGATGAATGTGGCGACTATGTTTACGAGTAGGTACTGCTCGATGCACGGCACAGCCCACTGCGCTGTATACCTACTGTTTTGCTTGTTTCTGTCGTGTTTTATGGATTGTAATTTAAAACCATGTTTTGTTAGTATTTTAAGAACCGCACATAGTTGTAATTGTTTTTGAATAAACTATGATGATGATGTTCGTGTGGTTTAGGTCAATCCACCTGAAGGGATGTTTTATGTATCTAGGACTGCTTACAATGCCTTAGTGTGCCCTCCCAACCCAACCCAAAAAAAGGAGTCATCATACTCGCCAGGCAATCAGTAGTTGATTCAAAGTGGGTAACTTTTTAAATGTTAAATGATATAGGTATTACTACTTTATACTTACTTTAATTGTTTAGTTGAATGCTGCTTTCTTTAAATATTTTAACATAGTTTTATAATTTTGTTACAATTTAGTAAATAATATGTAAATTAATTTTATATATTTTTATTCCAGTCAAAATTATTAAAGGTTAGACCGCACTACGTCGCGACAAAATATTCTTTGTATGAAAATGTTTTAGATATACGCACTGCACCGGCGCGACACGGCGCGGCAAAAACTGACAAAATGTATATGAACTGACATGAAAATTGAAATGCCGTCGCCGCGCCGTCGTGTCGCGCCGCTGCAGCTACGTCCTAGTGCGGTCTAATCTTAATCCTGAATGAATTTTATAAGAAAATAAATCATCATTCGCCGTCAGTTCAACACTCACACCTGTTTTAAACTGTTTAATTATTTTCAATTTTACGAGGTGACTTTTTACTGGTAACCGATTGATTAGTCCAGGATAAAAAAAAACAGAAGTATCTGAAATATCGTCGATTTACTGATAAGAAAATAACAAAAATACACAGTTGCGATTCTCATTTCTTTATTAACCATAATAAAATACTCCTCTTAACTACTACTAGGGTTTTATCATTAATTGTGCAAATGTCATCCGGTAATATTAGATTCACTGGCAAAGTAAAATAAAACAATTAATTTATATTATTTTTGGAAAACATACTGTGCGTTAAAAAAAGTTCATATTCGTAACTCACAAAATATTCAAGCTGTTGTTCTTACTCTTCCCTAGAAATAGTCTTAATGGTATTTTTTCAACGAAATAAGATTGAAGCATGTAAAAATATATTTAATTGTTTCGATTGTTATTTATCTGTAATATGTCTGTACGCAGGAATAAGCAAATGCGTTGTGGTTTTGTGACACAGGGAGTAAAAAAAAAATGCGTGCTGAATTTAAGGGTATGCCCATGAATCTGAACAACTTTTCCCAAGAAAGATAGGTCGAAATATAAAATTAAATTTGGTCCTTTCATACAAATGGTGCAAGCGGGTTCAGTCATTTTGTATGTTAGGCCCAAATTTCTTTTTCACATTTCGACCTATTTCCTTGGGAAAAGTTGTTCAGTTTCATCGGAAGGTTCCAAAGACATGTTGGTTCACACCCTAGGCCAGCTATCTCGCTTTTACAATTGTTCTAAGTTATATAGAAACTTTTCTTGGACGGATATCGTCATTGCATCATGTTAATCAGCTCAAAACAGCTTCTATTCTCCCAAAAGGACAATTTTAATAATTAATTTATAGCCTATTATGTGTTTATTAATTCAGTTTCATGTTTTATGTATAATTAATATAGGTACATCGAAATATTTACAAAATGGTCCTACCATTTATGTTGGTTACCAGCTGATCGTGACGTATGAAAGAAGGTTTTTAATATTGATTGGAGAAATTTCAGTCTCGTAGACGCCATCACCTCCTACTGGAAATATGCCGTTTCATATAACTATCGTAAAAAGAAGTAGTTGGTTCATTGTTTAAATATTTATAGATGTCCTCTTTTAAACAAACTATAAAAAAACGATTTACGTTACAAATTAGTGAAACGGGTGGTACCTATTGACTATAATAAAATTATCATAGCTAGAAGTTTATATTACTAATAGAAATTACATTCTTTAAAACTGAATATGAAAAATGTTTATTTTCGAAATTATATCTAATATTGTTGTACCATGTTCGTTTAGAATATATTGCATGTAAGCTTAAAATAATCGTTACACGAAAATAACAATATGATTTTGAAAATGATTGCACTAGAAATATAAATTATGAGAAAATAAGATAGAATGATAAAGTAAAATAAAATAATAACGTAAGAAATGTCATATAGGTTAAAATTTCCAATAATCCATACAAACTGTTAAACATAAACAAACGTACAATATGCCATTTAATAAAATTAATTATATATATTTTTTATAGCTAAGATTAATTAGATCAACAAAATGGGGTTAAGTCTGAAGATATAATAATCACTACTCGCTGAGGAAATTAGAATCATAGAAAATATAGAATAAAACGAAACGCCAAAACTCTTTCCTGGATCCTTATTTTTGAATCACTCGAACTCCAATGGACGTACGAAAGAACAACTTTCACATACGATTTTCATACAATTTGCCATGCGAATGTTATTCTGTCGTATGCTAATTCGATTCGAGTGATTCAAAAATACGGCTCCTGATCTGTAGATCGAATTACTGAAATCTGAAGCAAAACCAATGTGGTGATTGTTAGACGTAAGATGGCATTCTTAATTAATTCTCAGATTATAATATTGTCGTATATTCTCTCGTGTAGAATGTTAACTAACAATATATTGTATAAATATTTATTATTCAATTATTTACTTTGAACATTATAAAAATCACAGTTCATTATTACATTCATGGCAATCTTGAATTATCTCAACGACAATATTTGTAATAAATGAATCTGCAAATATAAAACTAGGTACTTAGGTGAAAGTGATAGCCTTGATAAACTACTATGCAAATCTAACCAGTTAAAAATGTGGGTAAGTGGAAATTCAATAAAATATATCACTGAGTTGTGAATTCTTTTCAAAAGACCTTGATATTTTGATGCTGGGAATTATAAAAAAAATACTAGTACCACCTGCTTAGTAGGCAAATTGTAAAAGACTTTAGTGTATTAAAAGGGCTTACAACCTGTCACTACAGACATCAATATACACACACACTGAAATAATCCATGAAATCCGTTCAGAAAGTTTCAGATAAGGCAGAAACAATTTTCAGTATATCTTTGACTATGTAAGTTAGGCATATATGCGTATGTATGTATATGCTTTGAAGTGATGAAGGCCTCCTATATTGTGTCGTGGTAGCACTGTACTGTATTGTCAGGCATAGCGGTCATTAGGAACAAAGCTGCAAAATACCATCCGGAGTAATATAATATCATGTCATTTTACCTTATTCGTACGGGTATTGCGTCATCGCCATCATCCTAATCTAATATTGCTAGCGGTGCAGCTATTCTGTACTTTATATCCGCACATATTTATCAAAATATAGAGTGTCGTATATAGAGGGCAATTTAGCGTTGCAAATTACACCAAAAAGATGATTTATTAGAAAACCTTGTAACTACGACTATAAAGTGAACAATGACTGCAGAAAAGAACATAAATCATTATATTTTACCATTTTCTTGCTTTAATACTTTTATTGAAGCAAGAAAATGGTAAAATATAATGATTTATGTTCTTTTCTGCACCCGTCTTGTTGAAAACAAGAAATAGATTTCTCGCCAATAAATTAAAAGCGCGGCAGTTACTTATTTTATTTTATCTATACTCGTTCTTCCATGCTGGCCTGGCTGGGAGCGAGAGAAAAACATAGAATGTAACAGCTGCATTTCCTCCCGGGCATGCTGTAAAAACCAGTTAGGGATCCGAGGGTTTCAGTATATTGCAATTTAAGCGATGGGGTGACAACCTGTTAGTACAGCAATATACCTACAAATCTATTTTCAATAACCCTCAAAACTTTGTCAGACGTGACGGAACGACCTTTTTTTAGGTCGTTTACGATCTGCCTACCCCATTAGGGATAAAGGCGTAATTATATGTATGTATGTATTACATAGGGATAAAGGCGTAATTATATGTATGTATGTATTACATACATACATATAATTACGCCTTTATCCCTAATGGGGTAGGCAGATCGTAAACGACCTAAAAAAAGGTCGTTCCGTCACGTCTGACAAAGTTTTGAGGGTTATTGAAAATAGTACATACATACTATGTATGTACTCGTTCGTTTTCTACTTGCGACAAAACAAAAGTACGAAACGAAGCGTGTAAAAAGTACTAGCGTTAAAAGTGGCAACACTAAAACAGCTGTCATGTGTTGGGCTGTTTGTCACTGTCACTTAGTTGTGTTATTTGAGGTTTTATTCGTGCGTCACGCTGGCTGAGTGCAGTGTTGAATAATCCAATTTATAAATATTAAGGTGCACTTGGGTTACATGGCCAAAGGAGAAAGAATTAGTACATGTTTGTAAAATCATGTCGTCGTTCATAAACTATAAAACCGAGGCGTCAGTGAGCGTGGACGAGGCCTTCACCAAGGACAGCGTAACTTACTACAAAATAAATGTAAAAGTGGGGCCTGTGAACTGGATCGTGTGGCACCGCTACAGTGACTTTGTAGATCTCCACGAGCGACTCGTGACCGACCACGGTGTGGCCAAGGACCTCCTTCCGCCTAAGAAAGTAATCCGTAACAAAACACCCAAGTTTGTAGAACAGAGGCGGGAGGCATTACATGAATACCTAAAAAATGTTTTTAACTACTTAAGACTAACGACGCCGTCAGAGTTTGCTCATTTCCTGGATTTCCACTTGTATGATATATTCTTTTTGCTCCAAGACTTAGCAAAGAAACTTTTCCTGGAAGGTGATAAGATGTTACAAGTTGGAAAATCTCACACATTCACTCCACTAGAGGTGAGATCATCACCATTAATCACTAAGAAATTATCATAATCTTTGTTTTCTTTGAAGCTGATCCAATCCATTTACACTAATACAATTTAAATAAGTCGCGGTTCGTTTGGCAGAGTACTGGTCAAAATTAATATAAAAACGCCTAAACGATCGACACGATAAGAAGAAGAATAAGTATTGCTTATTTGCTATAAAAAAAACATAATAATTTTTATTTGTTGTTTTGATGGGTTCCAAATTTTGAACACAATCATCAGTAATATTTTGGAAATTTTGAAGCATCTTCCAGTAACATTTTAAATATAAGAAGTATTTATAATTTATTGCATGTACATACAATTTTAATGATGATGATGGATAATGACATAAAAATCATACATAATTGGATACTATAGCAACATTTAAATCATACAAAGGCTAAGTAATATAGGTTAAGTTATTAATTTAAATGTGCAATTAATTCAGTACCAAATGAATCTGTTAGAGCCTAAACCTAATTCATAAATAAGTTTGCTAAATATTTAGATGTTTAATATTTTCAGTTGCATGCAATAAGTGAGAGGTTAAAAGTAGCTTGCCCGCCAACTGAAAAAGAAGACCAGATGTATGACTTCAGCCATGTGTTGGATTTCTGCTCGCAGCTCCAAACACTGAGCATCAAAGGGAGCTATGAAAAACTTGGCACTAGCAATGTGGTCCCAAATGATCTGCCTTTTGACCTTGTGCCTTTCAAGTCATTGGTGGACTTGAAGATTATAGGAGTACCCATGTCATGCATCCAAAGTGTTGGTAAGTTCAAAATAAAATGATTTATTTAGAGAAAATATAAGGTGTAAAAATCATAAAGCATACAGTAGAGATGTTGTAAGCAACTAAGTCCTGCAGAAACCTTTCTGTGGCCTGATGTGATATCACAGTCTATAGTTCAGTTACTCCACATGTAAGGTGCTGTCATCAGTGCACAACAAGTCTTACTCCGAGTTCACGCATAGTCTCTCAGTTTTTTTTTTTTATTTGTTGTGCATAGGGCAGCTATACTGCTATACTTCGCTCTGTGGTATGAATACATACATACATATAACCACAGCAGAGTGTAAATGATCTAAACAAAGGTCATTCCGCCACATCTGACAAAGTTTTGAGGGTTATTTAAAAAGGTTTGAGAGCTGCGTCAGCGGCAATCGCAACTAATTCTCCATTTTATAATCCATTATATAATAATTCACACTAAGCCTAAAAGCTATGTATTACAAATGTGTTAAAAGTGGCCACTTTTAGCATATGTACGTAGCTTAATTGTTTACTATTGAGGGCGCCACCTATGCTCTGCAACCACCTTAAAATAGATTTTTAGGAGTTAAAGAGCCAATTGGCTTAGTGATGATGGTTGGCACAAGGGTAGCTACCAGCCTGGTCGGGTGTTGTGACCAGAGGACCGAAGTCCAACTGGACAAGTTTGGAACTTGTATATCAGAACTTGTGTTTCTTGATGTGGTACCATCTGTCGGCTACAGTACTCCCCCCTTAGACTGGAGGTTGATACCATAGTTGCTGTACATCCAGTGAGTCGGACGTCTTAGTGCTGCACCCAGTGAGTCGGGCGTCTTGTTGCTCTGTCTACCCAGTGAGTCGGGCGTCATCGGTGTGGTGCAGTCAGGCAGTGAGTCATGCCTGTGACTACGATGTTGTGGTGTTGTGAGCTGTAGTCGCCAGGCAATTCCAAGTTGAAGATTGCAATGATGATGTCCGGTGGTATGATCTATGGTTGCAGGTCTTCGTGACCCCGGTCACCAGTTTAGGAGTTAAATGTTGAAGAAAATTGGCTTAGTGATGATGGTTGGAAAAAGGTAGCTACCCGCCTGGTCGGGTGCTGTGACCAGGGGACCGAAGTCCAACCGGACTTGTTTGGTACTTGTATATCTGCAGATCGTTGAGAAAACATTGATACCGTCTTTCAGAACTTGTGTTTCTTGATGTGGCGCCATCTGTCGGCTACAGATTTGTAGGTATATTCCTGTAATAACAAGTTGTCAGCCCATCATCACCTAAATGGCTAATTATACAGAAACCCTCGTATCCCGCTGGTTTTTGCTGGAGGAAATGCAGCTGGCCCATGCTGTTTTTCTTTTGCTGGGAGCAAGTCCAGCTCATTAAAGAATGAGCTAATAAGGGTATGAATTTACCAATGAAACTGAAGTGTTGGGTGTTTTCATATCCTAAAAGGAGAATCATGTTCAGATTCATAGGTGGGTTAATTTGTACCCTAAAATATTTTCAAGAGAACCCATATATTATTGTTCGGACGCTGATTGTTGGGTATATTTAAAGAAAAATTTGTAAGTAATTGTACAGAGATTTTCATTCTAATTGTTTGATCATAATCATCTTACCTATCCTTATGATAGTGTATTTTATCATAGAATTGTGTACATTTAAAAATCTTTTACAAATAATGATACCAGCAGTTATTTTCCATATGCTTAACTGGCCAAAGAGTCTCTTGATATTTGATTGGAAAATGTGTTTGACCTCCATACAATTGTAGTGTGCTATGCTATTCATAAAAAGGGGGAGCATATTTGTTTTAGGTTCAAAGAATCGTATTTAACTGTATGGGGTGTATTGGACAGCGTCCCGCAAACTGATAGGGGTTGCTCAGTCAACAAAACTGAACAATTATTTCAACAGGATTTCTTTTCGTTTTCATTTCAAAAAATTTGCTCTTCCATACAAATTGTCTGATCGGTGGTTATTTTGTATGGGAAGGCCAATTTTTTTTTCAACTCCTATAAGAAATTCCTGGTTTTCGTTGACTAAGTTTAGTTGTTCTATAAGTTTGCGGGACGCTGTCCCTTATGTGAGTGAGACCCGATTTTTGTTCACTAGTTATGTTACAACACATAATAGTTCAGCTTGCTGGTCCTGGATTTCCTTTAGCTTGTGTGTTTTTTTTGCTTCGTGTTTTTAGATCCTTTACCTACTAATATTATAAAGAGGAAAGATTTGTATTTGTGTGTATGTTTGTATCGAATATACTCAAAAAAACTACTGGACCGTTTCAAAAATTCTTTCATCTATAGAAAGCTTTATTTACTTTGAGTAACATAAGCTACTTTTTACCGCGGGGAAGTGTCTGATTTCCTCCAAAAAGCTAGTTTTGTATAAATGTAGCTCATTGTTCTAATTTAATTCTGACTATCACAAACCAGTATTGTTCTTAATTAAAGTAGAGCTGTTTATGGTTTAAGGTGGTCTTCGGGAGACGCTGGTCAGCCTGTCTGTGTTGATTGCGAGTGTGGTATCCTTGAACGAGTTCCTGCTAGTGGACATCCTGCACAAGGACCCTTCAAGCGTCGCTGATACAGTTGTGAGCATTTCTTATCTATCTATACTAATATTAAGAGATTCTAGGTTCGATTCCCAGGGAGGGGAACAGAAACTTGATATTTTGAGATTTTCCCCAGTTTGGTTATCACCTGATTGTCTGGAACAAATTAATCTGAAGAGCTTCTCTTCAGGTATAATCAAACCTATTCCATAGTCTGACTGAAAGACGACTAAAACTAATATTAATAATGTTAAGAAGCCCAATATAATCTCATAAATACATTTATTCTGAATGATCTAATAAAAGTGACCGATGACCGATTTATATCAATCCCTTAGTCACAGAATGACCTTACGCAAAATATTCCTTATGGTTTATTTAAATATTTGTCAGGCATTTAGCGCTATGATTTATAGCCTATAAACCTAAGCAGATGGGACGAGTTTAACGTTGTTTTGTATAAAACCAGTATCTAATGCACGCTTTGTCGCTGACCCTGACATTACTAGATATAAAGTTAGGCAAGACTAGCCAATGATGAATTTACCATTTTATTCATATACACTTCATATAAAGAATCATTCATAATTCGCAGCCAACTGGCTTACATTATACAAGCTGTAAAAGAAAAGAAGGAATTACATATTTAAGGGAAATATATCTTGCAAATTGTTGCTTTTCAAAGCTTATTCCTCCTAAACGAATCAATGAAAAAAACCAAAAATATCTTTGAGATTTACTTCCAAATTTTGGGTTGAAATCCCCTTCATTCAGAAGGAGATACGCCTTTTCTTTTTATTTCATTTATGAAACGAACAGAAGCAGTTGAAAATGATTTGATAAAACTTCCTTATCTTTGCCAATAATATTGATGACGACTTTCGTCAGTCCTGTCTCCATTTTCGGAATATTACCATTCAAACTATAAGTCAATAGAACAAGTATAATATATGACATCGTACATAGCTGTACTATTTATAATATAAAATAGTCGTTTTAATATTTAAAAAAAATCACCAATATTCTACTAAGTAGATCTGATTTCTTACACACCGGAAAGCATTATACAAAATGTGTTGATTAATACATACACACATACAATCACCCCTTTACCTAAACAAAGATCGGTCCGCCACGTCTGATAACGTTTTGAGGGTTATTAAATATAGATTTGTAGGTATATTGCTGTAGTGACAGAGATTGTCAGCCTATCACCTAAAAAAAATGCAGTTGGCAGATTCTATGTTTTTCTCTCGCTCCCAGTCCAGCATGGAAGCAATATATTATTTAAATCTAATCTATTGGAAAAGCTCCTTGATAGTTTATCAGCACATACTGCTATCACTTCTGGGTCACACATGTCTCAGATACGACAGTACAGATATACTATTGGACTAACGGTTTATCAAACAAATATGATCTAGTTACGCTGCATTATGCAAATTGATGTTTATACAAATAGTTCGATAGTTATTTAAATTAAAATCCATCAACAATTATTTGAGGTCAACTCAAGATCCTTCTTAATATTTGGTAATAGTAATATGTTTATTATGTTTTCTACAGAAATGGAAGAAACTTTCGACCATAAATTTCGCGAGCAACAATATCGAGAACATCGATTGGGCGATCCAACTGGTGCCTAAACTCCAGCACCTCAGCCTGTCCTCGAACCGACTGTCACAGTTGTGTGACATCTCCAGCTTGCACGAACTAAGAGTGCTCAATCTGTCCCTCAATAAGTTCTCCATCTGCGAGAACTGGCATGCTAAGATTGGCAACATTGTTAAAATCGACCTCTCCCAGAACCAAGTTGAATCGCTACAGGGCTTCTCTCGTCTGTATTCATTAGAAAGCTTAGACCTGAGTTGCAATCTCATCACCGATGTGGAAGAAGTGCAGCACATTTGCAAACTGCCTTGCCTGGAGTATCTCTGGCTGACTGCGAATCCTGTGGCGTCCAGTATTGATTACAGGGTCAAAGTTATAGAGCAGTTTAACGCTCGTATGACAGAAATTTGTTTGGACAATGAGAAGGCATCTGAGAAAGAGATAGATACTGCCCGAGTGTTGCAAGCTTTGAGAGTAGTCAAAGAAGGTAAGACGCCTAGTTTTCTACAGAACAGCAGCACCAGTCATAATTTTAATAAAAGTTGACAATGCGTAAATGAGTTTATATTTATGTTCGTAAAATGTACACACATAGTAAGAAGACACGTTAATAAACTTTGATGCTTAGCATGGTAGCGGGTGACTTTTGATACTTGTGACCGATATCTATGAGTTTGCTTGCGCTAAAGATATCAAACAACATTTCTGATCTTAATTTTAACATAACCTTAAATTAAAATACATAGTGACTTAAATTGATGCATATAGTATGAAAATACTATATTTTTAAACCACGCATCTAAGAATAGTAGGGATATGGTCTCGAAGCTCGGTTGTTTGGGTCCGGCTGACTCCTTCGAAACTTACAAATACATGTGCAATACAATACGAACACGCGCTTACCCACACTTTGACGCTCCCACACAGTCAACGTACCGACGTGAGCCAATCACGTATCGCAGCGTAGCACGTATACGTACACAACTACATTGACGATTCAGTCGCTCGCGGACCGGAGCAGCGGCCGTACTATGTAAAAGGCAAAAAAATGCGTGTTTTTTAGCATAGTTTCGAAAATCAGCTTTACTTGCTTGAAGGGCAATATATGAGTTACAGGTTGTGATCGCGTTGATGCATTTTTTAAATTTAGTTGTACGGTTACGTGGTGCCACCGCAGGATAAATATTGATGTAATGTTTTTTGCCAGAATAAAGCATAAATTTAGTACTTACCGATGATAGGTGATACCATCAGTCTTGAAGTTATTTTTGGCATTCCGGTTTTTGCAAATTACCACTGCACAACTTGGCATTTTGCCGTTAACATCGGATGCGGTCCGTGCGTAACCGAGTTTGCGACTAAAGAGCGGGGCTCGGGTGATGTTCCTGTTTGTGCATACTGAGTCCCCACGCGCCTCGCCCACATACCATATCCCTACTATGTTTAGATCCGTGTTTTAAACATTCGTTTATCACTAACACATACTTTTTAGTTTTGGTACAGATCACTTGAAAAGACACCATATTTGTAATTATACAATACTGTTATTTATTTTAGGGTAGCCGAGTTAAATGTTGTTGAAGGAATGTTGTTCTGAAGAGAGAAATATAGCCTTAATACATATTAAATATTAAAATATGACTTTGTGTAAACACAAAAAGTCTTTATACTTGTTTGACATATACATAACAATAATATTTTATATGATGTGATATATGTAAGAATTATTTTAATTTTAGGATTAGGATACAATATAATTGGCTCGATTCTACATTTATTGGCTAAAACTAAAATTAAAATCTGTCACTTTGACACCAAAAACATTTGAAAAGGACAGGAGATCTATTTCTTCCGGTTTTTGATTTATAGTAGGTGGCTTTATCCGCCGTCATATGATATGGCGGATAAAATTGGCAGAAATACTGGGGAAACGTGCAAAAGCACGTCAAAATCTAGCGGACAAAGCGGTAAAACCATAGAGTATAAATCGCCTGTCCTTATTCAATTTCATTAATTTGAAAGTGACAGATACATTTTAATTTTAGTTTTAGCCGGTGGTATCTAGAATCGAGCCCAATGGCGTAAATTCTCGCGACATAATACTAATTCTTAGCAGCGTGATACATGACTGACATGAAATGTTATCCTGTGATCCTATTCTTACGTCAAAGTTGAGAGTAACAGCGCTACTAAGAATTCGAATTAGTATTGTAGCGAGAATTGACGCTAATATATAAAGGAATTCGACCAATACAATAGTGATAATAATAAGCAAATGATTTTATTGTTTAGATAGTGTATTTGTTAAATATTACTTAGGAGGGATAGATTTGAGCAGTATTGTTTTTGTATTGTGCTTTAATTTGATTGTTTTTATTGTGTACAATTCGTAATCAGTGTTTAAAATGCCAATCAAAAGTATTACACGTTATAATGATAGTTAATAGTTATTTTATTCATATGTTATTCGATACATAATATTTTTAATAATAAAGAAATCATATTTTAGGACATAAATGAATAAACGTATATTATAAAAGTGCGTTTGATTTATTGTTTTTTTTTAATGGGGCTTACAGACTTTTGGTTCTAAAACCGAACTAAAACCACATTCACTCTTGTCAAATAAAACACAGCAGATTATTAAATAGTAATGATTTATTATTTTAAGTCTAACTTATTGTAAAGTTACATAAACTTAACTGTTTATGTGCAGAATGTTGCTTAGACATTTTGCACCTAAACGAAATTAACATGTTATTATAAATGCACTAGGTGCGACAGTTTATCTCATACCATGTCTCAGTCCTAACAAAATAAGGGCGGTTTTGCACTGCTCCGTAATCGGTTCGTATCCAATTCGTGTCCGTGAAATTTACATATAAAACGGATATGGATGGGTACCCATTGTCATACATTTACTAGGAAGGATAAAAAAATATTCGGATACGGATTCGGACCGGTGCAAAAGCGCCCAAACTGTTAATTCCGGGAGGTCAATTACCCACCCCAAAGAATTACTAAGTCTACCCTGAGAATCCACCTCAGGGTGCATAATCGGATCTACCCGTTCATTCTAAATATTGTCTTATTAAATAGATCCTTATATTAATGATTGTACGAGGCTAGTTATTAGGCACACAAGATAAAGACAAACATAATTCAAGCGGTACCTAATGTAGCGAAAATATTTACAACATGATTTTCGTACGTGTTTCGTACAAACTGATTAATTAACTATAATAATAACAATTATTATTTATTGCCATACACAAATAGCTTATCGTTAAGATCTAAGATTCACAATCTAAAATCCGTAGTCTTAGACTCGTTCATTATTTATTAAACAGCTATCTAAAATATACAAAAGTAATGTCAGGGAAATAACTATTATTATTTAAAACTAAAAAAAACAGCACATGATTTACTTGCTGTAAAACGAATATTAGAATTTTCCCAAGGATACTTTTCTGCGATAAGTGTTGTGTTGACTCATCTAGTTGTCATAAATAGTTAAAACTTTAAATTAATAATGTTTTCCTTCATTTCTACGTTTGTACGCATCGTAAAAGTTTCCTCTAATACCAACGTACCTTAAATGACTTGGATACTTACTATTACTACAGTTTTTAACTATGAAATAAATATTGCTTTAGTAAAATTACATTACTTATAAAATTAATATTATTTATTGGTTTGTGTTATGATAAAATATCTAACAAAAGTCACTTGCGATGTTTGTTTCTTTTTATTACTGTGTATAAATGAGAATTTGGCAATTTACTGGGTACATATTTTTACATATATTATATATATTTTTTTTTATTTCGACCTATGCTCCACGTGGAAAGTTGTTTAGTTTTATAAAAATTTGGTCAGTTAATGCTTTTACACTTTATATGGCCTCAGTATATTGCTTACCTCGCTTGGTCGAAGAAATGTTTTATCTGTATCGTAGTTATGCTGCATATAAATAGATGAAGGTCTTAAATTTTAGTTTACATGATGATTAGCATCTTAAGACTTAGTAAACGTTCGTTTCTTACTACCTACATAATAATAACGAATTCTTGTGATTCTGCGTAATACTTCGTACACACGATTGAAATTCACATTTGATAAAACTGGTGGCAGCGAAAAACAGAATCACATGTTTAACATTTTAAACATATGTCGAAATGATCAATCTGACTTTTCAAGTTGTTCAGTTTCATAAACAGAACATACCTTCAGACATGCTTAGCTGGACACACTTAAATTATTAAAGTTTCTGATCATCATAATAAGACGTTTACCGTCTTGGACGGCAGGATGGGATGGAAAATTAAATAGATAGGTGGCCAGAACCAAGTGAACATTAAAATATTTTCAATCACTATTCACCATAATATTTTATTAAAACAACAATGAATCGTAAAATTTGTCAAAGCGCAAAATATGCAATAAAAACACAACATAGCATGAATGATTTCATTTCGTTACACTGGGCTTTCTATAGAAAACTATTTAATGATTTTAATGAATAAAATCTATTTCATTTTTCACAAAAAAATACTACTCGAGCTCGCCTGTCGTCTAGTTTGGGCAATTAACTTGACTAAGGGTGTTTGTGCACCTATCCGTATCTATATAGATTTACATCCAAACCATATCCATATCAAACGTATAGATGGGTGCACAAGCGTCCATACAACCACTAGGAAGGCCAAATTGGATCAGAAAATATATGGATTCGGATAATTGTACAAAAACACAGTCCGCGCATTAAATATTCGACCTTACATTCAAGTAAATTTTATTTTGGCAAAGGGGATGTAGAATTTTTGTATGGAGCCTGGTATAGTGTGAATGGCGCCCCTTATATTTATTTCAATTTCGCGGCGCAAAATAAAATCTTTACACTATGCAAAATTTTTACACCACCTTTCTTAAAAGACGTCAAAGATGATTGCCCTTTAGTGTAGTAATGGCGGGTTCACTGGTGGTTGTTAGAAAGCGTGGCGCTTGGCGGCGTCGTGCTCGGCGCGCAGCTCGTACAGCGGCGCCCGGCAGCGCAGCCCGCGCGCCGTCGGGCGGCGCTCCGGGTCCTCGCTCAGCATCAAGTTCAGCACCTCCACCTAAAACCAGAAATAAATAAAAACCGGCCCAGTGCGTTCGAGATAGAACGAAAAGGGTCTCCCATAAAATACGGTTTTATAGCTTGTGTTGTTGTATTATTGTGGTTCATATTGAACGATAGTTGCCCGTCTTGAATTATTGTAGCCCATCTGAAACTACTGTAGCTGTACAATGCATGTACATGTTTTTTTATATTTCATAATTTTTAAGATTAGTTTGCAGAAGATACACGCGTCTGAAGCGTACTTTGATCGCAACCTAGATTAAGCTGCATTGTCATACGGCCAACCGTAGCCGCTTGCAATCTTTCAAACTTTTTATATGCAGTGTTCAAATATACGTGGATCGGACAAGACATGCATTTTCTTGTTTACTGATCCCGTTGATCACTCCACAAATGCAACCCCATGTATAGCGTATATGCACATAAATACGCCGTACAGTAGCCTAACTTGAACTATTGTAGCCTATCTTGAAGAGTAGTGGCCAATCTTGAACTATTGTGGTCCATCTTGAACGATTGTAGCCCATTTTGAACTATTGTGGTCCATCTTGAACGATTGTAGCCCATTTTGAACTATTGTGGTCCATCTTGAACGATAGTAGCCCATTTTGAACTATTGTGGTCCATCTTGAACGATTGTAGCCCATTTTGAACTATTGTGGTCCATCTTGAACGATAGTAGCCCATTTTGAACTATTGTGGTCCATCTTGAACGATTGTAGCCCATTTTGAACTATTGTGGTCCATCTTGAACGATAGTAGCCCATTTTGAACTATTGTGGTCCATCTTGAACGATTGTAGCCCATTTTGAACTATTGTGGTACATCTTGAACGATTGTAGCCCATTTTGAACTATTGTGGTCCATCTTGAACGATTGTAGCCCATTTTGAACTATTGTGGTACATCTTGAACGATTGTAGCCCATTTTGAACTATTGTGGTCCATCTTGAACGATTGTAGCCCATTTTGAACTATTGTGGTACATCTTCTACTATTCTGGTCCACCTAAAACTATTGTAGCACATTTTGAGCTATCGTGCCCGGAAGAGTATTTTCCTCACCTCTTGAGGATGTTTGTCGCAGAAGGCGGGCGGGTAGACACCGGCGCGGGCCGCCTTCAGGCAGGTGATGCGTTCGGCGTCCGTCGCGCACGGGTGGTACAGCTCGAATAAGATCAGCCCCATCGAATATATGTCCACTTTGAACCCGTATTTCTGTCCGCGACGCTGTTCCGGCGACATGTAAAGCTCCGTGCCTGGAAATAGGGAAGGTACGCTTTTAAAATCCGTAATTGAAACATAGAATGTGACAGCTGCATTTCCTCCCGGGCATGCTGTAAAAACCAGCTAAGGGTTCTGAGGGTTTCAGTATATTGTAATTTAGGCGACTGGCTGACAACCTATCACTACAGCAATATACTTACAAATTTATCTTAAATAGCCGTCAAAACTTTGTCCGACGTGGCGGAACGACCTTTGTTTAGGTCATTTACGCTCTGCCTACCCTGTTAGGGATAAAGGCATGGTTATATGTATGTATGTATTAAATATATTTTGTCTATCTGTTTTCTTGTTGCTCTTTCAGCCCTCTATACCTTCCATGCTGGACTGGGAGAGATAGAAAAATATAGCAAGTTCCAGCTGCCCTTCCTCCCGGGCATGCTGTTGAAGTCAGCAAACGGGACTCGAGGGTTACAGTGTATTGTAATTTAGGCGATGGGCTGGCAACCTGTCACTATAGCAATACACTTTTCAATATAAAATTGCCCTCAATTTTTGTCAGACGTGGCGTAAGCGCCTTGTACGAGTCGTTTAACGCTCTGCATACCCCGTAAGGGATAAAGGCGTGATTTTATGTATGTATGTATGCAACACAAAACAGTGCAGTAATTTTTCCATAGGTTAAAATATACTGATACCGAATGCATCATCGCTGACTGATTGAAATAACTGCCTCCGTGGTCTAGTGATCTGATCCATAGGCTCACAATCCGTAGGTTCGATTCCCAGGATTCGATTATCAACACAACGCTGATATATTTTTAATTTATGACCTTTGAGATTTTGTGAAGCCGAATAACCTGATTGCTGTCTTTGGCTCATATTTGTAAAGCTATCTCAAGATTGAGAGCAATACTAAGTATGAATTTGACAAGATTTTGCTGGCAAGCAACTGGCTGCCAATCTCAAGTGCGGACTAGAATTACGGGCCTTAGTCCCGGTAGCTGTCTTTGATAGTGGTCGTTACACAAACCATATCGGAAGGCTACAGCTGTGCAGGTCAAAACTCTGACACCAGGGTTCATACAATACAATACAAGATACTTTATTGCACAAAGAAACACAAATACATACAGCAGAAAAGTAAGGAACAAAACAGTACAATATAGGCGGCCTTATTGCTAAAGCAGCAATTTCTACCAGGCAACCTTTGGGTAGTAGGATACTACACAGCAGATAGCGGGATAGTGCATACTATCGGTATCCCGTATAATACTTAAACAATATAAATACTACTAAATAAATACATAAATAAAATAAACTAATATATATTTCATCATCATCATCATTTCAGCCTACATCTACCCACTGCTGAGTATAGGCCTATTTATAATAAACTAATACATATTATGCTAATGGGAGATAGGATAAATAACTAATTATTATTCTCTAATTCATTCACCGGGTCGCTGACTCACCGACTCTGTTGGTGTGCATGAAGGGCGCGGCTAGTTCCGCTGGGGCGTCGTCGTCGGAGTCGTCTCGCATGGTGGTGACGAGCCCGAAGTCGCCGACCTTGACGCGGCCGTCCGGCGCGAACAAGATGTTGCTGGGCTTCAGGTCGCGGTGGATCAGACCAGCCTGGTGGACGTACTCCACCGCTGACACTATTTGGCTGAACAGCGACTTCACCTAAGTACAAAAATGTTTTGGTAGGGCTGACAGCCTGTCACTACAGCAATATACGTACAAACTGCGTACAAATCTATCTTAAATAACCCTCAAAACTTTGTCAGACGTGGCGTGACGACCTTTGTTAAGGTGTTTTACGCTCTGCCTACCCCATTAGGGATAAAGGCGTGATATGTAATTATGTATGTATGTTAACCAAAATCCTTCCATGCTGGACTGGGAAAGATAGAAAAACATAGGATGTTCCAGCTGCATCTCCTCCCGAGCATGCTATAAATACCAGATAAGGGATTCAAGGGTTTCAGTATATTGTAATTTAGACGATGAGCCGACAACATGTCACTATATCAATATACACATCTAACTTAAACTACCCTCAAAACTTGTCAGACGTGGCGAAAGAGGACTTCAATCTTAATCCAATGTTAAATTGGTGGCAAATAAATATTTTCTATTTCTATTTCTTACGTATTTATGTGAGCCGAAAAATTTGCGAACTTGCGTGATGCGTTGAATGGGTCTCAAGCTGGCAGTAGACATCCTAAGGTATCTTTTAAGAAGTGTTGCCCTGGTGGGTACACATCCTGGCTGTGCTGGTAGGGTCGGTTAGGTTACTATAGGAGCAATTACAGTATTTCACCGAAATAAGAGTGGTGCTCGGAACAAACTTTAGAACACGCCCTGGTCCAATTCGCATCGTGGTGGGTAAAATGAAAATTGCGGCTTGGACTCAAACTCTACTCGTCCGTCAAATGCTAGCTTTCCAGGCCACAAATTTAATGTACTTTTATTATTTATTAAGAAATAACAGCTGCATGGCTAGGCACATCTTCATAAGCATAAGTTATGATATGAATAATTATTTTAAAATAATGCCATAAAATCAAATCTAAGATTCTAAAATGAAATATGTACGCTTACTAAGGCTCGTATTTGTAAAGCTATCTCAAGGTTGAGAGCAATATTAAGTATGGTTTTGACAAGCCATTTTGTACTGAAATGTCATTTCTGATACGAACTCAAACTGGCTGTCAATATCAAGTGCGGATTTGTTCCGCTAAGTTTTTATTCCGCTACGTAGACAAAATGCTAATGAATAGTATTTATATACATACGTACATATAATCACGCCTTTATCCCTAATGGGGTAGGCAGAGCGTAAACGACCTAAATAAAGGTTGTTCCGCCACATTCAGATGTGGCGGAACAACCTTTTTCGACAAGGTTTTGAGGGTTATTTATGATAGATCTGTAGGTATATTTAATTTAATAGTATTTGTATATTATTACATTGATTTATTATTATTTTGACTTTTAATTTTGAGGATTTTAGCAGAACAATGCTATTTTATTTCTTATAATATGAAAGAAAGAAAATAATAAATTCGTTTCTGGCAGTACTCGAACCTGCGTGTCCCTCTACCGTTTCTGTAGCTCAGTTGGTAGAGTAATGGACCGGCATTGGCACAGTCCTGCCAGAAACGAATTTATTATTTTCTTTATTTCCTATTATATTTTGAGTTTTGTTCTGTTGAACTTTGTTCGAAATATCCTTTGCTTCCTGTCCAGTAAAATACCCTTTGCGTTCTGTCTAGTCAGTGATGTAATTACCTTCCCCCCGCGTGCCTCCCAAGTGTGGTTCTGCAGTAGCCAGTCGTGGAGGTTGTCGCGGCAACACAGCTGCATCTGTATGTAGAGGTACATCTTGGTGGCCGACTCCAGCGCCGCCGGGGACCCGTCGCTCTTCACGCACAGGTCCAGCGACCAGTGCCGCGTGTGACCTTTCTGGTAAAGTTATACGGGGTGTTAAAATTTCTTATTCTAGCTAACTTGGTTAAACTCGTATATACTAAACATAGCATATAGTCAACGGTTGTTAATTTATTGTTTTCTATAGTGCGACCGAACGCTGACCTCCAAGATACAGGCTTTGGCTTAGCTTGGAGACCAGGGTTCAACATTTAATTTGGTACAACTGTATTCACAACCAAATTCAACAATCTGTACTTTTTTTATATTGTGCAAATACTGTTTTATGAATAAATTATATTATTATAGTTGCTCAGTCAACGACATTGAATAACTACATATTTTTTAGAATGTTCAAACAATACCGGGTATAAAGGACAGCGTCCCGCAATATGATAGGGGTGGTATTAAACAACTTTAAGTAGGAAATTATTTAAAAAAGTGAAAAAAAAATGGCTTTTCCATACAAAATGTCCACCTCGAGCAGCCAGTATGGAAAAGCCTGAAATGTATGAGTATGATTTTTTTTCAACTTCCTGACAGAATACTCTGGTGAAAATTGTTCAGTGAGCAACCCCTAGCAGTTTTTAGCACGCCGGTATTGTTTGAATGTTCTAAAAAAGAAACCTAAAAGGGAATGGAATTTCGAAAAAATCTTACGTTGCAGGGAATCTTTATAAGATCAATTTTATTTTAAATCCTACTTCAGCTCGTTTGATTAGAGACAAAAGTGCTACAAAAGTTTAACAATATTGCTGGTATGTGGTTATACTAAATGTCTTTATAAACTCAAATCGCATTATCCCTCGAATTCCGCAGAGTTAGGGGGAGTGGAGGGGGAGCTGAGATTTTAAAGGCGGTCAAGGTTTTTGTTCTGAAACATATCGCGTATTAAATAAAAAGGCGTTATGACCTTAATAAATCACACACAATTACATTAAAAAAAATTGAATAAAAAATCTTATATGGAAATATTGCTGACTGGGAAACCTTTTCGGTATCAAGTTACTATAAGGGCATTTTGCACTGCTCTGTATCGGTTTGTATCCAATCAATTCGTATCCGATTTGGCCTTCCTAGAAAATGTATGACAGCTTGTGCTGTGCGTGCACCTATCCATATCCGTTTTATATGGATTTTTACGGATACGAACTGAATACGGAGCAGTGCAAACACGCCCTAATTATAATTACTAGTACCGAAGTAATGTTTTTCTTTTTATCTTTTCTTACCTTCTTCTTCTTCCCTTTGGATGTGTCAGTCTTGTAACTCTCCGTATGGTGGACGAGGTCGAACCTCCTGTCGATTGGTTCGGAGCCATCCCCTTTAGCCTCCAAGTCTTCGGGCGCTGGCTCGAAAACTGAAATAAAAGACAATTTCTCAAACATACAAAGGAATAGGCGACTTCACATAAAAAATATAAACGTCATATTCAAATTAATAAATTCATAGTTTAAAAAACACTAGAAAAACACGCTTTTATAAATGCACGTTGGTACAAACACGACCATGATACGATATTCCATGGAATGCCAGTTCATGTCTTCCGGCTTCATCATCAAACCTTGAAACTTAACCGTAGTCAAAGTTCATTACAAGACCTGTCTAACAAGTCCAAACACGACTCTGATACGATATTCCATCATGGAATGTCAGTGCCTATCTTCCGGCTTCATCATCAAACTTTGAAACTTAATCGTGTGCAAAGTTCATTACAAGACCTTTCTAACAAGTCCAAACACGGATACGATACGATATTCCATCATGGAATGCCAGTGCTTACCTTCCGGCTTCATCATCAGACCTTGAAACTTAACCGTGGTCAAAGTTCATTACAAGACCTGTCTAACAAGTCCAAACACGACTATTATCATGGAATGCCAGTGCTTACCTTCCGGTTTCATCATCAGACCTTGAAACTTAACCGTAGTCAAAGTTCATTACAAGACCTGTCTAACAAGTCCAAACACGACTATGATACGATATTCCATCATGGAATGCCAGTGCTTACCTTCCGATTTCATCATCAGACCTTGAAACCTAACCGTGCTCAAAGTTCATTACAAAAATTATCTAATAAGTCCAAACACAGCTATGATACGATGTTCCATCATGTAGTACCAGTTCATATCTTCCAACTTCATCATCAGATCAGTTCGACAGTACCATAATATTTTATTGTCATCAGAACTACATACAAGTGTAAATTTTCATGACGCTACGATTATTAGAAGATGGTTAAATTTATTACCTTAGATTCCATTACATAGTTAGTTACATACAGGTTGACCTAATAATAGCGTGTTAAAAATTAAATGACGCTCCGGAAAAGTTATATAATTTATTTAATTAACGTCTATTTTTTAATTTTTGTCGTAGTCTGATCGTTTGATCCTAGTTATCGTCTTTCAAATAAGGGTAATTTAAATTTGGAACAAGAGTACCAATGCGTAATTTGGCGACATTATTTTGTTTTTCAATATGTTCGTTTCATCGATGTTTTTCAGATGTTTTTCCCAGCTGCTTACCTATGGACGAGGAGTCGTCGTACTCTGTGACGTGCCTGGACAGCGTGTTGGGGGGGCTCCCGAGCCCCCCCGGGCTGCGGGGGCTATGGGCGCGGCGGGCGGTGGAGCGCGACGACGACTTGGAGCCCGAGCTCTCGTCGCAGATAACGCTGAACGAGTCGTTGCAGCTCAACGATCTGGAAACATGTATTTTTTTATTTATATACTGTTATAGTAAGATTAACTAGCGCCATCTATTACATATGATAAGCAATTAGTACGCCCAAAGTGTCACAATATAGCGCCAGTTTGTACTAATCCTATAGTCAAAATGGCGGGTGTGATGTCAGCCTCGTTAGCCAATCACCGCCGGCCGGCATGGAGTTACGTCATATCATGTCATCAGACAGTTATCTTATCATGAGAAAAAATAGGCGCGATGATGAAAAATATGTTGTAAAATGGAATTTTGGATAAAACAGACTCAACTTCTGGTCCCTAAAAATATAAAATAAGACTAGCAGGGTAGTTCCAAGTCATTATTATTATCTGGATCCGCTGGGACAGAAGCACCAAGTATTTCCAGGAGCTAGTTAGGTGCATAGCTTTAAGTTTTTGATAGGAACCAATCCCGGAGGAGTTGGATCCAGATAATAATAATAACTTGGAACTACCCTGCTAGTCTTATTTTATATTTTTAGGGACCAGAAGTTGAGACCAACTTCTCCGGGATTGGTTCCTAACTCTACTAAACTTAATTCAGCGGTTTTGACAAATCCACCCGCAAAGGAGTGAAAAGGGGGTTATAAGTTTGTTGTATAGGAAATTGCCAATGAAAAAAAAAGCATTCTATCGGGATGAAATTCGCATGTGGGTTGTTGCTATGTACTTCGAACGCGAGTACAGTTCTGATGAGTCCAGAGTTTAGTGAAATTTGGTAGGGATGGATATACGTAGGTGGGATCCTAGGAACGAACATATTGCACAGCTCCGTATTCGGTTCGTAACTAATTCGTATCCGAATTGGCCTTCCTAGGAAATGTATGACAGCTTCTGCACCCATCCATATTCGTTTTATGTGGAATTTTCACGGATACGAAAAGAATACGGAACGGCGCAATACCGCACATAGGCTACTTTTTACCGATTAAAAATATATCATCCGCGAGAAAACTTATTAAGGGATCCCCGGTGCACCCCAGCGCCCTCATCAGTAAAAAAATCATTGCTCACCGAAAACGCAATTAATCGAAAATCCGGTAGATCAGATTAAAGTATGGGTACTGAAATTTTTTTTAAGCATTATAAATTAATGCTTCAGTGTTCACTTCAGTTACAGATAGTAAAAGTGCTAAAAGTGGCCGTTTTTCGCAAATTTCCCATCTGTAACTGCAACGATCTATAAGTTGCAACTTTATGAGGTTCCAAATGGCCTTTATTGCTTTAACCTCAATCTGATCTACCGGATTTTCGATTGATTTTGTTTTCAGTTAATTATGATTTTTTGACTGATGAGGGCGCCACTTAGCCCAGGGAAGCCCCTTAAACGCGGGATTTTTTAAAATTAATAATATATATAGTTACCTGTGCCTCTTAGACTGTTCGGCTAGGCTCCTCTCGAAGTCGAGTGCGTCGACGCAGTCGTCAATGTGTTTGTGCATGTTGAGCAACACGCTGTCCCCGCGCCCCTGCACCGCTGCCAACCCCGCAGGGGACTTCACGCCCGGCGTGTTCGTGTACTCGTCCGAGAGCAGCACAGATGCGCCCGCCAGGTTTCTACACAACACACAGTTGTTAAGAAATATAAAAAAATCATGCAAGACAAATTCAATTTCATTATATATTTCAGATTTCATGATTCATTATTAGTATGTTCTTAGTTGTAGGTTAGATATACAGTATGTTAGGTAGAAGCACAGAATAACTAGAACAAGAGGTAACTACGGAGCAAATTACAACATACGCAAATAACAACAGACGATGTGCATGACAAAACAACTATACATACTGAGTGTAAAGGACAGCTTTATGCAAACCGACAGGGGTTGCTCAGTCAACGAAACTGAACAACTTCCACCAGGAAATTCGTTCTGGAGATGAAAAAGGTATGACTTTCCTATACAAAATGGCCACCTGGATCTGACAATTTGTATGGTTTCATTTTCTGATTCTATTTCCATTTGGGGTGGGATGGGATCTACCTCCTAGCTGTCCACCCCGGGCAACGGCAACACAGGCTAGCCTGTGAATACATCTGGCTAAACAATCTCTACAAAGTGGTGGTAGGCTCCGCAAGGCCGCCTGTGACCCGACCACACGACCACCGGAGTCCGGCGCCATACAGCTTGCTATGTTCCGTCGGTGCATGAGATTGCCAGTGCCATAACAGGCATCTTCTGGGTGAGCTCGCTTCATCGTCGACTCTGTCACGGTCATCCCTGACCTAGTGTCTAGAGTCCAGAGCAAACCCATTTCAAGTTAAATAAAAATTCTGATGATAGTTGTTCAGTATCGTTCTTCTTCTTAAGGGGCTTCCCTGGGCTAAGTGGCGCCCTCATCAGTCAAAAAATCATAATTCACTGAAAACACAATCAATCGGATATCCGGTAGATCAGATTGAGGTTAAAGCAATGAAGGTCAATTAGAACCTCATAGAGTTGCAACTTATAGTTCGATATAGTTACAGATAGAAAATTTGCGAAAAACGGCCACCTTTAGCACTTTTGCTATCTGTAACTGCAATGAACACATTTTTTTAATTTTATAATGCTAAAAATAAATTCCGATACCTATACTTCAATCTGATCTACCGGATTTTCCATTAATTGCGTTTTCAGTGAGTAATGATTTTTTAACTGATGAGGGCGCTGGCGTGCACCAGGAAGCCCCTTAACGAGTGGATTCTCGAGTCGAAAGACCCGATGAACCCCGGTGTCGAGAGTTTTTCAAACCGCCTAGTAGCACAGCTATTTAGGCCTTTGAAATGGTTTGAGTAACGACCACTATCAAAGACAGCGACTGGGACCGACGGCTTAATGTGCCCCCTGTTTCGTTGACTGAGCAACTATCAGTTTTCCGTACGCTGTCCCTTACACTGGTATACTGTATATGGTGTTATAGTGACCTGGCGTAGGCCCGATGGTGTAATGGATAGGGCCGCTGCCTCCTGAGCGGGAGGTCGTGGTTCGAATCCCACCACGTACCAATGTGTTTTTCGGTTTTCCAATTTCATATGTACGTTTATTCGGCGCTTTTTCCGTGCTTCGGAAGGCACGTTAAGCAGTTGGTCCCGGTTAATATCGTTTAATACCTTAGATATAAGTCGTTAAGCCATTTGAGAGGCCAGTGCTAAGCATTGGCGGCTTGAAAACTCTGACCTAATCTAGGATTGGGTCTGGTTGCTGTTTCTGGGTTGCGGAGGTCAGATGGCAGTCGCTCTGTGTAAAAACCAGTACCCTCGTTCAATCCCCTAGATTAGGTAGCCGACCCCGTGAGATACGGGATAAGGCTAGGGAGATGATGATGATGAGTGACCTGGCGTAGGCGGCGTCGCGCTCCTCCTGCCAGCGCGGCGGCGGCTCCTCGACCCACGCGTTGAAGTAGCGCACGATGTGCTCGTGCTCCAGCTTGGCCAGCACGCGCACCTCGCGGAGCACCCGGTCGCGCTTCGACTTCCTGCAATACAATACACACGTGCAACAATCGACGACAATTAATACATACATACACAGCGTAAACGACCTAAACAAAGGTCGTCCCGCCACGTCTGACAATGTTTTAAAAGTTATTTAAGATAGAATTCTAGGTATATTGCTGTAGTGACAGGTTGTCAGCCCATCGCCTAAATTGCAATATCCAGCAACCCTAGGATCCCTTAGCTGGGAGGAAATGCAGCTGGCACATTCTATGTTTTTCTCTCGGTCCCAGTCCAGCATGGAAGTAGTGGAGGCCAATTGATGGAGCTCTGATATTTCAGCAAAGCGAAAGAAACTACATGGCTTTGATACTCCGACTCTAACGTAAGACGCTTTAAATAAGTACTGAGAATAGAGCAAGCTTCCTTATTTTACGTAAAATAAGCAGTCTTATGTCAGATTAGGAATGTCAAAGTCAAGTGTTTATTTGCTATCCTGTTCTTATCTCAAAGTTTAAGAAAGTGACAGCGCTAGCTAAGAATTAGAATTAGGATTATGTCGCGAGAATCGACGCCATTGACACCGATTCTGTTACAGACCCAACTTATTTTAGTTCGGTGTTCTAATTTTTTATTTAAATAAAATAGAGACAGCAACACAACAGCTGATTATAATTCTACCAAAGTGATGTTACACGCCTAAAATAAGACAATATATTAAAGCAATATACTTCACTTTGATAAGGTTATGATCAGCTGTTGTGTTGCTATCTCTATTTTATTCTAGCAAAGTGACAGAACTAAACTAAAATAAGTTAAGTTGGGTCTGCAATTTTTTCCGATTCTGGCACTATCGTAGACACCAAACCTATTAAGAGCAAAAGGAAGGCCACAAATAGATAAGATAGAACGAAGAAGGCACAAATTGCGAGTTTCTTGCGCCTTTCTTCTTCATTGTAAGGTATTTAATTTTGTGACAGACGTGTTTTTCTTTGTAATTAGACTCGCTTGTAACCTTCTAAGTATTTTTATGAATCTATTTGGAAATAAATGACTTGACTTTGAATACATACCTATTATATAGTGACACAAAGTGCAACAAAAGTCATGAAACTAACTGTTTTTCTGTTGTTTAGTCCACACACACAGATAACAGTCTTTGTTTTTTAAAGACGAAAACAAAGAAACTAAAGAGTGAGATGTTAACCCACAACACGGCCTCCGGCGTAATGTAAATACATTTATACTGTTAGTGTCAAATTCCAAATATATAATAAGATTTAATTTGTTTAAAAGCTGAAATTATATTATTGCCGTCGTCGACTTACCTATTAGGAAGTGTGATTCTCTTCACGGCATAAGAGCAGTGGTCGATGTTGTTTTTAGCTTCGAAGACGACGCCGAAACCCCCTTTGCCGAGACAGCACAGCGGCGTGAAGTCGTTCTCGTATCGGCCGGAATATTCCACTTTAGCCGGCGACGGACGCTCGTAGTGCCGTTCCACCACTATATACTCCTGGTTTATGGGCAACGGGGTGGACGGACGAATCTTTGGTGCGAAGAACCTATTGTAAAAAAAAACATACAGCGATTAGTTAGAGGGTCTACTTGTTACAAGTGTGCTTGGATCAAAGCAATCATGAAACTCAATGGTTTTCCCCAAAGACCTTACGTGGCTTGAGGAAAGTTATTCAGTTTAATTGGAAGGCTCAAGCCATATAATTTTTTACCCCCGGTATATTCCTTAATGGCAGCAGGCTACACATCTGAGCCATATCATGAGGTTCATCAGCAGCGCGGAGCTGATGGCAATGAGCAGCCATCTCTTGCCACCAGAACCAGAGCGAGTAGACGTGCACGTGCACGTGGTGGTGTTCCGCCTCGTCGCTGCTGTTCGGAGCCGCGTCAGGCCCACGTTATTCACGCTACTCACCTGGGCATATCATGAGGTTCATCAGCAGCGCGGAGCTGATGGCGATGAGCAGCACCTCCTTCCACCAGAACCAGAGCGAGTAGACGTGCACGTGCACGTGGTGGTGTTCCGCCTCGTCGCTGCTGTTCGGAGCCGCGTCAGGCCCACGTTATTCACGCTACTCACCTGGGCATATCATGAGGTTCATCAGCAGCGCGGAGCTGATGGCGATGAGCAGCACCTCCTTCCACCAGAACCAGAGCGAGTAGACGTGCACGTGCACGTGGTGGTGTTCCGCCTCGTCGCTGCTGTTCGGAGCCGCATCAGGCCCACGTTATTCACGCTACTCACCTGGGCCATATCATGAGGTTCATCAGCAGCGCGGAGCTGATGGCGATGAGCAGCACCTCCTTCCACCAGAACCAGAGCGAGTAGACGTGCACGTGCACGTGGTGGTGTTCCGCCTCGTCGCTGCTGTTCGGAGCCGCATCAGGCCCACGTTATTCACGCTACTCACCTGGGCCATATCATGAGGTTCATCAGCAGCGCGGAGCTGATGGCGATGAGCAGCACCTCCTTCCACCAGAACCAGAGCGAGTAGACGTGCACGTGCACGTGGTGGTGTTCCGCCTCGTCGCTGCTGTTCGGAGCCGCATCAGGCCCACGTTATTCACGCTACTCACCTGGGCCATATCATGAGGTTCATCAGCAGCGCGGAGCTGATGGCGATGAGCAGCACCTCCTTCCACCAGAACCAGAGCGAGTAGACGTGCACGTGCACGTGGTGGTGTTCCGCCTCGTCGCTGCTGTTCGGAGCCGCATCAGGCCCACGTTATTCACGCTACTCACCTGGGCCATATCATGAGGTTCATCAGCAGCGCGGAGCTGATGGCGATGAGCAGCACCTCCTTCCACCAGAACCAGAGCGAGTAGACGTGCACGTGCACGTGGTGGTGTTCCGCCTCGTCGCTGCTGTTCGGAGCCGCGTCGAGAGACTCCTCGTGGAGAGAGTCCTCGACCACTTGCACCGCCTGGTCGCACGTCTCTTGCAGGTACAGGAAGAAACCGTGGTTGCCTGCGTAATAAAACATCCTACTAATATTATAAATGCTAAAATAACTCTGGTTAACTGTCGTCTATTTTGTTGAAAATTATTATGGTGATAACCTGAAAACTTTGTCAGACGTGGCGGAACGGCCTTTGTTTAGGTCGTTTACGCTCTGCCTACCCCATGAGGGATAAAGGCGTGATTATTTGCATGCATGATAACCTGAAGACGGGCATAGTTTTACCTCGGGAAAACTCATTGAGCGCGGGTTAAACCACGAGCGAAAAGCTAGTGTTTTATTATCTAAATGTCTAAAAGTTACACTTGGACCCAGGGTCTTTAGCGTACCGTGCCGACACTCTAACCACCAAGCGATTCAATCCACCCAGTGAAACTATTAGCCTGTTTGCAACGTCAATGTGAGCCATCTATTCGTAATGACGTCACGCACTGACGGTTTCAACAAACTACTAGTTTCAATGGGTGGAATGATGGAATCGGCCTGTTACGCCATAGTGTAGACCTTTGGTTTATATCCCACCCAAGTGTTTTTAGCTTTAACTTTTAGCTATTTTATTTTCATGTTTTATAAAATACCTTCCATGCTGGCCTGGGAGCGAGAGAAAAACATAGAATGTGCCAGCTGCATTTCCTCCTGGGCATGCTGTAAAAACCAGCTAAGGATTTCGATGGTTTCAGTATAATTATAATTTAGGTGATGGGCTGACAACCTGTCACTTCAGCAATATTTATACAAATCTATCTTAAATAACCCTCAAAACTTTGTCAGACGTGGCGGAACGACCTTTGTTTAGGTCGTTTACGCTCTGCGTACCCCATCATTCGCTTGCCCTTATCTCATTTATTTGGGGTCGGCGCAGTACGTTTTCTTCTTCCATTCATCCCTGTCAGCCGTCTGTTCAATACTCACACCTGTTTTAGACATATCATCTTTCACGCAGTCCATCCATCTTTTCTTTGGCCGTCATCTCCTGACTTTCATCCCTCTGCCTACCCGATTAGGGATAAAGGCGTTATTATTGTATCACTACATAGTATAAAACAAAGTCGCTTTCTCTTGTCCCTATATGCGTACATAGGGATGTCCGCATAAATCTTTAAAACTACGCAACGGATTTTGATGTGGTTTCTTTTAATGGATAGAGTGATTCAAGATGAAGGTTTATATGTATAATTCATGCAAAATATAGTAGAGAAACACTGATAATTTCAATGCGAAGCCGGGGCTAGTGGACAATAAAATAAAAGTACTTATTCCTTGCGAAGAAAAAGCGCGGGAAACGTCGTCGGTGGTGGTCGATTTTTCTGGTTACTCCGTAAAATTTAATGTTTTTCTGGTTTAATTCTCATAAAAAGAGGATCAGTTCATTGGTATATCTTGTAGTAAAGTAGTGTAGTATTGTTTTGTTTATAATTTTCTTGTAAATATTTTTATGTAAGTGTAAGTATTCTACATTGTTAATTGGTAAGTTTTTCGTATTTTTTTCACTATGCCGCCCCCGGACGATCCCGGTGGCATATGATGACATCGCTAGTGTTTTATAAAATAACTAGCTGACCCGACGAACTTTGTTCCGCCTTAGACGCCATAAATGAGCAGATTTTTGATTTTATTAAGTTAATTGTTTTATTATATAAAGTTGTCAGGTTGATCTAGCTGACCCGATAGAGAAGGATCCGTTTTTCATCCTCTTTGCCTATATTTGCAGCACGCATTCAGTCAATTCTATGTCAAATGTCTTAAGGTTACATTAAAAAAGTTTAATAATTTTATATGGTGGTAAAGTAATTTTAAATTTTCTAATTTTCCCGCGCAACTTCCTTAATTTTTTCTTTCATAAAAACCTTCTCCTGATAATAACGAACAGAACAAAAAAAGAATTAGCGAAATCGGTCCAGCCGTTCAGGCGTGATGCCGTGACCAAGGGAAATAGGGATTCATGTTTATATATAATAGATAGATAATTAGCCGACCTTGTTGCTGGGTGTTTCCGTAGAGAGTGACGAGTGAGAGCGCGTTGTCGTCGTGCGCGTGCTGTAGTGCCGTCGCGCCGTTGAGCAGCGGCCGGCTGTCCATCAGCTTCCACGGCACCGGCTTCGCCGACACCGCCGTGTCCGCCTTCGCCGCGTACACGGGGCTCTCTTGGATGTACAGCTGCAAGTATAAAAAGTGACTGTTTATTAGTGACCAAATTTTTTATTATACCCGAAATACTGTAAGATGGTAGCTGTGACAGAAGCAATTTCTATGGAATTTAGATAAATTTTATTTTATTTTCTATGGAAGGTGACACCTGTTGCAGATATCAGGCAAAATTTTACTTTTTTTACCCGTTCTTTTATCCGTCTTTATATCCTACAGTGTTACTGTAGTCCGTAATTATATCATACACTACAGACAGACTACAGTGAAACTGTAGGATATTATTACGGACTACGGTGACACTGAAGGATATGATAATCGCAGCGAGGGCCGCAATTGTCGCGATAATTTGCACGTTCACATTTTTCATACAAATCGTAATTAAAAGGAGACACGTAAGAAGAATAAATTCTCATTTTTAACAAAACGCAATAAAAAATATTGTGCAATCATATTCTCATTTCTCACCAATCACACTAAACAACAAAAGATCGCAGAGCTAGCATATATTCTCATTTTTCACCAATCACACTAAACAACAAAAGATCGCAGAGCTAGCAAATATTCTCATTTCTCACCAATCACAATAAACAACAAAAGATCGCAGAGCTAGCAAATATTTTCATTTCTCACCAATCACACTAAACAACAAAAGATCGCAGAGCTAGCAAATATTCTCATTTCTCACCAATCACAATAAACAACAAAAGATCGCAGAGCTAGCAAATATTCTCATTTCTCACCAATCACAATAAACAACAAAAGATCGCAGAGCTAGCAAATATTCTCATTTTTCACCAATCACACTAAACAACAAAAGATCGCAGAGCTAGCAAATATTCTCATTTCTCACCAATCACAATAAACAACAAAAGATCGCAGAGCTAGCAAATATTCTCATTTCTCACCAATCACAATAAACAACAAAAGATCGCAGAGCTAGCAAATATTCTCATTTCTCACCAATCACACTAAACAACAAAAGATCGCAGAGCTAGCAAATATTCTCATTTCTCACCAATCACACTAAACAACAAAAGATCGCAGAGCTAGCAAATATTCTCATTTCTCACCAATCACACTAAACAACAAAAGATCGCAGAGCTAGCAAATATTCTCATTTCTCACCAATCACAATAAACAACAAAAGATCGCAGAGCTAGCAAATATTCTCATTTCTCACCAATCACACTAAACAACAAAAGATCGCAGAGCTAGCAAATATTCTCATTTTTCACCAATCACACTAAACAACAAAAGATCGCAGAGCTAGCAAATATTCTAATTTCTCACCAATCACACTAAACAACAAACGATCGCAGAGCTAGCATATATTTTCATTTCTCACCATTCACACTAAACAACAAAAGATCGCAGAGCTAGCAAATATTCTCATTTTTCACCAATCACACTAAACAACAAAAGATCGCAAAGCTAGCATATATTCTCATTTCTCACCAATCACACTAAACAACAAAATATCGCACAGCTAGCAAATATTCTCATTTCTCACCAATCACACTAAACAACAAAATATCGCAGAGCTAGCATATATTCTCATTTCTCACCAATCACACTTAACAACAAAATATCGCAGAGCTAGCAAATATTCTCATTTATCTAGAGAGTTAACATTTATTCTCATTTCTCACCAATCACACAGAACAACAAAAGATGGCAGAGCAGACAATATACACTTTTAAGAACTCACATGAAACAATAATTCGCACAGCAAGGATACATATTCCCATACAAAATACATTATTTATACAAGTAAAAAGACTGGAGTATATATACATACATACATATAATTACGCCTTTATCCCTAATAGGGTAGGCATAGCGTGAACGACCTAAACAAAGGTCGTTCCGCCACGTCTGACAAAGTTTTAAGGGTTTTTAAGATAGATACGTTTACGTTTTATGCTATCTCACTTCTTAGGTCTGCTGTAAGACATTTCATTTTATAAATAAGCACTACCTGTTGTGTCTTGATTCCTATGTAATTGTTCTGTGCAAGTTTCTGTGTACAATAAACTGTTAAATAAATAAATAAATAGATAGATTTGTAGGTACTTTGCTGTAGTGACAGGTTGTCAGCCCATCGCCTAAATTGCAATACCTTGAAACCTTCGGATCCCTTAGCTGGTTTTTACAGCATGTCCGGGAGGAAATGCAGCTGGCACATTTTATGTTTTATTCCAGTCCAGCATGGAAGAACTCACATATTAACAGTACAAAAATAATCATCATTTTTAAAATAAATAATGCTTTAAAGTCGTTGGTTAAAAAGACAGGTTAGCATTGACATGTCAGTGACGTCACATGCTAATACCGCCATTCTACTTCCATGAAAAGTGTCGTTTCGAAGAGAAAGATATCTGTCTAGCTTTAAAATAGTATATATCGTATTTATTTATAAATATTTTCTGGTTTATATTTGTTTTTATTCTAATCGTCATAGTTCAGATACCAAAAATATTATTTATCTAAAATCTATTTAACCAAGAGTATAGCGGAGAAACATATCTGCTATTTTCTGTAAAATTTAGGATGGTTGCTGCGACAGATGTTATTCAAAAGGAAAACAAAAGGAAATGTATCTAAAATCCATGGCCAATTGCATCTGTCACATTTACCATCTTAAGCCGTGACTCTGAAGATTACACGAAACATAACCCCGCGGGGCAGAAAGAAGGAAAATGTTGGTGAAATCCTTGCCCTCTCTGCCCCGCGGGGGTATGTTTTGTGAAATGTTCGTGCGCTGGAGTCGCGGCTTTACGTATTTTCGGGTGTAAATATCCTTATCTTCCATGCTGGACTGGAAGGGAGAGAAAAACATAGAATGTGCTAGCTGCATTTTCTCCCGAGCATGCTGTAAAACCAGCTAAGGGATCTGAGGGTTTCAGTATATTGTAATTTAGGCGATCGGTTGACAACCTGTCACTACAGCAATATACGTACAAATCTTTCTTGAATAGCCCTCGAGACTTTGTCAGACGTGGCGGAACGGCCTTCGTTTAGGTCGTTTACGCTCTGCCTACCCCATTAGGGATAAAGGCGTGATTATATGTATGTATGTAAATATCCTTACCTGTCTATCGTGGATTCCTACGTAGAGCGAGGGCGGCGAGACAGCCGCGCCTTCTACTAGAGACTGCGTGGCTTCCCACAACACGTCGATGTGCTCCAGCGCTCCGTCGCGAAGACGCCACATGCCGGCCACAGGCGCGTCCAGCTACAAAAAATACCGCGTGTAAGGGACAGCGTCCCGCAAACCGAACAACATTCACCAGGAAATTATTTCAGGAGATGAGATATATTTTTTTACGTAAGTTTGCATGGAAAAGCTTTTCTTTTTTTATACATACATACATATAATCACGCCTTTATCCCTAATGGGGTAGGCAGAGCGTAAAAGACCTAAACAAAGGTCATTCCGCCACATTTGACAGGTTTGAGGGTTATTTAAGAAAGATTTGTAGGTATATTGCTGTAATGACAGGTTGTCAGCCACCGCCTAAATTACAATATACTTAAACCCTCGGATCCCTTAGCTGGTTTTTACAGCATGCCCGGGGGGAAATGCAGCTGGCACATTCTATGTTTTTCTCTCGCTCCCAGGCCAGCATGGAAGATTTTTATTCATTTCCTAAAAGAAATTCCTGGTGAGAGTTGTTCAGTTTACTTGAATGAGCGGCCCCTAGTAGTTTGCCGGACGCTGTCACTTACACCCCCCCGTATACAACAATACAATGTCGCGCTTATATCGTTTATTTATTACTTACTGAACGTACTACTTCTACAGCTCTGCAGTGTAGATATTTCTTTATTTACGTACATATATTAGGGATGCTTCAAATGGCTGATAAAATTATGGGATAGTGTTAGTTTATTGTGTCCTTTAGTGTAAACTTTGTTTTCTAAAGTTGAGTAATCAGATTATATATTATTAGGCCCGCAAAAGGGCTTTTTCTATACGAAAATATATTTGAGATGCTTCAAATTGCCGTATCTTTCTTCTCTCATGATAGTAAATTACAGGTATAGAATTATGTTAGTCCGAATTGCTACCAATGTTAGTTTATGGGCGTCTTTTACTGTACCTGTTGTTGCCAGAGCGGTGTGCGGTCTCCGGGCCTGGTGACCGCGACCACGCCCTCGGGCAGCGCGACGGCGTACGCGACCACCGGGCCCCCTTCCCCGCCCGCGCCCCCGCCCCCGGCCCCCGCGCACTCCCGCCGGCTAAGCGCCAACTGGTGCTCCGCCACGCTGAAGTTCCATCTGACAACCAAACATTCCCATAACGCAATTTGAATTAAGCTGGAAACATAGGTGACGCCCTCAATAGTAATAAATTAATTGTGTCTATAATGCAAACATTTGCATGAATATTTTAAGTTTTGCGGAAATCGCAAGTAATTCTCCATTTTATAACCCATAATATCATATTCAACTTAAGCATGTAATATGTACAAACCTTACATACTAATCATGAATTTTGATATTATGTGTTATAAACGGAAGGATTAATTCCGATTCCCGCAAAACGTTAAATATCCATGAAAATGTTTGTATTTAAGACACAATTACTTTAAAATTAGTGTCGCCACCGTCGCGCCACAGTTCGCTAATTAATAAAAAGATCGCGTATCCAACAGGGAGACGCCTGTCCTAAAGAAGAGAAACATATTAGGTACCCCATTTTCAGTCAGTTTCTACTACTTAGTTCGTTGCCTACATGCGCGCCACGAGATGATATTATCACCGCATTTTCTCGCGCGTACTTCACACTAAATAACGCCTTGCTCTGAGCAAAGTGAAGTTTCGCGCGCACGGTGACTTTATCTCGTGGCGCGCATGTTAGCCCTACACTTCGCGCGCGATTTACACATTACGACACTGAACTGAAAGTCTCATAAGGAGGTCTATAAACCAAACATGACGCGCATGATCATATTGGTCATATTGGGCGCAGCGTTACTTGATTGTCTACACGCATACTTGTCAAGAATGGTATTGCATGAGTTAAACTTGTCGTAGGAAGATTTTCTGGTTGAAATCTTTTCGAAAACCTAGGGATATTGCAAAAACAATTATCCGTGTTTGATGGTCAATGGCGAAAGCACTGTCTAATATCTTATATTTACCTCCGTGGTCTACAGGTCAGAGCCATGAACTTACGATCCGTAGGTCCTGGCTTCAATTCCCAGGGAACATTAAGTTGATACTTGTCAATTTATTACTTTGTGAGGTTTCCCCTGTTTGGTTAGGGCATTGCAGGCTGAATCACCGCTGATTGTCCAAAAAGTAAAAGGATTCCGTGCTTCGGAGGGTACGTTAAGCCGCCGGTCCCGGTCGCTGTTGCTCGCTATTTGATAGTGGTCGTTACTCAAACCATGTCAGGGGCCTAATAGCTGTGCCACTAGCAAACTTGAAAATTCTGACACCAGGGTTCTTCGGGTCGTTGTTCGACTGGAGAGTAGATGTTAGAACACAGACGTGTACTGACTTCTCGCTGCCGGTGCGCGGGTCGAGCGCGCGCACGGTGTTGGAGTGGCGCCGCAGCACGAGCAGGTCCCGGCCGGCGCCGGCCGCCTGCTGCTCGCTGGCGCACCCGCCCGACCCGCACTCGTACAGCACGCCGCCCGTGCGCGCGTCTACGCCCAGCCACAGCGTCTCGCGGGCACCTGCCACAAACCACACCCATTGCTGTTGTATATCTTCAACAAAGATGCACGCCTTTATCCCTAATTGAGTAGGCATAGCGTAATTGACCTAAACAAAAGTCGTTCCGCCACGTCTGACAAAGTTTTGAGGGTTATTTAAGATAGATTTGTAGGTATATTGCTGTCGTGACAGGTTGTCAGCCCATCGCTTAAATTGCAAATGCCTAAGATCCCTTAGCTGGTTTTTACAGCACGCCCGGGAGGAAATGCAGCTGGCACGTTCTATGTTTTTCTTTCGCTTCCAGTCCAGCATGGAAGAACATAGATTCCATGGAATATTGGGTCATTCATTACATATGAAATTGCCATTAATTCATAGTGAACAGTATTGAGTATCGGTAAATTCATATGTAAGGACTAGAGATATAACGGATAGCTGTTTGGCCGGATACTGGATACCGGATAACCGGTCTACCGTAGGGCCGGATGGCCGAATATCCGGCCGGCGGATATCCGGCTGGACATAGACGTTTAGCGCGACATTCGGGCGAGCGCGCTTAAAAGCTGAACTACAAAGCCGTTTTACCTCGTTAATTGAAGACTGTAACTACTTAATTGCAACTTACGAGTATTTAGACCCGAGGTTTAAAACTAACTATTTGGGGGCTGTTGAAACTGAAAGGGCTCGCCAGAAAAGCGCAACCGTTTGTTACCTCTTAACATACATACATACATATAATCACGCCTTTATCCCTAATGGGGTAGGCAGAGCGTAAACAACCTAAACAAAGGTCGTTACGCCACGTCTGACAAAGTTTTGAGGGTTATTTAAGATAGATTTGTAGGTAAATTGCTGTAGTGATAGGTTGTCAGCCCATCGCCTACATTGCAATATACTGAAATCCTCGGATCCCTTAGCTGATTTTTACAGCATGCCCGGGAGGAAATGCAGCTTACACATTCTATGTTTTTCTCTCGCTCCCAGTCCAGCATGGGAGATACCTCAAAATGTGTTTATTCACCACAATATACTGGTTGTTGAGTTAGAGGACCAATTTTCTTTTTTTTATATAAGTTTAGATTAAATAAAGTACCTAAATAACAACTACTGTATTTGTTATAAGTATAACCGGATACTGCCCTGTTATCCGGTATTCGACCAGATAGTAAATATTGCCCGGATAGGCCGGATACCGGATAGTTACCGGATATTCGTTTCAACTCTAGTAAGGACCAAATAATTATTTTATTAACGTCGGATTTTGTCAATTTGACAATACCACTCCGCAGAATGATCGTTTTACGTACGTAATTGTACGTAGTATTATAGTTACTCTGTGGTTTTACATACCGACCAAACCCGAATACGCCGTTGGCAAATTGAACGTTTAACGTTTGTCATCTCACATAGTCCGCATCGTCACTTTCCACCAGGTGAGATGGCGGACAAATGCTCGCCTATATATATTAAAAAAAAAAAAAAAATCTCATTGCCGGAAATAAAAGCACATTTCGGGGGGATTGTGCGTAACATCTAAGGATATATATATCGGGTGGGAAAGCGTGTCGCAAACTTATAGGGGTTACTAAGTCAACGAAACTGAACAACTATCACCAGGAAATTCTTTCAGGAGATGAAAAGAAAATTTGACCTTCCCATACAGCATGACCACCTCGATCAGACAATTTGTACGAATTTTTCACTACCTGAAAAAAATCCTGCTGATAGTTGTTCAGTTTCTTTGACTGAGCAACCCCTATCAGTTTGCGGGACGCTGTCCCTTACACCCCGCATAAAAACAAACAAGTGAATAAATATATACGTAGTATGAAAAATACTCAACAACTCGACACAGTTGGTGGAATCAAATCATGATTCATTCCACCAACACCATGCCCAAACGGTATTTCATTTCGTTACATGCACGGCTCGGAATTATGATTATAAGAGTAATGCTACCTAATCATCGTAAACGTCAATCTCAAGTCTCAACTCAACGCTTAGGTAAACTTGAAAGCTGAGGCGCATTATATAATTGCATATTATTAAGTTACCCACTCCTACTCTAATGTAAAATTTTGCAATTTTTGGATATTAACAGGTTTGGTTTATTGTTATACTAGTTTTCCGCCATGCGGTTTTACCTGCTGCTAAGCCAGCTAAAACAGTTTCTTCCGTGGTAATGTTTCACATCACGACACGATGGATCTTAATATCTTTAGTAATTAGGTAACCGTCATCACTACAAAAACGCCATCGAATAGTCCACAATGTTCTTGAATATTCCTCAATATCAAAGTGTATTCTTGAACGTCCAGCAATGTCTGGGAGACCCCAGACTATACCCGAAAATTTTACAACATTCGAGACTGTTCCGGGATAATTTTACACGTTAAAACCCACGACAGATCTAGCTTTATACACCATATCATAAATACAAAAAGAGTTTCGAATGGACCACAATGTTTCAGAATACACATTTCGATATTCGAGAGTTGTAGAACTTTCGACAATTTGTTTGTTTGAAAACGAAATGAAACTTCCAGCCCTTTCACAGTCAAAAAAATATCACGGACACATGTGCAATTTTATAAGCAGGTACTTGTCAACGGAAAAAATGCATGACGGGTCAAGTTAGACAGGTCTAGGTATCATTTTATACGTACGACCAGTGTAACTTGACACCCAACTTCACGGTCTTATATCTACAAAAGCACGACCTTCAGTTACAAACGGAAATCTTTTTCAGGTACAGTAGGTATAAGGTAATCATACCATATAACTGCCTTGATTGATTATGTAAGTACATACATACATGTAAGTAAATAAATTAAATTTATTAATGACGTCATAGCTAGCTTAACTTAGCCTACCTAACTTTAGCTTACATGTTTCAGTAGAATACTTTTTATCAAATGGATATCAGTATAACTAATATGATTTTGCACAAAGCAGCCATTTCATTAGTTGAAAGTTTATACTAGATGTAACTCTAATTACTTTTCATTAGCTTTATCATTTAATCTGCATTTAAACCAAGATTTTTACCTGCTATGACCAAGTCATCAGAATATTTGAATGATGATGACAGTAGCTGGTCGGCATCGAAAGGCAGGGGCTCGATGGTTTCCCCGCTCAGGCTGTATAGAGTGCCACGAAGAGATGGCACCAGGCGCACCCATTTTCCACCAGCAGTTAACTGTAATACACATATAGCCACAGTAAGTGAGTATGAAGGACCAATGTGCTGGATGCAACTGTCCCTTGCAGATTTCATATATTATTGCATGTACCTTGATGTACACAAAAAGTATCAAAATACAGTATTAATGATAATGTTCTACATAATTTTACATTGAATTTGATATAGCATTTGTTGTTTTTAGGCTTAAAATAATGACAATGAAATTTGGTATAGCGACGCGAGTTTTCCATGATACTTCCAAGTATAATCATAGTATTTTTAGGTTACATCTTTGAATCTAGTTGATATCCATATCATAGAGAAACTAATAATATATAGATTTGTTTAAAATTCAATTATTAACTATCATAACAAATGGTAATGCCGGACTGTGTTTAGCCCAATTTTGAGTACCTTCTTACCTCCATAAATATTTTTAGTCAAGACAAATTAAATAGACAATCATACTCGTAGTTGCATATAGAAACCTCATTATACAGCTGAGAATGAACAAGACTTTCTTTGGATTAGTCCGGTGACCTATGGATGGATTTCCGAAGAACAGCCACCATGATTTTTTATTAAGGTTATGGTGGTTGTCCACTTAATCCTAGTGTTGTCACTATAGTAGTTCCAACTCCGTTTTAGAATAAAGGTAAACAAAGTTTCATGTCCTTTATACAAAGATCATGTTTCTAAAAAAGGTTTTAGCTATTAGATATGACAACATAATGAAATAGTAGTTTTAACTAATGTGCCAACACATATTATTTATTTTTGAAATGTTTTTTTGAATAAAAAAACATGAAACTTTGTTAACCTTTATTCTAAATCTAAGTTGGAAATACTATAGTTAAGCTTTTACTACCTTTTACTTAATAAATAAAAATAAAATAAAGGATTTCTTTTTGGTTCATTTCTTATTTTCTATTATTGTTATGTTGAAGATATTGAGAGCAAAGTTGGTGTTGTACCTCAACATGATGAAGATTTGATGAGAGCAGCGGCTGGGTCTCAACATGCCACGCTTTGATACCATTTTGTGTTGAGAATGCAGTCAGTTTCCCATCCAAGGTAGATACTAATACCAAGCTGCAAAGAATTACAAATATATATATATATATATATATAAGTTTATTTTAAAAAATGTGACACTAATTATTGTTTATAACATAATTTAAAACCCTCAGCTAAAGTCAGATGTGATGAAAGTGGTTTTCAAAAGCCATTGACACTCTGCCTACTTCATAAGGTAACAGCATGATTATATCACTAGTGGTGTATAGACTACAAATATTAGATCTTTTGTTGCATCTGATAGCAGATTTCTGGCCAAAGGGAGTTTTATGGACTCTCCATCTCGAGCAAAATCTTTATTGCCCAGAGACTACTTAATTAATATTAGGTTTAGGTTAAGTTAGTTTAGTAAGTTTACTGGTGAAAACCAGTGCTAGAGCATTATGCTGAACAGGAAACCTTTTTAGTTTCTATACTTCATTTTATTTAGCATTAGAAAGAAAAAAGAATGGGGTTTTATTGTATATGTTACTTTGAGGCAAGCGAAAAATATGTAAAATTTTAACAGAAATTTGGTGTTTTTCACCGTGTTCTCTTGTTCAACTGAATGTACCTTTCTATGTAATGATTTTTAGGGTTCCGTAGTCCGACTAGGAACATTCATTTATTCATTTCACTCTTGCCAGTTTTTATATATTTTACAGAGATAAACCTACCCTTTGAAATCTGTGCCCATGAGATGAAAAATTGATAATATTAGGTCAGCTGATTATTATGTTCACTAGCCATGCTTCTTTATTTACATAATTTATAATCTTCTATCTATATATATAAAAATGAATCCCTATTTCCCTTGGTCACGGCATCACGCCTGAACGGCTGGAACGATTTAGCTAATTATTTTTTTGTTCTGTTCGTTATTATCAGGAGAAGGTTCTTATGAAAGAAAAAATTAAGGAAATTGCGCGGAAAATTAGAAAATTTAAAATTACTTAACCACCATATAAAATTATTAATCTTTTTTAATGTAACCTTAAGACATTTGACATAGAATTGACATATAATAAAACAATTAACTTAATAAAATCAAAAATCTGCTCATTTATGGCGTCTAAGGCGGAACAAAGTTCGCCGGGTCAGCTAGTGCTAAATAAAACAAAGTATAGTGTAGTAACTATTGGGCCAATTTAAAAAATTATAATGGTAACTACTGGTACCAAATAAATGTATGTCTGTCTCTCTATCAGTATTTGTTTAGATCAAATACTATATTGAGGTGCTGTTTTATAACCAGTGTTGCCAAGTCTTTTTTAGTATGAAATTGCCGAAAATTCAATTTCAAGTCGCCTAAAAGTCCCCAAGGTGAAGTAGCCTATAATAGCCAAAATAATTTTCTAATAGTCTAAATAGCTACTATTTTTAATGCTATTTTAATCCCTTAACGACTCTATTTAGTAGGGTCGTTATTTAAATAATTTGGTTCGATCTCAAAATCTTACAAAGACGGTGGATAATGGGTGGATGGTAATAATTTTAAATGATTATTAAGAAACCCCCCCAACAAGTCCATTTTGTTTGTATAAGAATACATATGGGGTAAGAAACCCATATGATGAAAATACCCTTCTTCGCCTAATTATTTTTGAAGTAGCCCAATAGCCTAAATTACAACCAGTCGCAAATCACAATTCTTGGTTGCCACAGCACCTTCCGAGATAGCCTAAATGGCGATATATCGCCGCACTTGGCAGCACTGTTTATAACTAGAGCGAAGTACTAAAATTTCTGACCATATTGAGACATGTCTTAACATGTTTATAATACAGCTAGACAACTATGAATTATTAAATGTCATAAATCGCAAAAATGTCATGGCAAATTACTTGCTGTTGCGGTATTTGAATAACTCGTGTACCAGTTTATATAGTTTGTCCAGACAAAAGTGTTTGTTTACACAGCAGATAGTAAAGATTATGCATAACACTACCGTGCCGTAATTATAGTGTTCTTTGGAAACTTTAGTATGTAGAAGGCAGACAACTTACTCATTTGCACCAGCGTTCTCAGGATTGCAAAACGGCAACTTCTGTATGTTATCGTCTGCGCGCAGATATGAAGAAAAACATGTTAACATGAATGCAGAGTTCAGTGCAAGTACCCGCCAATACCAAGCCGACATTTTACTATGGCCAAATAAAATCCGGACATTTCAGAGCAAGGCCCGTTTGCTTATTCCTATTACGAAATTCTTGATGAAGATTACGATGTCCAGAAAAAATAGAAAACCAACAACGAACAGTCTTCCTCCACGTAAACTGTCAAAACTTGTCGCAAGTAAAACGTCAACGTCCGTCGACCTACTGTTTTTTTTACTTTCCATTTGGGAAGGAGCATAAGGCCATGCAGCCTAGTCTTTAGTATTGATTTTCTTTACTGTAGTTATAAGTGTAAGGCGTACGCTAATCTTTAAAAAATCATTGCAATGCGCCGTTTATTAAAATATATTTAATTTTAACAAGAAAGCAACTATTTAGTTTCGATGATTATGTCGTAGAATTATGTTTAATGTAACTTTATTTTTCATAGTAGGTATAATGCAAAAGAGTAGAGGTTCCTTCAATTTTTACCATCCTCCAAACGCAAAAGAAAGTGGTACAAATTCTTTGAAAATATGCACTTAATGGACATTATATATGCAATTTATTTAATTATATATACATTTATTATTATTATGCACATTTTAACACTTAGTCAAATAAAATAAGTACCTACAAAATAACATAGTAATTTAACAAAAATAAGCTTATATGAAACACATGTTGCAGGTATAACCATTAACCAACCAGCGACAATCAAAGAAATTCGATGCAGTTTTGTACCCTGCAAATTTTTATATTATTCTTCTTCGATTCGTTAGAAAAGTTACTTTCAATTTGTATTCTTACTATGGAAGTTAGAGCTTTCTCGTCTTTTATACGCGTCAGGATTCGGTTTTACTGTGAGCTCTTTTACAAAGCTACTTTCCGAATCTCTCTTCTAATTATTAGCTCTCCAGCTTATTGTCGAGCTTGCAATATTTATTTTATCTCTAGAAGAAGTAGTGCCCTCCTTGCCACGCTATGATTCTTCACATACTGGAAAACATACAACGCTTTGCGCGAATAAGTTTTACCTCTTTAATAGCGCTTTTCCGCAGGATAACTATCGATAATAATAATTATTATATGAGTAATGACTTTTACCTCTTTAATAGCGCTTTTCCGTAGGATACCGCTATCGATAATAATTATTATTATATGAGTATCTTCCCAAAGATTTTAGGCTATATCACTCCAGTGACGTAGTCACTGAGCATATAATCACTACGTTTTAGACGTAGTGATAAATGCGTTTTTTTTTTAGAACTAGTCCTTCAGTTTTTTTGTCGATGTTAAGGTGTGGGTCTCTAGGTTTACAACTCTAGCAGGTGTGCTCTACAGATAGTCGACGAGTGCTTTTACTTTCGTGTCCTCCTTTATGGACTGCACTAGATGCTGATATTTATCCACTTCTTCGATGTTAGGATCTTCATGTATCTTGTGGAATTGACCCCAGAACGAAAGCCATCCTTTTAGATCACCATCAAAGAGACGGCTGGTTCAAAGACCATGGTCTGAAGTCGCCCTTTTATTCAAAAGTTTATTCATTCTAAAAAACCTATGTAAAATGTTATGTATGTTCTTCCATGCTGGTCTGGGAGCGGGAGAAAAACATAGAATGTGCCAGCTGCATTTCCTCCCGGGCATTCTGAAAAACCAGCTACGGGATCCGAGGGTTTCTGTATATTGCAATTTAGGCGATGGGCTGACAACCCGTCACTACAGCAATATAATAACAAATCTATCTTAAATAACCCTCAAAACATTGTCCGACGTGGCGGAACGACCTTTATTTATTTCGTTTACTCTCTGCCCACCCCTTTAAGGTTAAAGGCATGATTATATGTATATTTACATACATAACGTCACGCCTCTTTCCCGGAGGTATACGGAGGAACTACGAAAACGGTCATATGACAAAACAAATACGTTTTATACAAACTGCCTAGGCCGTCCAATCCAACATATTGTAAGTCCAACGACAACGAACGCACCCCGATATAAAAAATAAACTGTCAACTTCAACGCAAAAAGTAATACATTTTTGAACGAACACGATCCATAACCTAAAAAAAACAATTCGAGATGTCGTAATGCGAATATTTGATAATTTTACCTGGCACAATGGCTAAATACATCGCACAGATAATAGTACTTGGTGCTCAAGTGGTTGGACGTGCTTTCGCAAGAGCTCTAAAACAAGAAATAGCTGCATCACAGGAGGCAGCAAAGCGAGCAGGAGGAGGTCCAGAGGGTTCCAGAAGAGCTGCTGCTAATGCGTCTACGGGCCTCACTATGGAAGAAGCGATGCAGATATTGAATATTGATAAACTGGATGCCGAGAAACTGAAGAAGAACTATGAGCACCTGTTCAATGTAAATGACAAGGCAAAAGGCGGCTCATTCTATTTACAATCGAAGATCGTTAGAGCCAAAGAGCGATTAGATGTAGAATTCAAATCGAAAGAGCAGAAACCAGACCAGACGGAAGCGAAAGTCCCATCATGAGTTCCATAAAAATATTGACTATAGGTTTATTTGTTTTTTTGTTGTTTAATTTGTAGAAAAACACTTATTTTGTGTAATACATTTAATAGAAAATGATTATCATAATAGTGACTAGAATACATCAGTCTTCATTAAAAATACAAAATTTCATTGATTATACTCTTCCCTCATTACATCAAATTGCAAGATGTTATTTTCTTATATAAAATGCATTAGTAATCTTAGAAATAAAATGTGTTAACATCTACCTATATACCATGTTTACATAACCTACAGGATATGTAGAAAATCTTAATTTAGAGTATAGATACGTATACAAGTAATATGTTTCTGCATTGATTCATTACTAGAAATAAATACTTATAAAAAAAAATACTTTAAAAAAATGTCTAATAAAAAAACATTATTTAAAATAGGTACATGTTTCATAAAATAAAATGTTCCAAAAATATAACAGGTATATCAAATTCTAACCTCGGGGGCTGTTTCTACCAGTGACCCTTTCACTCGCTCTTGGAAATAGATCATAATAAAAAGAAATGGTCTTCTTGCCTATGTGCTTGGCACCTACCACCATGTTTACAAATGAAATATTATGATTAATTAATTATCAAAAATATGGGATGGGATTTTTATTTGTTTACTGCTACTTAAGTATTTGGACAACCTGTAATGTATATTACAGGTTTTTAAATGTAATTATATGATTATGTATAAAAAAATCACATGACACCTTAAAAAAAACATTTAAGAAAACTATTATCTTTCTGATTATAAATCGAAAGTGCAAGTCCCAGTAATTATAGTAAAATAGTTTCAATAAAGGAAGTATTTTGTTGGTTAGTATTAAAATAGAATATTTAGACCAGGGGTGGCCAAGATGTAGACCGTTGCAACAAATTCGATAGTCCGCAGACATATTCTTCTTATTTACGTTTTTTGAAAACGGATGCACAAAAGGCAAGTTTCCATTGCATGTCCACGAAAAGTAACCACTTAAGGAGTCTTTTGGATCTACTTACCTACCTCATAAATCAAATTTTCTACAATAAACTTAAATAAAACGAAATGTGAACATAAAATTGTTTCTGTTCAATAGATGATTGTGCAACACAACTTTGTCGAAAATAATGTAATGCCATGTCAAGCAACCCCAAGCCAAAAACATAATTATGTTTTTGATTCCAATTAGAAAAACTAACATGACTGGGTAGTCCCTAAGGATGTGGTGATGGTGAAATGTAGACCGCATACATACAAAGTTTGGCCACCTCTGATTTAGACAAACAATTTGACCAAACTATATACAAATTACGAGTAAATGCAGCTTTTCTGGATGCACTATTCCTTAAGGAGGAAAGAGAGCATAGGTGGCACCCTCAATAGTAATAAATTAAAATATATGCATCTGCATTGAGTGTCTTTTTTTTTACTTTTGGTAAAAGAAGAGATATTTATGGGAAATATAGTAAAAAATTGTACAAACTTAATGCATAGGGTCACAAATTTCTAAAACTTGAGTTATTCTGTTATGACCAAAAAAGTGGAGCACTCCATCCAGACGTGTGAATAAATTCGAATAGTCTAAATCTAAGAAAGTACAAACTCTGTCATAACAATTTTTATTTTACAATTTAGTAAAGAATTTCTTAAATCTTTTAAGAAATTACCAACTCGTTAGGATCTGATTTTTCAAATAAATGGTGGTTTAAGCGGAGCACTCAATTCATTAGGTGTCTTAACTGAGTGATCTACAAAATGTGACTTTGATCAGAGAATTACGTAAATATAAGATTTTTATCTTGTAGTTTGACTGTTTTGCGAATTAGTAAAATATAAATAATGGCTCAAATGCTTACCCTATGTAAAAAAAAAGAAACACTCAATGCAGATGCACATATAAATTAATTGTGTCTAAAATACAGACATTCTCATGAATATTTTAGTTTTAGCGGTGATTGCAAATAATTCTGCAAATTATAATAACACATAATATCATACTTTATAATTAGTAAGCTTCGTAAATCTTAGCTGCTTAGTTTGAATTATGATAATAATATGATTATGTTTATAACACATAAGTATTATAAAATGGAAAATTACTTGCGATTTCCGATAAACTAAAATATTCATGAAAAATTGGTCTCGCTACCGTCGCGCCAGTTTGACTTTTAACTAATTCTAGCTAGCGCTGTCACTTTCTTAACTTTTGACAGTTTGACATACAAATAGGATAGCAAATAAACACATGACTTTGACATTCCTATGCTTAAAATTATACTTAAAACTAGATCAGTCCTACCTACAATGTATAGGATTATAATAAAATACTCAACAAATTATATTCTATTTCTTATGGAAAAACTTGTAAAAGAAATATAATTTTTATAATAAATAGTTATTAATTGTGGAATAAAACTTACAAGTTAAATTGGTTTAGTTGCAAGTATTATGCTTGCAAGCCAAATGATTACTAAATACAGGCTAAAAATACCATCTAGTAACTAGTTATTATAGTTCCAATAACATTCTCAGTCTGTCAAAAATTTCCAACAAGCCTAATACCCTCTCCTGAGTGCATAGTTTTATGTCATGACATGATCATGAATCCTACCTAACAGAGAAAAAGGTTTCTTTTCTGGCTACTATCTGCATACAGAGATCATATTATTATTATAAATTACTAAACATCAAAACTGGTCTAACATGCATGATTATTATTTAATTATTAGTAATGGGGTACTACAATACTCTTCATTTTAGTCCAGGTCATGGATGACAGAGACGAGGATGGTGCGAGAATACCCGGAGGATGCCTAAAGAAAAGTTGAGGGTTGTATGCATTCAGAAATACTTGATCAGCATACTGTATTAAAGATTGCAGTAAATATAAATTGTACCTTTAACACATACAAGTCCAAATATGACCAACCAAACAATTTTTGTTGTTTCGCTACTTTAAGAGTGTTTGTACACTCATCCCTACAAGATTCATATCCAATTTATTGTATGACAGCTTGTGCCTCATCCATATACATATGTACATTCCATATGTGTAAAAACCAGCGAACTACAGCAATATATATACAAATCTATCTTAAATAACTGTCAAAACATTGTCAGACGTGGCGGAACGACCTTTGATTAGGTCGTTCACGCTCTGCCTACCCCATAAGGGATAAAGGCGTATGTAATTTTTTTTGATACATTGGATATGAATCTGAAATGGATACACCCTTCCCAAGTAAAATTAACTAATAAAAAAATTTGGACTTAGGAGTCCATATTTTTAAAGCATAGGTGCTTTAAATGAGATTTAAGCTGGTTTAACATCCATTAATATCACTACTTCATATGGACTACACTCTGACATGCCTAGTGTATTACAAAGCCAGCCATAGAAACCTTTTTCAAAATCACAGACATCTTTCCACCAATTTGCACCACTGAAAGTCAGCTGTACTATACCAGAATACAAACCCAGCCCAACTGTGAAAATAACAATCAAAAATGGATATAACAAAATAACTAAGGGAGCCAGCACTACCTTTTTTATGCAATTTACTTCATCAGTCACATGAGTAAATATATTATACCAAGCTAAAGTGCCAATATAAAATGAATACATGGCTGATAAAAGTGTAATAAATGGAATACAAATTAAACTAAATAGGAAAATGTGGGGCCCATTATACAGAGAGCACTTGGATATATCCATCTTATTGTATTCCTCAGCTACAATAGCAGCTTCGATGATCTCGAGCTCCTCCCTGGAGATATTCAGTTTGACATCAATATTCTGCCCTTTTTTCTTACCTCTTTTAATTGTGCCGGTCATAGTCAAGTAGCTGTCTTTCGAGTTTTCAGTCAAAGAACACTCTGGAGAAATAGAACCTTCAGAATCAACTCTTAAGGCAGTTATTTCAGAATCATAGTTCTCAGGTTCAATCATTTCTTGAACAATATTTACTCGTTTTTTCTTCCTAGCACTGTTTTTTAGGCTGTCTGTTAGTGGACCCATTTCAAAGCTGTTTTCTGATTGAGTTTTAGACAAGCAATTAGGAGTTGACTGAGAACTGTCGTTCTGATCTGAGTTGAACACTTTGCACCCCTTCTGGAGGTCACTGTCAGTACCTTCCCTTATATCACCATGGCTTGAACAACCATCAGAAGAGTTTTCGTATATAGGTGATAGGTCTGTCATTTCCCTATTGTGAACCATGGCTAGTGCTTGATATCCATTTTTTTGGCCATTTTGGGACCTTTCCGCAATACAATTCTCATTTGTGTCTTCATCAGTAACGTCATCGATTATAGGTAAATTAATTTTCATGTTCGATTTCAGACCTTCCATTGTGGAATGGATCATCCCGTTGACAATGTGTTCATTTACCGGCGACAAGTCGTTCTTATACTTCACTGGAAGATCGCCGTCGCTAACTCCCTGTAATAATACATAAAACATGCCATGACTGTGGGTGCAGGTGCAGTTTATGCATAAATAATGTTAAAGCCATCGTAAAAACTGAAGTATTATATTTTTTATTGAGAATACATTGAAGAATGCATTTGCTTACCTGCACTGTTATTATGTGGTCAACATGACTAACAACCGGGTTAGTTTTCTTGCCGTTTCTTTTCTTAGGTAGAATGAATATTGGCTGTTCTACTGTAGCCATTACAAAAAAAGAATCACAGAAAATATACGATACAATTCACACAATACATGCACACGGAACCACAACCAAAAGTTGCGTTGCGTTCATTGATTGATGGGGGGGGGGGGCTACACTAGTGGTACGTTCAGAGCCGATCGAGAGATTTGCCAGGTGAAAAATTTATCCATATTTTTATTAGGCCCGTCCATTTTTATTTTTACGATTTTCCCATTTGAGTCAGCAAAGAGCGGATTTCATGAAGTCTAGTTTTTAATAATGGATTTTTTAGTGAACTTGAATTCTTATATCAATCCGAATCATACGATAGCGCCAGTTAGCGCCTTCCTTTGTTTCTTAACCCTACAACATTGTCCTCACATGCAGATTATTATGTTAAATCCACCATATTAATATAATAAACACTGCAAGGAACTTATTTAGAAAAGCGAGGAAAAAAGTCCGTCTGATTTTTCTTGTTCCTAATCTGTTGAGCATTGGATTGTGAATCACCGGCGCATTCTGACTTTTGGGTAATAGTAACTGAAGAATTAAACTCTGAAGAGTAGGCTGCATGGGTTTATGCTCTTTGCCTTCCCATATCATCACTACATAATATAAAACAAAGTCGCCTTTTCTGTCCCTATTAATGTTGCAACAGAACTCTGCTTCCGCTTCCGCAACAGCAGAAGTTCCGCATTTTTTTTTCACTTCCGTTTCTGCTTCTGGTTCCGGAAACTTTATAACAGAACTCTGAACGGAAGCGGGGAGAAGCTTAATATGACGATTAACACTATTAGAACCAGACAATCCAATTTCATCCAAGATGATGACTGTTCAGGGTTCTGTTCTTTTGGGGGAAGGTTCGCAACCTTCGGGAGTACAAGAAAGAAAAAAGACTACTTCTTCATGAGGATCCCCTTATGTGGTGGAATGGAAATGCGCACAAATACCCCCATATTTTGCCAATAGTTCGCCAATACTTATCAGCTCCCCCCACCAGTGTAGCCAGCGAGCAATTATTTAGCGGAGCTGGTTTAATATATGAAGAACATCGAAATAGGCTGAAAGGTGAAAAAGCGGCCAAGTTACTCTTTATTAAATATAACTTGCCGCTGTTTAATTTTGACTACTAAAATACAAATTTAATAAAAATAAAAATGTACAATTGTGCTTTTTTTCATAGTGTTAACGCTTCCGTTTCCGCTTCCGTTTCCGTTTCCGCTTCCGTTAAGATTTACTTTTGACATCTGTTTCCGTTTCTGCTTCCGTTATGCCAGTTCCGTTGCATCACTAGTCCCTATATCCCTATGTATGCATAAATCTTTGAAACTACGCAACGGATTTTGATGCAGTTTCTTTTAATGGATAGAGTGATTCAAGAGGAAGGTTTATATGTATAATACATGCATAATATACTAGAGAAACACTGATAATTTCCGTGCGAAGCCGGGGCAAGTCGCTAGACGAGAATAAAAAAAAAAAACTTTTTCGTCAAACAAGAAAAAGCGTGGGAAACGTCGTCGGTGGTGGTCGATTTTTCTGGTTTCTCCGTAAAATTTAATGTTTTTCTGGTTTAATTCTCATAAAAATAGGATCACTTCATTGGTATATCTTGTAGTATAGTAGTGTAGTATTGTTTTCTTCATAATTTTCTTGTAAATATTTTTATGTAAGTGTAAGTATTATTCATTTTTAATTGGTAAGTTTTTCGTATTTTTTTCACTATGCCGCCCCCGGACGATGCCGGTGGCACTGATGATCCCGGTGGAATAAGTAATTATAATGTAAACAATGAAATTGAAATGTAAATGTAAATGAATGTAATGATGCCAGTATGGACACAGACAGCTCGGTCAAAGATGCGACCCATAGCGCGCGCAAAGTATCTTCGCAGGTGTATCTTCACACCGTGTTTGCAGACAATGCAATAAAAATCGCAGTAAAATCCGTAGTGGTAAGGAATGAACAACCAATGATTGCAATTGTTTAGAAGATGTCTTTAAAAAATCCTTGGCTTGGAAAAAGACTTTTGCCCACATAGTATCTTTTGTTTTTATGATGCGCAAAATTATTTCTGTGTATTTTGAGTACAACGATGGTGTCAATGTTGCACAACTACTATCCAATTTGTCCACCATTTTAACAAAAATTTTGATGTAAAAAATATGCAACCAAAAAAATGCTAGACCGAACTCTGATGATGATTTGAAAGGCACAAAATCAATCCCAAATAACACCTAAACAAAAGTAGTTGGCAATGTACCACATAACTTAGAAAAAGATTTATCCTCATCACAGGGATATTCTAACCCTACCCGCATAAGATACCAGTCATCTGACGCTGCCCCATATGTTGTGCACGTGCAGAAAAAACTATATCACCGAATGATAATGTCACACTTCATCCCGTGTCATTTGGTAGATTTAAAAAAAAAAATGCATTAAAAAACGTGGTTGATGGAAGTCTTAAAAGAATTGGGAGGAACAGAGTGTCAATGTCATTTTCCAATTTTGAAGATGCTAATGCATTCATTGATAGCCCTCTACTAGAAACTCGTAATTACAAGGCCTTTGACTCCTTATTCAACCTCACTCAAATGGGTATTGTTCGTGGCATACCTGTCGACTGGTCAGAGGTAGAAATCAAAGAAAATGTTAATGTTCCTCTTACATGTGGACCAGTTCTGAAAGTAAGACGCTTAAAAAGAAAATCACTACAAATGACAAATCACAATTAAAACCAACAGAAACTGTAGTTTTTACGTTTCATGGACAAACTTTACCCAAACAAGTTTTTCTTTGTTTTACCGCCTTGCCAGTTGATTTGTACATATTCCCTACAATTCAGATGCTGTAGGTATGGCCATGTGAGAGCTAATTGCAGAGCGAAAAACCCTCGATGTTTCAAATGTGGACAGGAAACATTCGAAGGAAATAAATGCCAGATAGATGACGATAACATCCACTGTTGTTTGTGCAATGGACTTTCTACCGTAGAACAAATTATGGTAGGTACTTTTAAAATCCTTGCTTCAATCGAATTCTTTACCGTCCCACGCTGCCTCATCAGTTGATGTTATCGTTAGTCAATCAAACAATAATGGATTTACAATCCAAGATACTCCAGTGGAACTGCAAAATCGCAGTTCATAAAAAAGTATTTAATTATATATTTAATAAATTAATATATACCATTTATCTTCGCCTTGCAAGAGACATGGTTAAATCGGTATCTTTGTTTAAGAAACCTGGTTATGCTTGCCTTAGGGAAGACCGCTATGATGGATATAGTGGTGTGGCCCTTTTAATTAAACACACTGTTTCATAATGATTTTTCTATTATTGCCACTATTATAAAAAAATATTTGTTTTCTTTCACTATACATTCCGTAGCTATATATGATGAACTAGACCGGTTACTTCCTTCTCTTCTTAAGCCTTACTTTATACTTGGTGATTTTAACGCTCAACACCCATTTTGGGGAAGCTCTACTGCTAATCATTATGGCCCTATAGTAGTTGACTTATTAGAATCCCACAATATCTGTATTCTAAACACTGGCTCCATAACTCACCGAACTAATCCTAATGAAGGATTAAGTGCCCCTGATCTCTCTCTGTGTACTCCTAATTTAGCGTCCTGTTTGACTTGGGAAACATTGACGTCTACTCATGTAAGTGACCATTATCCAATGTTATTAACTTTTCCTTTTACGATAAGACCTGTTACGAAACGTCCGCCACGATTCAAATATTAGCTTCAAAACATAGATAGCAACAAATTTTGCAAAAAAAAAAATACGTAGAATCATGTCTCTTCCTAGAGTCAATCGGGGGTCAGAACCGTTATGTGCATCTGAATTAGCTCAGGTTATTACAGAAACAGCTGATGAAATGTTTCCAGTCAAACAATGGGGTAGAGATTTTATTCCCTCTTCTCCATGGTGGGATGGTGACTGTTCTATTGCAGTCAAAAAAGAAAGGAAATGGAGCGGATTTACAACGAATGTGGTTCTGATACCAATGTCGAAACATTAATAAATATAATTACTAATATATACAGATTATTCAAAAGTAAAAAAAATTGTTGGAAATCTGATGTTCCTCCAACACAAGTCTGGCAGAATATAAGAAATTTTCGATCTGCTTTTAAAGAATTGTCATCACGTTATTTTCCGTCAAACTTAGCAAATGGTTTCTTGAATAGGTTAGTCCCGCCATCTGTTCCTGAAAATATAGTATTACCCAACCCTCTTTTATCGTGTTTAACTGCCAATTCCGATGGTCTCAATGGACCATTCTCTCTATTAGAACTAAAGGGAGTTTTATCTAAAGTTAATTATTCAGCTCCAGGTTTAGATGGAATTCCCTATTCTTTTATATCTAATCTTGGCTGCCTCCGTGGTCCAGCGGTCTGAGCTATTGGTTCTCGACCCGGAGGTCCCGGGTTCGATTCCCGGCGGGGGACAATGACTTTGTTTTGTTGTTTCTAGTTTGGTTAGGACATTGCAGGCTTATCACCTGATTTTCCGACAATGAAGATAATCCATGCCGTCGGATGGGCATGTAAATAGTCGGTCCTGCGCCTGAATTATCTCTGGTCGTGTCAGTCAGTCTGTCCCATCAGAATACGAGATTGAGGGAACAGAGAGTGCACCTGTGTGTAGCGCAAACACTAAAAAAAAGTCCTGCGCTGTTGGCCTATGACCGGGAGATTTGCCGCCATCACCGAAAATCGGTGGTCTATTATAATCGGACTATTATTTATTAATATTGGCGATATTTCACTTTCATATTTTTTACAAATTCTAGTGAATAGAATTGATAATGTCTTATCCCCCCTTATTGGAAATCATATGTATTGCCCCCACTGGCAATATCCCCCCTTATTGGAAATATCAGGAAGTGCTAACAATATTGAAACCTAACAAAAATTCATCAGATTCCATGTCATACAGACCAATTGCTCTATCATCATCTGTATTATTGAAAATTTCAGAACATTTAGTCAAAAACAGATTTTTGTGGTTTATTGAGTCTAAAGAAATATTGAGTAAAAATCAATTTGGTTTTAGGCATGGTAGAAGCACTACTGATAGTATAAATATTTGTATAACTGACATAAGATTAGCCTTTTCCTGTAATAAATCATTAGTTGCAGCATTCCTAGATATTAATGGAGCATATGATAATGTCGTGTTAAGTATAAAGATTCTACAGACATCAAATTCTTTGTACCTACCATTAAACCTTAAAAATGTTTGTCTTGGCAATGCACATTCCTCCTTAATCTAAAAAACTTAAAAACAACATAACATGTTCATATATTCTAAAAACAGCACACATTTTCTTTTAATACGACACTTACAAGTACTTAAAATAATAAATGAAATAAAATATTTTTGCGTAATAACAATAAATAATTTGAGTGGGAGAATGTTTCGCAAACGCAAGTCTATCTAATTGATCAGCAACAACTTGTTTACTCCAAGTTCCTGCGCTGGTTAATCCCTTAACAAAGGAAACCGTGCGTCTCTCTTGCACTTGATAATGGTAATGAAGAATCCAGACTTATAAGAAAGGGTCTTCCTCAAGGATCTGTTTTGAGCCCCCTGCTTTATAATATCTACACTTATGATTTAGAACCTTATCTGTATAACTCTGTTAATGTTCTTCAGTATGCGGATGATTTATTGTTATATTGTACAAATCGCTCTGTAGAAAGGGCTAGTGCTTTACTGACAGTTTCTTTAGAACATTTGAAAAGATGGTTGGATTTGAATGGACTAGACTTGTCTCCTTAAAAAAGCTTAGTAGTACTGTTTTCAAGAATGCGCCTACCTCCCCCAATCTCAGTTTGTTACAATAATAATCAAATCCCTGTAAAAGAAAATTCTGAATTTCTAGGTGTAATATTAGATTCAAAATTGAGTAGTTCTGCTCATTGCGAATATGTTTACGCTAAATGTGAACGATTATTAAACATGCTTAGATGTCTATCTGGCGTTTGGTGGGGTGCTCACCCATTTCGCATGAGGTTAATATACAATGCTTTGATTCGGAGTGTATTAGATTATGGAACATTTTTACTCAATACGTACATACATACATATAATCAGGCCTTTATCCCTAATGGGGTAGGCAGAGCGTAAACGACCCAAACAAAGGTCGTTCCGCCACGTCTGACAAAGTTTTGAGGGTTATTTAAGATAGATTTGTAAGTATATTGCTGTAGTGACAGGTTGTCAGCCCATCGCCTAAATTATAATATACTGAAACTCTCGGATCCCTTAGCTGGTTTTTACAGCATGCCCGGGAGGAAATGCAGCTGCCACATTCTATGTTTTTCTCTCGCTCCCAGGCCAGCATGAAAGTACTCAATACGTAGTGGCTTTAAAAAAAAAACAACAACATCCAGTCAAAAGCGTTAAGATTGATAACCGGAGCCATGAAATCAAGCCCCATTAATGCCTTGCAAGTTGAGTGCTGTGAGCCACCATTAAAGATCCGTCGTCAATATCTTTCAGATATTTTTTTATTTAGGACTCTTCAACATTTGCAACATCCTCTCCATTTTAAATTACAAGAAATTTCAGAATTATTAATTCGTCTAGTTATTGGACTCATAAATCTTCATGTATCGTTAACAGTTATCGAAAATTTAAATCCCTTCAGGCCCCAACCCATTTTACTCCTCGTTACCCTTTATTTTCTAGCTCTTTTGAAGCATTAATCTGTGAACCTAATTTCATTTTAACTTTGTGCGGGATAGAGACTGGGAAGGTTATCATAACATATTTACAGATGCCTCGAAACAGACTTCAACTGGTCCTGTTGGTGTTGGAGTTTATCATTCCCAGTACAAAATATTTCAGCAAATTAAACTTCCACCTGAAACATACGTATTTACGGGTGAGTGTTTTGGTTTATATAAGGCTGTTGAATATATGTATTAGATTAGCTAAACGTAGAAATACGATATTTTTTACAGATTCCATGACTGCCTTGCAGGCTTTGGCAAAATTTCCTTTTAATTGCAAAAATATATATATAATAATAATTGAAATAAGAGAGCTTTTCTTTTGCTTGGGTACCGGGTCATAGCGGTATTTCTGGTAATATAAAGGCAGATCGCCTAGCCAATGATGCGGTTGTAAAAAATATAATCATGATTTGGTGTCTTTACCCGCATGTGATCTTTTAGAGACCTGGAATCAGATGTGGTTACAGAGTTTCCAAGCAAAAAGTAGAACTGATTCGCAAATTCAAACTAACCTTTTGCGCAAGCCCTGGTTTCGTAATGTTCAGCTTGGTAAACAATCTACTAGCATCATTGTACGCATCCCTCTGGGCCATGTTTGTACGCCAAAACATTTGCATAAATCTAATATTATTGATAGTGATTTGTGTTAATGTGGAGAGGTTGGGGATCTTAACCAATTTACTGACATACAATATTCCTTATCCTACATCCACTCATGTACTTTTGGCATCTAATGATCATTATTTTTATAGATTACTATCTTCCTTCATTACACTGAATAATATACGTATATAAGTAATTTCATTTTCTTTCCTAACTGATTCAATTTACATTTCCCAAATTTCGTTAAAAAATCCTTTTACTATGTATGTATGTATACGTTTCCCAAGTTTTGTTAGTGGCAATGCGCAAACCGCGACATTCCAAACAAAAAAAAAAACATCATCATCATCCGTAGGACAAATATACTGTCTAAACTGTGGAAAAACAATAATTTTATTTTCTGAATCAGAAAGCTTGTAGGGCATAATTGCGAAAATGTTGAAGGTAATATAGTTCACTAATTGAATATTACTTTATTTAGTTTTGAACGCTTCATAACCTCCTTCCTTTTACAGGGCATGGTTAGTTTGGTGACCGGCGGCGCGTCTGGTCTGGGCAAAGCTACAGTGGAGAGATTTGTGAAGAATGGTGGGAAAGTGGTGATACTCGACCTCCAGGGCACGCGGGCTCAAGAGGTGGCAAAGAGGCTTGGCGGTGATGTCGCGGTTTCTGTGGGCTGTGTAAGAAATGAAACTTGTATATATTGAATTTGGTATCAGGTGTAGGCATTTCTCAGAATAGAGGTATTCAATCAATTTCAATTTGTTGGTGGGACGGCGCACGTGGAGCACTGGGTTCACTGGTGCTCCGTCAGAGTCACCTCCTCACATCTACCGGTGGCCCTGCAGAAGCGCAGAATGTCTACTAAGGAAATGTTTTCTAAATCCTTTTTCTCTAGCTTGTCAACTCCTAAGTATTCCCATCTTGGCAGTGAGTAGCTAGGACATTTGGCTAAGAAGTGGAAACTACTTTCCTCCTGTCCACACTTAGGGCAATTTTGGCCTTCTATTAGTCTCATTAGTTGGTCAGATGCAATAAAGAAAGTAACAAATACCTCTTTTCAAGACGGAAACCATTTTGCCAGCTGCCGCTGGACTTGGAGGAACCTTGCTAATGGTCACGATCCTCAGTACTGAGGGACCGATAAGAAAGAACCTCATAGTTGTAGGTGTTTGTTCAGTCCGCAATGTCCTGTCAGTAACCCTACCAAAGTCTTATATGTTTTCTACTGAGTAGTAGTAATCTACACGTTTTTCTGAAATCTAGGCTTTTGATAAAAAGCTTAGATTGTTAACAAGTCTGTAAATAGTTCCATCTACTATTACTTTCATTTTTAATTTTGATATTAATAACGCCTTTGGTTGTTTGGCCAGGAATTGGCAAGCATGCTTCTGGACTAATAAAGGTCTCGTCCGCCCCAGTCCAGTTTGCATTCTTTTACTAGTGCCGAAATTGTACAGGTCTTATTTAGTGCTTTTTGCGCTGCCTGACTGTCACTATAGATTATGACCTCTGGTGTTATATCTCTGTTTTCTAATTCCCCCGCGCATTCCAGGATGGCCTGCACCTCAGCCTGGAAGACGCTGGCAAATTACCCTAAAGTTATAGTTCTTTCCAGATGTGACGAGGCATGTAAATACCCACCCCCTTACAGTTTGGTGTTTTCTTTTCTGGATCTGTCAGTGTAACAGATCATTGTCGAGTTGTCTGTATTGACTTTCCAGTCATCTCTTGGGCCTATATTTATTCTGTATTTCTTGTCAAAAAATCTCTTGTGTCTGTATCAAATTCTTGGCTATCTTGGCGTGCCCTTTGTCCACGTGGTTATCCTTCCAAGTCTTAAAGGACTTCATTTTAAACCATTGCTACCTTCTTCACTTGTAGGTCAATTGGGTAGAGTCCCATGATCATATTTAGAGCTGCTATGGGTGTTGTTCTCATGGCCCCGGTGATCATCAGTCCGGCCAAGCATTGGACCTGGTCCAGTGCTATTCTTTCTTAATGATGGAGGCTCTTTGCCACCATACTGTTGCACCATAACTGATTCTAGGGAGTATTATAGCCTTATAGATCCATAGGACTATGTGTGGCTTGATTCCCCATGTCTTACCCACGACTCGCTTGCATTGCACTAGAGCCGAGCCATCTTTGCTTTCTGGCAAGTTTTTTATGTGTGTGTTGAAGAGCAATTTGCAGTCTATGTCATCATCATCATCTCCCTAGCCTTATCCCGTATCTCACGGGGTTGGCTTCCTAATCTTATGTCTACACCCAAATATCTAATTTCATCTACTACTTCCAATTTGATCCCGTCGATTAGGACTGGTACCTCTAAGTGCTTATCTCTTTTCCTGGTGAAAATGATAAGTTTAGTTTTGCTCGGGTTGAGGTTTAGACCTTGGTCCCTTGCACCATTTAAGGACTAGTTTGAGTGTCCTGTTCATGATATTACTAATCATGTTCAGTTCTCTTCGAGTGACTAGTATTACTCCGTCATCAGAGTATGCTTGCATGTATACCATGGTTCTATTTATAGTCTTTATTTGGTCATCTAAAAGAAGGCACCACATAAGTGGTGAAAGACACCCCCCTGTAAGCATTCATCACCCATCTGGCTTAATTTTGTTCTATTCCTTCTCTTTTTAGGGGAGTTATTTATGGCATACGAGGTAGACTTGTCGAAGGTCAATGTCAAACAAACATCCCATAGCGTTCATTCTTTGTTATCCATAGATCTTTCTGCTTTGACTATCCGGTTGTGAAGAGCGGTATCCGTGGATTTGCCTTGCATGTATGGATGTTGATTTGCGTGCAGCAAGTTGCCATTCTGGCTCCAAAAGAATTACTCTAATGGGTTTGAAGTATCACGCCCTACAAAATCTGTAAAAATGGTTTCAGGTAATTAGAGTACATGCATATAAAATATTTTTCGTATCTGAATATATTTTCAAAAATAATCCAAAATTATGATAACGTCATTGAAAACATAATTGAAATTGATTAAGAAATCATCGAGATATACCAGTTTAACGCTAGTCTAGTTATCTCTCTTTGAAAAAACATTTTACATGAAAGTATTATCCTGTCATCTGACGTCACATGCTACTTCGGACCTCTCTATTTAATAAACTAATTTATCATAATTCCTAAAGTAATTCGTATTTTGCAAAAATTCTGTCACATTTGTTTATCAATGGTTATTACCATTAAAAAGAAACCGAATGGTTATCACTATTTAGAAAAATCTTCGTGATTTTCTGACAGCGGTTCTGCTGGAACTGCCCTACTAAAATGTTGTAGCTCAAGTTTTATTTTTTCTAATTGAGCATATTCATATAGCAGATTTCCTTAATTGACAAGTCACGCTATATCTAAAACAGGTAAATCATTGGTAAGTGCACGTTGCAATTTTTGCACGCAACTGCTCGCTGCAGTGATCAGCCTTGAAGTTACAGTGGTAAACTTCACTCCTCCGGGTCTATCAACGTCAGCAGCAACACCGGAACATGTGGCTTAATGTCGACCCAAAATTATGTGCAAACTAATCGAAATCTCTAACAGTTTAAATAAACCAACAACGTGCGTTATTTTTAAGCCAAATATATAATTTTACCAGTACAAAACACAAATCATGTACGGTCTTAATGAAAATGGCAAATCTTGTTACTTTTCGCAAAATCACAGCTCGAGGATTTTCGATCGGTACGAAATCAACGCATGGCAACATACTACTTGGTGATGGAGCACGTATTCATATTGCTGGATACTTAATCACGAATGTGAGGGTCCAGCTACAAGAGAGCCTGTTAAAAAAAGGGAGTCATTTGGACGATATTGCTTTTAAAAATAAAAATCCGAATCACGGCTGCATCATCATCTTATATGTTTTCTACTGAGTAGTAGTAATCTACACGTTTTTCTGAAATCTAGGCTTTTGATAAAAAGCTTAGATTGTTAACAAGTCTGTAAATAGTTCCATCTACTATTACTTTCATTTTTAATTTTGATATTAATAACGCCTTTGGTTGTTTGGCCAGGAATTGGCAAGCATGCTTCTGGACTAATAAAGGTCTCGTCCGCCCCAGTCCAGTTTGCATTCTTTTACTAGTGCCGAAATTGTACAGGTCTTATTTAGTGCTTTTTGCGCTGCCTGACTGCCACTATAGATTATGACCTCTGGTGTTATATCTCTGTTTTCTAATTCCAGGATGGCCTGCACCTCAGCCTGGAAGACGCTGGCGAATTACCCTAAAGTTATAGTTCTTTCCAGATAAGACGAGGCATGTAAATGCCCACCCCCTTACAATTTGGTGTTTTCTTTTCTGGATCTGTCAGTGTAACAGATCATTGTCGAGTTGTCTGTATTGATTTTCCAGTCATCTCTTAGGCCTTTATGTATTCTGTATTTCTTGTCAAAAAATCTCTTGTGTCTGTATCAAATTCTTGGCTATCTTGGCGTGCCCTTTGTCCACGTGGTTATCCTTCCAAGTCTTAAAGGACTTCATTCTAAACCATTGCTACCTTCTTCACTTGTAGGTCAATTTGGTAGAGTCCCATGATATCTGCTATGGGAGTTGTTCTCATGGCCCCGGTGATCATCAGTCCGGCCAAGCATTGGACCTGGTCCAGTGCTATTCTATTCTTAATGATGGAGGCTCTATGCCACCATACTGTTGCACCATAACTGATTCTAGGGAGTATTATAGCCTTATAGATCCATAGGACTATGTGTGGCTTGATTCCCCATGTCTTACCCACGACTCGCTTGCATTGCACTAGAGCCGAGCTATCTTTGCTTTCTTGCAAGTTTTTTATGTGTGTGTTGAAGAGCAATTTGCAGTCTATGTCCACACCCAAATATCTAATTTCATCTACTACCTCCAATTTGATCCCGTCGATTAGTTTTGCTCGGGTTGAGGTTGAGACCTCCTATAATTCCTAAAGTAATTCGTATTTTGCAATAATTCTGTCACATTTGTTTATCAATGGTTATTACCATTAAAAAGAAACCAAATGGTTATTACTATTTAGAAAAATATTTTCTTCCATGCTGGACTGGGAGAGATAGAAAAACATAGAATGTTCCAGCTGCCCTTCCTCCCGGGCATGCTGTTGAAGTCAGCAAAAGGGACTCGAGGGTTACAGTGTATTGTAATTTAGGCGATGGGCTGACAACCTGTCACTATAGCAATACATATTACAATCTAAAATTGCCCTCAATTTTTGTCAGACGTGGCGAAAGCGCCTTTTACGAGGCGTTAAACGCTCTGCCTACCCCGTAAGGGATAAAGGCGTGATTTATGTATGTATGTATTTAGAAAAAACTTCGTGATTTTCTGACAGCGGTTCTGCTGGAACTGCCCTACTAAAATGTTGTAGCTCAAGTTTTATTTTTTCTAATTGAGCATATTCATATAGCAGATTTCCTTAATTGACAAGTCACGCTATATCTAAAACAGGTTAATCATTGGTAAGTGCACGTTGCAATTTTTGCACGCAACTGCTCGCTGCAGTGATCAGCCTTGAAGTTACAGTGGTAAACTTCACTCCTCCGGGTCTATCAACGTCAGCAGCAACACTGGAACATGTGGCTTAATGTCGACCCAAGATTATGTGCAAACTAATCGAAATCTCTAACAGATTAACCAACAACGTGCGTTATTTTTAAGCCTAATATATAATTTTACCAGTACAAAACACAAATCATGTACGGTCTTAATGAAAATGGCAAATCTTGTTACTTTTCGCAAAATCACAGCTCGAGGATTTTCGATCGGTACGAAATCAACGCATGGCAACATACTACTTGGTGATGGAGCACGTATTCATATTGCTGGATACTTAATCACGAATGTGAGGGTCCAGCTACAAGAGAGCCTGTTAAAAAAAGGGAGTCATTTGTCATTTGGACGATATTGCCTTTAAAAATAAAAATCCGAATCACGGCTGCTCAATTTGGCAAAATAAAATATGATCTACACCTTTTAGTTTATTATTTATTCAATTTTGAAAGTCGAAAAGTTTCCGCTGGATAACCCTGTAGTTATTGTTTTGTTAATATTCCAGATAACATCTGAAGATGACGTAAAGAAAGCATTAGCTTTAGCCAGGGATAAATACGGTCGACTAGACACACTTGTCAACTGTGCTGGATATGCAACCACACATCAAGTGTATAATTTTAAGAAAGACAAGGAATGTGAGATGGAAGGGTTCGCCAAATGTATTAATGTAAGTATCATTTACCTGCTGCTTTGCATAGTATAAAGTGCAGTATCTTAGAGCCTTTGTGCAGAACATTTACAAATTATTATATTTTCTTGGATATTCATCAAAGACGTTATGATTTTGCTATTTTTCAGATAAACACCATAGGTACATTCAATGTCATACGGCTAGCTGCAGGAGTTATGGGTAAAAATGAGCCAGACAGTAACGGACAACGTGGGGTTATAGTCAACACAGCTTCGACTATAGCATTCGAGGGAGACATAGGACAGGCTGCATACGCGGCATCCACAGCAGCCGTCGCCGGTATGACGCTGCCTATAGCAAGGGATCTGGCCTCTCAGGGCATAAGAGTTGTCACTATTGCTCCAGGTAAGATGCACAAAACACTTGGTTTATGTAGCGAATATGCCGTGATTGATTAATGATGAGATCATGCAAGCCCTCATATTTTTTATAAAGTTCCCCTTCTCCCTTGCTTGCCATTTTGTTCGTCCCGACGTATTTCAACTTATATTATTGTACTGATAAACACCACAGTACAGATTACAACTATAATATTGTTATAAGTTGTTTAATGCACATTTATTATTATTTTTCAGGTATATTCGAAACGCCGCTGGTGACATATCTGCCAGGGAAAATGATAGAGTTCATTAAACGTATGACACCATTCCCTTCACGGTTAGGAAAACCGCAAGAATTTGCTCACCTTGTCTCATGTGTTGTAGAAAATCCCATGTTAAACGGCGAAGTAATACGATTAGATGGTGCACAACGATGGTTCCCTCTTTAAAAAATAGAAGATAGGCTTTAGACTGTTAATAAATTAAATTGTTGTAGATAAATAATATTCTTCGTTTAATTAATCCCTTTGGTACCTAGCTCTACTATTTTGTTGCTATATAATATTTTTCTTTCCTGCCCTTACTTCATATTCTTACAATTTTAAAAGCTTTTATTTAGTGTTAACTGTGCCGGTGTCTGTGTCTGCTTTCAAATTTTGCACGGTTTTGAAATTTTGTATAACTTATGTTAATCCAGTGACGATCTCATGATAGAGCCAGCAGATATGCACTGGAACTCCATCGTGATGCTAAGGTAACCAAATTTGAACTCATTGGTTTTGTTATCTTCAGGACTTTCTAATACACATGATGACCAGGATCTCATGATGGAGCCGACAGATAACCATCGGAACTCCGTCGTAAAAAGTGCTAAGATAGTCGAATTTAGGGTCATTAGCTTTGTTGTCTTCAGCACTTCCTATCACGTATTAGGATGAGGGTCTCATGATGGAGCCAATGGAACTTCCTCATTGAAAGTGCTAAAATAGCTGAGTTTTGGCTCATAGTTTTTAATCTTCAACCGATTGAGCTTTTAATAAACTCGTACAATATAGTAACTAAAAAGTAAAAAAATAAATAAAAGTAAAACATACATTTAAAAAAAAATGCTTTAATTGCGCTAAAAAGATTGAAATAAACTTATCCTTTAAAGCTTTTACCATCAATATATATATATACACCACATACCATATATATACTTTATAGATACTTTAAATGGCAGGTTTTTTTAGATATTTTTTAATAAGCTGATTAATACGGACAAATATTTTTAATTTTATTTTAGCGATTCAGTAAAATATGCCTAATTTAAAAAAAAAAGGTTTTCCATACCGTTAATATTTGGGATATGGCGAGACATATGAATTTAAAAAAAAAAGAATCTATTTACCTATTCTTATCTGTGGTGTCTCAAAGTGGCAGTGTTTCGAAATAAAAAGGCGGGAACCTTGTCACCGAAAAGGCGCAATTTTGTGATCTTAAATAAATTATTTAAAATTAGTTTTCACGCATTAATTTTGTTCTATATAGTGTAAATAGTTAATTGTACAATAGTTGTGTAAAGTGTGTTATTCTTGCCCAACATGGGGAAGAGGAAAAAACCAATATCATCGGTGGAACCTCCACCTCCGTTGAATGTAATGATGGATCCCACGTTCTCGGAGTCTTCGGGACCTTCGGACACGGACGACTCCCTACTGGATCTGAAACATCGTGAGCCTAAGCAGAAAGAACGATTTGGGGAACATGGGCAACAACAACGATCCGGGGACAAATATAAAGTATATAAGATCCCCGGACATACCAGGAAGTATCCAGAAAACTTTCGTTCAAAGCAACGATTCCTGCAGGAGACACAGTGATCACAGGTGTTCTAAAGTCAGTCCCTGTTGATTATTCGAACCAACAAATTTTCTCTCTAATAGGCAGTTCAAGAAATGTCATTCAGGTTCGTCGTTTTATACGCCGAGTACGTGAAGGTAACTCAGTCTCTTATGAGCCAACGCAGACAGTAGCGGTTACGTTTGCCTCCACACAATTGCCGGATTATGTCTACTTGGACTCGTAGCTTCATGAAGTTGGTATGTACCGTAGTGTCCGTTGGAGTGGAGCGCTTATTTTATATCATGGAAACTACCAAATCTTTATATGCAGTATATTTTATAATTATAGCAAGCTACTACAGCTTCGATCAGAAAAAGAGTGTGTGGCAGCCTGTCGTCAGGCTCCAGTCAATATCGAAAAAGATTCAAAAATGGAATTGCAGTAATTTCAGCCATTCCTACAAAAGAGTATGTTGCGCCATCTATAGCTCGACATCGGTACTATTTAGTCCAGGATTGGTTGTAAAATGTCGAAATATTTATGTTCAAAGAGTTCATGAATATTCCGCCAGATGCCGCAACTTGTCGCTATGCTCGACGTAGTTATTTATGATTGTTATTATAATTAGTTTATTGGACTTATGAGAATTCCATATTCACATGATAGTATGTTATTCTTGCATGATTTTCTTTCTAAGGAGGTCGGTTCTTTTATCGGTTTTACTACTGTTTAGTTTGTATAAATGGGTATTGTGGATATACAGCATCCAGCATATTCATTTCTGCTTACTATTTTCTCTTTTTCCCGACCGTTAGCGGATGACTATTTTCCAGATTGATATTTATTAGCAATCTAATTAATTGTTATTGTCATGATCATGTCGTCATCGTGTGTTGACGTACCCAAGTATAAAAAGGAAAACGTAAATGACATTGACACTGATGTGTTCATGTCAGTTCCGAGTCAATATGTTTATTTTAGTTATTTATAGTTCATCGGGTCCGTGATTATATGCTCAGTGGGGTCCATAGACTCGACACCCACTCGACAGAAGAAGAAGTTATTTATTATCGTTTATTAATTTTGTTATCGTGTTAGAGAGCCCGATGGTGTAGTGGATAGGGCCGCTGCCTACTGAGCGGGAGGTCGTGGTTCGAATCCCACCACGTACCAATGTGTTTTTCGGTTTTCGAATTTCATATGTACGTTTATTCGGCGCTTTTTCCGTGCTTCTGAAGGCACGTTAAGCCGTTGGTCCCGGTTAATATCGTTTAATATCGTAGATATTAGTCGTTAAGCCATATCAGAGGCCAGTGCTAAGCATTGGCGGCTTGAAAACTCTGACCTAATCTAGAATTGGGTCTGGTTTCCCTTCTGGGTTGCGGAGGTCAGATGGCAGTCGCTCTGTGTAAAAATTAGTACCCTCGTTCAATCCCCTAGATTAGGAAGCCGACCCCGTGAGATACGGGATAAGGCTAAGAAGATGAAGATGATGAATTTTGTTATTGTGTTATTCGCGACGAAAAGAATATGTATACGCTGTGTATATCAAATCCGATCCAGGTAATATAAACGGGTGGGAAGTGATTCGAGCCACTACTGGGGTCACGTTTCTCTTCCATATTGACATTACCAGCTCACATAAAATGCACATAGTCTAGTATTACTAGTTATAGTACTAGTATAGTATTATATTATCTGTGACATAGTGTAGTAAGGGTGATTTAGCTGATCACCATGGCTAGTGCCGTACGCTAGGGAACACTAACCCTTGTCGTTGGCTCAGATCTTCCCACGATTAGATCCATGGAATGGAAGACGAGTCAATATTATTGTTCCTTGTTGCGAAAGGAAATTCCGAAGAGTGCCACCTCGCGCTCTTTACTGATTATTATTAGACTTCGTGTTGTATTGTACGGAATACACTCGATTTAAAAAAATGCCTTTAGGTGGTGCTGTATGTAATTTTCTTTCTTGACGTTTTTTTTGTAGTCAGGCACCAGGCACCAGGTTTTTGGGACCATATTAACTTGTTCCCGTTTCAGATGCTGCTATTACATGTCTATCTGATGTGTTCCGGCTGGGCGTTGACGCAGCCTATACCGTGACCAATAGATATTTTGGTTGGGTCTTATTGTTTAAAATGGCTCTGGGGTAATAGTTAGGTTTAGATTGTTATGTTATGTGATGTTAAGTTTAAATTAAAGTTAGTTTTTTTAGATAGCGGGCATTGTATTTCCAGATGTGCATAGTTAGGCCATGCGGTCAAGATAATCATTCTATAGGAAGATAATATTAGATTTTTGGGCTCGTGTTGGGTTATGAATAGCTTTAAGTAGATTCTTCAAAAACTTATGATTGTTTTCTGGGTGTAAGTAAGGATAGGCTAGTCGGGCATTGTTTGGCTTTTTATCCTGGTTTTGCCAAGCGGGGCTTAATCCACCTGGCCAGCCTATGTTGCTGTTCATATTATCCCACTTTTATCAGGATGGATTCAGCCGACCTTCTTAGAAGGGTATGCCTCTGAAGTCCAGCTAGGTGGTAGGGACATCCGTTATAATGGTGTTTGTCCTCAGGCAGGCCAGCAGTCAGTTGCAAAATCTCTCCCCCCCCCGCCACCGGGAGGGATGTAAGAGTGGATACTCTTTACTCTTTTGTAGGAATGGCTGAAATTACTGCCATTCTTACAAAAGAGTATCCACTCTTACAGTACATTCCACCAGTTAAACAATGTTTTAAATGCCTTGCTTATGGACACATTGCAAAGTTTTGTCACAACTCTGACGACGTGTGCTCTATATGTGCAGAAAATCATAACTTTAAAGTATGTTCAGTCAATACCAAAGAAGCGAAATGTGTTAACTGCAAGGAAAATCATATTGCGGTTTCCTCGACATGTCCGATAAAAAAAACAAAAATTGAAGAAAACCGAGTAAAGTCTAGAACTGCGAAATTTTCCGATCTGTTTAACGAACAAGCATTTCCTCAGCTGGCATCCAAAACTATTGTGATAAAAACCGAAATTTTCATGACTATTCTATTAAATACAATAACAAAACTTTTAAATAATAAAATAAAAAATAATACAAGTATTACTGCAGGCTCTATACGAGAAGCTTTGCAAGAAATCGTTAAGAATTCTTCTTCTTCAACTAAATAATGGATACTTTAAATATAATTCAATGGAACGCTGAGTCTATAATAAGCAATAACCATGTTTTAACTCAACTTCTCTATGAGCACAATATTCATATCGCAATAATTCAAGAAACATGGCTTAAGTCTTCTAATCAATTTAAAATTAAACATTATAATATAGAACGTAATTATTGTGGAAATTCACACAATGGTGGTAGCTATTTTAGTCCATAATAGTATTTCATATTCCAAGATTGACACATTATTTGATGATTCTCTCCAAAATACTTGTATATATATATGAATCTTTAAATCAATCTTGTCATGAAAGAGTTCGTAAAAAAACGACGCTTTCTTGGTGCAATGATAAATGTACTGAGGCAGTTTTAAATTTCAAGCGAGCTTATTTGCACTTTAAATATGATCCTTCTGAGGTTAATTATTTGGAGTTCAAAAGGCTCCGTTCACTTAAAAAAATTACATTAAAAATAGAAAGAAAAAATAGTTGGGAAGCTTTATATAGATGTACTCCGTTGTCAGTAATTTGGAAGTTTACGAAAAAGTTTAACAACAGTTATTTTCACTCCGGAGGTGGTGAGAATGGCTGGGTGTTGGATTTTCTAAAGAAATACATACATATAATCCCGCCTTTATCCCCTATGGGGTAGGCAGAGCGCAAACGACCTAAACTAAGATCATTCCGCCGTCTAAATAATGATATAAATTTAGAAAACTGTTTTCTCATTGATATTTTCACTTTGCAAGAGCTGCAATTTTTTCCCGCAGAAATACTGCTGTTGGTTTAGATGTAATTCCTTATTTAAAGTTTAAAAATCTTGATTACAATTCCTTAGAGGTTTTTTTTTTTTTTTGAAAATTTTGAATTTGCTGTGGGAAAGTAACGAAATTTAAGCCGATCGAAAAACTGATTGTCTCGTTCCTATAATTAAACTAGATAAACCTAAATTTCAGCCTTATTCATATAGGCCAATAGCTTCATGTGTAGGTAAAATAATTGAACAATTATTAAAACAACGTTTAGAATTTTATGTTGAGAAAAATAATATATTGCCTGCAAATCTGTTTGGTTTTAGGAGAGGACGTTCGGCACGTGAGAGTATTTGTCAACTTCAGCTAGACATCCAACGTAGCTTGTCTTGTTATAGTTCATTATTGACTGTCTTCTTTGATATATCTGGTGCATTTAACATTGTGAATCCCTCTATTATTTGTCAAGAGTTATTGTCAATGGGAATCCCTCCAAAGCTGATTAGCTTGATTGCAAATTTAATGTCCGAACGAAAAGTCTTTGTAAAATATGAAAGACATTTATATGGGCCTAGGTTATCTTCTATAGGTTGTTGCTAGTGTGGTATTTTATCACCTTTACTTTTTATTTTGTATATTTGTCGTTTAAACTTGATTTTGGGACCAAAAGTAAAAAATCTTCATTTTGGAGATGATTTAGTTGTCTATGCATCAGGTACCAATCAAGCTCAACTTGCTGAAGTGGTTACTGATGCAGTGAATCACTTAAATCAATACTTTAACTATCTTAATTTTGGAAGAAATCCGTTGAAATCTAAGGTTGTTGTTTTTAGTAAGAAGTGTCCAATTTTGCCTATAGTTAAATATAAAAATGTTCCATTACCAATTACTTCTGAGGCAAGATTCTTAGGCGTACTGATCACTCATAATCTTTTTTGGAAAGACTATTTAAATATGATTGCATTAATAGCCAGTAAAGTTTGTAATATATTAAAGTCTCTATGCGCCACTTACTGGGGCGCTGATCCCAAAATGTTGTTAATACTACAGTACAGATTAGTACACAAATCTTTAGTTCGTAGCCATTTTGAATATAGTTTCCTGTCGTTTGCTGTAAATAAAAAATATGTTAATAGGTTAAACAAAATACAAAACAACTGCATGCGAATAATAACTGGTGCATTTAGAGCCACTCCCATTGGCTCTTTGCAAATAGAATGTGGGCTACTTCCTATTTATCTTGCTTTTAGATTTGGGCTATCTATAAGCAAGATTCATTCTGTAATTACTAAGTTCATCTAATAATAGTCTTATTCAAAATCTAAAAAATGCAGTCGCTGTTGTTGGTTTATCTATGTTTGTAATGGACGATTTTATGTCGCTATTACAGTTATTCGGTATTTTGAATCTTAAATCTACTCCACTTTTACCGTGTTACCGAGTGTTATTTAATAGTAAATTTCCGCCTATAAAATTTTCGTAGATTCTGAATTAACTACTAAAGAACAAGTTTACGAGATGTTATCTCAATTTGTTGGTTATAAATTTATTTATACAGATGGCTCCAAAAATGATGAAAGCGTATCCTTTGCTCTTTTTGAACCAGATTCAAAATTGGGTTTTAGTCATAAACTCCATAAAAATGCAAGTATTTTTACTGCGGAGGCTGTGGCTATTTTATATGCCTTACAAGAAATACAACGTCGAAGATCTTTGCGCGTTAAATGGGCTGTAGTTAGTGATAGCATGAGTGTTTTAAAGAATCTGGCAAATAATAAAGGAAGTGTGGGGTGAACTTGTCACTTTCGCCATTTATGTAGATATTATTTGGGTTCCTTCACATATCGGTGTTATAGGTAAAGAAAGAACTGTTTTTTTGGCAAATCTATTGTGAATGCTGTAAACGATAATTCCGATGTTTCAGATATATTCGATCGTAGTGTCGCTATCTCAATACTATTCACAGATGCTATAGGTGTTTTAAAACGTAGAATGTGTGAGAAATGAGGTGGTCACTGGTATAATTTTACGCAAAGGTTTGTGGTACTTTGCTTTAGATATTCTTAACTGCCCATATTTTGGCATTGAGCGCCTTGTGCTAATGGATGAACTTCTTCGAATTCATGGTGCATCTGATTTGGTTTATTCCATAAAGGAAGTGTGGGGTAAACTTGTCACTTTCGGCATTTATGTAGATTTTATTTGGGTTCCTTCACATATCAGTGTTATAGGTAATGAAAGAGCTGATTTTTTGGCAAATCTATTGTGAATGCTGTAAACGATAATTCCGATGTTTCAGATATATTCGATCGTAGTGTCGCTATCTTAATACCATTCACAGATACTATAGGTGTTTTAAAACGTAGAATGTGTGAGAAATGAGGTGGTACTACACCGTGGTTCTCTAGAAGTAATTGTTTTTATGATAGAAAATATTACGTTACTATTTGTAGTCTACGTTTTTGGCATTGCAGGTTAAATTTCCATCTTCATCGTTTAAGGTTAGTCGACACAAATTTTGGCGAACATTGTCATTCAGCGCCTTTTGCTAATGGATGAACTTCTTCGAATTTATGGTGCACCTGATTTGGTCCCGGTGTGCAACACTTTTAAAAAAACAGTGAAACATATCTGTACACATATAAATTTATAATAAATACTGTAAATGAAGTATAAAAAGAAATGTAAATAATAAAATAACGCTTAAAAAATATATATTAATAGGACATTAAGAGGAAATGCGAAAATTACAATTGTAAACTGGATATAGGATATGAATGATATGATATGACCTTCAGTTACTGTTCCGAGGACACAACCCTTGGATATACTGAGAACTTTAACTAATTAAAATAATAAAGAAGACATAATTCAATGAAATTGACTTGATAACAAATACGAAAGAGGTACATTAAAAAGGTTACGAAATAAATATTTTCTAGGATTGACTAAAATATATTACGAAAGATGTTCATTTTAAAACACTACGATAGAAATATTTGAATAGGCGGGGTATGGCGAAAAGCTATAACCTGTCTCAATTACAATATGGGACAAATTGAAAAAAAAGGCAGTGTTTCGAGAATATTACTTTTATTTAAAAAGTCTGGGTGACTGGACTGTTACACACTAATGTATATAATATTTTTTCAATCCTCTCTTGAAGCCCTTTCATATGATACCCCGCACTATACGTATATAAAAAATAAAATTAAATCCCATACAAAAATTTATGATGTCAGCACGTTTTTCCTGCACAAATTTTTTAAAAGATCTACGGGTAAAAATGATTGTTTTAACATCAAGCATCTATGTACCAAACGGCTGGCTCTTACATATAATAGCGGCATTGTTACATGAAATCCTTTGTAGACTTTCCACAATATATATTTAGTAATGTTCAAAAACTGAAATAAGTATGTCATGTCAAAAAAAAAACCTATTTCCTTCTTTTTCTCTTTAACTATTTGCAATAATCATATTGATTAATATACCCTAGATCATTCATACTGATTTTCATAACTCTACCTCCTATGCGGCTAAGTTAGGCGTGCCGCGGGGGCTAATTGGCAGACACGTCTATCCACAATCAAAAATTACGAGGAAAAGGTTAGTGTGGAGTTAACCAGTACCCAGGACGTGTCTCTGCTATGGATTTACTATACGACAGTAAAATCGCTCTTTTCGCGACGCCGCAACGCGGTTATGTGTTTTGGCCCTAGCAATTTTACTATGTGAATTCCTTTCGGAACACGTGTCCTAACTCTAATCAACAGTTCCCAAAATTCTTACTTACCAAAATCCCTATGCATCTGTTACTCACTTTCTAAAATGACTATTGCCTATAAATACCATTTCCTAAAATTCCCACTTTTTCATGCTGTTATTTACGTTGTTAATGCAATACCCCAAATGTGGGCATTTTTAGCCACCGACCCCAAAAAGAGGAGTGTTAAAGTTTGAAGTGTGTACGAGGGGTGGCTGATAAGTAATCTACCTAACTATGAAAGAAAAGACTTTGATGGCTAGTTTTTTTTTTTTCTATATAGTCTCCTGCAAGTGAAATACACTTATGACATTTGCAAATAAGTGACATCATGCCGTTATAATAGTAATTTTTATTTTGCTCGTCAAAATGGTCAGTCACAGAATCTTTCATTTCTTCGTCCGTCAAAAATCTGCGACCCCTCAATTTTTTCTTTAAATCTTTGAATAAGAAATAGTCACAGGGAGCCAGATCTGGACTATAAGGTGGATGGTTAATTTCTGTGAAGCCGTTTTTGCTCAGGGCTGACCTCGCCGTTAAGGCTGTGTGTACAGGAGCATTGTCTTGTAAAATCAGAACACCTTTGCTGAGTTTGCCTCTCCGCTTTTCTTTGATTTGTTCACGGAGCTGGTCAAGCAAGTTTGCATAATATTCAGCATTCATTGTTGTATTTTTAGGCAAATAATCTATCATCAAAATCCCTTCGACATACCAAAATACGGTGGCCATTAGTTTTCCACCCGACGGCCGAACCTTGAACTTCCTTGGCGGCTTTTCTCCTTTAAATTTCCATTGCATTGACTCTTGTTTGCTTTCCGGATCCCACTGGCGAATCCAAGTTTCATCACAGGTCACAATTCGAGAGATAGTCTCTTCTTCTTTACCTTTGACCAGGTCTAGAAATGCCTGACAACATTCTACTCGCCTTTGTTTGTCAAAGGGGGTCAACATTCTAGGGACCCAACGCGCGCTCACCTTGGACATGCCAAATGTTCGTGAATAATTTCATGAACTCGTTCCTTGCTAATGCCCACATCTCTGGCTATCTCCCACTGCTTGATTCGCCGATCTGCAAGAATCAGGTTCTTCACCTTTTCAATATTATCTGCGGTAACAGCAGAAATTGCCCTTCCACTACGTGTGTCGTCTTCCAGGCTCTCACGGCCATGTTTAAATTGCTTCGACCAAAACTTTATGACGAATTCAGAAGGACTTGAATCACCAAACACCTTTAACATGCGCTCTCTGATCTGCGTAGGCGTATTTCCTTCTTTACTTAGGAATTTAATCACTGCCCGATGCTCAAATTTCATCATTTTGCAATTTTCTTTCGACACGGTGAAATCAAAGCCGCGCCAAAAAAACAAAAGCAAGCGAAAAAAAATAAGCGTCATAATTTTGAAAAAGGGATAAATATAGAATATGATTTTGCAATGGCCAGTTCGATTTTCAAAACTTTCTTTAGCAAAGTAGATTTTATATCAGCCGCCCCTCGTATGTCTGTGTGTAAGGAGTGAAAACAGTTTTTTTAATATCCCCGTGTTGGGTATCAAATGAAAGACTTATACATCACGATTAAGCAGGTTTTATGGTAATGCAAACCCAATTAAACTTAAAACATAAATGCATCCTTAAGTACAAGAAAAAAACAATGTCTCTATAAATAGGTCAATCAGTAGGTTAAGAAAGACGCAACCCTAAGTCGCGTTTTAATTCAATTATGTTTTTAAGAAACTGCGAAGAAGAAATATTCCCATTTTCTAACTGCGTAAGGTACTCGGCATACTTCTCATCAAATAGTATGTCGACAGTTCGTCTATTTCTCTTCAATTTGTTAAATAATGTAAATTTTATTCGGGAATCGGCATGTTTTGCTTCTTTTTGTAGTTTATAAATAAAATGAAAAAAATTTGGTGTTGCTGGAATATTGCCATTCAGGCGCCTATGCCACCCTTCCAGGGCATTTGTCGTTCTTTGAGTTTCATAAGCACAGCTGATACTTTGCGCAGGCAGTCGAGGATCCCATTGTCGCCTAAAATATTACAAGAACTCTTGAATTTTCGTTGTTTGAGGAGCGGAATTGATTACTGAAGTCCATGCTTCACTCAAAAATCGTGGTGGAAGAAGTGGAAAAAGGGAACATACGCGTACAATTTTTTTCTCACAAGCCGTTGTTATTTCTAGAGCCCATTTTTTCTTCCATACTGCTTTATTGAAGTGGTGGAAGCAATATGTCACTTTTGCAGCAGGAAAAACTTTTAAGAGTGCATTGCTTTGGGCCTGTTCACAGTCGCATTTGTATTTATTTATTTGTATTCCCAATTTATCTTTTATTAGTTGAAAAAAACCATCCAGGACCCCTAGTACCCCTGACTTGTTCCCCCAGGAGTACAACTGGGGTAATTGTGCCCCTCTAGTACCCCTTGTTTCAACAGATATGTTTTCCTCTGGTTTTGCCTGTATTTATTTTTGAATAAATATGTTTTCCCCTGGTTTTGCCTGACCGATCGCTCCGGAGGGTTTATTTTTAAATAAATATCGTCAAAGAGCATCAAACATTACTGGTATACCTAAACTATTTTTTTTTAAATCGTCAAAAATCCAAATTTTAGCCGCAAATAACGAGACATATGTCATTCGATAGGGAATAAAAATACAAACAACAAATGCTCTTGAGTAAAATGTTCGATGCTCTTTATAAATAAAAAAATTATAGTATGAAAACATTTATTAATAAAGGATATTAGAAAAAACAGAAATCATCTTAAAGTTTGTAGAAAAAGGGGTACACTCATAATGCCTTCTACTATTTGCATCTGGGCGTCCATGATACAAATGTTCCTTTCCTTTGTTGGTTGTTCCCTGGTTGGAAAGTCATCTAATATAACTTTTGCAGTTTGGAACGAGGCATCTTCTTTAACGACTTTTAAAAAATGGCAAACTGTTGGTCTTTTTTTAAATTGTGCATTATACTGGCTATTCCAGCCTTCACACGTGTTCGTTGTGCGATGGATTTCACCAAAACAGCACCACGTTTGTTTATTTGGCATCCAATATTTGTTGAAATATTTTATGAATGTTTTTATATTTTTATTGGATATCAAATCAGCATAACTCTGAATATAGTCCCATCCCTCTGTAATCTTATCTTCGGGCAGAAGGGGCAAGACACCACATATGTTCACAATTTTTTGAAAAAAAATATGTTATTTTTGCTGCCCAATGTTTTGGCTTTTCGCCATAAACTTTTCTGGAAGTGATAGAAACAACCATGATGTTGTATATCAGGAAAATCTTTTTTGATAGCAAATATTGCAGATTGTTCAAAATCGGTAATTAATGTGGATGGCTCCCATTCTGCGCCAATTTGCACTTTTATTAATCGTAACATCGTCACATACGTGTTTTTATTTTTGTTAGGCAAAAGTGCATAAATAACTGGTACAACCTTAACTCGATTTTCTGTACTACCAACATCGCAAAAAATCACATATAACTGTGCAAAAGGTTCAGGGCAGTAATCAAATGTTCCATCGCACAAAAACAGTTTTCCATTTTTTATTGTTTCTCTAGCTTCTTTAGAGCAATATATTATTATTCGGTTGTTTTTATGCTGATAATCTGCTAATAAAAAATCATCTATATATTTTTCAGGGATTTCCTCTTCAGCCAATTTTAGATAAGACAATTTAGTTACACCGTTTACTTTTTTCCGCCGTCGGTACATGGTTGACTTCAGTGCGGTATAAGTTGGCACCTTTTCTCCAACCAAATGAAGTCCACTCTCTTTAATGGCTACTATAGTTTTTTTTATATAGCGATGGTATAGTTTCCTCTACGCTAGTTCCAGCTTTTTCAATGCCAGAATTAATTATTTCTTGTATCGCATTTCTGTTCTCATTGGGAATACATGCCACGGAGTGATTGGTTTTTTTAAATACAGTTTCATCTTCCTAAAATAAAAAATATAGATTTTATTTACTAAGCATTATGAAATCTTATATCATACATAAGCCATATCCGTCTTCGAGCTTGTGGTACTTACCTCATTTAATGTAATACCTCCAGTACATTTAACACTTTTTTGTAGTTTTTGCACCGCCAATGGGAAGTAGAATTTTCATATTTTTTATGAAAGTAATACTCATGTCCATGGTACAACAGCACCTTTCCTCTTCCTCGACAAATTATATTTGCTTTTTCACTTTGTGCAGACATTTTTTTATTGCTTTAGATTAGAAAGTTTTTATCGCAAATCAAGTCTCGGAATTTTTAGACAAGTGAAAAAACAAAACAAAACAATTGAAATGTTGTCATGTTGACATTGAAGCCGTCTATAATAAATGAAGTAGTTACTGGTACTTTAAAATGTAAGGAAGGAGGTTGGTTTATCTTATAAGAATGATACGAACATAAGGACATACGTACAAAAACATTAAGTGGTACTTCTGGGACATAGTATGTACCAAATGTACACCTAGGGGTACTAGAGGGGCACAATTACCCCAGTTGTACCCCTGGGGGAACAAGTCAGGGGTACTAGGGGTCCTGGATGAAAAAAACGTGTGTATGTGGCTTCGTTTTTATTTGCAATAATCCATAAATTATTGGTATAACGTTTGTCGTTATTTGTTGGATCCGATGTCGACGTGAATGCTAAACAGCTGATAAAAGTGAGAAGGCGTACACCGAAATGTACCATCTCCAAAATACTGCCGTTGGTCAGATTTTTTTATGACATTTCTTGCTATTTTTGAAGCAAAAATTAAAATTTTCTCGGTAGTACCGTCCTCGCAAACGAGAAAAGCATTAAATGCTTTTGGAACATGGACATCTTCGCGTTTACTAAAAACCAGTCTGTTAACATCCAAATATTTCTTCCTAGCGTTGTATAGTCTATTTTTTATAGAAGACCATTGTGGAACATCGTGTTTGTTTCATATCTTCAAAGACATTTTCATATATCTTCTGAACTGGGCCTAAATCTTCGCAAACTTGCTTCTTACATTCTTCTGCCTTGAGCAAAATTTCATTTTTAGCAAAATCTTGACGGCATAGGTGTATCTTCTCCCGTATTACTTTAGTTTTTTTATCATTTATTGTAATGCTCGATGAACATTCATGTTTCTCGGCACAACGCCACAATGTACTGCCTTTATTTTTTTTGCCGAAATAATAGCGATATCCATTTCGTAGAAGGATTTCACCCCCTTTTTGATTTTTTACAAAATCGAAATCACCCATAATTTCAAGAAAAATACTTTGTAAAAGCTTCGACGTAAAAGTCGAAAGAAAAGAGCTATGACAAACAAGCCGTGACATCGACTAATTATTGACAATAGTGTTTTAATCTTAAGTGGCCAGTTATAATTGTATTATAGAGAGGATGTATATTATCATAAGTGTGTGAATTCTGAACAAGTGAGAATTTAAGGAAGTAGATATTCCATGAAAGTGTGAATTTGAGAAAGTGTATGTTATCAGGAAGTGATGAAAGTGATAAGTAAGTAAAATAAACGCAATGTTAATTTTGGGAACTGTTAATCAGAGGAGTTAGGACACGTGTTCCGAAAGGTGTGAATTTGCTTACTTTCAGCTTTTACACCCACAGCCAACTACGCTACGAGATCGAAAACCTAGACTGATTTATTAAGCTTGCAGAGAACTATAATCTTACACTAAGGTAGGTGTATTAGATGATTTTGATGTTGTAGGTAGAACTATGATAGTTTTGTGGGTATCTAATAAATGTCAGTCGTTTCCAAGATGTCGTATCATTCAGATCCCTACACTATTACACACATAACCTTTCTTTGTGTTGCGCAGTCGGGTTAAATATATTTTTTTTCGCACGAAGTGGATTTCGAATTTAAATATATCGGACTTCGGTTTCGGATCCACAATAATGGCGTTTTTGTACTGCTCCGTGTTCGGTTCGTTTCCGTGAAAATTAAATTTTCGTGTCTTCTTACGATTTATTACGATTCACGGTCGCCACATAAAGAGAATAGCAAGGCGACGCTATTGATTTAACTATAAAAAAATTAGGTAGAAAAATTAAACCATTTTCGTTTCGCTGACATTATAAGGCCCAGTCAATTTTGATTTATCTGTGGGCCTAGTCCTCGTGTCAAACTTTTTTTTTTATAATTTCTATTGCATAGAGCAATAGAGGTTTCATCAATCTTTAACAGAGATCTTGCGATTTGGATAACACGACAGCTGGTTACAGTGACATATGTAACCGCTTTTACAATTTACCTATAAAATAATTAGGTTTTTAGTAGAGAATAAATTTGTGACAAGTCTGTCAATATAAAATTTTTTGTTTAGTTCTTAGGTTTTTGTTCTGTTTCATGGTTGGTTTTAATTTGGTTGTTACTGTAGTGTTTTTATCGTACTGTTTTCCTGATTTCTGTAAGTTTGTGAAAGATATTGAGATTCAGGTTACCTTTCAGTTTGGGTACGTCGTAGTGAAAAATCATCTAAAACACCTACCTAAGTGTAAGATTATAGTTAACTGCAAGCTTAATAAATCAGTCTAGGTTATCGATCTCGTAGCGTAGTTGGCTGTGGATATAAAAGCTGAAAGTAAGCAAATTCACATTGTAAAATTGCTAGGGCCAATACACATAACCGCGTTGCGGCACCGCAACGCTAAATCGACAGTTTGCGTTGCGGCGTCGCGAAATGAGCGATTTTATATATATAACAGGTGGCGCAAAAGAAGTCATCCGATGTTGTTTGGCTCTCATTTTTTTTCTAAATGAAAAACTTCGAATCTGTTTTTTGATTATATTTATTTGCACCTTTAGAATTTTACTGGTCAAGTCGAGAAGATGATATCGGCCAAATGGGCGCCGTTACAATTGATTGCCATACGGGCTCGTTTTATGGCATTTTTCATCACTTCGGCGAGAACTTCGGGCGACAGATTCTCGCACTCGTGTCGAATGTTGTCTTTGAGGGCTTCCAAGGTCTCAGGCTTGTTGACGTAAACACGAGACTTCAAAAAACCCCATAAAAAGAAGTCCGGGACCGTTAAATCGGGCGATCTGGCCGGCCAGTGCAAATCGCCAAAACGAGAGATTAGGCGACCCGGAAATGCCGCCTTCAGAATGTCGGTTGTGGCTCGTGCAGTGTGCGCCGTTGCCCCGTCCTGTTGGAACCACATGTCCTCCAGTCCCAATTCGTCCAATTGCGGCAGAAAAAATTCGGTCAACATGGCCCTATAGCGCGCACCGTCCACTGTTGTCGTTTGACCCGCGGCGTTCTCGAAAAAAAATGGCCCGATGACTCCTCCAGCGTGAACAGCGCACCACGCAGTCACTTTGAGCGGGTGTAACGGCTCCTCGTGCATCACTCGTGGATTCTCGGTGCCCCAGAAGCGATAATTTTGCCGATTCACGTAACCGCTGAGGTGGAAATGAGCCTCATCGCTCATGATGATTTTGGTCGAAAAATTGTCCAATTCTTCCTCGAGATTGAGGATGGCTTGGGCGTAGGTTACGCGCGTTTGGCGGTCGGCAGGCAGCAGCTGATGCACGGTCTGGACTTTGTAAGGAAACATCTTCAAGTCTCGCACCAAAATTCGCTGCAAGGACCGCCGGCTGAGGCCCAATTGCGTGGCACGTCGTCTGGTCGATGTTTCGGGGCTCACTTCAACGTCCTCGGCTACAGCGGCGATATTCTCGGCAGAACGGGCGCTCCGGGGCCGGCCACTCTTAGCAACGTCTCGTGTGGTCCCATACTCTTCAAGGTTGGTGGCTAAACGTCGCAGTGTTTGCGCAGTCGGTGTCGGACGGCCGGGGAATCGGCGACGGAATTCGCGCTGCGCCAACACCACAGACGAATTGTTACTCAAAAAAATAGACACGATTTTTCCGCGTTCTTGGGGAGTGTATCGCTCCATGGCTTGTTCACTTGTATTCTGCATCTGTCTAGTCCACAAATGTCAAAACAGATTTGACATTGGCGGCCATTTGCAAAAATGAGAGCATCTTCCAATAGGGTGATTTCTTTTGCGCCACCTTGTATATATACTTTATTGCATAAACACAAAAGAAATGTAATTTACAAATATAGTGTAAAAGGGCGAACTTATCTCTATGAAGATATCTCTTCCAGCCAACCCAATGGTAGTAAGAGAAAGTGAACAATTTTGAGGGGACAAGAAAATGCAACATTAACAGAGACTAATAAAAAAAAAACTTACATACCTATACATATTATTCTATCTTAAATAAACATACATATATGTACTAAACAATATAGTGATACATACATATACGAATAAACTACATAAATACATACATCAAAATTGTTCAGATTCCTTCAGAAGTCCTCTTTGAATCTTTTCTTAAAGACATTCACTGAGAGACTTTCTTGAATTGTCTGAGGCAGTTTATTCCACAGTTGTGCAGCTTTTACAGAAAAGAAGTGGAAGAAGAACTTGGTATTCGCACCAGGCAACTCCAGCACCTTAGTGATGCAGAGCGGGGATCTGGAGGAAGGTGTTGGAAACGGGAGCGGAGATAGTCAGGAGAGGCAGGATTGTGAATATTGTCGTGTAGTAAATCCATAGCAGAGACACGTCCTGGGAACTGGTTAACCCCACACTAACCTTTTCCTCGTGATTTTTGATTGTGGTTAGACGTGACTGACAAATAGCCCTCGCGGCACGCCTAACTTAGCCGCATAGAGGTAGAGTTATGAAAATCAGTATGAATGGTGGCTATAATAATCAATATGACCCGTAGCAATAAAACAAAATATAGGATATTTTATGTTACCTATGTTTTTTTCAAATATCCCAAAAAATCAGGCTTTAGTTTTTATAGATCATTTTATGTGAAGGAGTCCTATTAGATTTCCAACGTGAACCACTTGAAGCCAGTTTTACCTCCGTATTGCAAATAGTTAATGAGAAAAAGAAGGAAATATGTATTTCTTCATGTTTTTTTTTGACATATGAGATAATTATTTCAGTTTTTGAACATTACTAAATATGTATTGTGGAAAGTCTTCAAAGGAATTAATGTAACAAAGCCGCTATTATATGTAAGAGCCAGTCGTTTGGTACATAGATGCTTGATGTTAAAACAATAATTTTTACCCTTAGGTCTTTTCAAAATTTTGTGCAGGAAAAACGTGCCGAAGTCGATAATTTTTTGTATGAGATTTTATTTTATTTTTTATCTACGTTTAGTGTGGGTATCATATGAAAAGGCTTCATGAGAGGATTGAAAAAATATGATACATTAGTGTGTAACAGTCCAGCCACCCGGTTTTTTCAAATAAAAGTAATATTCTCGAAACACTGCCACATTGAGACTATTTGAGACACCATAGATGAGAAAAGGTAAATAGATTCTTTTTTTAAATTATTCAAATGTCTCGTCATATCCTAAGTATTTACGGTATGGAAAGCATTACAGTTTTTTTTTTTTTTGCTGAAAATCAGAAATAAAATTAAAAATATTTGACCGTATTGAGCAACTTATTAAAAAATATTTAAAAAACCTGCCATTTAAAGTATCAAATAAATGGTCTGCACGAGCAGATTTTTAAAAATATAACATTACTATAACTGTACAGTGGACAATCGAAGAATATTGTAAAGCTTCGGGCAGCTCTTTCTTTTTGGTTTTCGGGTGTTTTCCTGTGTTCGATGACGGCGAATTTACCTTCTTCGGTATAAATATCATGAAACGGAAAACGCCATCTTAATTCACTGTGAAGACTGAGCCTTTTTCCAAGCTTCTTTCCGAATTTCTTCTCTTCTAGGATTAGCGCTTTATTTTTTTTATCAAACGTGATAGTTTTATTTTATGTCTAGAAGATGTGCTCTCATCGCCTCGTTGTGATTATACACTCACCGGAAAATAAAAATGTTATATGGCCTCGAGCTGATTCTCCACAATGGGCATTGTCGAATAAAGACGTCGCTTTACGGACCCCTTCTTCTTACTTTTATAACGTTGGCACCGGCCGGACTTTTCAGCAGCATCGCGCTATTTATATTTGAGTATTTTGATGACGTAGTCGAACAAATAGAATGTCGGAATTTTCTTTTGTCTTCTTATGATCTTGTCCTTTTATTTAGCGCCGATATCCCTGTTCACGGTCGCCATATAAAAAAAAATAGCATGGCGACGCTATTGATTTAACTATAATAAAATTAGGAAGAAAAATTCATCCATTTTCGTTTCGTTGACATTTTAAAGTCCAATCAATTTTTATTCATCTGTGGGCCGAGTCCAGGTATCAAACTTTATTTTTTTATAATTTCTATTGCATAGAGCAAAAGAGGTTTCATCAATGTTTAACAGAAATCTTGCGATTTGGATAAAACGACAGCTGGTTACAGTGACACATGTAACCGCTTTTACAATTTACCTATAAAAGAATCAGGTTTTTTAGCAGAGAATAAATTTGTGACAAGTCTTTCATACATACGTGGGACACTCAGAAAGTTTTGCGACACTAAAAAAAATTGTTCTACAGGTACATATATTTTTATTAAATCTTTTCAAAGTACTCTCCACCAGCCTCTATACAAAGATTCATGCGTCTGAACCAGTTTTCAAAACACTTTTTCCAGTCCGCCGTAGACACCTCGTTTACAGCCTGCTCGAACGCAGCCAGCGCATCTTCCGGCGACGAAAATTGTATCCCCTTGTGCTGATTTTTTATTTTTGGAAATAAAAAGAAGTCACACGGTGCTAGATCAGGGCAGTAAGGAGGGTGACCCAGGAGTTTGACTGGTGTGCTGTCCAGGAAGTCCCTCGTTTTGAGCGCGGTGTGTGCAGGCGCATTGTCGTGGTGGAGCAGTAGTCCGCCGAGCCCTGTGTTTGGTCGCTTGTTGCTCACAACAGAAAAAACTTCTGGTAAACATTTGGTAGTATACCATTCGGCGTTAATGCTTCTTTGATCTCGTAAGGGAATTGAGGCCAAGTGGCCAGTCAAATTAAAAAAGCTGGCGATCAAAATCTTCCCCCCGCTTCGCGATCGCTTCACTTTGGTAGGCGTTGGTTCATTTTGAAACACAAAAACTGTCGACTGGCTCTTGGTTTCTGGATCGTATTGATAAAACCAGGACTCATCACCTGTTACGATGTCGTAAACACGCCGAGACGAGCCTGCTTCAAATTTGTTCAGCATATCACGGCACCATTCCACCCGGGCCTGCTTCTGAGCGTCGGTGAGGTAGTGCGGCACCCAGCGCGATACTATCCTCCTCACGCGAAGATGCCCTTGTAGAATCTCGTGAACGCTTCCCGATCCAATCTTTAATATGTGCTGAATCTCCTGATATGTAATTCGCCTATTATCTTGGATTAAATTTTTCACTGCTAGCACGTTTTCTTCCGTAATAGCCGTCAAAGGGCGACCGCTTCTTTCTTCATCCCCTAAGGTTGGTCGACCGCGCCTAAATTCGTTATACCAACGATACACGGTTGCCTTGGAGGGGCTTTCATCCATAAATGCCATTTGAAGTCTATCGAACGATTCATCCGGTTTCAGGCGACACTTGAAATCGTAAAAAATCATAGCTCTAAAATGTTCCCGGCGCAGATCCATTTTTCAGTAAGACACGATACTTTGAATTGGCTCGCAAAAAATGTGGAGGGAAATTTTGAAAATGGAACACACATATTTTTACTTACAAGTAATCATATTTTCAAAAAAGATTCTAACCGGCCAGTCTGCCATATATAAAAACTATTTATCGCAATACTTTCTGAGTGGCCTGGTACATACATAAAATCACGCCTTTCATTTTAACGTTTTTGTTAATTTCTTAGGATTTTGTTCTGTTTCATGGTTTGTTTTAATTTGGTTTCTATTGTAGTGTTTTTAGCGTAGTGTTTTCCTGATTTCTGTAAGTTAGAGAAAGATATTTAAATTTAGGTTACCTTTCAGTTTGGGTACGTCGTAGTGAAAAAAAAAGTGTAAGATTATAGCCTTGCATAGCATAATGTGCAAGTCGCAAAATGAGCTCTAGTGCAATTCGCAGAACGTGCAGGTCTCAAAATGTGCAAGTCGCAAAATGAGCTCTAGTGCAATTCGCAGAACGTGCAGGTCTCAAAATGTGCAAGTCGCAAAATGTGCAGGTCGCAAAATGTGCAGGTCGCAAAATGTACAGGAATAAACTTATTTTAATATAGTCGTGTGCTAACCGAATCGACACCATTGATTTACCGACGAGTAGAGCTATACGAAAACACCAATTTTTAAAATTGTTTTGGCAGTCCGTGCCATTTTAACAACATGCTCATTATACTCGTAGCATTTTGGTCATTCATTACTCCCCGAAAGGCCGCATTGCAAGTCTAGTGTTGTGTGTGTGCGCGTGCGGTGTGTATGTGTGAGTGTATATATGTGTGTGTAAGTATGTGTGTGTGTGTGGTGCGCGCGCGTGTGTGTGTGTGTGTGTGTGGGTGGGTGGTGCGCGCGCGTGTGTGTGTGTGAGTGTGTGTGTCGTCCCTGGTTTTTACTTTATTATGGTATTAAGGTATCAAAATAAAAAAAATACATAATTTTAAAAATCTTTTATCTTTAGGCATTACATAAAACAAAACTGCATTTGCATTGCAAAACTAAACGTAATTGAATTTAATGTAGGTACGTAACACAAACTTATAATTATAAACACTACAGGGTGTTAGGGTAAACACTGTTTTCCTTCAAGGCGGTAACTCAGTGATGCCTATTGAACAACTTTCCGTATAACTTCCCATATAAGGAAAGTTGTTCAGTAGGCGGGCACTAAGTTACCTTCTTAAAAGAAAAAAAATATGTACCCTAACACCCTGTATATTCAGTATTTATTTATTTATAATAGAAAGATTTTAAATATATAACTTTCTTTAAAAATTCCAAACACGTGGTTTGGCTATTTTCTAATTCAGCCAACAATTTTTCGTATTTTTTGTCAAAAACTCTATTCAAAAACTCTATACGGCACTCTTCTGTTGTTTCTTAAATGCCGCTTCATTGCTCGTCTGCTCTTGACATTCACATGAATAGTCTCTTTTTTCATTTTATATATAAAATTAAATAATGTTGGCTTTGGCGGTACTTTAACGTTGACGCGATGATGCCAGCCTTCAACAACGTTTGTCGTTCTGTGTTTTGAACCAGCACAACTTAATATTGATGGTTTAAATTTTGGGTACCATTGTGTTTGAAGATATTCAATAAAGCTATTTAATTCTTGTTTTTCCGATACAGCGTTTAAGATATCGCACCGGGCGCTATTAAAGTATTGTGCAGGCAGCATTGGCAAATTGGAAATTTGACGTACGAACTGTCGCTGTTCGCTTGTTTGAGTAATATGAAGCGATTTAGCCATTTTCCACACTGCTTTTTTAAAATGTTGGTAGCAGATGTGTACGTTTGCTGTAGGATATACTTCTGACATAGCATTTATTTGAGCCTTTTCTGCATCACAAATGTATTCATTAATTTTTAAGTGTAATTTATTTTTTAACAATTCAAAGAAACGAACGTACGTACTTTGCTTCTTGTTCGGCAAAAGAGCAAAAATTAAAGGCACAACATTAATCGAGCTTTTATCGGAATACAAATCCACATGAATAGTAAAAAGTTGATAGAACGGCCTGGGGCAAACTTTAAAAGTGCCATCACCAAGGCAAGCGTCAAATGCAGAATTTTCAATTAACTTTCTGGCTTCAGATGTACAAAAAATTAGAATTTTTTCATCTTGCCCATCTTCGCATAACAAAAAATTTTCAGACAAGGCATTAGGTACAACCACATCTTTTAGTTTTTTGAAAGTAGCGGTTTTTGAATTTAAAAACCTTTTTCTTGTTCTGTGTAACGTGTCTCGTACTGCTGCATAAGGCGGTAAGGTCACTATATTTATCATTTTGATACAACAAATCCTCACTATTGCGTTCATAAATTTGTTGAACTGGACCCATGTCATTACAAACATCCTCTTGTGTTTTTTTTATTAACATATAAATAACATTTTCAGCGTCGTCGGATTTACAGGTGTGCTCACTTTTTCGCAATATTTTATTCATCAGATTGTTGGTGGTTACAGAAGCACTACAAACACTTCTCTTAGCACATGTCCACAAAAAACTACCACTTGGATTTTTATTCTTTAAATTGTAACGGTAAGATCCAAGTAAGAATGTTTTTTTACCTTTTTGGTTTACACTCAATGTAATATTCATTTTTGTATCCTTTTTGTATTAAATCTGATAAGCACAAAAATATTTTGTTGGAAAAACAGAAGCATGAACAAAAGAATGTCAAAAAAGAACAAAATTAAAAGAATGTCAGTTAGGTTTTTCTTTGTAATGACACGCATGACAGAAAATATGTACTTAACAAAGCTAGCATGGAGATTGTATGCAATAGTGTAAAACCTCTCGACAAGACCTTCACAGCCCGTTTTCTTTCAAGTATGTATTAATTACGTACATAAATTATAATGATATGTAGTACGTATAACTATCTTATGAACAACCTAAGAGGTATGGATTTTATTCCAAAATATGTTATTTTCGAAAATCGAGGTTTGATCTGCCCATTAGAAAATCTCGTTTAAGTGCAAAATGTCTACTTTGCAAGTCTAATGACTAACTTCAACAAAACTACACTGGCTGGACATTTTGCAAACTGGACATTTTGCAAATTATATATTTTGCAAATTAGATATTTTGCAAATTAGATATTTTGCAAATTAGATACTTTGCAAATTAGATATTTTGCAAATTAGATATTTTGCTAATTAGATATTTTGCAAACTTGACATTTTGCAAACTGGATATTTTGCAAACTTGGCATTTTGCACCTAAACGGAAAATCTGTACATTTTGCGATCTGCACATTTTGCGATCTGCACATTTTGCGACTTGCACATTTTGCGACTTGCACATTTTGCGACTTGCACATTTAGAGACCTGCACATTTTGAGACCTGCACATTTTGCGAAATAAACATTTTGCGTAGTCTGCACATTTTGCGACTTGCACATTATGCTATGCAAGGGATTATAGTTCACTGCAAGTTTAATAAATCAGTCTAGGTTGTTGATCTCGCAGCGTAGTTGGCTGTGGGTGTAAAAGCTGAAAGTAAGCAAATTAACATTGTAAAATTGCTAGGGCCAAAACCATAACCGCGTTGCGGCACCTAAAATCGGCAGTTTGCGTTGCGGCGTCGCGAAAAGAGCGATTTTATTGTCGTATAGTAAATCCGCAGAGACACGTCTATCCACAGTCAAAAATCACGAGGAACTGGTTAACTCCATACTAACCTTTTCCTCGTGATTTTTGATTGTGGATAGACGAGTTTGCCAAATAGCCCTCGCGGCACGCCTAACTTAGCCGCACAGGAGGTAGAGTTAGAGGTAGAAAATCAGTATGAATGATCTAGGCTATATTAATCAAAATGACCCGTAGCAATAAAACAAAATATAAGTTTTTTTTGTGTTACCTATGTTTTTTCAAATATTCCAAAAAAACAGGCGTTAGTTTTTTATAGATCATTATTTTATGTGAAGGAGTTTATTACATTTTCAACGTGAACCACTTGAACCCAGTTTTACCTCCTTATTGCAAATAGTTAATGAGAAAAAGAAGGAATTGTTTTTTTTTTTTACATATGAGATACTTATTTCAGTTTTTGAACATAACTAAATATATAGGTATATAGTGGAAAGTCTTCAAAGGAATACATGTAACAATGCCGCTATTATATGTAAGAGCCAGCCGTTTGGTACATATTTGCTTGATGTTAAAACAATATTTTTTACCCGTAGGTCTTTTCAACATTTGGTGCAGGTAAAACGTCATTATTTTTTTGTAGATTAGATTAGATTTATTTATTTCATACTATCAATTTCATAATTACATTACATTAATAATAAAAATTACCGAGTATAATATCGTTGGCCTAATGCGACAACGGCACAAGTCAAAAACTTTTGGAAAACGCGCTCCAAATATTTTGAAAAACCGTGTGCGCAAGGTTTATTTTGGATATTGGGTTTATTTATTATTCAATATTATCAAAGTAAGTATTTTTACAAAGCCAAGGGTGTGTTTTATACAAACCGAGGTTTTTATTTTGCCTATACAAACCTATAAAAAGGGGGGTTATATTCGGGTATTCAGAGTTGTGCCAATATTGCATAACACATTTATTTAAATTTAAATAAGTGATGTGGCGTAATTCAAAATAGTATAGGATATATTTGTAAGAAATAAAATATATTTCTGTTTACTTACATGTTTTAACACTTAATTTTAAACTTTCGCGGTTGTTTTCACTATAACTATAAGACATTTTACGGGTTTCTTACCGCGATTTAAATTATAAAATAACTCATAAAATAATTTAAATCGCGGTAAGAAACCCGTAAAATGTCTTATACTTACATGTTTTATTAATCATGTCTTTTTTTTACGAAATCAGTTATAAAAAATTGTGTATGATAAAAGATTTTCGGCAACTATTATTACCTTAGTAATATTAAAAGTACAGTTTCAGTCTGAGTTTCAGTCTGAAATAAGTTTGTAAAGGACAGCTTCCTGCAAACTAAAAGAGATTGTTCAGATAACCAAACAGAACCATTTTCTTTTTAGAAAATTATTTGGTAAGAAATATTGTACGGGGAAGTTAGTTTTTACTTTTCATTCCATAGAATTTTTTGTGAAAGTTGTTCAGTGAACGCACTGAGAAATAATTTTTAATTTGCAAGAAGCGGACCTTTACACATTTTTAATTATCATTAAGTACCTAGCATCTGTTTGTTGTTCGACAAGATCAGACTGGAGTGAACTAGTAATTGAGGTATCGATCAGGAACGGGTTTACTGAATTTATTGTATTCTCTTCTTGTACTGTAATTGTTGAGATAGGAACATTAAAATATTCAGAACTTGCAATTCAGATAGGTTTTGTGTTCATGTGGTTCAGAAACAGAAACCAGTAAACTATCATCATTTCTTTGTTGTTCAACGAGATCAGACTGGAGTGAACTAGTAATTGAGGTATCGATTGGGATCATATTTACTGAACAATTTTTTTCTTTTCTTGTACTGTAAATGTTGAGATAGGAGCAGTAATATGTTCAGAAGTTGTTGTTTCAGTTAGGTTTTGTGTAACTCCATGAAGTTCAGAAACAGAAACCAGTAAACTCTCATTATCTCTTTATTGTTTAACGAGATCAAATTGGAATGAACTACTAGTTTATTTAATTGAGGTATCGATTGCGAACGGTTTTACCCAACTTTTTTTATTGTCTTGTACTGTAATGTCTGTTGAGATACTTTTAATATGTTCAGAACTCGCTGTTTCAGTTATGTTTTGGTCGACTTACATTTTGTAATGTTGCGTAAACTTTATCTTCATTTAATATAATTTTAGACAAATGTCCTACTATAACTGTAGCCAGTGTCTTCATGTCTATCCAAAGGAAGTTTTGAGTTAACATGTATGTCAAATTCTGAAGTATCTATTTAGGAATCGTTTAGTATTCTTGCTACTTCGTTGATATCATTTCCATTAAAAAGACATTTCATCATGTTATATTAAGATCCGAAAATCTTTGTTTTCTGTTGAATTTTTAGCTTGTTGTAAAGTTTTCACCATTGATGCGCTTATCGATTTTAAACTTTTGTTGACACTTTTGTGCCGTTTAGAGTCGTCATCCCTAAAAAAAAACAAAGTAAAAATAGCTTTACTACAGAATCAAAATTGCTGAATAGACTACGGAAGGGAAGAAAGAAGGAATTACTTAGTCGGGAACAGGGCAGAATCATATTCAACGGAGTCAAATGATTCTAGAAACATCTGGTATCAAACTGCTACATTCTATGCCACTCAGTGTCAGAAGGAGTAGCTTTTTAAGATTTTTCTTACAGTCTAGGTTGAAACCGGGACCTCTGGCTAGAAAACTCGAACACTCAGACCACTTCACTATGGAGGTAGTTTCAACAGAGACCAGTTGTCAGAAAGTTTTTTAAATTACCATACAGTTCAATATAAAAGCCCTTGAATCACTCTGTACACTGTAAAATTTGGCCAGAAAGAAAGGTAGCTGATCATCCTATGTTTTTCTTTATCATGGAACGTCCAAAATAAAAATTCAAATCAATATCAACTACAACTTTCGATGGATGTCGACGCAAGTAGACATCGATATACAAAAACGTATAAGTTTTACAAATTGTGGGTAATAACAAATTAATTTTAATAGATACACAATTGCAAATACCTATTGGGCTTGGTTTTCTTTGCGTTTTTTATTTTTCCTCGTATTCATTTTGAAATAGCACAAATAAAAACACTTTGTCGAAATTAAGTCAGTAGTGGGCAGTGGCACAACTCAAAAGTGCCGATGCTGCTAGAATAAGATGGCTAATTCGGGAATCGGCAATAACGGCGTGTGAGGCCATATAGGTTATTTTGCATATCTTTAGGCTGGATCTTTATTCCATAATATTAAGCACTCTTCATAGAGGGCTCCCCATAACTTAACTCAAAAACCTTAATGTCGTATTCAGCCAGCGATATAATCGTCAAAAAATAATAATTATACAAATATGTTAAAGATTCTGTACGAGAAATGCTACCAAGAATTCAATCTATGGAAAATGCAAAAAAAATGCGTATGAGATGTGTATGAGAGTAGATAAAATAGTGTATGCAACTGCACATAACTAGGTATTACAATGCTCGTGATACCACACTCGCATTGTAATACCCTTCATTATGCAACAGTTGCATAAACTACTATTTTTTTTCACGAAATCTGATTTTTATTGCATTTTTATTTTGACGTACAAATTAATTTTTGTTTGACATTGTGTAAATTAGCTTTTATTTTACAAATTGACATTTTATATTTATTTTCTGAATGTTACATGAGTAGTCCAATTTAGTTTTTTATCGAGATATTTTACTGATAAACTCCATGGTACGGTATGTCCGTTAATTTTTACGCGCCTTGTCGGTATTTCACGTTTCCTAGTGAACAGTATTGCTTCGGTTTTCGGTTCATTGAGTTTTAGCTTCCACTTTGTGAAGATCTGAAACAAAGATTCAACGGAAAGTTGAAGCCTGCTGATAACAATATCCTGATCGTGGTCCGCGGTAATGGTCGCTGTGTCGTCAGAAAAACATGCAAGCGTGGTACGGGGTGGATGGGGATGTTATTAAGAAGGAATAGGTATGGGCTCAAAATTGAGCCTTGAGGTACTGCGGCGGGAACTAGATAAGAAGTTGAAATGTCTGTGTCAATATGGACCATGAATTTGCGGTTACAAAGGTAAGACTTGATGAGTTCTGTTAGGGACAAAGGAACTTTATTAATGCCCATTTTATGCAATAGGCCTTGATGCCAAACGCTATCAAAGGCCTTTTCTAGATCAATTAGTACCATACCAGTTGAGGTTCCTAGGTTTAAGTTGTGAGCAGCCATTTCCGCTACGCGAGCCAGCTGTTGAGTGATAAGGTCGAAAACAGAATTGTTCATTTATAAGTAGATTATCAGTAGCGTCCGTGAGTCTCATGTACCTATATAACTTTCTCAAACATCTTAGCTAGATTAGGCAATAAGCTAATAGGACGATAGCTTGTAGCTATTGTCGGATCTTTGACCGGTTTTGAAATAGCGATAACCTTCGCTGTTTTCCGTTCATCGGGAAAATAGCCGAGGCGAAGGCAAGCATTAAAGATTTTAGTTAGTTCAGTCATAGCTTTATGTGGTAACTTTTTGATTAGAATGTTGGCAATTTCGTCAAAGCCAGAAGCCTTGCCTATCTTGTGTTGCCGCACAATTTTGAATAGTTCAGAAGGTCGAACTAGTTTGTCAATGCCTTCTATTTGGAAGTTATCAATCTCGCGTTCAGAGTCTATAACAAAAATTTTAATGCCATGACTGTGGTTACCTGACGTGAGACACATATTTTGATGAAAAGCACGTGCTAGTTCATTACATTGTTCTGTTTTGGTCGATGTAAAAGAGTTGTCAACACGTTTTAGTGGCAGTATTACAGTAACACTACGGCTTTTTATAGATGTAACCACTTTCCACAAACTTGTTTTGCCAGGCATCGTCATTATTTATTTTAATATTAATTTGTATATCGGCCTAAAGAAGGTTGATATGGGATCGCATTATTTTCTTTACACTATTATCGCGCTCGAGCTGATGTTGCCGTCGTAGTTTAGTTTTACGTTTGATTAGTCGCCTTATAACTCGGGGTAAGGGATACTCTTATCACGTCCCTCAAGCATCATATTCTGGAGATGGGTGATAGCCGAATCAATATCTCTTTTACTACTATACGAGGGGCAGGCTAAAAAAAACTAGATACTCAAAAAATATAATATTTATTACTTATGTCTATCTTTTCAAAGTATTCACCCTCGGCATGTATACACTTATCCATTCGTTTAAACCATCTGGAAAACCCCTCTGCCCACTCCTTTTCGGATACCCTTGAAATTTCCAAATTATACGCAGCTAGTGTTTCTTTTTTGCTGTCGAATCTCCTGCCTTTCAACTTTTCTTTAATTTTAGGGAATAGGAAAAAAATCACAAGGAGCCAAATCAGGGGAATATGGTGGGTGAGGCAGGATATGCACATTTTTTGAATTAAAAAAGTCAAGTGTTCTGGCGGACGTGTGAGCGTTGTCGTGATGCCAAAGAAGGTGCCGGATTCCTGACTTCGGTCGCTTGTCTTGCCATGCTGATAAAACTGTTGGTACACAAATTGACACATACCACTCAGAATTAACTGTTTTAAGATCTTCGAGCACCCCAGTTGCAATATGACCGGTTTTACAAAAAAAAAAGAGGCAATCATTTGTTTCTGCGGGCTGCGTGCACGGCGACATTTTGTCGGCGTTGGTTCATCTTCAAAGCACCATACAGTCGATTGTCGTTTTGTTTCGGGATCATAATTATACAGCCATGTTTTGTCACCTGTAAGTATATCGTACACATTTTTTTTCTTGCCTCCGTCAAATTTTCAATCATAAATCGGCACCAATCAACCCGGCGGTTTTTTGGTCATCGGTCAGTTTGTGCGGCACCCATCTTGAACATCGCTTCCGAAGAGAAAGGTAATCATGGATAATGGTTTGCAGCGCTGCTGATTCAATACCCAGTTCCCGCTCAAGCTCTACATATGTAATTCGGCGGTTTTCCCGGATTATCTTTTCAACCGCTTCAACTTTTCTTGAGTGACTGCTGTTGGCGGGCGACCCGACCTCTCTTAATCTTCAAAGCTTCCCCTCGCTCTCTTGAACTCTGCAAACCAATTAAAAACTGTTGCTCGTGAACAAGCAGACTCACCAAAAGTAGCCACCAACAATTCAAGACATTTTTGTGGTTTTAAACCTTTTTTATAGTCATAGTAGCGCGAAAATCACGTCGACTGAGCTCCATTCTTGCAAGAAAATTCTACAAAAATGAGCCTTTTACTTTTAAAAAGGAAAATAATTCAAACATGTTCCATATTGAAATAAATCGCTAAACGATGGTGTATTACTTGCCAGTATCAAATTATTGAGCACGGAGTATGTAAATTTTTTGGCATGCCCCTCGTAGAATTTGTAATATAACGAGATGTTGTCGTTGAGATGAGATTTATATCTATCCCAGTAAGCGCGTTTAAAGTTGTGTTTAGTGACATTCATAAAAGTAGGACAGAGATTATGTAAAACCAGAAAAACAGGGAGATGATTAGAAGATAAGGCTGTAATCGACTGCAGTTCTGAAACGTTGTGCATGTTCTGAGACAGAACCAAATCAGGAAGAGTAGGTGACAAATTGAGACGGTAATGTACGCACGTGGGGTTTGAAGGGGCGTGAATGACGTAATCATTGTTGAGCATATGATTGTATAACACCGAACCTCTAGAATTTGTTTCATCACCAAACCAATGCGGATGTCTGGCATTAAAGTCTTCCATGATTAATAATAATAATAATAAGCCCTTCACACATCTAACACCACGTCCAGCACGAACATCTGTTGCTAAGTGGGGGGCGGACATTGGCAGCTTCAAGCTTATAATAACTTACCAATGACCAACGGTGCGCTAGTATCCAAAAATCGATATGCGACTCAGAAATAGAGTAATTCCTCAGGCGGGTCCTCGGGATTCTAGGTTCATCCCGCCCCGGCCTTCTAGGTTCGGGCTGCCCCATCGTATCTGGGGGGGGCAACATATCGCCTAATACTGCCCAGTCCAGTACTGTTGTAGAAACCGTAACACACACCACACAATCGACCTCACACACACAAACTACACAATCAACCTCACACCCGTCGCCTACATCTTCAAACTCATCAATAAGCCTGTTTCACACTCCTGCTTCGTCACCACACTCATTCGAACTTCAGCAAATACCAACATCAAGTTCGACCACATCACCTATGTCAGAGTATGTTACCCAGGAAGCTCATGCTACTTCTCCTGTGCCCATCCCTGGCATCACTAACCCTACGCATACATTACATAATAACTCACCTAATCGCGTAGACCAATACACACAACTACAAACACACCCAATCACTAACACACCAGCAAGAAGTGTTTTGCAGGTCATGATGCCTGCAATCACCCTCGCTGGCAAAAGTAGGCAACGAATGAAATGGTCTAATCAAATTAATGAGGAACTTCTTCGTTGCTACTATGTCGTCACACTTTGCGAAAGGAATCTCACAGCATGGAGACCTTTGCTTCATCAACGATTTATAGAATCCTTCCCAGAATTAAACCATATAACGGAACAACGACTAGCAGATCAAATTAGAGTCATCCATAGAAATAACAGAATATCTGCAACCGAACGTGATCGAATAAAGCAATCAGTAGCTTTGACAAATCCATTACATAACGTAACAAACCAGAACGACAACAATGATACAGGACAACATTTTATCTCAGACACATTTACAAATAATAACAACACTCAACCTCAGACAAACATCCATACACATATCAATCAGCACACAGCTATTATCTATAACTATACAACAAAGGAATACAGCAACATATACAACTCAACCACTACAAAGTAACGAACATACCCAAACACAATATGCCGAAGTAGAAAACACATCAGACCCAATAACCTTCATGAAAATAGAAAATACTTTCAAAGAAATGATAATTAAGTTTAATAGTACTGACCCAACCCTCAGACCGACTATTCCCAAGATCCAGACCACGCGCAATATGATCAAGACCGTCAATACAGTAAACGTAATAATAAAACAGCACATGCAAAATAAACAAACATTTAATCTGCAAGAAATTCATGAGATAATTTACTGCGCAGCAAGTACCGTCACAACAATTCAAGACAAACCACCAAAACAGAATAACACATCACATAACACTGGAGGTGATATGAAAACACAATGGGAAAGGAGGATAGAAAATAGAATCACATTACTTCGAAAGGAAATAGGACAACTAACTCAGTACCTAAACGGAAATTTAACACAGAAAAAGCAACAAAAAATAAACCCTAACAATAGTTCTAGAGACGAAATTCTTAACAAACTAGATAACAACAAACAAAAACTACAAGCACACTCTAAACGACTGCGCCGATTAAAGACAAGCAACCAAAGGCGAAAAGATAACAACCTATTTAGTACAAATCAGAAATTATTTTATCAGAATCTCAACACAGAACATATCAAAGTTACACAACCCCCAAATATAGACAACGTCAAAAAGTACTGGGAAGATCTTTGGTCAAAACCAGTTCAACACAACACACAAGCATCTTGGGCCGAAATTGAAGAACGTGAGACTGAAAATATCACAACAATGCCAGAAATAATAATACACAAAGATGATGTAACACACGCCATAAAGAAAACCCTAAATTGGAAAGCACCTGGACCTGACAAAATACAAAATTACTGGATCAAATACTTTACAACAACACATGAACATATAGCAAACGCACTTAGCGACCTCATTCAAAACCCACAAAACATGCCTACCTTCTTGACACAAGGAGTAACATACTTAAAACCTAAAGACATTAATAACACAACCGACCCGTCCAAATACAGACCAATAACATGCCTCCCTACTATCTACAAACTACTAACATCCATAATCTCACACAAACTTACTTCACACATCACACAAAACAAAATCATTTCTGAAGAACAAAAAGGCTGCAACAAGGGCTCTATGGGCTGTAAAGAACAACTAGTTATCGACACAGAAATACACAACCAGGTAAAACAAAAACATAGAAACTTAGTTTACTCATACATAGATTACCAGAAAGCATTCGATAGTGTTCCTCATTCATGGCTCCTACACATACTTAAAATCTACAAAACAGACAATAAAATAATTCAATTCCTACAATATGCAATGACTTCATGGACCACTAAACTAAACTTACGGACTAACAATAGCACTTTAACTACACCACCTATCAAAATCACTCGAGGCATTTTCCAGGGTGACTCCCTAAGACCCCTCTGGTCCTGCTTAGCTCTCAACCCTCTCTCCAGAATTCTCAATAAATCCGGTTATGGTTACACAATTTTCAGGGAAAATGACATAAAAATCATACATCTACTCTACATGGATTATATTAAGCTTTACGCCGCAAATAAACAACAACAACTAGATCACCTACTAAAACTAACAGAAAAATTCAGTACGGATATCAAAATGACATTTGGGACAGATAAATGTAAAATCAACTGCATTAACAAAGGCCAACATAAAGAGACAGAGTCATTCCAATTAGAACTACAGGGAGGAACTATCAACAGCATGGAACCCAAAGAATCATATAAATACCTAGGTTACCAACAAACTATATCCATCAACCATACTGACATAAAAAATACACTGAAAACTAAATACAAACAGAGACTTAACAAAATACTCAGTACCCAACTATCTGCTAGAAACAAAACAAAAGCCATAAACACCTTTGCTATACCGATACTGACATACTCATTTGGAGTAGTAAAGTGGTCTAACTACTAGAACAGCAAGTAACAAACATAAAATACATCACATTCATTCACCTGTACAAAGATTTACTCTCAAACGACAACTAGGTGGTCGTGGAGTTATAGATATCAAAAACCTGCATTACAAACAAATTGACAACCTTCGAACATACTTCCTCACAAAAGCCAACAACAGCACACTACATAACGCCATAGTAAACCTACCCAACTCAGGAACACCCCTACAACTTAATAACAGCCAATATAATCCAAAACAACAAATTCTAACTACTGAACTGGAAAGGTAAAGCACTGCATGGTAAATACCCACACCAATTACACCAAGACCATATAGACCGCACTGCATCATGTACCTGGCTCACAAAAGGCAAAATATTTGGCGAGACAGAAGGCTTCCTCGTTGCTATCCAAGACCAAGTCATAAAAACCCGAAATTACTCCAAATACATCCTGAAAGAAACCATAGAAACAGATAAATGCAGATTATGCCACCAAACTACAGAAACAATAGATCATATTACAGGAGGATGCAACTTACTGGCAACCAAAGAATACACTCATCGTCATGACAATGTAGCAAAATACATAAATCAACTACTAGCACACAAATATAAATTCCTAGACACACACACCATACTACAAATGTAAACCAAAAAATGTACTTGATAATAGTACTGCAAAACTCTACTGGGACCGAGACATTATAACCGACCGCACCATACTCAGCAATAGACCAGACATCACGCTTACACTAAAATCCACAAAAACGACATAGGTAGGTACCTAATAGACGTTGCAGTCCCGAACACACATAACCTGAAACAAAAACACACAGAAAAAATACAGAAATACATCCCATTAGCAGACGGAATCAAACAAATGTGGCACCAAGATACCGTCAAGATCATACCGATCCTCATCTCCTTCACTGGTGTAGTACCAAAAAGCCTCTTCAAATCACTTAAACTATTAGATCTTCACAAAAACACGTTCACCTGTTCTATTGTCCGACGCTTTTTGAACCCAACAAGTCTCATATTCCAAAATAATCAAGAAACCGGCACAAACATCACAACCCAAAGCTCTTCTATTCATACCTCAACACAAAATAGAATACGTTCATCGCAAAACACACAGATACACACACATGATTTGCAAGTCCACACACAAACACACTAGAATCAGGATACTTGGTGTAAGCCCGTACCTGCTTTCTGAAACCCGACCATGAAGGTCGAGACAAAAATCGTTTTGAATATAATAATAATAATAATCATTTATTTCAGGCATTTAAAATGTACACCCATATTCAAAATCACAATAATATAATCCAAATTAAATTATATTATGTTACATTAAATAAAATTTATTAAATTAAATTATCATTATTATGTTAACATTACTAGCTTACTAGCCGGAGTGTTGAGGACCGTACGTGGCAATATTACATGCACCGCATACAGTGTCTGCTGCAGTGGCTGCTAAGTTTAAGTAGAATGTTTAAGTCGTTCTGAATCAGCGGTAAATAGGCAGATTGATATATAGAAAGCATGACAGGAATACTGTTTTTAAATTGAACTTTGACTCCAACTACCTCAAGATGTTGAGTGGATGGGATGATAATTGGTGAATGTATTAAGTTGTTTTTAACTAGAATAGCAAGCCCCCTACCACTGGCATGCTTATCCTTTCGGTGGCAAGTGTAGCCAGGCATGGAAAAACTAATATTTTCAGTCAGTCTTGTTTCACATAGTGCAATAACATCAGCTACTAGATCGATACCAGGTCGATAAGCTCGTCTTTTTTATGCTGTATGCCGTGCGCATTCCATGATATAATACAAATATCACGATTAGTCAACATGATTACCTAAATATGAAAATATCAATAGGACTTTATCAAACATTGACGCACAGGATGAAAACTTTGCTTTTAAAACCTTGATTGCAGTGAAAATATTTTTAATCTCAGACGTGACGGGATCAGGATGCGTTACAGCGTAGTCTGGTTTGAATTGTTTGTTGGGAGTTGCAGGTGGAGTTGACGGCGGTTGTGATGCACCCTGACACTGGGAGAGGAGAGGCCAGGTGAACTCATCGTTAAGGTTCATCTTCGTGCGTGTATTGGTGTGGCGCCATCTATGTGCGCTATAGTACTCCCCCTTTTTGAGGCAAGCGGACGATACCGTAGACGCTTATACAACCGTTGAATCGAACGTCTTTGTTGCTGCACCCAGTGAGTCGGACGTCTTTGATGCTGCACCCAGTGAGTCGGACGTCTTTGTTGCAGCGTCGATGAGGCTGGAGGCATTGAGATTATGAAGTGTTGCAGGTTGGCGGTGATATCCAGTGGTTTTGCTGCAATTTTTGGTCCTTGATTGCAGATCTTCCATCACGTCCTTGTGCGATCACGTCGGGGTCACCAATTTAGGAGCATTTCCTTAAGGCTAGTCGGCCGAGAGATGACGGATGGGAAAAGGGTTATTACTCGCCTGGTCGCGTTTTGTGACTAATTTGGAAATTGTATATATGCAGATTGCGGAGAAAACTTCGATACCGCGTTTCAGGCCTGTTGTTTTTTGTTGTGGCGCCATCTATGTCCGCTACTTTCACATTGTAAAATTGCTAGAGTCAAAACACATAACCGTGTTGCGGCACCGCAACGCTTAAATCGGCAGTTTGCGTTTCGGCGTCGCGAAAAGAGCGATTTTATTTTCGTATAGTAAATCCATAGCAGAGACACGTCTATCCACAGTCAAAAATCACGAGGAACTGGTAAACCCCACACTAACCTTTTCCTCGTGATTTTTGATTGTGGATAGACGTGTTTGCCAAATAGCCTTCGCGACACGCCTAACTTACCCTACATAGGAGGTAGAGTTATGAAAATCAGTATGAATGATCTACGAGTAGGCTATATTAATCAAAATTACCCGTAGCAATAAAACAAAATCTAAGATATTTTTGTGTTACCTATGTTTTTTGAAATATCCCATAAAATCAGGCGTTAGTTTTTTAAAGATAGATATAAAAAAAGAAGGAATTATGTATTTTATTTACATATGAGATACTTATTTCAGTTTTTGAACATAACTAAAAATATATAAAGTGGAACTTCTACAAAGGAATTCATGTACCAAAGCCGCTTTTATATTTAAGACCGTTTGGTACATAGATGCTTGATGTTAAAACAATAATTTTTACCCGTAGGTCTTTTCAAAATTTTGTGCAGGAAAAACGTGCTGACGTCATTATTTTTTTATAGATTAGATTAGATTTATTTATTTCATACTATCAATTTCATAATTACATTACATTAATAATGAAAATGTCCGAGGATAATATCGTTGGCCTAATGCGACAACGGCACAAGTCAAAAACTTAAGTTTTTGGGAAACGCGCTCCAAAGATTTTGTAAAACCGTGTGCGCAAGGTTTATTTTGGTTATTGGGTTTATTTATTATTCAATATTATCAAAGTAAGTATTTTTGCAAAGCCAAGGATGTGTTTTATACACCCCGACGATTTTTTTTATGTTTAAACCTATGAAAAGGGGGGTTATATTCGGGTATTCAGAGTTGTGTCAATATTGCATAACACATTTATTTACATTTAAATAAGTGATGTGGCGTAATTCAAAATAGTACAGGATATATTTGTAAGAAATAAAATATATTTTTGTTTACTTACATGTTTTATTAACCAAGTCTTTTTTTTTACGAAATCAGTTATAAAAAGTAAAAAGATTTATTATTTACAAAAAATATACAGAAAATAAAAACTAAAACTTAAAAATAACTATAAATAATAAATGGCCTCCACTACGTGATGAATTCCGACGCTAAACATAGCGGGGCCTAGCGGATCCCCTTGCTGACAGCCTACGGACGATTGTAATAAGTGGTTCCTGTAAAATAGTTTAGTGGGTTTGCTGTAGCATTGCCAGATGTATGGGAAAATGGCTGGGGCTTGCTCCTTTACTTGTATTAAGAGAGCACCACGGTCGACTGAGTTAAAGGCTTCTTTACATCAACTTTCAGCAGAACTTGATGGCTGTTACCTGCCAAAAAGGTGCGCGTCGCATGCACGGCAGCTTCGCAGCCACCTTGTGAGCCACAATCTACTTGAATGGGTTCTAATTTGGAAGTCAATGTAGGGCTAATATATTTACAGGATATTTTTGAGACTAAACGCCTGAAGGTCGTACCCACTGCAATAGGGCGAATTCCGCCATCTTTCATTAACAATGCGCACAGATTAGCACCGTACAAGATCTCAGTAATACTGTCTGAAACTTTCCCAGATAACATGAAATTAGATAGTGACGCTAAACTTGCAGCCAAACTTCGTCCAGTATCACCTGTGGAGACGCCAACTAAATCTTTGAGATGTTGTGGTGACAAACCGTCTACTCCTCCACACGAACCATTTTTAAATGATGCTATAGCTGCAATGATATCGTCGGCTGATACTTGAGGAAGAGTAATGTGGTCTTGGGGTGGTTCCGGGAACTGGCTACCAGCTGAAATTAATGGATGTTTTGCGTGTAGGGACTGTAGGGTTTCCTCGTTGTCCGGAGCAATGGTGTCGCTGGAAAACAAAAGCTGACAAGCTCCCCTTAAATCACCATCACCAACTTTTGTCTCTACCTTTCTAAAAACATTTCCTAAACCTTCTGTATGGCGAACACGTGGTTTTGGGATAAAATTGATCAAAGGAACTTGTTGTGAACAGTCGTTCTTTAACTTTTGAGTCAAGCTTAATTTCCCTCTGTCCTCTTTTATGACATGCAAGACCTGGTAAGCAAACGTAAGCAACTCTTCCCAATCAGCACAGTTGTTTGATGAAACAACTCGATCTATGCATAACTTAAGAGCAAGCGCTACGCTGACCCGGGCACCACGAGGAATGCGCTTTATAACAGGAACAGAGATTTTTAGATCTCGTAGGATTTCCCAAAAAGCTTTAGGATAGGTAATCGAGTTTGAAGTAGTTGGGTCAGCTGGGGAATGGGAGGGTGGCGAAGGCAGAATATTTTGGGTGGTAACAGGGTCTGAAGCTTTCTGCAGCTTGTACTTTTTGGCCTGATGAATGCGTAAGCCATTTTTAGTTTTGAAGTGACGGGACAATTCTGGGCACATATCACACTTAAAGTTATCACCTTGAGACAGGCTACAGAGCTTATCAGCAACAATATTTGAGTTTAGTACTGGCTGCGACATGCTTTACTTCGCTTTACGGTTTTAAGCTATATTACAAAATAATCAAAATAATGGCATAAAAAGTGACAAGGCTAAGGTAATAATAGGTACTAAATGGATATAATATAACAGAAATTTAAGTATGAAGTAAAACCGGCGACTGACGTCCCATGAATCGATGTCGATGGAAAAAAATCGACTTGTTGAGAGTATGACTTATCTAGATCTAGACTAAATTTATTTCCATACTTGTTTTTTGCAATAATGTACTTCCATGCTGGACTGGGAGAGAAAAACATAGAATGTGCTAGCTGAATTTCCTCCCGGGCATGCTGTATGCTACGTAACCAAGTATCGTTTAAGGAAAAAAACCTATTCCTACATAACTAGTATCGTACAAGGACGAATTATGTTTAGTTAGTAACTAGTTACGTAGCTCCGGTTTCGTAGGCGGCCGAAGGGGTGAAAACCAGCTAAGGGATCCGAGGGTTTCTGCGTATTGCAATTTAGGTGATAGGCTGACAACCTGTCACTACAGTACTATACCTACAAATTTATCTTAAATAACCCTCAAAACTTTGTCAGACGTAATTTAAATATTTTATGTGGGCCATTTTGATGGCCCACATAAAATATACCATTAAGTAATTTTAAAAACGTTGTCAAATATGTATTTTGTAATTAATTAAGTTCAAGATTCCTACTTATAATAAAATAAAAATATTTATTATATTTATATATTTATTGTTTTTGAACAACAAACGAAAAATGCGACGCATTTCCCCGGTTGACCCTTATATAATAGTTCTCTACGAGCTTGATAAATCGGTTTAGTTTGTTGTTCTCGTAGCGTAGTTGACTGTGGGTATACAAACAAATCGTGAATTTGCTTCAGTCAGTTAACCTAATATTATGGGATGCCAGATTAAGAGGTCTTCTTATAAAAATATAACGAATTAAAAATCTTTCCTTCGATGTGCTCAAAATTTTAACTTTTTAAACATGACATCTGAAAGGGTCGTCAACGACCAAAAAAGAGTTTTTAATAATTCTCCCATTCGCCTAAAATAAAGTAAAATTAATCCAAAATGAACTAAAAAGCAACATTAAATTAACTAGATAAGAAATTTAGGAATGAATGTCTAAATTAATAATTTTAGTATAAGGTCGCCGCAATATGCTGCCCACTGTTTGAATGTCTTCAACCCTACATATGGCGTCGGACCCAGGAAAAAGTTTTAGTCACTACCCCTGTTGGTTAAACGGTTCCGGGTAACGATGTATCTGCCACTAAAACTACAGAACCTGCCCTAAAAGTACAATTCTGCACACGAGATGATCGAGAAACTAAGGTAGGCCGATATTCTCGCATCCACCGCTTCCAAAAGGCATCAGGCAGTCGCTGCGCATTCCTCTAGCATTTCCGCGGAACAAGTTCGCTCTTGCCCAACCAAGGAACATGAGATGGTCCTCCTCAAAGAAAATGATTAGGGGTCATAGATTCTGGGTCAGACTTAGACACTGAAACATGCGTCAAGGGCCGCGAATTGACGGTATGCTTTACCTCAGTCAGCAACGTTACCAACCGTTCCTCTGGCGCTTATTCATTTAACACGGTTTTGAGAGAAGTTCTCCTTACCAGCCTCTCCCAGCATCCGCCCATTGGTGGAGTGACGGGTGGGTTGAAACGCCTCTCTATTCTTATATTTGTGAGAAATTCAGAGATTTGATCTCGGTCTTCTTCTCTCAAAACTTTTTTGAGTTCCGAATTAGCACCACGAAAGTTGGTTCCGTTATCGGAATAAATTACTTTAGAGTATCCTCTTCGGCACATCATACGTCTCAGATCCATCATCGTTGAATCCGTTGTTAAACTTCCAGTGGTACACTGGTTTGGTGATTTATCCCGTTTTCCCGCAAAAACTTCTTAAAGGGCTAATTCAGGTACTCTGTACCATTCATTATCACTACACATGTCTTCCATGCTGGACTGGGAGCGAGAGAAAAACATAGAATGTTCCAGCTGCATTTCCTCCCGTGCATGCTGTAAAAACCAGCTAAGGGATCCGAGGGTTTCAGTATATTGAAATTTAGGCGATGGGCTGACAACCTGTCACTACAGCAATAGCTAACTGCCTCCGTGTTCTAGTGGCTAATGCCATGGAATCCCGATCCCGAGGTCCTGGGTTCGGTTCCCAGGGGGGAAATACAAAGTTGATATTTGAGAATTTATCACTTTGTGATTTTTTCTCCAGTTTGGTTAGGACATTGCAGGCTAAATCACCTGATTGTCCGAAAAAGATTAAGATTTCGTGATTCGGAGGGCACGTTAAGCCGTCGGTCCCGGTCGCTGTCTTTGATAGTGGTCGTTACTCAAACCATGTCAGAGGCCTGATAGTTGTGCTTTTAGGCGGTTTAAAAACTCTGACACCAGGGTTCATTGGGTCGATAGACTCGATACCCACTCGACAGATGAGATGAGATGATGATGATGATGACTACACCAATATTCCTATAATTCTATCTTGTATAATCCTCAAAACTATGTCAGACGTGGCGGAACGAACTTTTTTTTTTAGGTCATTTACGGTCTGCCTACCCCGTTAGGAATAAAGGTGTGATTATATGTATGTATGTATCACTACACAGGCGTTTTATACGTTTGCCCGTTTGTTTCTCTACAAAAGCCTTAAATTCCCTAAACTTTCCTAATACTTCCGATTTGCATTCCAGCAGCTATTCGAAAACCTTCTTGCTATAATCGTCAACAAATAGAAGTATATGTCTATTGCCGCCCCACGTGTCGACCTCGATGGGACCGGCAACGTCACTATGGACCAAGTTCAAAATATTCTTGGCTCTCTTATGCCTTCTATGCGGAACTTCAGAACAGATTGCTTACCTTGAAGACACGGTGCACAGGGGTTATTGTTGTCACTTCTATTCCTAAGGCCACTAACTAATCTTGTGAACTTTTTTCCCTAGAAAGATGGCCTAACCTACGGTGCCATAATTCGTAAGCATCGGTGGGCGAGTCACCCTTAGTAACCAGCGCCGCATTCGAATTCAACCCGCTGTCCAATACATAGAGCCCGCCCTTGCGGACCGCCGCCGTGTACACAGTCTTCACTTACCCAGTTTCCGTTTTACCGTTACACAGTCTTCACTTACAATGTGACAACAAACCTTGTTAAACAGGGCCACAAAGCCTTTATCACAGGTCTTACCTACTGACAAAATTGAACTCCAATTAAACCGTTTGTCCAGGAAGCACTACAGTTTATTTTAGACCCGAAACTACTTTATGGTCGTTGGCTGTGGTGACTGTCGTATGATCGGCCGTAAAATAATGTATTTTTATTTGCTGTCATATGCGACGATGCACCAGAGTCAACGACCCAGTCTTTATGATAACAGGTAGTACTGAGTAAGGAAAAAGTAGCTACATTATTACTAGCATTTAGTAATACTAGTAATAATGGATGGTAGTCCACTAGCACTCCCACCACTACCACCTTTGCCACTTTTGTTGTCCTTCTTCTGCAGTGACTTGAACAGCTTGCATTGCCACAAAAAAAATCCTGCTTTGTGAAGGTCCTTGGCCGTGGTTGCCGCGGTTGCCGCGGTTACTAGTGGGAATATATTCTCCGACACCATAAAGCAGATTTTTGACCGGGCCTTTGCATCACGCTTCTGGGTTTCTGCTTTGCTTAAGTCGTACCTCGGTGTGGTTTGGACACAGTCCCATAAATCAGCATCAGTCAGGAACACCTGCATGGCAAAGCTCCTCGTCGCATAATTGGATTGCCCATATAACTTAGTAATCATGACATTTGGTCTTTGCATTTTGAATTTATATTAATCTCCGGTCTGCGTACCAGAATGGGGCCTAATAACCTAATGAATAGTCCCGATCCTAGCCTAAAGAATAATAGGCACGTCGAGAGTAGCGAAGGATATTAGGCAGATAGTATACGCGCAACTGAAAAAAAAGCAAATTTTGGTCTTAAATCCAGGTTATGCTAAAATTTGTTGAGGGTATGACTTGACTAGATCTTGATTAAATTTATATCCGTCCCTTTCTGGTCTCAAGATAGAAAATTACAAATATAGACTTGTATTTTGCAATTACGAACTGTTACCAATAGCCGACTGTGACCAGAAGCAGTATTTTTGAACCCGAACTCGTATACGAAAGAGTACCTGCCTAACATTCTATGTTATTTTTTTGAATCTATATCTTATAAATAGTGGTTTGATTCAAATAAAATATACAAATCAATATACTTACAGTGCAACAACTTTGAGTTGACAAACAATTAGGGCCTCCGTCTTTTATAGAACATCAGAATGGCTGTATAAAGTCACAGATTGTGATCAAAATACTACCAGTATTTTATGACGTCATATAACCGGACCCATGCTGGACTGGGAGCGAGAAAAAAACATAGAATGTGCCAGCTGTATTTCCTCCCGGACATGCTGTAAAAACCAACTAAGGGATCCGAGGGTATCTGCATATTGCAATTTAGGCGATAGACTGACAACCTGTCACTACAGTAACATACCTACAAAGCTATCTTAAATAACCCTCAAAACTTTGTCAGATGTGGCGGAGCGACCGTTTACGCTCTGCCTACCCCATTAAGGATAAAGGCGTGATTATATGTATGTATGTATATGTGGACCCCAGGTACTATGTTCATAATTTTTTTTCGATGCCTATACAGGGTATTGATATATCAAAAAAAAAATACTTATTTAATAATTTAGTCTTAGTCAACTAGGAACTCTTTCTTATTTTCGTCAAGTCTTTCTACCCGTAAGGGACAGCGTCCCGTAAACTGATAGGAGTTGCTCAGTCGAAGACCTATATAGATAAAAAAAATACCTTCCCATACAAAATGAACAACTCAGATCAGACAATCTGTAGAGAAAACCATTAATTTTTCACTTCCTGAAAAAAAACCCTGCTGGTAGTTGTTCAGTTTCGTTGACTGAGCAACCCCTATCAGTTTTCGGGACGCTGTCCCTTACACCCGTATATGTCCGTTCGTCTGTAAATGTATATTCTACCAGTGTGAGACGCGTTCAACCCATCACGCTAGTTTGCAAGTTTTTTCGGCTAACTGCCGTTATGTAGTACTATTATATATTCTGTGCCGCCGTACTAATATTGCCCCAACATCCCGTAAAACTACAATTACATACATACGTACATAAAATCGCGCCTTTATCCCTAATGGGACAGAGTGAAAACGACCTAAAGCTCAATCCGCCCCGTCTGACATGTTTTTACGGTTATTTCAGATGATTATCTATATTGCTATAGTGACGGGTTGTCGGCCAATCACCTAAATCGCAATAAATTGAAACCCTCGAATCCCTTAACTGGTTTTTACAAGATGCCCGGGAGTATATGCAGCTGTCACATTCAATGTTTTTCTATCACTTCCAGTCTAGCATGGAAGAAACAATTGCTTGCGTATATTGCAGGTTTGTAATCCTCAAAAGGCTTTCTTCAGGTGTTGCCGTTCTGTACTCGTTGGCGATGCAGAAAGCGCGTAAAATTCCGTGATATGTTCTGGAAACGGTTCCTACTGTTCCTTGTTTAGAAATCAATACTATTATTATTATACACACTAGCGTCATACAGGCTGTAAGGGACAGCGTCCCGCATAGGGGTTGCTCAGTCAACGAAACTGAACAACTTTCACCAGGGCTTTATGGAAAAAATAAATAATTTTGGTTTGCCATTCAATTTGTCCGATCAAGGTGGTCAAATTTTGAACGGGAAGGTCATTTTCTGAGAGATTTTCCCGTTGAAAGTTGTTCAGTTTCGTTGACTGAGCGACCCCTATCAGTATGCGGGACGCTGTCCCTTAGACCCGGTAATAATGCTGATGCGTGTATATCACTGTACGTGGGACACTCAGAAAGATTTGCGACACTAAAAAAAATTGTTCTACAGGTACATATATTTTTATTAAATCTTTTCAAAGTACTCTCCACCAGCCTCTATACAAAGATTCATGCGTCTGAACCAGTTTTCAAAACACTTTTTCCAGTCCGCCGTAGACACCTCGTTTACAGCCTGCTCGAACGCAGCCAGCGTATCTTCCGGCGACGAAAATTGTATCCCCTTGAGCTGATTTTTTATTTTAGGAAATAAAAAGAAGTCACACGGTGCTAGATCAGGGCTGTAAGGAGGGTGACCCAGGAGTTTGACTGGTGTGCTGTCCAGGAAGTCCCTCGTTTTGAGCGCGGTGTGTGCAGGCGCATTGTCGTGGTGGAGCAGTAGTTCGCGGAGCCCTGTGTTTGGTCGCTTGTTGCTCACAACAGAAAAAAACTTCTGGTAAACATTTGGTAGTATACCATTCGGCGTTAATGCTTCTTTGATCTCGTAAGGGAATTGAGGCCAAGTGGCCAGTCAAATTAAAAAAGCTGGCGATCAAAATCTTCTCCCCGCTTCGAGATCGCTTCACTTTGGTAGGCGTTGGTTCATTTTGAAACACCCAAACTGTCGATTGGCGCTTGGTTTCTGGATCGTATTGATAAATCCAGGACTCATCACCTGTTACGATGTCGTAAACACGCCGAGACGAGCCTGCTTCAAATTTGTTCAGCTTATCACGGCACCATTCCACCCGGGCCTGCTTCTGAGCGTCGGTGAGGTAGTGCGTCACCCAGCGCGATACTATCCTCCTCACGCGAAGATGCCCATGTAGAATCTCGTGAACGCTTCCCGATCCAATCTTTAATATGTGCTGAATCTCCTGATATGTAATTCGCCTATTGTCTTGGATTAAATTTTTCACTGCTAGCACGTTTTCTTCCGTAATAGCCGTCAAAGGGCGACCGCTTCTTTCTTCATCCCCCAAGGTTGGTCGACCGCGCCTAAATTCGTTATACCAACGATACACGGTTGCCTTGGAGGGGCTTTCATCCATAAATGCCATTTGAAGTCTATCGAACGATTCATCCGGTTTCAGGCGACACTTGAAATCGTAAAAAATTATAGCTCTAAAATGTTCCCGGCGCAGATCCATTTTTCAGTAAGACACGATATTTTGAATTGGCTCGCAAAAAATGTGGAGGGAAATATTGAAAATGGAACACACATATTTTTACTTACAAGTAATCATATTTTCCAAAAAAAGATTCTAACCGGCCAGTCTGCCATATATAAAACTATTTATCGCAATACTTTCTGAGTGGCCTGGTACTTGAGTTAATAAATATTTGTCCAGTCAATTTTTGAAACAGTTCACTGAGGGAGCACTTATCACTGGTTCTGGTAGTTTATTCCACAAGTCCACTGCGCGGTTTGCTAAAAAGTGGAACTTGGGATTGCTTGCACTTAAGGAGCGTGAGTTTTAATTATGAAAAATATGAATGGGTATTTATTTAACTTTACAACTAAAATTTATCATAAATATTTATCCAAACTTTTTAACTTCAATTTTTAGTGGTTAGGCCTTTTGACAACAAAAAAAATATACTTTTTATGGACAGTTATGTCTAAAATAAAGGAGAAATTTTGAAAGTCCCGAAAAATAAAATACACATTGTACGTATGTATTCATAGACCGCGGTACGGGTGACCGTGGAGTGTGAAAACTGAGACGGGATTTACATTTACCAAACATTACTTATCAATTATTATTGAAACGTGCATTTATACCATTGCCCACGTCTCTTACACTAAGAAATATTTTGAAAGGCGTCAGAAATCTTCGTCAAAGCTATAACTTGTTATTCTTCCACCCTCAGTCGCCTAGTTTTATTTAACTCGGCGCGTGCTTTGATCTTCCCCTCTGCTCTTCAATCCGAGCAATAATGGCTCTCGAGTCTTCAAGGCTCACTGTAGCTGTAAATAAAAGTATGATCATAAAATATAGCATTATTTTAAAACATACCTATTGATTCTATTGCTTAGAAATGTTGGATCATAGCATAACCACATTATATATAATAGTACTACAAATAAGTAAAATTATAACCGAAGTAATATAAAGTTTCATAAAACAAACTTGTAGGATAGAGTACGTAGGTATTCCTTGCCTACGTACCTCTATCTTACAAGTTTATTTATGAAATTAAATCCCGAAAAAACGTACCTTATTTTTACTTTAGACAATATGGGTAACTTCCAAGGCAACAACGTGATAAGCCTTTTTTTCCCGTAGCACAACCCGCTTGTCACAACTAGTAGTGCCATAGGAAAATATCTCTCCCGTGACACTTTTTCATTTTCATTGATGGATTATGCCCATACTAAGAATCACCCGTGAGCTCCCTCATTACCCATGACACAACTATGCAAAACTGATCTATAATGCAAAATGCCAAATTGTACTCCATAGGAGCTCCCCCCACTAGATGGAGCGACAATCTGCTCAAAGTAGCTGACAGTGGTGTGCCTTGCGAGTGATTTTCTCTACAACTAATTTATTAAAAAACTTAACAATATTCTTATCAAGTTATCATTTTTAATTAACGTCAACAAAAAAATATCTTCTACTTAATACAAATTAAATAAACTTAACTTAAAATCAGCTTTACCCAGCTTAAATAAATTTGTTTCTATCTTAGCAATAAGCGGGTCGAGAGCAGTTCGACCCATTATTATTGGGACAAGCTGCGAATGTGTAACTAACCTATCGCAATTTTTCCAATGTGCATCCGATAGAGATTTCAGCGTTAATAAATTCCAATAATATTGACATTATATAGTCATCATGCTGAATGGCAATTCTAGAACGCTTTGTATTCCGGAGATTTCTTAACTTTCTTCTTTGAAAGTCCCTCAACAGTTTCAATAGTCGCGCTAATGTTACTGTGCCTTTAGTAACACGTTTATTAATTTTAGAGTGCCACCCCTCTAAAACATTATTGGTTCGATGGCGCTCTCCAAACACACTCAAAATTTGCTGAAAATCGTTTCTAAGCCAGAAACGTTCAACGTATTTTGTAAATTTTTGCATTTTCAAATCGTGACTTTGTTGTTTGACATATTCCCAACCTTGCATTAAATCTCTGGCTGGCAATAAGGGAAGCGCTGCCGTTAAACCAATAATACGGTTTTGGCCTTTATTTTTATCACAGCTAACTTTTTTTGCCTTTCTCCAAACTGCTCGCTTCCAATGGTAAAAGCAGCCTTTTAGTTCAATGGCAGGGAAAACAGTTGATATAGCATTGATCGCAGCCAATTCAAAATCACAATGAAAAGTGAGAGGTTCAAAATACGGCAATTGTGATTTTATTAGGTTGTACAATGTCAAATATAGCCCGATGGTGTAGTGGATAGGGCCGCTGCCTCCTGAGCGGGAGGTCGTGGTTCGAATCCCACCACGTACCAATGTGTTTTTCGGTTTTCGAATTTCATATGTACGTTTATTCGGTGCTTTTTTCCGTGCTTCGGAAGGCACGTTAAGCCGTTGGTCCCGGTTAATATCGTTTAATACCGTAGATATTAGTCGTTGAGCCATATCAGAGGCCAGTGCTAAGCATTGGCGGCTTGAAAACTCTGACCTAATCTAGGATTGGGTCTGGTTTCCCTTCTAGGTTGCAGAGGTCAGATGGCAGTCGCTCTGTGTAAAAACCAGTACCCTCGTTCAATCCCCTAGATTAGGAAGCCGACCCCGTGAGATACGGGATAAGGCTAGGGAGATGATGTACAATGTCAAATATGTAATTTGCTTTTTATCTGGTAGCAACGCGAAAATTAGTGGGATCACATTTGTTGTAGTCATTGTGCTACCTACGTCACCATGAATGCTATACAATTTAACGAACGGTGGAGGACAGCTTTTAAAAGTGGCGTCGCCAAAGAACTCGTGTATACCACTAATTAATTGTCTGCATGCTGGTGAACAAAACACTAAAATACGCGAGCCCTCGAAAAAATAGTCGGCCAAAATGAAATCTTCAAAATTGATGGGCACTTGTACATCTTCGAATTGCTGATATACAGTTTTTAAAACACCCATTGTTTTATTTCTCATATCGTACAGTGAATGTTGTACACTGGAAAGCGGAGGTAATTCTATGCCCAAAATTGGCAGGCCTGTGTCCTCAAATGTAAAATGACACAGGCTTCGTCATACAATTGAGTAATAGGTTTATTTGATTGTGTTACTTTTTCTTTTAAAGCCGCTACCCCTTTAGCAATGGCACTCCTTCCTGCAACACGCTCACACGTATGACTTTTTAATGATTTCTTGGCTAAAATGCCGTCCTAAAAATAAAAATAAAAATGATTAATACAATTTAATTTGAATAAGTATTTCATAAAGTCATATAATGACTATGTGCTCACTTGAATCGTTATAGTGGCCGGACATTTTGATTTCTTATAGTTTGAACACCGGCATATCCATGATCTGTTTTTTAACATTCGTAGTTTATGATATTGGTAATCATTATGTAAAAGTACCCTGCTGCCTTTATATTGCATGTAAAATAGATCTTTATCGGTATCCATTTTTCAAATATAAAGCAGAAAATTATTTAGGTAGTGATAAAAACAGTCCTTCAGCGAGAGCAACGTGATCACAATGACAGTCACAATGTCAATATAATACTTATTTATAAGAGGGAACCATGAAGTATTTGTTCCTCAAGTGTTTATAATCTCCATTCTTTAATAGAAAAATGACTTGAAACCCACACGGCAGAAGAAGAAGAATAGAAAAAGATTAGATTACCCGGTAGTGCCACGGGACATCGATTTCCTTTGGCACAACTGGCTTTAGAGTAGTGTCACGGGAGATGCTATTTTACCCATGGCACAATCAGTAGTGTCACGGGAGAGATATTTTCCTATGGCACTACTAGTTGTGTCAAGCGGGTTGTGCTACGGGAAAAAAAGGGTGATAAGGCCTTGCCGCTGGGAGTGGCTGAGCACACAGACCACGCGTGGGCCCAACGCCTTATTATACATGTAGAAGTGGGACACGCCCAGTAGCCGGTTCACCTCCGCCCATTCGACCAGCCATTGACATCCTGGAATATTGGTAATAATAACGTAAAGTACGTATATGGATGGTTGCACAAGCTGACATACAATTAATAGGAAGGCTAAATCGGATACTAATCTACGAGTATAGCCCTACCAGGAATTAAAAAGACCTGTCATTGGCGTTCCGTTTATTAATGCCGCGTTCCAACTACTATTCTTAGATCCGTACAACTATTGTGGCATTTTTAAAAGCTTGTGTGCGCATCGCTTATTTGTGAACTGAACAAGTATAAATGATACCCCGCGCCATATTTTTTTGGCTGTATTGGTTGTCCGTTTATTTTTTATATTCATACATATAATCACGCCTTTATTCCTAACGGGGTAGGTAGAGCGTAAACGACCTAAACAAAGATCGTTCTGCCACGTTTGACAAAGTTTTGAGGGTTATTTACGATAGATTTTTAGGTCAGTAGCTATCGCCTAAATTGCAATGTAAAGAAACAATCGGATCCCTTAGCTGGCTTTTACAGCATGTCCGGGAGGAAATGCAGCTGGTACATTCTATGTTTTTTTCTCGCTCCCAAGTCCAGCATGGAAGGAATTTATTTTCCTTCATTCCACTCGACACCACCAAAACGACATCACCGGTGGTGTCGTATGGAATCTCTAGTCCATACGACACCACCATGATGTCCAGAAACGCGTGTTTTTGACAAACAGCTCCCAGTTCATTAAAATAAATAAATAAATATCAGACAACATCACATACATTGATGCGACCCCAAAGTTATTATTTAGAGTTATCTATAGTTAAACGATAATCAATAAAACAGAGTTTATGAAATATTATTTTTTTATTTCAGTGAAGTAAGTAGTTATGTAGGTATTAAAGAACGGACCGGAAAACTAGTCTTGCAGCGTGTCCACAATTCTTGTTACGTGCTTGTAATAGACCTTAATGAACTTTTCTTTTAGTGTGTCTTTTCCGGGAAAAAAACTTTCAGCCAACAATTTTGCTGTATTTAATACAATCTGAGCAGCACTCAAATGGTCCGTTTGGTCACAATTTTCCTTCATATTTTGTTCCGTTTGCGTTAACAAATGTTGAAGATGTTGGTGTGCCTGGGAAAGCATAGCTCTTTTACTCAGTATTACTGCCGCCACAGCGTCATCAAAGATTGGGGCACCTAAGAGAGATAGCGTTTCCTTATTTACCACTCTAATGCCAGGTAAAAGTGACTCAAGCTCTGACAAGTGACCTACAGCAGCATCACCACAAGCAAATACCTCGCATTTACTGCTATTAACACGAGGCCAATATCTTTCAGCCTGGAAGTCAGGGTAGCTATATCTCTGGCAATAATATCTGGAGGTCCACCTATTGTACCGTCATCCAGGTACCATATGTTGAGGGGCGCTTTTAGTGATTTTAGTAACTCATTTATTGTGAGGCTAAACAAGAGAGGACCTAAAGGATCGCCCTGTTGTGCACCAACCTATGATGTAATCCAGTGTCCGTTGTAATAAAGATTGGAGGGAGAGGCGTAGCACTGATAGAGGAAGGGATATAAAGATGGAATTTTATCCCATACCTCTGAGAGCATGACGTCTCTTTCTAATGCGTTAAAGGCATTTTTGACGTCGACTTTCAGGATCACATCACCTGCGTGGTCAGGGTCGAACACGAACGCCCTTGTGGCATGTATTGCCGCCTCACAGCCAAGGGGGGTCCTAAAACCTAGTTGGTGTGGTTGCAAAAGTCCTGACATTTGGTCTCTGACAGATCGACACCCGAGTTTGGCAACTAGACGGCGTAAGACGCTACCCACAGCAATAGGCCTTATATCCTCCCATCCTTTTTCCTCAGTGTACACAGAGATGCTCCGTACGGATATGGGCAAATCTCTTTGTCCAACTTGCCCTGAAGCAAAAAGTTACATAACCGAGTCAATGCCTCCAAAAGACGTAATCCGTTATCCCCGGCGGAAAGTGAAATAAGTTCTTTAATATGTTGGGGCCGCAAGCCGTCTAAACCTCCCGTATGTTATTAAGTATTTATATATTTCTAAATACAATAGTAATAACACAGTGAACAAAACAGAAAACAACTGAATTCAGAAACGTCACAGTAACATACTTATATTCTTTAATGTCATGTGCTAGCATTATGGAAACATTAAAAAAGTTTCTACTCCGATTTACCTGATGATGTGATACTCTGTTTAAAAAAAACCTCTATCTGAGTTCATCTAAAGCCTTGGCCACAGTGATATCACCATTGATTAATTGCATTTGAACATAAAGTATAAAGTCATCATCCACAATGTATTTACTCTTCCTTTTTTGTTCTAAAGTTTCCATACCTAAGTATTTATTCATTTTATTCATGGTTCTGGTCAAAGTAACTGTTGTCTTGTTTATTCCGTTTATTAGTTTCGAATGAAAACCTTCGGATACATTATCGGTACGATGTCTTTCACCATATACGCTAAAAAGATCTGGGGAGTGAATTTTAAACCAATAATTTTTGAAGTAACGTATAAATCTGGTCATGTTTATATTATTAATTCTATAAATTTGGGTTTTGATATACTCCCATCCTTCTGAAGTACATTGTGGTGGCAAGAGCGGTATGGCCGCTGTTAGAGAGACAATTATTTTTTCCGGTTTGGTTTCATTATTATTAAACATTTTGGCATTTTTTTCTAATATTTTTGCACCAGTGATAATAGCAGCCTCTTATTATTACATTTGGATATTCTTCTTTTATAGCTTTAATTGCCGCGGACTCATAGTCACATTGTACTTTATAAGGTTTAAATTCTGGTAATTCTGATTGAATCATGTGGAATAATAACTAATAGCTTTTCTGTGTTCGATTAGTCATAAATGCACTGATAAGTGGTACCACTTTTGTTTCTTCAAAAGTGCTGCCTATGTCACCAAGAATATTGTAAATTTGTTGGAAGGGAGTTGGGCAGACTGCAAAAGTTCCATCAACGAAATACTCAGTGATTTTACAAATCATTTCACGACATCGTTTGGGACATAACACAAATATGCGAGTACCATCATAATAGTAATCCGCTAATTTAGACTCGCGAAATCTTACCGGTACAGTGACCTCATGTATAGATTTAAAAATAACACCAAGTTCTTTATTTCTTGCATCATAAAGCAATTGTTTAATATTTTTAAACTTTGGAATTGCATTCAGTAAATCATGACCTTTTTCTTTCAATGTAAACACATTATCTTCATATAAGGTTGGTATTGGTTGGTCAGATGTAATTACCTTATTTCGTAATGCGTTTGTTACCAGCAAACGGTCATTAGCAAAGGCGTCTCTTCCGCAAGTGTGATCTTTGGTCTTTGTATTTATGTCATTCTAAAAAGTAATATTAAAATTTATTCTAGTAAAATAAGTAAAGGCTATGGAATACTCGAAAAAATTACAAATGAAAAGGATACTTACCATTATAGTTATCGTACCTGGACACTTTGTCCTTTTGAAGCTAGTGCATCTCCATAACACTGAGCCGTTTTTATATCCCCTGTGACGATGAAATTTATACGTTTGCCAGAGCAAAGCTGTTCCGCCATTTTGGTGAATTAGAAAGTGAAGAAATATCCATAGATTACGGTGTTCCCCAAGGGAGCATACTAGGACCCGTGCTGTTCCTCATCTATATTAATGACATATGTCTCTTACACTTACCAAGAGAGCCCGATGGTGTAGTGGATAGGGCCGCTGCCTCCTGAGCGGGAGGTCGTGGTTCGAATCCCACCACGTACCAATGTGTTTTTCGGTTTTCGAATTTCATATGTACGTTTATTCGGCGCTTTTTCCGTGCTTCGGAAGGCACGTTAAGCCGTTGGTCCCGGTTAATATTGTTTAATACCGTAGATATTAGTCTTTAAGCCATATCAGAGGCCAGTTCTAAGCATTGGCGGCTTGAAAACTCTGACCTAATCTAGGATTGGGTCTAGTTTCCCTTCTGGGTTGAGGTCAGATGGCAGTCGCTTTGTGTAAAAACCAATACCTTCGTTCAATCCCCTAGATTAGGTAGCCGACCCTGTGAGATACGGGATAAAGCTAGGGAGATGATGATGTCTCTTACACTTACCAAATGGAAAACTGATTTCTTATGCTGATGACACTGTACTTATTTTTAGTGACAAAAACTGGCCTACTGTTTTCACTAAAGCGCAAAACGGATTTGATCGAGTCAATAGCTGGCTTAGAGAAAATTCACTAACCCTTAACACCGACAAGACCAAGTTCATGACCTACTCCTATAGATCTCATACTCAGCCCCCACTTCATACGTACAGCATAATAGCCCACAACTGTTCACTTCAAAATCCGGACACATGCAACTGCCCCAAATTAAGCCTAACAAAAACAATCAGATATTTAGGTGTTATTATAGATAACCATCTGAACTTTAAGCACACATAGAAGCTCTTACAGGCAGAGTGAGAAAACTGATCTTCATCTTTAAAAACTTAAGGCACGCGGCCAGTAAGAGTTTATTAAAGACAGTCTACCTCGCACTTTGTCAGTCATTGCTGCTTTACTGTATTACATCTTGGGGTTGTGCCGATAAAACTACCTGAATCAAATTAGAAAGAGCACAAAGATCTGTATTAAAAGTTGCAACCTTCCGTCCTTTCCGTTTTCCTACCGCTGAACTCCTCAGCAAATGTGCCGTACTCTCAGTTCGGCAGTTATTTATCCAGATAACCGTCATTAAAGAACATCTATTAACACCCTATGACCAGGAGTTTACGGCCAATAAAAGGCGAGCGGACATTGTTTGTTCTCAAGACCACTTTCGAACGCACCACACAGTCACATAACTTCTTTTGTTTTCTGGGTACTTATCTCTATAATAAATTAAATCGCATCCTAGATCTTTATCCCATGCACAAAAATCCATGTAAGAGGACTATACAACAGTGGCTCATAGGTAAACCTTATGAAGAAACAGAACAGCTCTTAATAGTGACTGCCTAAATCTTATGCTATAACATTAAATATTTTATTTCAACTAACACATAGAATTAAGTATGAAAATACTAACACTAATTTATTAAGTGAAATCAGTAATTAGTATATTCTTATTTAAAATTGTTTCGTTTTTGTGCACAAGTTCAGGTAAATATTATTGACTTACTTAATTGTAAGATACCTAAGATACAGGTAAATATTTACTTAGTTTAGGTATAAATACAATTTTTTGAGACCCTAATTTAATTTTTAGTACTTATTTTAAGCTTATCAGTTATTGTTTACCTACACGTTTTATTCTATTATATATCCTTAAGTTAGTAACTAATAAGAAATTTGCTTTTAAATTTGTCCCTAAATAATATTTCATAATGTTATAATTTTTGAAATAATTATTATTATTATTACTAGGAATAAAAGCGAAACTACGTCTGTATGGGATTTCGCTACTACTGCATGCAGACCATTAAAATGTTATTTTAAGGTGTACACCTTTAACAGGTTACTATAATCTATTTATTCTGAAAAATATCTATTCTATTATTATTTATTTATACTTATGTTTTTCTCTTCTTTTTAAAGAAGGTAATACTCTACCATACGGGCCTTAACCAAGTATGGCAGAAGGTTCTGAGGTAATTGTCGATGAAGTTAAAAACTTTCTTGTGATGCGGCATGTGTTAAGGATTGTAGCTTTCTGTAAAGTGTATATCAGATTTGTAGAGATGTTAGGAGATTTAAGGCTATTGGCAAGAGTTTTGGGAATGATTCCAGTTGAGGATAGTACGATTGGCACGATGTGGAGGGTATTAGCGTGCCACTGAGTTTTAATTTCTATGGCGAGGTCTTGGTATTTTGATAGTTTGTCTGATATGGTGGTTTGAATGTTGTGGGTGTTGGGAATAGCTATGTCGATTAGGTAAACTATTTTGTTTTGTCTGTCGTGTACAGTAATGTCGGGTCTATTATAGTGAACTGTTCTGTCTGTTAGTATGGTCCTGTCCCAGTAAATTTTATAGCTTTCGTATTCTATTATTGTGTCCGGTTTGTATTTGTAATAGGGCTCCTTTGTGTCTATGAATTTAAGTTTGTATGCGAGTTCTTGGTGGATGATGGATGCTACCTGGTCATGTCTATGTTTGTAGTCTGTCTGTACAATGCTTTTGCAGGAACCAGTTATGTGTTGTATTGTTTCGGATGCGCTATTGCAGTGTCTACAGGAGTCGTTGTTCTGATTTGGGTCTTTGAGGATATGCTGTCTATAATTACGTGTGGCTATTACTTCGTCTTGAATCGCGAGCATGAAGCCTTCGGTCTCAGGGAACAGTTCACCTTTCCTTAGCCATTCGTTCGACTTATCTTTGTCGACGTATGCCTGGTAAAGGTGGGATCGGTGTCTCCCATGGAGTGACTTTCCAGCCCACGTTACAATTTTCTGTTTTGTGTCTGTTAGTTTTTCGTTGGTCTGTGTCTGTCTGTCATGTAAGTTAAGTGGAGTAAGTTTTACGTCTGCTTCGGTTGCATGTCTGTGTAGTGCTGAGTGTTCTGATTTGGTGTAAAAGTATTGTCGGAGTGTAGTTATTTGTTTGTTGTGTAGGTTATGAATGTCTATCAGTCCTCTTCCTCCTTCTTGGCGTGGTAGTGTGAGTCGTTGAATGCATGATTTTGGGTAATGTTTTCTGAATTTTGTTAGATTATTATGTATGCTACGTTGTAATTTCTGCAGATCTGTTTGTGACCAGTTTATTATTCCGAATGAATAAGTGAGTTCAGTTCAGTTCAGTTCATTTATTTCACAATTACAGGTTTCAAAATTAAATTAAAATATAGTAAATACAATTATGTCATCCGTAATGTGATCGTCAAAAGTATACAATATAAAATAATATAACATGTCAAATAATAATAAAGGAAAAAATAATAATAATTAATATTAATTAAAAATCGAATCCATGTCACTATAATGAATTAATAATTAAACAAATTAAAAATTACAATTCATATGCTCTTTAACAGAGTAAAATGATTTTTCCAATAAAGTGTGGGAATGGCGAATGCATTAATGGCTTTTATAGTGTTCCTAGAATTTAGTTCTGTTCTTAATATAAGGTTGAGACGGTGTTTGAATTTAGTTGTGAGATCGATTTTAGTCTGCCGTTTTTGGATCTGTCTGGACTGATGGAAGCACAAACTTTACAAAGAGCGACTGCTATCTGACCTCCGCAACCCAGAAGGAAAACCAGACCTAATCCTAAATTAGGGAAGAGTTTTCAAGCCGCCAATGCTTAGCGTACGCCTCTGACATGGCTTAACGACTAATATCTACGATATTAAACGATATTAACCGGGACCAACGTTTTAACGTGCCTTCCGAAGCACGGAAAAAGCACCGAATGAAATTCGAAGACCTAAAAACACATTGGTAAGTGGTGGGGTTCGAACCACGATCACCCGCTCAGGAGGCAACGGCCCTATCCACTACACCATCGAGCTCTTTTACTGAGTCACTCTTGGACTGTTCCCATTGAGTCTGGGCGCGTAAGTACAGTTTTTGCACATAGATTTAGTGGCTTTTCTTTTCCATATATCTACAACAGAATAAATGAACACGGCAAGATAAATTAACATAGAATACCTCAAACCAAATTAAAAATAACTAATTAGCTATTGATTCTGAATTGTGATAAAGGATTAAATTTACAAAGATATCCAACTTATACAACAAAACAAACAGGAGTAAATGTTTATGGTGTGGAAAATCTACCTAACAATAAAACTAAACAACTATCCCCAAGGATACACATATGAGAAAAAAAAATGCCACCCGATTCAAAAAAAATATACAAAATGACTTAAGTCGCTGACGCCATTTGTTCGAGAGGCAAGGTTTTTTTTATATTTTGACCTATCTTCATATTCGTGAATAAATTAAAAAGAATCTAGATTCCCACGCTAAAGTTCAGTCAGCTAATTTTTGTTACTCCTCTGTATATAAAAAAATAACTTGGCTCTCCCATATAAAATGACTGGAGCAGTATCAGTATCCACTTTTCTTCTGACCCTCGTCTTATTCAATTGAATGTGACAATCGAGACGAGACCAACGAGCTTTGCGGCTAACTTAAATTGATTCTTCTTTGTAACTTGGCAGAGATTCAAATTTCGAAACAGCGGAATATAACTTTGTCACAAACATAATATATTTGCTGATTCTAAAATTAATTTTCTTGTCAGTTGTAAAGAAAAGGCAATTTATGGGCCGCAAAACATTATGGTATAGATTTGCCAACATTGAAATGAAGAATACGTTTTGTTTTCGTAATGGTCAAAGAGTATACAATATTTGTATAGATGTAACAAATAATAATTTCAGATTACTTTTAGCATTTTTTACCTACAGTCATAGCTGCAGGCAAGTTTCTATAGATTATGTATTGGAACTTAGAACTATAAAAATAAGAGTCTTGTATTCTTCTTCTTAGCGAGTGGATTCTCGAGTCTTGTATTGTATGGTATGTTATTAAATATATGTTACAGGGAAATAACGAAACGAGAGAGAAAAAAGTTGTTCAGTTTCGTTGACTGAGCAACCCCTATGAGTTTGCGGGACGCTGTCCCTTACACCCCGTATGTATATACGTAATAGATGGATTATTGCCACAGACAGGATTGATAATATCAACATTTTTTTTGTTACAAAATAGATAATATTATTTTAAGAATTTGTCTTTTATGTAAAATAATAATAATTTACTTGCAATTTAATATAAACTTCGTTTCGGGAACTTATTAGGTAAAAATATTTATCTTAAATAATGTCGCAACTACACAAATATTCTACGACATCATTTTATTTTATTTTATCTCAATTAACTGTGTTCACTGTTCACTGTTCATTGAACACGTGTGTTCTTAGTGGAAGACCGGTGTCGTCTGTCACAAGATTTGCCAATTTGGCAAATTAATGTTTAAAAAATTAAGCATTGGTAACGTATCTACCCCTACTAATTATATATACAGGGCATCGTTTGCCAAAAAGAAATGGCTGGTAAAAGGGGGTCTTCTAGGCCATGAAAAAGAAGTTTTGATAGCACTTATTTTATTTTACGATTTTTCCTTATTTTTAATAAAATAATGTGCTAAATAAATAACAAAGATAATGTGTACCTAGACAAAACGAAGTCTACAGTTCGCATATGGCTATGACCATCATGGTCAGTATTCTAGTTATAATCGATCAATAAATATTTTGTATGAAAAATTAAAATATTTGCTTTAGAAATCCATTAAGTAGTATGTTGCAACTTTTTCGAGATCTTACATCCACAGTAAAATTATTTCTCCAGCGTCAAATTGGTCTTTATAGTCCACGTATTGTTTGACAAAAAGTTACACCATTTTGTGCGTCGGATTGGGGGCAAAAGTTGCAATTTCACATATTTTCTTAAATTTTTCCGAAACTGTGGGGTATACGTATTCAGTAGCGCCAAAATGTTAAAGACAATCAATTAGTCAGTTAGTAATTATAGATTATCGTATTACCCTTTCCTCTGTAACTTTTTAAGTATTGACGCTAGAAAGAAGTTTTGAAGTACATGTTTGTTTGCAATTTACTAAGGTTATTCTGCTCTTTGACATTTTGGCGCTACACTCCATAGTTTGAAAATAATTAAGAAAATCTAAACAATTGCAACTTTTCCCCTCCCCCCAAACCCGACGCACAAAATGGTGTTACTTTTGTCAAAAAATACGTGGACTATACCGGGTGTAAGAGCCAGCGTCCCGCAAACTGATAGGGGTTGCTCAGTCAACGAAACTGAACAACTATAACCAGGAATTATTTCAGGAAATTAATAAAGAAATCGGAATTGTCTGATCGAGGTGGTCATTTTGTACGGGTAAGTAATTATTTTTTCGTTTCCTGAAATAAATTCCTGGTGATATTTGTCCAGTTTCGTTGACTTACATCCCGTATAGAACAATTTGGCGCTGGAGAAATACTTTTACTTTGGAAGTTGGGGTTAGGCCGTGATTTGCGATATTTGCGCCATACTACAAGTAGGATATCAAATGAAAGGACTCTGTGATCTGAACCCAAAAATATACCACAGCGTTACACTACAATCAGTTTTCTGTAAAAACTAATAACGAATTTCAAAACACACCAAGTTTGGACCCTTCCTGACTGGATACTACTGAATAAATTTTCCTAAAATATGAACCAAATGATTCGCGATAACCTCATATTCAACGCAATGAAATAAAAAACTGAAATAGTTAAAGTTTTCTCAGACATTTTTAATTAGAAAGTAAAAGAAAAATGCTATGTTGTGTTTTCACTCATAAACACTAACTGTGTCCGTGGTCTGGTGGTCAGAACCTTGGGGTTGCGATACGGAGGTCAGGGGAAACACGAAAAAAAATTAGATATTTGTCAATTTATCACTTTGTGAGGTTTTCCCCAGTTTGGTTACGACACTGCAGGCTGAATCACCTGATTGTGCGGAAAAAAAAGGATTCCGTGCTTCGGAGGGCACGTTAAGCCGTCGGCTCCGGTCGCTGTCTTTGATAAAATCGTTACTCAAACCATGTCACCGGCCTAATTGCTATACTACTAGGCGGTTTCGAAAAACCCACTTACTCGCTAAGAAAAATACTTCTAAACTCCTGCGGGAGACCTGTCTGTCGACTCTTATTCCCACCTCATTCAGCGACAGTATGGAATTCGGAAGCTTTTCAAAAATTATACCATGCGTACCATTCCAAGGGACAGAATACCAGAAACTGATAGGTGTTGCTCAATCAACGAAACTGAACAAACAAAGAGAAAATTGTGGTTATCCATAAAAATTGTCTTATCAAGGTAATCATTTTGTATGGAAAATCCAAAGTTAACTTTTTCCTGAAAAAGTCCTGGTGAAAGTTGTTGAGTTTCGTTGACTGAGCAACCCCTATCCATTTTTGGTACGCTATCCCTTACCCGCTATGCAGGCACGCAAGTATAGGACATTAAAGCGTACTGTTCGGTGCACTATGTTTCGCTTCATAGAAAAGAGTTAAATGTGCTCCAATAATATGTTTTAATTTTACTCGCATCTTTACATAATAATTTACACTGTGTTAATTGTTCATGTTTGTGAAAATCGTACTATACTGTAGACCTCATTTAGACTACAAATTATGTAGGGATCCGCCGAAGCGGCGAAATCCCGTATTTTTAAAAGGTGAAACCGAAACTTAACCAAACTTTGTACAAATAATCAAATGCAATATGTTTTTAATTCGTTTTAGTTAGAAAATACTTAACACTAGCTGGTACCCGCAACTTCGTCTGCGTAGAATTAATAATGTGGGAAGCCAATGGTAGGAAGCCTTATTCCCTCTTTGGCTAAAACATGAAGATTTTGTGGACTTGCAACACGTGAGCAAGCCACGTATAACTTGTCCGTGAGGAAAAATAATAATGCTGGCTACTTTTAATGTTTTCCCCTGAGCTTTATTTATCGTCATAGCGAATGCAATTTTCAGCGGAAACTGTAATCTCTTAAACTGGAATGGAAAATCCGTCGGAATTATGGGACTACGGGGTATTAAAACATTTTCTCCTTTTGCCATTCCAGTTATAATGATTGCTTTTACAATATTGCGACTGAGGTGTTTTACCTGCAACCGTGTTCCACAGTCTTGGTGCATTTAGATTTCGCATCAAGAGGGCAGGAAAACCTACTTTCGGCCTAAGTTTGTGTGACAATTGTAAAGAATACAGAAATTCTTTAGGGTATGATGTAACTTGCCTCAGTGGCCATTACAGTGCCAACCGAGAGATACTCAACAATATCACTTTCAACGTGTGACATAATTTGCTCGTTGATTTGTTCCACCATTTTATTCGTTGGCGCTAAAATTGCTCTTTCACATGAACATTCTCTATTCTTCATATATGTTGTTAATTAGATCATCTGGATTATGCACAATCAGCACAATGTAACAGAATTCACGATCCAATGTTCAATGATCATACCATTATCATCCTTTGCCATACGATTTTCTCCAATTTTAAGAAGAGCAGCTGCATACTTGCCAGATTGTGCGTCATTGTACTGTTGAACTCTTATATTTGTAGATAGACTAAACGTTCATACACGCACCTAAAACGTAGAACGCTTTCAAACATGCATTTATTTTATCTGCAGGTGTGCCCCTTAAGTGATAACCGGCAAATTCTGTCTGAAATCGCCCGCTAAAAGTACTGAGGATTCCATGTTATTTTGATTACTCTTGATATCTTTTAAAGTCCGATCTACAGCTTCAATTGCTCTTTTGTAGGACATCGAACACTCATCCCTAACTAATAATTTGTCCACACTCGCTGTTTTTACTAATGTTACAGACTGGCATTTCTTCATGGGCTAAGTTCAATTGCAGTTTAAGCACCGAATGTGCCGTTCGGCCACCATTGAGCAGAGTGGCGGCTATTCCTGAAGAGGCAACTGCTACAGCAATTCCTTTACCTTTTCGGATTTAGGCTAAAAGCTAATATAAACGGAAGGTTTTGCCCGTGCTTCCGGGGAATCTAAAAATAACAAACTCAATATAACAAATCTTCAATTTTTTTAACAATTTTGTCAAATACTAACCTTCGTTCTGGGTTTAAACGTGGAACAGACTCTATTTTTTTTGTTGCAAGGAAGCAGTATCGGAATCTAGTTCCTGTATTAAATCACTACTTACTTCCTCGGGTTTTTGTGGTCTGATCATTCCAAATTCTGATAAATCTTTTAAAGTAATAGTTTTTAACTGGTGTTCGATCTTTGTCAGACCGTCATTGTAAATTAAATCACTGAATGTAACATTAGGTTTTTGTTCGTCATGTTTTTTTGTATTTATCCCACAATTGTTGAGGATTTGACAGACCATTAGGCGAGTGACGTTGTATGAAGGAAACACACGTAATTCATCAATCAATAAATAAAATATTTACTAGCGTGAACTTGTGTCACACTGGCTGAGATAATTATCACATGCGAAACTTATGAAATACATAACTAGAAAATATTCACGTCTGGTTGATTACATGAAACAAGCAAGAAGATGGAAAATAATAGAAGATCTAAATTAGCTATCGAATCTTCGAAAGAGTTTCTACTCAAAAGAGTTTATATTGCGTACAGCAAAGTCGCCACAACCACATGTCGCTACTAATACAGCAAACAGCTTTCTCATCTTGGCTGCATCTACATTGTCCAGCTTCTTCCAGTGACACATTCCAATGGTTGCCATTCTCCAGCAATCTTCTTGCCTCACATGCATCTCGAAATGTTGGAAATTCTTGGGTGTTGTATTTTTTGAGATCATTGAAAGAGGTTAACCCGCGCACATGGTGTAGAAGCATGCGTAGACAAAAACATTCCATGTTACTAACATGGACTGTGTCAACTCGTCCCAAAGTATCTCCAGATTTGAAGCCAGTCCAATTCTGAACAGAAGTACCTTGGATTCGGCGTTTCCAATTTTTCCTAGTTGCATCCCACGTGTGATACGTCGGCAACTCAACATAAAGAGTTTTAGCGAACTCATTTCTGGTGCAAACATCAAAAAAAGCAGTGACTGTGGTTTTTGTCGGAGTAGTTAGTCGCCCGTGGAAATTATGTTCAGTAAAATAAACACGTTTACCATTTTCTAAGTGCACGCTAATATGCGCCACGGTGGGATGCCTTTCGTGCAACAGAAACCCTACGGCTTCGTTGCTGCTGCGACCAGACTGATAAGTTTGTACTTTATCTACGGGATTTGTAGGATCAGCGTTTCTAAAATTGAAAATAGCTTGATCACTGCCTTTTTTAATATATTTACGGATGCGTACTGAACTGCAAGCTGCAACGCTGGCGTTTTACCTAGTACCTATAGGAATTATTAGGTACTTGCCCGAGGCTAAACGCAGCGTGCAAAAAGGAAAATATATAAGATACGAATATTATGTAAATAAAGAAGGTTGAGTAGAGAAAGAAATGAAAATCATTGGATAGTTATATTGGTGATACTTTATTCAATGTGGTTTGGAAAGTTCATGAGGTTTGACAGTATCACATACAGTTACAATCACAATTTCTTAATAAACTTAGCAATTAGTTACTTTACTATATTGAAGAGGGGTAAAATGAGTTCTAACTTCAGCCTGTTAATAAAATGAGAATAAGAAATAGGTAGAATACATATGCATCAATGATATCCCTAAAGTATATACACAAACAAGAATATACCACAGTTAAGTGTTATAAATATTATATCTAAATTAACTCCATTCTAAAATTAGTCCATCCCGGGAAAGCTTATAATCAAAGCTTTGTACATACAAAATGCGCCACGTGCTTCATGTATAATACTGATGGGCGCAGCCCCCGAGCCACGTGGACGCCGAAACTGTATCGAGGACTCGCTCGAAGCAAAGATAAAATTAATGAAGATTTTTGATTCCTATGCAAGTCTTACAAAATTGCGCACAACAAGCTTGCTCCTACCCGCCTACGAACATGTGCTTCTCTACAACCTGCCGGCGGCCATTTGTCAGCCTTGTGGTACGGCCAAGAAGATTCTTGTAAAAAAATCACTTCTCTTGAACACGTGCACCAAGTTGGGAGCCCCAGGGTTCCGATTCCGTTCAGGGTACCAGATGAAATAATTTTCCCGTCACATTAAGTTTTTTTTTTTATTAGTCTCTGTTAATGTTGCATTTTCTTGTCCCCTCAAAATGATTCACTTTCTCTTACTACCATTGGGTTGGCTGGAAGAGATCTCTTCATAGAGATAAGTTCGCCCTTGCACACTATATTTGTAAATTACATTTCTTTTGTGTTTCCGACGAAAAGACTTGTTAAATAAAATCTACGCCTAAGGGCTAATAACTAAAGAAATAAAGTGAAATATACAAATTAAATCTATGCTGGAAATAGTTGTGGTTAACAGGACTGGTCATCTATAAAACATCATTTCTCTATACCTCTCGCCGTAATAAACGCAGAATGTTTGGAGAAGTGCGCTGCTTTATGTACTCTGTCGAATGGCAGAAGCGTGGACTGCCACATGTCCATATATTATTGTGGTTAAAGGATAGGTTACGACCCGGTCAAATAGATAACATCATCAGCGCTGAAATACCGGATCCTAACAATGACAAGACACTCCATGATGTTATTGTAAAAAAAATATGATTCATGGTCCGAAAATCCACAGTACTTCCTGCATGAAAGTTGAAAATGCACGCAAATCCTCGCAAGTTACTGAATCAATAAATTCATTTCCCTGCCTACTCCCTACCCCCTAAGTACGGTGGCGTGATTATATATAGCCCATATCCGTTTCCAGGTCACCATTTATCATCATGCCAAATCCTTTAATTCGTTTAGGCACAGACAGACAGAGTTACTTTCGCATTTATAATATTAATATGGATGAACAAAATGAGACAAAAATGAACCTTTATTGCGTGAAAATGGCATGTAAATATAAGTAATTTAATTTGCTGTTATTTTGAATTTAGTTAATATTTTGTTTCTAAACCTAAGATATGTTGCATTTGATTATGTGTATAAATTATGGTGAAGTTTGGTCTAACCATTTAAAAATTATAACGTTATTACTTTTTGTATGGTATCCCATTACCTTAAGGACGTTGGACGTATCTTCCTATTGATAAATCTATACTTATAAAATAATTTGTATTTTTGTTTGTGTGTTGTATACCAAATGTATACCAAAAATTCTTTCAGCATTAGAAAGCTACGTTCACCCTAAATAACATAGGCTACTTTTTACCGAGGGAAAATATCTGATTACCACGGGAGATCTTATTAACACTTACTTTCTGCATTCCAATTACAAACGTGTAACTGCCTTCTACACAATCTATGGGAAAGTTATTCCCGGAATGAACGATAAGGGGTACTTCCTCCAATATTGCTGTCTTCTTTAAATGGAACTTATGCTTTGAAGTGTGAGAGAGACAGTCGTTTAAGGAATGTCCTATGGTATACAGTTTTTATTATTATTCGTCAACGAATGTTCACTTGGATTGGACCTATACAGTCAGTTTATGATCTTTATGAAGTTTTACTACAGGCTGTACTTCATGTGATATTTTTGATAACAAATAATGTTTTTTTTTTAAATATAATTATATTTTTTAATTAATACTTTCCTGGCTTTATACAAAATAGTCAAATACCAGGTATAGTTAGAGATCTGACTTGGGAATAGGTATATACCACAATCTGTTATTTTGATTCTAATAGAAATAACATTGAAAATATTATACTACTGCAATTATATTCGTAGGTATACCATCTGCGGGGCAAGTCCAAAAATAGTTAATGATAAAAATCGTACCTACGTATGCATTTAAAATCAGTAATGTAATAATGTTGCAAATTAAATTAATTCATTTTTGAACTGATATTTTATGCATGTTTTCAATTTAAAAAATACGGAAGACTTTGAAACTCTACAACAATGTTGTATTAACAGTGGATTATTGTCGACTATCAGTCTACTATACTTTCGACAAGCAAAATACGATACAAGACTGCTTCCCCTGTCAGATTAAAAATACATTGTTATCAAATAAAATGTAGGCTTTGGGGGTCTTTCAAAACTTGTCGGTTTTAAATCGTACGACCGAACGTCAATATGTCAGAGTACAGGCACTTCAAGTTCTGCAAAACTGTGAACACCGTAAACGTTATCTGTCTCTTTCTAATGTTTAAGTACGCGCTTGCCAGAAAAGGTAAGAATATCGAAGCTTGAATCTTGCTAGCGGGACATCGACCAGCAGCTTTCAGAAAAACTTATCGTGAGTAGAAAAGTGTTGCAACTTTGTATTTTTCAAACTGAGTATTAGTGTCGTATTTTGACCCGTGTCACGAAACGACGTACATAACAATTCTCAATTTTTTGTTGTAACATTACCATATTCATTAATATAGTTCCACAAATTCACAAATGTTTGTCAAATATTTCGGAAAGCATGTCGGAGAGCAACTTTTTTAAAATGTTTTTCTTTTTTCAATCCAAAATCTTTGGTAATTATATTTCACAGCCATTTGAACTGCCTAAACGCGCGGCTGGCTTCTGAAGTAGCTCTACAATTGTTAAGAAACAAAAAAGTATTGATACTACTCCGGTATCGATTCTTTAATTCGGACTTCATACCTACTTATTTCGAAGTCAGAACTTATTTATTAGCAAATATATTATATACATAGAAATATTACTATACTCTTCTTCTTCTTCAAGAAAGAAGAAGAAGATTATAAACTAAACATACGTCCGATTTCTATAGATAATTCAATATCTACATTCGCTATTCGCATACTGTATCTTAGCCTAAGAGTTTTATTTTAGATTTTTCCAATGCTGATACCCGTAACCGTTTCGATACCGTTACCCTAACGTCATCATAACCATTCTTTGCTTCGCGCAGTCAGGTAAAAGGAAGTTTACAAGTTGCAGATCTTGTCTGCCGAGGTTACTTGCCCCGCACAGTGGGCTGAAATTAGCGTTTCATAGACATTCAATATATATATTTTTTAATGACGCTTTTTTTGCTTGTAAACGATTGAGGATATCTACTGTATGCCTTATATGATGAACTTTCGGGTTTATAATTGTAAACAGCGCACTCAGAATTTTTTTCTAAAAAATTTGTATGGAGTCGGCATAATAAATGATGATATCTCCATTATCGCACAATTGCGCGTTATATCCTCTTAGGTTATTAATAAGTGAATTATTTTGGATTTTTTGACATACTCCATGTTGAAGCCAAACTTGCGCCTTTTTTAAAAAAAATCTTTAAAATAATTTTTTTTTTTTTAATTTTTTTTTCATTTTAAACTAATATTAAGCTTAACATGGATGTATGTATACAGACTAGCGCCTTTAAAAAAATCTTTTCCAAAATTACCATTTTTTTTTTGTTTATGTTTTTGTTTTTAACTAATATTAAAGCTTAACATGGATTTACATAGACTGGATATTTACGAAAATTAATTGTGTGCAATATTAGATAGTGAAAATTGCTTAAAAACTCATTAGCTGTAATTAAAAATAGTAATTATCTAATTATTCTCAAAATCCCCGACAACATTAAGGAAACTATTGTTTGTTTATGACATTTTAACTATCTACTGATTTATTGAATAGGTACCAATATCTATTAAGTAATTGGGTTCTCTTTTGTTAGCAATTAAGAGGGTAGTTAGTAAATTAGTTGTTCAGGCACATACATTAAATTCGATCGCCATAAATAGGAACGTACTGAAAGAAAATTATTTAGTAATCTTCAATCATTGAAAGTACAAACATCATGGCAAGCTTTGTAACAAACTTGGATTTGTTCGTTATTCTGGAAAACGCTAAAAAACTCAGTGACTACAATTTTTTGTTTGAAACCATGCTATCTCGTTTAAACAACAGTGTATCTGAAGCAGATTGTGTGACTTTAAAAGAATTTTGCCGGAGATTCACCAGGGCTGCACAGGAACGATATGAATTGTCACATCGGAAATTTGAGAGGTTCCGAACTAATTACGAAAGTTGGCTTGAGGCTGATGTTGATTGGCCGAGTAGCTTAAAAGAAAATATAAAATCAATTACTCAGCATGAGGGAAGCCCTATAGTGCTACTTTCGGAGCCATCATCAAGCGCTACTGCTTCTCTTTTGGAGCCATCTACATCATCAATTGGAACTATGACGAAAAGAAAATTCTCAAACCGTAAACCTTTTGAAGACTTGGCAACAAAGCAGAAAAAGAGGCGAAGTGGAGACCTAACAACGGACAGAGATTCCAGTGAGCTCGTATTTGCAACTATTTCTAAGTTGAAAGATGAAGGCCAAAACAACATTGCTTCTGTGAATGAATATATGGTGAAGCACCCAGAATCAGTCGAAAAACTTCAAGATTTAATTACAAAACCAACCAGTAAAGAAACGTTTTCACCCCAAAAAACACTTGGTTTACTGATATCTCTGAAATTATCGAAGTGGCAATATATAACTAGAAGATACTAGAGATAATAGAGTCATCTTGTATAGAATCCATCTTCTGTTTGTATCTGCTTTGACTGGATGCTCCGTCGAAACCGTATTTTGATATTAAAATGAGTTCTTTATTTTGTATACTTTCTGGCAAAGATTTAATTATTCTATTTGCTGTCAGTTCTAGCAAAGCTTGCAGTGAAATTTTTGCTGAAGAATCTGTCACCGTAATTGATTTTTTTGGTTCAGGTGGAAAGCACACATTCGTCTCTTTTTGCACGTGGTAATACGAAGGGTACAAGTGCTTAAGGCCTTCTCGAATTGCTGATTCTCGCAAAGTTATATATTGCCACTTTGATAATTTCAGAGATATCAGTAAACCAAGTGCTTTTTGGGGTGAAAACGTTTCTTTACTGGTTGGTTTTGTAATTAAATCTTGAAGTTTTTCGACTGATTCTGGGTGCTTCACCATATATTCAATCACAGAAGCAATGTTGTTTTGGCCTTCATCTTTCGACTTAGAAATAGTTGCAAATACGAGCTCACTGGAATCTCTGTCCGTTGTTAGGTCTCCACTTCGCCTCTTTTTCTGCTTTGTTGCCAAGTTTTCAAAAGGTTTACGGTTTGAGAATTTTCTTTTCGTCATAGTTCCAATTGATGATGTAGATGGCTCCAAAAGAGAAGCAGTAGCGCTTGATGATGACTCCGAAAGTAGCACTATAGGGCTTCCCTCATGCTAAGTAATTGATTTTATATTTTCTTTTAAGCTACTCGGCCAATCAACATCAGCCTCAAGCCAACTATCGTAATTAGTTCGGAACCTCTCAAATTTCCGATGTGACAATTCATATCGTTTCTGTGCAACCCTGGTGAATCTCCGGCAAAATTCTTTTAAAGTCACCCAATCTTCTTCAGATACACTGTTGTTTAAACGAGATAGCATGGTTTCAAACAAAAAATTGTAGTCACTGAGTTTTTTAGCGTTTTCCAGAATAACGAACAAATCCAAGTTTGTTACAAAGCTTGCCATGATGTTTGTACTTTCAATGATTGAAGATTACTAAATAATTTTCTTTCAGTACGTTCCTATTTATGGCGATCGAATTTAATGTATGTGCCTGAACAACTAATTTACTAACTACCCTCTTAATTGCTAACAAATGAGAACCCAATTACTTAATAGATATTGGTACCTATTCAATAAATCAGTAGATAGTTAAAATGTCATAAACAAACAATAATTTCCTTAATGTTGTCGGGGATTTTGAGAATAATTAGATAATTACTATTTTTAATTACAGCTAATGAGTTTTTAAGCAATTTTCACTATCTAATATTGCACACAATTAATTTTCGTAAATATCCAGTCTATGTAAATCCATGTTAAGCTTTAATATTAGTTAAAAACAAAAACATAAACAAAAAAAAAATGGTAATTTTGGAAAAGATTTTTTTTAAAGGCGCTAGTCTGTATACATACATCCATGTTAAACTTAATATTAGTTTAAAATGAAAAAAAAAATTACATTAAAAAAAATCTTTTAAAGATTTTTTTAAAAAAAGGCGCAAGTTTGGCCTCAACATGGAGTATGTCAAAAAATCCAAAATAATTCACTTATTAATAACCTAAGAGGATATAACGCGCAATTGTGCGATAATGGAGATATCATCATTTATTATGCCGACTCCATACAAATTTTTTAGAAAAAAATTCTGAGTGCGCTGTTTACAATTATAAACCTGAAAGTTCATTATATAAGGCATACAGTAGGTATCCTCAATCGTTTACAAGCAAAAAAAGCGTCACTTAAAAAATATATATTGAATGTCTATGAAACGCTAATTTCAGCCCACTGTGCCCCGTGGACATCGACAAAAACCGTGCAGCATGCGCGTGGTGGTGTGCGTGCGGCGCCGGAACACGCACGCACACGAGCGCGCGCGCATACCGACCGCCGCCGCTCGGCGCTCGCGCAGGAGAAACCGTGCGTTTTGCATCCAGTTGTAAGGCTACATTTAGGGTCACAAAACGCTAGAGAGAACCTGGCCCTAATTCGTATCAACCAATCAAAGTTATTGTGACATTCTCGCCATTTCAACCATTTTCACTCAAAGTGCCGTCTATTTGAAAAGTTTTGTGATAGAACTTTGGAGAAAATTATTTAACTTTCAAGTTCCGAGTGGTTTTGCTGGTGTGTTCTGATAAGTGCATTGTCATACTTTTGACGTGTTTAGTTTCTACCACAAGTGGTTTTGATTTACTTAGCTGTTCACGGTTTTATTAGTGGATATGGAAGGATTCCGCTGGAGGTGAATATGTGGGAAAATATCTTCTGCGTAAAGTCTGTGAGGAAAAAGGGGTCCAACTGGTAGGTAAGTTGAACATATAGCGCTTACTTACTGGAATATCGAGTTTTAAGTATTACCTATACTACTTCAAGACTTGTTTCATACCTACGAAAAACCTTTTGGACCATATCACTAGACCCAACGAGTTGTAAGTACCACTGCTGGTACAATAGAGATATGGTTCAGGCGGCAACAAAAGGTCGCCAGAGAAATTGTTCTTACTTAACTGTTTAAATGTTATTTAGTAATTCTGGCCAATTGATGACACACCTGGTGCCGTATTTTTGAATCACTCGAACTCTAGTGTGCATACATACTAAAGAGTGACTTTTTCGCATTTTCATACAATTTACCATGCTGATGATAGTCTTACATATATACATATATCTTACACACATACATATAATCACGCCTTTATCCCTAATGGGGTAGGCAGAGCGTAAACGATCTAAACAAAAGTTGCCACGTCTGACAAAGTTTTGAGGGTTATTTAAGATAGATTTGTGATCGCCTAAATTGCAATATTTCTGAAGCCCTCGGATTCCTTAGCTGGTTTTTACAGCATGCCCGGGAGGAAATGCGGCTGGCACATTCTATATTTTTTCTCTCGCTCCCAGTCCAGCATGGAAGAAACATGTTTCGTATGCGAAATGGATTCGAGTGATTAAAAAATACGTCTTCAGAACTTATAGTCCCACAAGTATGATCGTAAAGTTTACCTACTGCGGCGGTGATTTTGGACCAGCGGCATATCTGTAACTTCCCTTTAGGACCAATACTAGTACCACCGAGTTGTACCACCGGTGGTACTATTGTGACATTTAGTTGCCCTACAAGTAATAGTAGTATTGTGACATGTAGATGCCCCACAAGTAATAGTAGTATTGTGGCATGTAGATGCCCCACAAGTAATAGTAGTACTGTGGCAAGATGCCCCACAAGTAATAGTAGTATTGTGGCATGTAGATGCCCCACAAGTAATAGTAGTATTGTGGCATGTAGATGCCCCACAAGTAATAGTAGTACTGTGGCAAGATGCCCCACAAGTAATAGTAGTATTGTGGCATGTAGATGCCCCACAAGTAATAGTAGTACTGTGGCATGTAGATGCCCCACAAGTAATAGTAGTACTGTGACATGCAGATGCCCCACAAGTAATAGTAGTACTGTGACATGTGATGATGTCCTCCCAGACGTATCCGGCGACGGCGACACCCTTAGCTTATGTTAGCCTGGGACCTTGCATGGGCGCGAGCGTGACTAGCAAATCCAAATTTGGTTTTGAAAGTCCTATTGCAGGAAGGACAGTGAAGAATCCCATCGGAGTTTGTATGTGTAGTTGTAGGTGGGTTTTGGACGAGTTTTTCGGAAATGGCGTTTGGCATCTAGATCTTACAGACGGGAGCGTTCAAAATTTTCTTTACCCGATTTGATTGTAGTTCGCCATTCCGTCCTCTGAGTAGCAAGCTCAAGGTGTCCACACCAGCGAAGCTGACCTTTCATTAGAAGTCACTCCATTCCTGTCTGTTTGGTTGGACGTAGATCCTCCGAGCTCGGTACACGATCCTGCCAGCTCAGCCGAAGAATTGCTCGAAAACATTTTAAATGAAAGACGTCAAGCCTTTTGATGTCACCCTTATGATTACACCAGGTCTCCGAGGAATACAGCAGTAAAGGTAGAATTATCGCTCTATAGACAGCGAGCTTTGTATGGAGTTTCAGATCGTGTGACTTCCACACCCGTCGGCTTAGTCCACCGAAGGCTGCAGCAGCTTTAGCGATCCGAGCAGAAATTTCTGACTTGAGACGATTATCACTGCGCACTAAACTCCCAAGGTACCGGAAGGTACCTACTTCGTCTAGAGGCTTTTCTTGTAGGTAAACAGCAGCATCTTCCGTAGATTTCCCTTTAGCGGGTTGTTTAAGAATCTGTGTCTTAGAAGCGCTGATTACAAAGCCAAATTTGCGACAGGATTCATCTTAATTGTCGAGATATCAGAGATATCAGCCATAAGGCAAACATCGTCGGCATACAGGACTTCTGTTACCGAAACGGACTGAATTTTGCGTTTCGCTCTGAAGCGAGTGAGGTCAAATACACTTTTGTCCATGCGGATATTTAAGGAGATCTGGTCATTACAGTTCTTAAGAGCGTCGTTCATTATTCCAGCAAAATAGATGGCGAAGTGGGTCGGAGCCATAACGCAGCCTTGCTTGACACCGCTGGTGACAGGGAACTGTTCTGTGAAGTTGTTTTCGTGACGTACGCGGGCTGTCATAACCTCGTGAAACTGACGCCCTAACTTTACAAACTTCACAGGACAGCCACATTTTTCCAAAACTGCCCAGAGAGCAGTTCTTGGAACGCGGTCAAAGGCCTTTTCTAAGACCACAAAACATAAGTATAGGTCACGGTGTTGTTCTAGACTTTTTTCCTGCATTTGCTTGACAACAAAGATGGCGTGAACCGTGCCTCTGTTGGGTCGAAACCCACATTGGCTTTCTGGAAGGAAACTTTCAGCCAAGGTGCTCAGGCGTCTATTGATGATGTGCGCCAGTATTTTACCTGCTGTGAATAGCAAAGCAATGCCTCTGTGACATGCAGATGCCCCACAAGTATAGTAGTATTGTGTCATGTAGGTGCCCCACAAGTAATAGTAGTATTGTGACATGTAGATGCCCCACAAGTAATAGTAGTATTGTGACATGTAGATGCCCCACAAATAATAGTAGTATTGTGACATGTAGATATCCCACAAATAATAGTAGTATTTTGACATGTCGATGCCCCAAATGTAATAGTAGTATTGTGACATGTAGATGCCCCACAAATAATAGTAGTATTGTGACATGTCGATGCCCCACATGTAATAGTAGTATTGTGACATGTCGATGCCCCACAAGTAATAGTACTATTGAGACATGTAGATGCCCCACAAATAATAGTAGTATTGTGACATGTCGATGCCCCACATGTAATAGTAGTATTGTGACATGTCGATGCCCCACAAGTAATAGTACTATTGAGACATGTAGATGCCCCACAAGTAATAGTAGTACTGTGCCATGTAGATGCCCCACATGTAATAGTAGGGAGGGATAGAGATCCCTACTGGTCCAACATGGTAGTACTAGTGGTCCTATACGAAAATCACGTGTTAATGTGGCGATACTAGCCAAGTGGCGCCCTCATTAGTAAAAAAACAAGTGATTAAGATAATTTAGAAGCTTATAAAATAGCGATTTATAGATCGTTGTAGTAAACAGGAAGGAAAATTGCGAATAACGGCCAATAAAAGTAAGAACTATTCCCAGTGCAAAAAAGTGCCTCCGTGGTCTAGTGGTTAGAGCTATGGGCTTACGATCCGAAGGTCCTGGTTTCGATTCCCAGGTGGGGGGACACAAAGTTGAATTTATAACTTTGTCAGTTTGGTTAGGACATTGCAGGCTGAATCACCTGATTGTCCGAAAAGAAAAAGGATTCCGTGATTCGGAGGGCACTTAAGTCGCCGGTCCCGGTCGCTGTCTTTGGTAGTGATCGTTACTCAAACCACGTCAGAGGCCTAATAACTGTGCTACTAGGCGGTTTGAAAACTCCGACACCGGTTCGTCGGGTCGTTCGACTCGAGAATCCACTCGCAAAACAGTGTATTATGTATAGATCGTATCTATTTTTAACGTTGTGTTATCGATACCAACGTGTTTTGCGGCCCAATAACTGCTTTTTCTTGGCAACTTAGCAGAGGTTCAAATTTCGGAGCCGCAAGCCGTAGCAGATAACCTTATTACACACATATGTTTTGCGGTTGACTTTCTTCAAAGTTGTACAGAGGCACACATATAGAAACAACTACACACACATAAACGCACATACACGCACACTCATATTATTTATTTCTTCTTAACTTTATCATTGTTTTTATTTCTTCCATGCTGGGCTGGGAGCGAAAGAAAAACATAGCATGTGCCAGCTAGCTGCATTTCCTCCCGGGCATGGTGTAAAAACTTGCTGAGGGATCCGAGGATTTCTATATATTGCAATTTAGGCGATGTGCTGACAAGCTGTCACTACAGCAATTTACCTACAATCTATCTCAAATAAGCCTGAAATCTTTGTCAGACGTGGCGAGACTGCTTTTGTTTGAGTCTAAAAATTGAGTCTTTTCTGTTGCATTTTTTGATTTAATAAACAATTTTGTATTTTTGTACAGCATAATCAGGTTATAGGCCGCAATACAAGTTGGTATCGATAACGCAACGTTAAAAAATTAAGTATAGTATACGTACCTACCTATATTATATCTACCTACCTACCTATATACCTATACTAAGCGTTTTCACAAAGTTCCTAATAGCTATTAATAGTACACATACGTATACCTTACATATACTGTACAAAACTATCTAAGTGTAATGTACCTTACTTAATCTTAAGTTAAGCTAAGTTCAAAGTCTGCAAACTAATGAGCAAAAATAAATCTCCCAAAGTGTCTTATTTAAGGCGCTATATATATACATACATATAATCACGCCCCTATGTACCGGAAAATGATTGTTTTTGAGAGCTTATTACTTTTAAATGAAAAAATTACATTTACTACAATCGCAACACAAAAAGGGATTCGAGGGTTACAGTGTATTGTAATTAAGGCGATGGGCTGACAACCTGTCACTACAGCAATACACATTACAATCTAAAATTGCCCTCAATTTATGTCAGACGCGGCGAAAGCGCCTTTTAGGAGGTGTTTTACGCTCTGCCTACCCCGTAAGGGATAAAGGCGTGATTTTATGTATGTATGTATGTATGCAACGCAAATACCAAATAAATACCTTTGCGTATGCTAAATACTTCCATGCTGGACTGGGAGAGATAGAAAAACATAGAATGTTCCAGCTGCCCTTCCTCCCGGGCATGCTGTTGAAGTCAGCAAAAGGGACTCGAGGGTTACAGTGTATTGTAATTTAGGCGATGGGCTGACAACCTGTCACTATAGCAATACATATTACAATCTAAAATTGCCCTCAATTTTTGTCAGACGTGGCGAAAGCGTCTTTTACGAGGCGTTAAACGCTCTGCCTACCCCGTAAGGGATAAAGGCGTGATTTATGTATTATGTATGCTAAAAAGAACGTAAAGGTTTTTATTAACAGTAAATTTATTATTCCTCCTAAACTGTAATCAGCACTTTCACGGTTCCTTCGAGATACATACTTTATTATGTTTAACTACATAGAGCCTTTTCGAAAACTTGACTTGTCGTTTTTATGGGATTAGGTATCTTGTGCGTTTATCGCACCTTTTTGTCGATATTTCTAAGGCATTACGGACGATGGCATCTTGAAATCGATATGCTAATTTGAGGGTTGTAATCTCCTTAAACTTATCGCGAATCTTGCGCTACGTAATACTATTGTCTTCAGACGAAAATTTTCAAGTTTGAAATTGAATAAATAAAAAACGAATGATTGTAGCTCATATATTATTTTGCCAAATTGTGCAGTCGTGTTTTGGATTTTAATTTTCAAACACAATGTCATCAAAAACACTGATGATTTTTTTCAGTCTCTCTTGCAGCTAGACCCTCTCATTAGCAATAGAAGAAATGGCGTCAAGCTGTGGTTTTCGGACAATTCAAAAGCATTTAATGACTTTCTCTAGGCGTTTTTCGGTCACTAATAACAAAATGTGCTTCATCACTAGACAGTATGTTTCCAAGCGTTCGTACAGATCGTAAATGTTCGAGCAAGGAGTTTGAGCAATAATATCGCAAAAATTGCCATTTTCATTAAAACCTTACATGATTTGCGTTTTGTACTGGTATAACATAATTTTTAGCTTAATAATAAAGCATGATGTTAGTTTCTTTATTCCGTTAGACACTTCCATCAATGGGTTAAAACGGATTTTGAATAGTTTGGTGTCGATATTGAGCCACATGTTCCGGTGTTGCTGCTGACGTGGAGAGACCCGAAGGAGTTCGGTTTAGCACTGTCTTTTCAAGTCTAATTCATTACGCCCACAATCACATAAGTTACGTGCTCGAGTCATCACCAAACTTGCAGTTATCGATGTCATCATCATCATCATTCCCTTGCCCTTATCCCATTATTTGGGGTCGGCGCAGTATGTTTTCTTCTTCCATTCATCCCTGTCAGCCGTCAGTTCGACATTGATACCTGTTTTCAACATATCATCTTTCACACAGTCCATCCATCTTTTCTTCGGTCGTCCTCTCCCAACATATCCGTCCACATTCAAATTCAATACCCTTTTACCTATACGACTTTCATCCCTCCGCATTATATGTCCATACCACGCAAGCCGATTTCCTCTCATTTTATCTGTTATCACCACTAACGTGCGACGTCCTTAGATCAGTAACTCATCGCGACATATAAATCCAAAACATGAATGCTCAATTTGGAAAAAAAAACTTTTTTCATTCATTCAATTTCAAACTTGAAAATTTCCCGCTGGACACTAATTCTGTGCCCGCGCTATAGCTGTTCCCATTATGAAAACAAGGCTTTCAAAATATAAGTACCCACTCAGAATGGCCACGCAGCGAATTTGAATAAAACCTATAAATAAAAATTACATGATCACGGAGTTTGCAACTAAGCTTTATAAATGCTAATAAATTATCCAAGTAGAGCTTCAGTGTCATTGAGAATGTATTGATGCGTTGTTCATCTTTGATCACCCTTGCCACCATCTCTTTTGTTGTTGCTGCTGCTGTTGTTCCTTTTTGCGCCATCGGTATAAAAAACTTCCATCCTGGCCTGGGACCGAGAGAAAAACATAGAATGTGCCACCTGCAACTCATCCTGGGTATGCTGTAAAACCAGCGAGGGTTTCTGTATATTGCAATTTAGGCGATAGGCTGACAGCCTGTCACTACAGCAATATACCTACAAATCTATATTAAATAGCTCTCAAAACTTTGTCAGACGTGGTGGAACGACTTTTGTTTAGGTCGTTTACGCTCTGCCTTTTATACATACATATAATCACGCCTTTATCCCTAATATGGTCATTAGGGATAAGGGCGTGATAATATTACATGAATGTATAAAAAGTTATAAATCTGCAAAGATGGGGAGCTCTATCTATTTTAATCTGAATATTTTGCAAGGAATTCTTATTTAATAGTAATGAACTCAAATAAAAATATACTACTTTAAAATTGCTTACCTGCTACTTTAGCAATAAGGCCGAATTATTAAGAGATTCTAAACAAAGCCAATCCGGATGCAGCAAGCACCCTCCATTTTGTGACTGAAATGTAATGATGTGTTATATCAGGGTCAGCTCAAAACGCCCTTAAATTTATTAATACCACACACGATAGGAATCGGAACAATGTTTCTTTTTCATACAAATATAAAGTATACCACTCGCCACTCATGCATAACCCTGCCAAGCTTACTTAAACTTGAACAGTCATGATGGGTTACTAACGAAGCCTTTCAAACAATGAGACCTTTTGTAGGCATTATCTTGGATTTGTTTTTAGGCATGTTGACTGGGTGGCTAAAAAAAAACCAATACGTTTATACTTAAAACTGATAGCTAAAAATACTGTGCATCCCAATCATCAATTAAAAAAATACACATTTTGATTTAATAATAGAGTTAAAAAAATATAGAAGTTAATGATTTAAGTAGGCAATATTTACTGTCGAGTTATGTCATAACCCATTATTTTCATACAAAAAAAAGCGCTCTTGACATGTCATAAAAAGTTGCTGAATTGATTAGTAGGCAAATAGCGTATTACTGCTTAAGAGTGGAATCATCCAAAATCTAATCAACTTTCTATACACGTAGTTGACGTAGTATATCTTTACAGATTACCACTACCAATTACCTGCGAGGTCTAGAATTTCTAGTCCGCGGTCTTGAAATCCGGTATATGGATGGATTTCACTTCTAGTTGGATTAAGTTAGCTAAGCACAGTCATTTTGATGTAAAAGCGTTGGTGACTCGTAAGGCAAACTATTAGGTTAGCTAGCATACTTATTTCTGCAAAGAATAAACTTAAAATCACTACTTATTGTAAATCAGAAATGAAATCATCATCTAGGCTAGGGAAGCCTTATCCCATATCTTACGGGTCGCCTTCCTAATCTAGGATTAAACGAGGGTACTGATTTTTACACAGAGCGACTGCCATCTGACCTCCGCAACCCAGAAGGGAAACCAGATCCAATCCTAGATTAAGTCAGAGTTTTCAAACCACCAATGCACTGGCCTTTGATATGGCTTAACGACTAATGTCTACGGTATTAAACGATATTAACCGGGACCAACGGCGTAACGCGCCTTCCGAAGCACGGAAAAAGCATCGAATAAACGTACATATGAAATTCGTACACCGATAAACACATTGGTACGTGGTGGGATTCGAACCACGACCTCCCGCTCAGGATGCAGCGGCCCTATCCACTACACCATCGGGTTTGAATCAGTAATTAAATATTTAGAGATATTTTTTATACGAATTTTAATCAAAAGTAGACTTTTGTATTTGTCTGATTCAAACAATGGTTGTTATGTCTATTGTCAGATTTTGAAATTGGGTTCGCGTGCCAGACTCCGATCACCCTTTATTTTACAAGCATGATCTGATCAATTTCATGGGAATCCGAGTTTGATCTCCATGGATTAGCGTGTTGATATATTGTTAGATTCAATCAGATATGCCGATTCGGATAAGTCACGATCACGAACACCGTTCTTCTGGAGTATATGGAACAGGCGATTGAATTTGTGAGAATCTGCAAATCTGCATGCATAGAGGTACTCGTAGCTGGCATTAGTTAGTACTTGATTTTACTTATAGTATTTTATTTAAAACTTAAACTTTAAAATTTACTAATGATTCGCTTAAAATACTGCTATCGCCAGGATAGTTCTGGGGAAGTCACCATTTTTTCAAATCTATTTGATTTTGGGGTACTGAATCTTTGAACTCTGCAAACAAAATTTCGTGACGGAATATTTTAAAAAATATCTATTTTTGTATGGGAAATTAAAAATAAAATGTTCTGAAACCTATCATGTGTGTGGTATCCAATAAAAGGGCGTTTTGAGGAGATTCTAAACATACTCGTATATCACATCGTTATGTAGGTATCCGACACAAATTTTAAATATAAATCTTATCGTGTGGGTTATCCAATGAAAGGACGTTTTGAGCTGATTCTAAAAATATATCACATCATTACATACCCATCACAAAATTAAAATTAAAATGGAAATAGTTTTCTAAACATATCAAGTTTGGTTTGCTCCAAATACGACATGGTTTAATACTTTTTGTAAAATACACTTCAAGTGACATGTAATATCTGCGTAGTAGTTGCATCGCAGAGCCCGATGGTGTAGTGGATAGGGCCGCTACCTCCTGAGCGGGGGGCCGTGGTTCGAATCCCACCACGTACCAATGTGTTTTTCGGTTTTCGAATTTCATATGTACGTTTATTCGGCGCTTTTTCCGTGCTTCGGTAGGCACGCTAAGCCGTTGGTCCCGGTTAATATAATTTAATACCGTAGATATTAGTCGTTAAGCCATGACAGAGGCCAGTGCTAAGCATTCAAACCTGATATAGGATTGGGTCTGGTTTCCCTTCTGGGTTGCAGAGGTCAGATGGCAGTCGCTCTATGTAAAAACCAGTACCCTCGTTCAATCGCCTAGATTAGGTAGCCGACCCGGAGAGATACGGAAAAAGGCTAGGAAGATGAGTTGCGTCGCAGTGCCCTGTGACTTTGAATTAGGGCACAACGTTTAATTAATGATTGATTCTAGTACTGTTTGATATGCTATTATACTCTGACATAATCTAGGATTTAGTCTGGTTTCCCTTCTAAGTTGCGGAGGTCAGATGGCAGTCGCTCTGTTTAAAAACCAGTACCCTCGTTTAATCACCTAGATTAGAGGCTAGGGTAGGGCTAGATGATGACAATAGTCACAATATGGTTTTCGGGCAATGTTTTCGTCCGAAAGTAATAATGTTAACTCAATATTTAATAAAAATTTGAAGAAAAGTTCTTTAGTCAATTGTACCGGTATAGGTAGCCCGGATTTTTGTGTTATTTTCATCTTCTTCTGTCGTGTGGGTGTCGAATCGATCGACCCGATGTACGACCTGGTGTCAGAGCCTTTTTTTAAACCGCCTAATAACACAGCTTATAGCCTCTGACGTAACGACCACTATCAAAGACAGAGACCGGGACCGACAGTTTAACGTGCCCTCCGAAGCACGGAATCCTCTTACTTTTCGGACAATCAGGTGATTCGACCTGCAGTCCTAACCAAACTGGGGAAATCCTCACAAAGTGATAAATTATCAAATATCAACTTTGTGTCTCCCCCCCCCGAATCGAACCCAGTACCACCGGATCGTTAGCCCATGGCTCTGCCCACTAGAACACGGAGGCAGTCATCTGAAACAATAATATGGCATCAACGTTGATGTTATCTTTAATTTTGTTCAGGCTTTTTATTGACATAGGTAAAGTCTTACATAAACACACATACTTTTGAAACAATCGTCAACTAAGTAAGAGTGGTTCCTTATCTAAATAGTGATATACATAATTAATTGTACAATTATATAAAGTTTATGAACAACTCTAGTCGAGAACAGTACGATTGGTACAATAATGTACACTGTTTGGACTCTTCATTGTGTTTATTATTATTTAGTAGCGACCCGCCTCGGCTTCGCATAGAGATTATCGGTGTTTCTCTTCTATATTATGCATGTATTATACATATAAAACTTTCTCTTGAATCACTCTACCCATTAAAAGAATCCGCATCAAATTCCGTTGCGTCGTTTTAAAGTTTGCGCATACATAGGAAGAGACGGACATCCAGATACGGAAAGCGACTTTGTTTTGTACTGTGTAGTGATAATATAGGGAGTAAAATGTTGACCATATTTTAGGGTGTGATTCTACCCATGAAACAATTACTTTCCTTAAGGAACATAGGTCAATAAATTAATAAAAAATTTGGAACTCTCATACAAATTGACTCGAGCCGCTGACACCCTTTGTATGGGAAGCCCAAATATATTTTTCGTATTTCATCTTATGTTCCTTGGGGAAAGTGGTTCAGTTTCATGGATAGAATCACAGCCTAAACTATGGTCAGATACTTTTTTTTAACTTACTGTATGCTGTAGTATAATAAAGCTCTGATAGTTATTTGAACGCCTATTCCGTTGTTTATTATTAGGGGCATTCATGTCTTTGCCAAACGATTTAAGTAAATAAACAGTGCCAGTTCCTGGAAAACATCTTTTGTGATGACTGAAAAAGCAGTTACGGGAAAGTTGGCTGCTGAAATGTGAAAATATCTACAAGTCTATCTTAAATAACCCTCAAAACTTTGTCAAACGTGGCGGAATTCTGTTTAGGTCGTTTACGCTCTGCCTACCCCAATATATATAAAGGCGTGATTATATGTATGTATGAAATGTGAAATTTACCACACGCCACATAAACAAGCTCGCAACATTATTGTATAAAAAAAATGCCACGTGAATTGTTATATATTATTATTAATAAAGCACAATTCCCGTGGCATTTTTTACGCTTTTATAGTGCAAATGCAATGGCAAACAGAACAATGGACCAGGACCACAATATTTTTTCAAGTTTGTAAGATACATGTCTATTGATATACTTAGAGATCAAACGTTGGTAGGAGTCGCCGCCGGCGCCAACATTCACCAACCCACGCCTGCCCTTGGCGCAAGCAGGCCGCCCTGACCAAGCTGATATCATGATTGTGATCACATTTAATATAGCGATTTTTTGTTTGTAAAATTATTTCGGTCATACCAGCACAAAGTTTTAGTATACAATTTTAGTATGTTATTTTACGTAAAAAATCGTCGGGAGCAAAGACCTAAATCCGGAGATATGACGTCATATTTTTATCTATGAAAAAAAAAACAATCTTATTGCGTGTGGTAAACAATGAAAGGGCGTTATGAGCTGAGAATGCCCCCCCCCCCCCCCCCCCCTCCTCCCCTCCAATGCACTAAAAAGTTACTGCAGAAATTGTCGCGCTGAACTCTTATTTGGTAGGTTAGGTACGTAGAACTAGGACGAGGAAATGTCCCTACTCCCTAGGAATGGCATCTGTCGTGGAATTGCATACCGGGTGTTAGGGACTGCGTCCCGTAAACTGATAGGGGATGCTCGGTAAACGACACTAAACAACTTCCACCAGGAGATTCTTTCAGAAAATTCCACCTCGATCAGACAATTTGTATGGAAAAGCCGATTTTTATTTTCATTTCCTGGTGGAAGTTGTTCAGAGTCGTTGACTGAGCAACTCCTATCAGTTTGCTGGATGCTGTCCCTTACACCCCGTAAAGTCCCGTCGCCGCTCTATAGACAATCGGATTTAACTTTGAATTAGGGTACAACGTTTATTTAAAGATTTATTCTAGTACTGTTTGATATGCTGAACCATAATCCGAGGGGTGCCCAACAAGCACCCTCGGGGAAAATTAAATATTAGAGCAATCAGGTACCAATTTTAAGTTTTTCACTCATACTGGATGTAAGGGACAGCGTCCCGCGAACTGATAGGGGTTGCTCATTCAACGTAACTGAAAAACCATCTGCAGGATTTTTTTTCAGGAGACGAGAAATAAAATTGAAAGTCTCCTGAAAGAATTCCGCGGGACGTCAGAAAATTATAAATTTTCAGTATTTGTCAAATTCTTTCACTTTTAAATTTGCATTGAAAAAGCCCGGAAAGTACAGTTAGCAACATAAATGTCTCACCATTTCTCAAGGTATTTATTTTTATATTATGTTCATTGTTACAAGCTCAACTAAGGATTCATTTTAATTAAAGTAATGTTAGTTTAGTTTCTATTTCTAAATTCAGTGGACTTTTTTGTGATTATTTAATCATATAGGTATTATTATAAATGAAGCAATTTGATAATTATTTAAATTTAAATAAACAATTCTGAATCCTATCGAGTGTGGTATTTAACAAAAAGACGTTTTGAGCTGATTCTAAAAATATATCAACATCAGACACAAATTCGAAATTAAAATTAAAATAATCTTCAAAACATATTAAGTTTGGTACGATACGGTTCAATATTTTTTTGTGAATGATACGTAATATCCTCACATGCATATTCAAAAAACCGATTTGTAAAATATTAACATTTAGTATATTATTTATAATTTTTATTATAATTGTATTCTATATTAAAAAGGAATATATACTATATGTAAATATTTTCCGAATCACTTTCTTGGGATTGCATATGAGGATTTTAGGTGTCTTCTGAAGTATTGTTCACATAAAAATATTAAACCGTATTGTATCTGGAGCAGCTCAAACTTAATATGTTTTGAAAAATATTTTCTATTTAATTTGGAATTTGTTGATAGGAATTTTCGAGCTTTTTCTTAGATCACAAATTGTCAAACTTCAAAGTGCAGTTGACAAATACTTAAAATTCAACATTTGATGGTTCATAAACTCCCGCGGGACGAGTTTATTGCGGTACCAGTTAAAGAAAAATCCGAAAAACTCGTATATATATATATTTAGAGGTTTAAAAGCAATAACAGTTTTAGCGCCAAATATTCAAATAAAAAGGTACGAATCTTCTTTTTCCTTGAGTGGATTCTCGAGTCGAACAACGACCCGAAGAACCCTGGTGTCACAGTCTTCAAACCTCCTAGCAGCACAGCTATTAGGCCTCTGACATGGCCTCCCAGTCCAGCATGGAAGAAATCAATAACATGTGTTCTCTTATTGCAAAATTATCTAGACGCTCAAAGAATTCATAAAAGATAGGATTTGTTTCCGATAAACCTCGCAATAGACACACCTTGTGATTGTTTTATAATGAAACTTGTACTATGAATACTTAAATAGCATGTGACACGACGCTGAGCCACGAATGACAATCTTGTTTGATTTATACGTCCATTGTGAAGACATTCGTATTTACTTTATTGCAAAATAGGGTCAACGAGTCTTCGCTAGGCACAGTCCGTATAGTAATATTTTTTAACTGATGGGGGCGCCACACAGGCTATTTCGGGACCTTAAGGTGACTATATAAGCTAAGTGGCGCCCCCAGAGTAAAAAAAAACATATTTCACTAAAAACGCAGTGAATCGAAAAACCGGTCCAATAGAATCAAGTTTGAGTTAATGAAGATAATTTAGAACCTTAAAAATTGACGATTCATAGCTTTTTCTGCAGCGAGAGCTGTGAATCGCCAATTTTTAAGGTTCTAAATTATCTTAATTTACAACAACTAACGAACGAACGAAATAACTATGAATCGCTAATTTATAAGGTTCTAAATTGTCTTAATTACTATAACTTGACTCTGTTTGACTGGTTTTACGATTCACTGCGTTTTTAGTGGGTTATGATTTTTTTTACAGATTATTTTTTTGACTGCCGCTTAGGCCCTATAGCCACCAAAATTGTTTCCGTCCCTTTCTGTTCTCTTAGGATAGACAATTACAGATGGCCACTCAAGATTTAGTGATTGTGTGCGCATACGAATCGATACCATTATCATATTTTATAATTAGTAGCTAAGCAGCTAAGCTCTGCAAAAACTAAAAGAGGCAACTTTTTTCAAAAAGTTACGCAACCTAAACCTTTTGTTTTCATGCTCGCTCCTGCTTACGCTAACGATATAAAAAGCACTTGTTTTCATTTCCTATGCCAATGCTGTTTTACGTTTCAGGCCCTGATTGAGATGTCCAGCGGTAGCTGCTCGGGGCCGGGGGTGTGCGGGGGTGCGAGACGAAGGCCCCCCCCACCGCCGGAGCCCGCGCTCTCCCTCGTCGCGGACCTCAGTGAGCTCAGCCTCGACCAGGGCTACCACACACTGGCTGACTGTGGCCCACCAAGGAGAAGACGCGAGAACACACTTAGCGATGCTTTGTGGTTAAAGATTTTATCCTATCTAGAGGTACTGCATTGGAACATGTTTTATAATACTTATAAGTTGTCAGCCGCAATACGTTTCTCTCTTTCTCTTATTCTCTTAGTTAATATACCCAATTTTGTGTTTGTAAAAAAATACACTCTTTATGTTATGAAGTATCTTTTTTCAGCTAGATTAAAACTAAATAAACAGTTTTTAGGACTGCGTTTCTTGTCTGCAATCGATAGTTTTCGAAAAAAAAAAATATATAAGAGAGAGATTGAAATTAAAATCTAGTTTACCAGTAAAGGCTACATTTTGCGAATTGAACGTTTTGCGGCTGATCTTATTTGTGATAGTTAAATACGCATTCTTATATTACTTATCAGATCATTATAAAATGAAATCCGAAGCTAATCTCTACTTTTACAAAATAGCACTGGTAACTAACCCCAAAATAGGATACCTAAATATGTATTACATTCACATTACAAGGTTTTGAAATAATGCCTTCACTTTTAGGCATCGGACGTATGTCGTATGACGCGCGTATGCCGGCGATGGGCGCGCCTGATCACCAGCTCCCGACTGCTGGCGCGTGCCGACGTCTGGCGGCGAGTGCGCGCGGCCGGTCCGCTGGAGATCGCGGCGAGGTGCGTCGGCGCACGCGCCGGGCCCTGCGTGGCAGCTGTCAGGGAGTGGCGAGCGAAGAACTGTGCGGTGAGCTCGTAGACGTAACGTTACTATACTCCCCTGCCAAATATCTAGCGCTATGCCCCTGTACGACGTAACGATACGTTTTGCTGATCAATCCTATAAATATGAATATGACTAACCGAACATCCTGTAATAGTTTGGATACACAGGGAGTACAAATATTTGCTAACCAAACTTTAGGGTATCCAATCCATGAAACTGAATAAATGTCCCCAAGGAAAATAGGTTACTTCCATGCTGGAGTGGGAGCGAAAGAAAAGCATAGAGTGTGCCAGCTGCAATTTCTCCCGGGCATTCTGTAAAAACCAGCTAAGGGATCCGAGGGTTTTAAGTATACTGCAATTTAGGCGATGGGTTGACATCCTGTAACTACAGCAATATACCTACAAATCTATCTTAAATAACCCTCAAAACTTTGTCAGACTTGGCAGAACGAAAATTGTTTAGGTCGTTTACGCTCTGCCTACCCCATTAGGGATAAAGGCGTGATTATATGTATGTATGTAAGGAAAATAGGTCGGAACCTCTCGAGTCATTTTGTTTGGCGGAGAACCAATTTATTATTTTCATGTTTCGCGACCTATTGGGAGAACTTCAGTTTGATTCACACCCTAAAGTTTGTTTAGCGATTTTCTTTACTCCTAGTAAACAAAACAAATATTATAAATACTTGTCTTAAGTTGACGATACTAGCCAAGTGGCGCCCCCGATACAAAAAAAAACATAATTCACTTAAAACGCAGTAAATCGAAAAATCGGTCCAACAGAATCAAGTTATAGTAATTAGATAATTTGGAACCTCATAAATTAGCGATTTTTGTAGTAACAGAGAGAAAATTTGCCGTTGGTGGCTGTTATTCGCAATGTTTGTTCCTGTTACTGTAACTAACTATGAATCGCAAATTTATAAGGTTCTACATTATCTTAATTACTATAACTGATTTTTCGGACAGGTTTTTCGATTCACTGCGTTTTTAGTTAATTATGAGTTTTTTAATAATGGGAGCGCAACTTGGCTAGTATGCACCTTATATATAAGTATATACCTTAAACCTTCTTTGAAAAATAGACGAGGATTACTAATCTTATCTCTCGGTTTGAACTCGGTAGCGGGATGGGGGCGTTATAAAACACCCCAAGGAAATCTCTTATATGCATCGTTGGTGTTCTTGAAGTAGGACAAGCTATTTTCTAACGTAGATTATTATACTCGTACGATGGCCACTTGAGCTACCCAGTCTAGGGCTCGTATTTTTGAAACGATCTCAAGATTGAGAGCAATATTAAGTGTGGATTTGACTACTTCCATGCTGGTCTGGGAGCGAGAGAAAAACATAGAATGTGCCAGCTGCATTTCCTCCCGGGCATGCTGCAAAATCCAGCTAAGGGATCCGAGGGTTTCAGTATATTGTAATTTAGGCGATGGGCCGACAACCTGTCACTACAGCAATATACCTAGAATTCTATCTTAAATAATCCTCAAAACTTTGTTAGACGTGGCGGGACACCTTTGTTTAGGTTGTTTACGCTCTGCCTACCCCATTAGGGATACAGGCGTGAATATATGTATGTATGTATTTGACAGACCGTTTTGTACTGAAATCACATTTCTGTTAGCTCTTGAGAGCTGATTATAGATACGGGCCAAGGTAAAATATATTTTTTAATAGCTACACGTATTACTATGATGTGTTCTCCGAACGACTGTTACCCATTCAAATAAAAAGGCCGCAGAAAAAATATACTGATTTAAATAATCCGTTGTAGTAAATTTTGTGGTGAACAGTGACTGTAAGTCTACTTATGAATCTACTACTACCAGTAATCATAGCTTGAGATTTAGTGGTATTCACCAACAAACAATTTTTGTGTCCATATTTGAATAGCCAAGAGGTCTGAATTAATCGCATCAACCGCTTTGGAAAATTCAGATACAGAAAATTGCCTGTATATTCTGTATGGTATTTCTATGAATAATCATAGCTTGAGACTTACATACTTCCACGCTGGACTGGGAGCGAGAGAAAAGCATAGAATGTGTCAGCAGGATTTCCTCCCGGCATGCTGTAAAAACCTGCTAAGGGATCCGAGGGTTTCAGTATATTGCAATTTAGCGTATGGGCTGACCAACTGTCACTACAGCAATATACCTATAAATCTATCTTTAATAACTCTCAAAACTTTGTCAGACGTTGCGGAACGACCTTTGCTTAGGTCGTTTACGCTCTGACTACCCCATTAGGGATAAAGGCGTGATTATATGTATGTTTGTATCTCTATGAAAGGTCTTTATACAAATTAATGTCGCTTTTAGGTGACAGCGGCAGGCGCGCAGCTTTTGGCAGCGACGTTCCGCAACCTGACGCACCTCGCCATACTGAGCTCGAGCAGCATGGACGCGCGGGCGCTGGCCCCCATCGTCACCGACCTCGTCGAGCTGAGACATGTCGATCTTACTGGTACCGGCATTATAACATACATAGTACACACTACATAATGCAGCTGTGTTGTGTACTATGTATGTTAAATGTATTCAATTGTTTAAAGGGCAATTTACTTTACGGCAAATAACACAAGTATTAACCAAAACTTGCACTTAGCAGGTTTTTTATCACTTTCAAAATCACTTTACTTACTGAAAATCATAGAAATTAAAAGACACTGATTTATCCCGCCAAGAAAGCCCTGATGAAGCCTGAGAATCCAGAACCTGGATAGATTATTATTACGAAAGTGAGTTTGCTTGTAAGCCGTCATTTTACGACGTATCAGTTCGCAAGCGATATTTTTTGCCAAGAGATTTATCGAGAGATGTTTTAGGGTTCGATAGTCGGCTGGCAATCACTTAAATTTCTTTCTTTTGACGAGATTTACTTATTTAGTTTGAAGATCCACTGAACACAGAACTGGGTCAATATATTTCGGCTGGCAATCACTTGAATTTCTTTCTTTTGACGAGATTTACTTATTTAGTTTGAAGATCCACTGAACACAGAACTGGGTCAATATATTTCTGACACCATCCATTCCAAAATTATTACATTAACAAAGTAACATACGTTCAAAGAAACATTAGCATTACGTTTCGTTGTGTAAGCTTCTGAATTAACTGCAGTAAGATAAACTTTTTTTTTTAATAAAAATGGGTTGCTCTTGACCCCAGTCTAGGTCGGGAACGACTGAGACGGAAAACTTCATTGAAACTTCATTGAGTTTTGTTGTTTTAGGATGTCCAAACGTGGACTGGCCGGAGTGGGCATGGCTCGAGGGTCGGCTGGGCACTCGCAGGCCGCCTGTCGAATACATCGACCTGACCGACTGCAGCAGTGTCACCGACGCAGGCCTCTGTGCACTGCTCCACACCTGCCCCTCCCTGCAGTACTTGTACTTGCGACGCTGTATTCTAGTCACGGGTAAGTCATACGTTCCACCGGCTGTAAAGTGTAAGGGACAGTTGAACGCAAACTGATAGGTGTTGCTCAGTCAACGAGAATTTTACCAGGAAATTCTTTCAGGAAATAAAAAGATAAAATCATAGTAAAATTGCTTTCCTTTACATTTGTAAAATAAACTTTTTTTTTTGCCAAGGTTTAGTGAATTTGTGTGCATACGAATTGCCCCCAATATTAACTTTGATAGAATATACGTTTTAAGAAAGTTTCACTTAGTGAGTGACAGTACTAAACTATGAATAAGTAGATATTTCTTCAGGAGTGAAAGTGAGTGTCATCATTGTCATGTGAAGATTTACCATTTGTGGAGTATGGTATCCTTAATAACGCTGTCTCATAAATCACGGTTATTATATTTGCATCAATGGCTCGACGTTTCCGTCTAGGCAGGGTAATTTTACCATTAAATATCAATATGGGTCCTGCATTACTACAATTTTCTGTAATCACGTCCACTTAAAGCAGCGACAACTTTATTAGATTAAAAATCTCGAATGCGTCGGGATCGTAAGGGTACTTGTGCACTCATCCATATAAGACTCACACTTTCGTTTACATTTTTCATCTGGAATTACATTTTTGAGGGGGTGTCGATGGACTGACCCTAATTTTTAGTAGTAAATATATCAGTCTTGGAGGACTGGTACCTATATACAACCGACCGATTGGCTTTGGAGGTACTTTAAAGATGCCATTAGCAAAACAATATTTTAATCGTATCGCTCCATGCTATTTTTTTTTACTCCTTCGAACCAAATAAAAATAGCTGGAACCCAAACTTCAGTGACTTCTTTAAAAAACACGAGAAATTACATCGCAGCGGCCCACTGAAAAGTAGGTGAAAGAATTTCCTGGTGTAAGTTGTTTAGTGTCGTTGACTGAACAACCTATCCGTCTGTGGGATGCCCCTAACACCCCGAATAAAATACTATAAGACGTCCAGCAGAGTCGCACACCAAACATACATTTGTTTTGCCGTCGTTCGTTTGCTTGTAGGTACTTCAATGTTTTCAAAACGATTTCTAGTTAAATCGGAAACTTAAAGGGGCATCTGTGAATAAAGGAAGCATCTGGAAATGTACCTTAACACGGGTGTGAAGGCACATTCCCAGATGATCATTTGGGATATTTCTTAAACAAGAAAATTTAAAAATTTCGCCGCGCTCAAGACTTGCTTTCGAAATGCCGTTTCATCTCTCGTTTCTGTTTTAAGGAATTTGAGTAAAATCAGAAAATGTCATTTTACGGTTCCTATCTGATTTTACTTAAAATGTCACTGGATTTTGCGACCAATCTGCGTCGTAACGTATGGTATTTTTGTTATTGCAGACGCGGGCGTGCGGTGGATCCCGTCATACTGTGCTCTGAAAGAGCTCAGCGTGTCCGACTGCGCCGGCGTCACCGATTTTGGTTTATACGAGTTAGCGAAACTTGGCCCGGCGCTGCGGTACCTGTCCGTCGCCAAGTGTACTCAGGTGATCATCTCTCTAGCTTTATCCCGTATCTCACGGAGGCGGCTACCAAATCTAGGGGATTGAACGAGGATATTGGTTTTTACACAGAGCGACTGCCATCTGACCTCCGCAACCCAGAAGGGAAACTAGACCCAATCCTAGATTAGGTCAAAATTTTCAAGCCGCCAATGTTTATCACTGGCCTCTGTCATGGCTTAACGACTAATATCTACAGTGTTAAACGATATTAACCGGGACCAACGGCTTAACGTGCCTTCTGAAGCACGAAAAAAAACGCCGAATAAATAGCACATATGAAATTCGAAAACCGAAAAACACATTGGTACGTGGTAGGTTAGGAACCACGACCTCCAGCTCAGGAGGCAACGGCCCTGTCCTAGAATTAATTAGAAAAACCGAAATGTGTCTTGACAAATTGGCATGAATAGAGAAATTATGTTACGGACTGCCTTCGTTAACTACTTATAATAAAACGCACTAACTGAACTGGCAAAAATATATTGTTACCGTGCCTCCTGACATGCAGTTATTACATACTAAAACTGAACTGTTATTTCAGTTTATGATATCATATTTTCATAGAATAACGAGTATTTTTATTTTCAAAAACCTGGCTTAATCCAATAATATTTGATACTGATTTCACCAGTGTCTAATTATCCGTGTTTTCGCAAAATCCCCAGGATTTTCGCGAAGATTCGAATTATCAAATCATACTACGACATATTCAAAGACATCTATCTACTTATTTGAACAATGTTCCTCCCATAGCGAAAATTGAAATCGATCTCAAATTAAGATGGTAATTCAAATTAATTAAGAAGTAAAGGAGATTTTTTGTCATGGAACATTATGAATCTGCTTCATTAACTTGTTATAAATGTCCTTGATTAATTTACTTCTCTTTGAAGGGAAAGAGAAGTTCCCAGAATTGTTGGCGTTTGTTACGCAAGTTCGCAACAATTAATTTGAATTAATTAAATTGTGGTTGTTATTAAAACGAAGCAACTTATTGATTGAGTTTTTGATTATTAATTGTTATAAGTAAAGGTAATATGGGTAGCCTAAATGAAATGACTTAATAGTCATTTGCTAATGCACTCGCGGTACGCCTAATTTAGCCGCATAGGAGGGTAGACTTATAAAAATCTGTATGAATGATCTTAATTCATTTTTTATAAACTAAAAAAAAATAAGTAAAATGATTATGATCTTCTGTTGTGTGGGTTTGGAGTCAATCGACCCGATGAACCTTGGTGTTGGGTGGCATTCTTCGCGTGTCCTCAGAAGAATCCTTTTTCTTTTCGGACAATCGGGTGATTCCAATCCAATCGGATGAAGCCTGCAATGTTCTGACCAAACTGGGAAAACTCTCACAAAGAGATAAATTGACAAATATCAACTCTGTGACAATCTCCTGGCAGGTTCTCGATTGTATTTTTTTTATTAAGGTTTAAATAAGAAACCAGTGTGCTATCGGTATAGTCATGACCCATTCACAATATGGTTCACAATATTACACTTGGTACTCCTTTACATCACATAGGTACTACCTTAGATTACAATAAAAAGTATACTACAAAAGCAAAATGGCAGGTTCTGGATTGGGAGCCCATAGCAGACCATTTGACCATGGCAGCAGTTGTTGATTGTGATTGATTTACATCCTATCCTATACTTCCGCCTTGCATGTACGCAGGTGTCAGACTCTGGGATCCGCACGCTGGCGCGGCGCTGCTACAAGCTGCGGTACCTGAACGCGCGCGGCTGCGGCGCATTGGGCGACGACGGCGTCGAGGCCATCGGCCGCGGCTGCTCGCGGCTGCGCGCGCTCGACCTCGGAGCCACCGACGTCTCCGAAGCCGGCCTGCAGGTAACGCAAACAAATACGCGTGTTGACTGGGTGGCTAAACAAGAAAACAAATTTATGATACAATTTATACTTGCGATTGTCGGCACTTGGTGAAACTCCATATTTATAATGTTGTTATTAAAAACACTTGTACTTGTTTCACTTAAAATCCCTGATGATGCTATAAGTTAGCGAAACCGGTAGGATTAAATTATATTAAGTGAAACAAGTACAAGTGTTTTTAATAACAAAATTACAAATTTATTATACTTAAAACTCATGGCAAAAATATTGTAGATCTCATTCATCATTTAAAACAAATGCTCGTTTTGGATTTAAAAATCGATTTACAAATATAGAACTTATTGATTTGAGTAGTCAAGTATTTCCAAGGAGTGACGTCATACCTCGCTATTATTATTCAAAAAAGTGTTTTTGACATTTCATAAAAAGTTGCTGATTTGTCCAGTAGGAGACTAGTGGATTACCCTTTCACTTTTTAGATATCGGGTGTATGGGACACCTCCCCGCAAACTGATAGGGGTTGTTCTGTCTGTTCAGTTACCTATACTGAAAAACTACTACCAGTAAATTATATTAGGAGGTGAAAAAAATTTTGACTTCCCCCGAAAAAAATGAATAGATAAAATAGAAATCACTTTATTTGGTATTAAAATTTACAATGTTGTTTATAATTAAGTTGAATAAATGTAAAATAACAAAATTACCACCTCTATTAGTCAATTTGTATGGAAAACCAAACAAAGGAACTACATAAAAGAATTTTCTAGTGGAAGTTGTTCAGTTTCACCTGTTTGCAGGAAGCTGTCCCTTACACTCACTCACACCCTTACACATCCCTGTATAAATAAAAAGACATAATCATTACCAAATTTCAAAAATTCTCGTTCACATTATGAGAATAAGACATTTTGCGATTGAGGGGCATTCTGCGATAGGTTCTTTTTGTATACACACGTATGCCTCTGTTTAAACATAAACCCGCATACTATCCGCAACACTCCATTTCGGGAATACCTTCTGACTGACCTTCACGCTTGGCAGGCGGAAACGCTTCTACCAGTTGCTACCTATGATCTGGATTAATCTCATAATCGACTTTTAAGACAACCACAGTATAAGATACTAGTGATGCCATTTCCACCCGCTGATCATTCCCGGATTAGCAACATGACTTGGCGTAAGATAAATATATTTTAAATCTTATGATGGATTAATATAGCTCCGAAATTTGACTATTTCAATTCATCCTTCAAACTTCTACAGGGCGGCCCAAAGAATGACGTCCAAAAACAAAAAAATCCCTGAACATACATGGGGGTGATATGGATAGCCCTTTACCTTTGGACGCCACTCTTTGGGACATCCTGTATATATATACATATATATATATACGCATATCTGAATGGCTTGTTCATTATATCCGAAATCGAATGTAAACAAGAAGTAATTGAACACAGTAAAGTTGTTTAGGTTAATCTCTTGTTTAGCGAGGATTTAAGCCATAGTTGCCATACGTTGCGTAATAATTAGTCTTATCTTAATTTATAAATTATATTATACTTCTTCTTCTTCTGTCGAGTGGGTATCGAGTCTATCGACCCGATGAACCCTGGTGTCAGAGTTTTTTAACCGCCTAGTAGAACAACTATCAGGCCTCTGACATGGTTTGAGTAACGACCACTATCAAAGACAGCGACCGGGACCGACGAATTACCGTGCCCTCCGAAGCACGAAAACTGTTTCTTTTCGGACAATCAGGTGATTCAGCCTGCAATGTCCTAACCAAACTGGGGAAAAATTACAAAGTGATAAATTCTCAATTATGAACTTTGTGTTTCCCCCCTATGAATCGAACCCAGGACCTCCGGATCGGGAGTCCATGGCACTAGCCACTAGACCACTGAGGCAGTTAGTTATCATACTCATTTTGTATAGCATACACATTTTATAAAAAAATATTAACATTTCAATGCTTATTTCTGTTTTTGATATACTAAGAATTAAATAACATGTAGGTATGATGCAACAGAAATTCAATGGTGGCAAAATACATAAGCTATTTACCATCGATATTGCTTTTATAATTTCTTGCTGCGAATTTTGCCATAACCTAAATTGTATACGTATTTGGTGTGGCTGATATTTTTCCTTTAGTATGGCGATACGTGTTTAAGGTGGTGCATAAACAGAAATTTCGTAATTTTTGAGGTAGTTATACCCGACGACTAGTAACGACTTATTAATATATCACAATAAAAAAAAAAAGTGAAACAAGTAAATATGATTGAGAGCTTTATATGCTTATGTTTTTTTAATTTAACATAAAAATATTTTTAATTAACATAACAGTTAAGGGATCTAAGGGTTTCAGTATATTGTAATTTTGTCGATGGGCTGACAACCTGTCACTACAGCAATATACCTACAAATCTATCATAAATAACGTGGCGGAACGACCTTTGTTTAGGTAGTTTAAGCTCTGCCTACCCCATTAGGGATAAAGGCGTGATTATATGTATGTCATCATCATCTCCCTAGCCTTATCCCGTATGTCACGGGGTCGGCTACCTAATCTAGGGGATTGAACGAGGGTACTGGTTTTTACACAGAGCGACTGCCATCTGACCTCCGCAACCCAGAAGGGAAACCAGACCCAATCCTAGATTAGGTCAGAGTTTTCAAGCCGCCAGTGCTTAGCACTGGCCTCTGACATGGCTGAACGACTAATATCTACGGTATTAAACGATATTAACCGGGACCAACGGCTTAACGTGCCTTCCGAAGCACGGAAAAAGCGCCGAATAAACGTACATATGAAATTCGTAAATCGAAAAACACATTGGTACGTGGTGGGATTCGAACCACGACCTCCCGCTCAGGAGGCAGCGGCCCTATCCACTACACCATCGGGCTCTACATAAAATTATTTTTTACTTATTTTTATGTATTAACATAAAAATAAGGTTTAAAATAAGTTTTGATAGTAGTTGTATTCTAAATTATAAAGTAAGAACTTCGTATTTTTTTATATAATATATTCTTCAAATGTTAGGACCTGGTTGGCACACTTTTAAAATTTTAAGTGCATATTTTTAGAAACTATTTTTTGTGCGAATTTTGCGAATTTATGGCATGACTATGCTCGTTATGGCGCGCGCTAATTTAAACGAATGGTGTTACGTACGATGTTTGAATAGCTCGAAATCGAGTTACTTATTTGACACTGGTATTTACCTTAAATAGAAACAATTTTGGATTATTTTTATGCTACGTGGGTAGACTGTATTTAACTGCTGGTGCTTGTTTGTAAATCGCTGAGCGAATAATTTACATCAGAATATATTTGCATTTCATTTCATAGATGCAAACATTTTAAACCATCTCCAGCGAAATTATTAATTAAAATATGATTCTGCTTGGCGATGTAAATATTAAAACATTTGTATAAATTTTCTATACGTCTACTTACTTACTGTTATTTATTATTTTATAATAGGTACTTTTTTCGTTTCCGGTAATGTTAATATGAGGCTTTTTCGAAACTGCTTCTTTACATACAAAGTTTTGAATGATAATTAAATGAATCTCTAAAGAAACTCCTTGATATGACGAACGAATATATGGCACAGCGACTAGTAGCAATACCTTTGGTTTGGTTTCAGATCCTCGCTCGATGTCGCTTCTTGTCATGTGGGTTTCGAAGTGATCGACCTGATGAAACCTATTGTCAGAGTTTTAAAACCGCATATAGAACAGCTAATAGGTTACTGACATAGTTTGTGTAACGACCACTGTCAAAGACAGCGACCGGTACCGACGGATTAATGTACCCTCCGAAGCACTGAATCCTTTTTCTTACAATCTCGTGATTCAGCCTGCATTGTCCTAACCAAATTGGGGAAAATTTCCAAGTGATATAATTGACAAATATCAACATTGTGTTGTGTTGGGAATTGAACCCAACCCAGGTCATCCGAGGGAGCCTACCACGGAGGCAGTTAAACAGCGACGAGTAGCAATTAGTTCGGTTTGGTTCCAGATCCTCGCTCGGTGTTGTCCCAATATAAAGAAGCTGGCGCTGCGCGGCTGCGAGCTGATCGGTGACGCCAGCCTCGAGGCGGTCGCGTACTACTGCCGCGGCCTCACGCAGCTCAACATACAAGACACCCCCGTCACCGTCAGAGGCTACCGCGCCGTCAAGAAATACTGCAAGAGGTGTGTCATTGAACACACCAATCCTGGATTCTGTTAAAATATAATATACCGGGAGTAATAAAAAATACCTGGCCATATTTTAGGGTGTGATTCTACCCATGGAACTGAACAACTTTCCCCAAAGAACATAGGTCGAAATATTAAAAAAGGCAATCCTTGCGGACAAATTGACTCGAACGGCTAGCGCATTTGTAATTTTTTTTATACTTATAATTTATTTAGTTTCATGGGTAGAACCCAAATATAAACAGCATTTTTTTCTCCCTGTATTTATCCAATGCATGACTGTCGGTTTGCCTTACTTGTGTGTGTAAACAAAATGATCAGCTCGATGAGACAATTTGTATGGAAAAACCATTTTTTTTAAATTTTGTGAAAGCGTTTAATGATGAAAATTGTTCAGCTCCGTTGACTGAGCAACTTCCTTTACCGACACTGACACTTGCTCATAAATACAAACTCTTCAGTGCAATGCGCAATTTAATGTCATAAATAAGGCAATTCGCGTGCGCATATTATTTCTTAATCTTGACTAAAATGGTTACCTGTCCTTTTCTATCATAAGACAACATGAAGGGCGGTTTAGCACTGCTCCGTATTCGGTTCGTATCCGTGAAAAATTTAATGGATTGGCGCGAAAATGATTGACAGCTTCCGAAGAATGCGGAGCAGTTTTGTTCAAGAAGTAATCTTGAGGACAAAGCTTTTGTCCTCAGTGTTACCAATCGGTAACACTGAGGCTAACCTTCACCTATGATTATTATTTATTGTATTGGTGTTCCGAAGCAAACAAGATTAAAATAATTGAATAAAAGAAAGAAGCAAGTTATCGCGTATACTGACGTAGGCACAAAAGATGGTAAATAATAGGACACGAAATTTGTCTGCCAAGCCCCTGTAAATATCTCCTTTGTAAACATCATTACTCGAGTGTGTTATTTGCAGATTACAAGGTACTTTTGGAAAAGAACGTAACGTGATTTCACTTTGATATGCATGTTATTCGAGAGTCTATTATTAGGTTTATTTCTATTGAATATAGGAGGAAATACGTCAAGGGGCCGTGTAGCTTATCCTTAGAAAAATACGTACGGGGTGTAAGGGACAGCGTCCCGCAAACTGATAGGGGTTGCTCAGTCAACGAAACTGAACAACTATAAGCCGACTTTGTTATCAGGAAGTGTTAATAAAAAATTGCATTTCCGTACAAATTGTCTGATTGAGGTGTTCTTTTGTATGGGAAGTAATTTTTTTTTTCATCTTCTGAAATAATTTCCTGGTGAAACGTTGTTTAGTTTCGTTGACTGAGCAACCCTTATCAGTTTGCGGGACGCTGTTCCTTACACCCGGTATATACGCTACGGATTTGAAGCGTTTATTCAAATAGGCTGATTCAAGAGGAAGGTTTTTAACAGACTTTTTGTTTTTTGTTTGATTTTGATAAAACTTTGCAAGAATATGGATACCAGTCAGAGGAAGAATATGGGGCTACTTTTTACAACGGGAATATGTCTCATTCTCGAGGGATAAGGTCGCGCTTTACCAGTTTATCTCATCTCAATTTCGTAGGCACAGACGGACACTACGAGAAATTTAAGTTAACTTCGATAGAGGAAGGGAGAGGGAAGTGAGGGCCGGGTGGGAGGGGAAAGTGAGGATTTCATTATTATCTAGTTTTCTAGTTACAATGTTGATTTTTGGATCTTAGAAAATTTGTTAATTGCCGATTTATATTTATTTCGAAAAGGTTTTGAAACGTAACGTAGGTAAAGCTCTTAAATTTATGATGATGATGACGCAAAAATATCAATGTTATCGCAAATAAATTAAATTATTCTGATACGACAGAAAAGTACCCAAAGAGAAACCCGCATTTTTGGGTAAGTGTGTTCATTCCAAACCTTCCAGATCCTTGTGTAGCGGACCTAGGCTTATTGTGCAATAAATAAACATAGAATTTACCTCGGGTAAATGTCATGTCCGTATACGCAGCGGGACCCTGCATTGTAGGAAAGTGTGGATGATACCATGACATTTAGGAGGACGCATTTAGTATTGTTTGTATTAAAGAAATTATATATTTGGTACCCCAAAGGCAACTGAATAATTTTGCATTAAACGAAAGCTTTGGCTAGCGGGGGGCCCTGTTTTACTACATACATACATACATACTATCACGCCTGTATCCCTAATAGGGTAGGCAGAGCGTGAACAACCCAAACAAAGGTCGTTCCGCCACGTCTGACAAGTTTTGAGGGTTGTTTAAGATAGAACTGGATATTGTAGTGACAGGTTGTCAGCCCATCGCCTAAATTACAATATACCCTCGAATCCCTTAGCTGGTTTTTACAGCATGCCCGGGAGGAGATGCAGCTGGCATATTCTACGTCATTCTGTCGCTCCCAGTCCAGCATGGAAGCTGTTTTCCCTGTTTTCCTAGGACGCATAATTGAATCTTTAGTACACTGGTTCAAAACGGTTTAAAATATTTTATTTTTATTTCCATCGACATGGAAAGAAGAAGAGTAACATTTACTACTTTTCATTATAATTAGTTATGTGAAAATTGAAATCATCTTGTCAATATTGTTTGCGAGAAAAACATTTCACAATCAATCATGGTGCCAGCCCACAATTTCGGATCAAGAAACTTGTATATGTGTAATTATGCGTCCTACGAAAACAGGGCCCCGCTAGCCAAAGCTTTCGTTTAATACAAAATTATTCTGTTGCCTTTGGGGTACCAAATCTAATTTCTTGAATACAAACAGTACTAAATGCGTCCTATGTCATGGTATCATCCACACTTTCCTACAATGCAGGGTCCGCTACGTATACGGACATGTAAATGTCTCATTCCCGAGGGAAAAGTTTTTCAAGTCAAGCGGTCGCGCTGTGCCACTTTTTTGCATCTCAATTTCGCGTGCATACTCGTAGATACGAGTATACAGACAACGAGAAATTTAAGATGGCCAATTTAAGGGAAATATCAACTGTCTACGTATCACAGCTCACGAGATATATACTGATGACAGACGGCCGGACGGATAGCGGGGTCTCAGTAATATAAGGTCTCGTTTTTACCCTTAGGGTACGGAACCCTAATTAGTGTATACGGAGATGTGATGTCATAAACAGCCATTGTATAGGGGCCTGGCAAATAACGAAAAAAAATCGCGGCCATAACTATTATTATAATATGTATTAAAAAAAATCATCAATAATACTTGTAACTTTTTATGGGCATGCTGTAAAAATCAGCTAAGGGATCCGAGGACTTCAGTATATTGCAATTTAGGCGATGGGCTAACAACCTGTCACTACAGCAATATACTTACAAATTTATATTAAATAACCCTCAAAACTACGCTACGCTCTGCCTACCCCTTTAGTGATAAAGGCGTGACTATGTTTATGTACGTATATCATATGTCGATTGGCATAGGTGTTATCAGTGGCCGCGAGATTTTTTCATTTTTATATTCAATATTACCAAAACTATGCCAAATATCTTAGCGGCTTTTAATGTATGGAAATTTTATTTATAACGGGGGTCTCAAATGAATTTTTAAAATAGCAAGACATTTCCATGTAACGTTTATAATGCAAATATTGCTGTTTATCAAAATAGAACCTCATGGCCCTAGTGGGCAAAAAAACACTAAATTTGACAAAATTATCACCGGTCATTTACTATCATGAATGAGAATATTCCTCTACTGTTACTTTTATTTTCTGCGAGCTGTATTTGATTAGTCATTACTTCGCAACATTTGGTGCAGTGAAGCTAGCCATCCCGCATATATACAACCTTGACGCAAAAAGAAGCCACACAAAATCGTAGAATTTGCCGGAGCCATTTGATTGACCCAACGGAGATTGCTATCCCTAGACTCGCGCAATGCCCGAACTAATGAAACGTCTTACAAACAACATTGGGCTCAAATATACCGGGTGTAAGGGACAGCGTTCGAAACGGATAGAAGTTGTTCAGTCAACGATACTGAACATCTTCCACCAAGAAGTTCTTTCTGGAAAAGAAAATAAAAATTTTCATACAAAATGTCCACCTCGATCACACAATTTGTATGGATAAGCCATTTTTTTCACTTCCTGAAAGAATTTCCTGGTGGAAGTTGTTCAACCTCGTTGACTGAGCAACCCCTATTAGTTTGTGGGACGTTGTCCCTTACACCCCGTATATTTTTTTCTATATATTTAGAAAACATGCAGATATTAATAACAATATTGATGGAATAACTTGAATAGGCAAGACGAATGAATGCATTGGAGTTGATCATTTATTCATATAAAATTTATTATAGAAATCACATACACATCACAATTTAACATCTGGAGACAGAATGGTGATGGTACTTGAAAATCTTGACGCGATCTATTTAAATCGCCGTCATCGTTGGCTGGAGTGCCAGTGTTTGTCACCTGTACAACCTCCTTTCAACAAATATCAAAGGAAATACCATGTTTTTTTACAAACCTAGAATTTTGTTGATTATAAATTAACATCAACATTTACAATTCTATTTTTATTCATATGATGCCTATTTGATAATCATTCGAATAGAAATGGCGAAATAATAGCTTGCGCTCTCTATACGATATAATATAATTATTATTTCATGTGTGCATTTCGTTTCGATTTATTGAAAATATATCGCAAACAATAATGGGCTTAAATTATTTATTCAGCAATATATTGTCGTATTTTTGAATCATTCAAATCGAAATGCGTGTACGAGAGAGTAACATATCATTATTTGCGTGCGCTTTCTATATATAATCTTACTATATCCATACATACATATAGTCACGCCTTTATCCCTAATGGGGTAGGCAGAGCGTAAACTACCTAAATCTTACTATTTCGTGTGCGCATTTCGATTCGAATGATTGAAAATGTTTCTCCAACAACTTTATTTTACGTAGTTAAAGAAAAATAAACAACGATTTTTGTATTGCTTTCATATTATAAAACTTAATACAGATAATAAAAAAAGTACAATATGAAAGTAGATTGCATTCAACAATAAAATTGAGCCATCCTTTGTTTGGCTGATTTTAAATCCCAGATAGTATGAGACGAGCTTGTGTTCTTCAGCCGTTCCTTCAGGTCCTCTAGACAGCCAGGGTTTGCAAGTTCGGTATCATAAGAGGCAACCAGATCATCGTCCACGAAGAGCGTGATGAACATATTTTACTGGACATCTCGTACTTCTGCCTATTTATAAAGAAAATTTCACACTGTCAGAAACCCTTGACAAGCAGAATCCTCTCATAGCAGGAATTTCAGTATCTAGGTGTCTGCTAAAGTTCCCCTTCATAGAGGCTTAGGTTGAGTCGGCACACCTTGTTTGTGTCATCAACTAAGCCATCTGGCTGCTTCATGCTTTATCTCACATAAGTTTGCCATTGAGAGCTTCTCCTATCTTATGCGCTCACACTAAAATGAGCTCAGATTGCTGCTAACCTAGCAACAAGACTGAACGTCTGATCGTAGTCAAGTCCTTTTCATTGTTTGAACACGTTCTAAGAATGTTACTCTACATACAAACAGCACAAGTCTTAATTTGTATGTGGCGCGGATTCTTAATTAGGAGTGAGGTACTTTGTCTCTCTTGGGAGAGTGTCTCCGTACTTTGGTGTAGTTAAAGGTCATAATTTGCTGTGGTTGTTTCCGAGAATTTGTTCGGGCTCCATTAGTATGTCTTGCGGATTAAGTTTCTACATTTTCTTATCTTAGTTTGTCTTTTAATTTTAGTGCTCAATTAAAAATGGGTGTTCAATTCTTCTAACTCTTTACAAAAATGCATATTATTAGTACATTATTTGATGAAGGTACATTGCATGTGGAGGTAAGTCAAATATCGTCCTGCCCTGGTATTAAAACATAATATATTAAAATACCAAATGCCTACAAACTCGTAACTAACGTACAAGGTACAATATTAATAAATAAAACAAGCAAATTCGTACAATGATTTTCGTTATTATTACAACAAATCTTTCCTCTTTATGATATTAGTATAGACTAGTTTTTTGCGCCGCAGTTTCACCTGCGACTTGCTTAATGACTTTTTTCCGTGGAATCAAACATTTTACCGCGGTAAAAAGAGTAGCTTAACGTTAACGTAGGTGAACGTAGCTTTCTAATGGTAAAGTATTTATGAAATCGGTTCAGTTGTTTATGAGTTTATTCGTTACAAACGTACATACACACACAAAAATACATAATTCCAAAAGTTAAGCTTTTCTCTTTTTAGTACGTAGGGTACACTAACTTTACCGCTTTTAAGAGATATGGCGGGACTTCACTTTTATAAAATTAACTATATCTCGAGAAAGTTCTATCCATGAGCATTAAATGTTATGAATTCACTGTACCGTTTAAGTCCAACCTTTGGTATGTTACTAACATCCGCCATATTTAATAGGGTTTTTACATCCTTATAACTATGTCTAACTACTGTATAAAGGGACATTGGTACTACTAAAATTTACCGATATTTTGAGCATCCCATGAACTAAGAAAACTACGTTCACCCTGAGTAACATCCCACAGGAAAACTTATTAAGCCGCGGGTGGAACTGCGACACAAAAAAGTTAACAACATGATTTTTAAATAATTCTACCTAATATTTATTTTTATTTGTTGATTTATTAGTATACAAAATTTCTCAGCATTATAAGTTCATAAAGCCCGCACTCCACAGAGCGTATTTGTAGTTATAGTTCCTAAGACGCATCTTTCTTGTCCCAACACAAGCAAATAATCTAAAAACTAACTTGACACTGCCCAAGAATATATTGCTCAAGGAGAACCGAGCTTTTTACTGCAGTCAAGCGATATATTATGGAAATTAAAGCCAAGATAAAAGATGAGGGATAAATATAAATAAAGACTAGAAAAATAAACTTTGTAGGTTTGACGAGTAGTAGGTATGAGTAAGTAGGTACTTTACAGTACGTGTCACATTTTTTGAGAAGTTATATGGGATGTAAGGGACAACGTCCCACCAATTGATAGGGGTTGCTCAGTCAACGATACTGAACATCTTCCACCAAGAAATTCTTCCAGGAAGTGAAAATAAAACTGGCTTTTCTATTCCAAAATGTCCACCTTGATCAGACAATTTGTATGGAACGAGTTCCCTGGTGGAAGTTGTTCAGTGTCGTTGACAGAGCAAACCCTATCAGTTAGTGGGACGCTGTCCCTAATACCCCGTATGTATTGGCTAAAATGATGATTTTATAACAGGCGGTTAAATAAATACAACACTGTTTGCCAATAAAGTAGTATCGCCGCTAGGTTCTGTCTTTTGTTTTTTCTTTTTGTTGCGAAGTAGTGGCCAATGGACATTGTGGATTGAAGAGAACACAATAATTAATAGTACTATTCATCGGGTCATTGTTCGACTCGAGAATCCACTCGCTAAGAAGAAGTACTATTGATCAACCCTGCGCTGTTAATGTATCCTATAAATCACAATCGAACTTATAAAGATACCCAGTCTTCCTGGTTACAGGTGATGTCAAAGAATAAATTCACATCGGGCGTTTCCTGTGTCTAGTTTTCTATTCAATTGTATCTACAATACAAATTATTTTTTGGACGTTTTGCGACATGGGGTAGTTCTTCTTTTTGTTATCCAGTCTCTATTTACACGACGCATCTAAGCTTTGTATATAAGTGAAAAAAAAAAAAAACCAATACAAAGCTTAAATACTAATAATAATTTATAAAAATGGGTTATAACTTTAGAAATTCTTCTTGATTTCGCATACCGTAATAATAAATTCATGAAAATGTTTGTATTTGTGATGCAATAAATTTATTACAAAAATAGCCATCTCCTCTGCTTTGTTACCATTTTCAGATTAAGTTCTAAGTGAGCAAAGCCAGCATCTGCCTTTTTTCTAACTGAGGTTTTTTTTTTTAACGGAATCCATTCGCATTTAAAAATTCTCATCTTCTAATCTAAATCGTAAACAAATAATTAAAAACTTAAGGGTACTTTGTATTGAGCTTGGTAAATTGTGTATTGCGTATGGCGACCTTTATTGAAGTAAAACTTCTTTAGGGGCGTTAAGAGTAAAATTTCAAGGTCGGGTGACGTAAATACGTGACTTTAATACGGAAGGAAGTCAAGAAGCGGAAGTCGAAAGAAGTTTTTGGAGCGAAACAACTTCTGTGAAACGTCTTTAGGAAGAAAAAACCACTTGCACAGACTATCAGAAAGTACTCGTACAGAGGAAGATCGCAAATAAAAAATTTCGAAAACAAAAAATGTAGAAAATGAAAATTACAAAAATTCTAATTGAATGAAAATGTCGAATATTATAAATGACGAGAAATAAAAAATACAATAATAAAAAGTCAAAAATGAAAAAAAGTCAACTATTGTCACGACTGCCACCAACGGCATCAATTTCTATGACGTCACTAACAATCGACGACTCGGTTGCAGGCATCCTTTCAGACTGTTGATCATTATAACTACTGAGTGTCAATATCAAAGTCGGGCCCGAAGAGGTCCGGCGACGTGAGAGTCGGCGGTGACGGCGACGGTAGCAGCGAGTGGGCTACTTTCTTTAATTTTGCGAGGTGGGACAGCATTATAGCTCGTTTGAGCCGCTGGGACCACGCTGTCTCCACCCCGAAGGTCTATTTTAGTTTTAGACTTTCACACTGAACGTCAAAGTCGCAGGTGAATGACCACAGCCAGGAGTCGACCGCGTGAAGAAAAGTTTGTACCACGTTTTTGTACAGAATTTTATGAGCATTTGTTTGGGCATTGCAATTTTCACATGAAACGCAACATTTTCGATATATAAGCGTAAAACCTAAAATTGGGACCTAATTTGCGTATCGGAAGTTTTACTATGCTTTCTCCCTAAGCATTCTGATTATTTTTTTAAGAAATAGCTATCTTCTAGTACTGGAAGCTCCGGGGCACGAACTATAAGTAATTAATGAAAAATGACTTGTTGAATAAGAATAAAATAAAATAAAACAAAGAAAACTGTAAGTGGCATGTATATTAATCAGTTAAATTATGTTTTTATATGGAACAATATGTAGAAATTGTACATGTTTTTTTAGAATAACTGTTTGTAATAATTAATAGTCAATGCTCTCAGCATTTGACCATGCCCTGCAAGTGAAACAGTGCAGTAAATACATAATTATTTCCAAAACTGAAAAAGGACAGGAGATATTCTCTCCGGTTTTCGATGTATTAATTTTTTTTTTTTGTCTGTGATTTTATGCCTTATCTGTTTCTTTTATTCGCTGGAAGCAGTTACATCGCGCTATGCTATTAGCTTGGGAAAGGAATTGTTCTAGACGGAAAAGTCGGAAGCAGAAATTTCGACTCTGGAACTTTGTTCGGACTAGTTAAGAGGTATAAAATACAGGTATACACAATAAAAGTCATGACCCCTCTGTGGTTCGCGTGAGGAGGGGACATAGAAAGAAGGTCTCGAATATTGGACTAGATATGAGTTTCGAAAACTACTCTTATTTTTCTATCATAAATTACTTCATTTTTTTTCATGATTTTAGTATACGTATACATTTCTAATTAGATATGTATGTATACGTATACATATCTAATTAGAAAATGTTCTTCATGCCCATCGTGTATTTATTTATGTATTTACATTTTTTATTTCACAGATAATATTATTTAAATTTTTTTTTGTGCACTAGATATGAGCTCTTAAAAGAAATGAAGTAATTTATGACAAAAATAATAATTGTTTTCGAGACTCATATCTAGTCAACCGTTCCGAGCTTCTTCTGACTTTACCGTCTAGATCCCCATATGAGCATTCATTTACCAATCTAATGATGCGAGATGCGTCAAAAACTGTATGATAATTTGTCTAACTAAAAAAATATGTAACTGGTACTAATTAGGTCGAAATACGAAAAACAAAACAAATTCCCATACTAAATGCGCTATCAGCTAATTCATTCTGCATGGTAGGTCAATTTCTTATATTTTTCGTATTTCAACCTGTTTCTTAGGTAAAGTTGTTCAGTTTCTTGGACTCTTTCACACCTTTCAGGATGAGTTACTGTACTTATACCCTTTTTGTTACAAGTTGAATATTGCAAAAATAATATTAATAATGTCCTGATTTTTACTTAGTCATCATATGCTTTGATCCATCTGTTACAAAGTCGTTCATGGCTCTACGGTCTATACGCGAACGACAAACACGGTCACACACTCGTCATTTAAACTGTGTGTTAGAAGGGGGCGCAGCATCACTTTCTGCTCTTTGCCGTGTCAATCGCTTGTTAGTGCGAGACTGAAACTATGCATTGTCGTCTGATATGCAACCCTCAGCAAGTATCTCCTCCATTCGTCGCGGCTAATGGCACAGCTTTCCCACTTATACTCGTTAAAAAAATCATAACTCGCAAAATATTGAGATATTCAATACTTTTCTCTGTCACATCATTAGATTTAGACCCAAGGATTTTTTGAATTAATAAATTGAGGAACAAATAGTACCCTGGAGTTACTGTCGAAATTTCCGTCAAAAGTGGCTATTTTAGCAATAAGTTCGATAGTAACTGCCCAGTACCATTTGCTCCTCATTTCAATACTTCTAAAAAATCTTTAGGTCTAAATCTAAGGAAGTGGCAGAGAAAAGTTTTGAAAATGACAATATTTTGAGAGTTATGATTTTTAAACGAGTGAGGGCGCCACCGCTTGCGGTGAGACCTCTTAACACAATCGATCTTAAAGGTGTTCATGTCTTGCCCTGCAGTTTTTAACAAGGGTCTTCCTACTTTTTCCTTCGCAAATGCAACTCGTCCTAAAAGATTTGTCTAGGTAATAGACTTAGAAATTGGGATATAATATATTTATGTCAAATCGACGACTTATATGTTCTAGGCTACGATTTTTTTTCTCATCTGGGATCCCATTTTAGTCATATTCGTGCACAGTTCCTGATCACTGACATCGCCCCACCCCCGTTGCTCTTCACTAACCGTAAGTTGTGTTTAGCGCCCCCTATAGTCACGTTGGCGGTAACTCGCGTTGGGTAAAGGCACTTGTTAGCTTATTTGAGCAGCTTTCTGCATCTGCTTATCAGCATCGAGGGGTTGCAGTTCTTATTTTTGTAGTGGAAGCTGCATTCACCAATATGAAACACTCTCGGTCCCTTGACTTTACACTTCTGCTATATTAGGATTATTCTGTGATAGATGTAGCAACGTGTAGTCCCAAGTAGTAATCCTCATATTCGCACAATTGGTGTTGCAAATCCAAAGTGTCTTTCCAAACTTTTCTGTTGATTGAAAACCGCATGTCGTGCATTCTCGAAGACCAGGGAGTTATTTTCATCTTCTGTGTGGTTTCAAAGAGATGCGAGAAGACTTGGAAGTTCCAGGCGGCTTTGTTTTTCTTCCGTCTTTCATCGCCAGCAGCTCTTACTTGTTGGAAGTAAGACAAGATCAAAATAAACATCCTTGTTAGACAGCTGACCTTGTCTTGCTTAGTAGTTCCAATAAAAAAGTCAAAAATATAATTCAAAAGTAAATCAGTTTAAGGTGGTTTGTTTAGCTTAGCACTGATTACAAACAACAGATTACGAAATTACTCGTGATTTGCGCATAACGTAAAATATTCATGATTTTTTTTTTTGCCACACTAATTAATTTCTTGTGGGGGCGCCACTGAGCTCACCGTTCCGTCTTTTTCGTTTATTTATACATTTTTCATCATTAATGTTTTCAATGGTTTCTTTCAATTATTTATTTTGTAATCCATCAAGGCTCGCATCTAGCTCGCTCAAAGCATCTAAGCTTGAATTGCAATGCACTTTATTTTATTAGACTTGTAAAGCTTGGATACTTGTAAATTGTGATTGTGGAAAGAATTATTTCATGTTGTGGTTAACCGTACCATATTCGTTATTCATGTAAATGTTTGTATTTGAGATACAATTCATTTATTACGAAAAGTCGCACCATCTAAGCTCTGTTCGCACTTTAAATTGTATAGAAATATAAAGTGTAATAATTAAAATAGCATCGGACTGGCACGTGAAAGAAAAGCGACAAACGGTGTTGCAATATTTGTGACAATCCTATCTTTTGAAATGATTTTTGTGAAAAGCCATTGAAGATTTTAGTAGGGGTCTTGGCATAATATAATTTCTTGAAAGTACTTACCTATACGTTATAATACATTACGCGGCCACTGCGGAAACTTATGCAAATCGACAGATTATAACAGAAATAGAAAATGCCTCCTGGTAAAATTTCTAAAAGTGACGCCAAAATAAATTACAAGTATTTATTTACATAAGTAATACCTATACATTTTTAAAATGCTTGGAACTTTGTTACACCTAAAGCCGTGACTCCAGCGCACCAAAACATACCCCCGCGGGGCAAAGAGGGAAGGGTTTCACAAACATTTCGCTTCCTCTCTCTGACCCGGGGCTGTTTCGTGTAATCTTTAATTTTTTTTTAATGGACCTGTTTGCAAAATACTACAAAGTGTATATAATGCGTCACCGGGCTAAGGCGGGGAGTTGCTACACGCAATCTACACCCTTAAATGAAATGAAATGGCAACTGCCTAAGGGCGCCCACTAGGGCTCGAACCTCGGCTTATGGCGTTGCCTTGGGAACTCCTTATCGGAGAGAATCTACCCGGTACGTGCCGGTAAACCCCAAAGTGGGGAGCAAAGGAGGGACCTCCGCGACCCCGCCGGCGGGGTGCGCGGTTTCTGAAAGAGCTTGTACAGAGTGTGGCTCGACTAGTATTGGCAGCATTAAATGCAAGAGTAATTTGGTCATCGCCGTCAGTAAGGTGTAATCTTTCACAGCAGTAGTCACGGCTTTATATACAACCCCCTAATTAAAAACATGACACCCAAAGCCTGTTTGATTGTGAGGTCGTGGTGTGAATGTGGGTCTCTAATGAAATAGTGTTTAATGTCTTTGTGCGTGCATGATAAGTATTGTTATGTGCCAGTTAGATGATACTTTGATTGGACAGACGTGTGTACGATGAGAGTATTTGAGATACCGAACACTTTTTTATCAGCTCTGCTCATCGTGACCACAATTCCTCTGTATGATCGGTGTCGACATCTGCGAATCCAGTAGGATAAAATTGGCCGTTACATTTGAACTGTGGCCTCATATCAAGTCATACCAAATATAAAACGTATACAAAAGCGGCCAGGTTGTAGCCGATTGTAAACTCAAACCAAAGAGTTTTAACACTAGTATCATATCATGATTTGTTGATTGGCATACGTTTTATAAGTGGCCGTGAGATTATCTTTCTATTTACTTTTTAAATTTCCGAAACTATGCTAAAAATCTTAGATGGCTTTTGAAAAAAAAAACAATTAAACGTACTGTCGACGTTTCTTTCTACACGTATGTCGTGTTCGAGTCGCTACATGCTAGCGTTGCGACAGAGTGTGCCATCGTAACATTTGGTTATTATGATTATTATTTGGAATTTATTGTAAATTATTTAGAATAAGTACTTATAAATATGTAATTATCGGAAATATCTTATAAAGATCTTGTTTAAGAGTATTTTTTGTTCATTCCCTTAACTTCATTGCCATTGTTGTTTTACTTTTAAAAATATTAATATTAAATAATAATATAATTTTAATAAAATATAAATCTTTGTACTTTTTATTCAATCAAAGTGCCAAACCAAAGGGTATGTAACTTTTTTACATGGAGCCTGGCATACGGTGACCTTTATTTTTTGCATCAATGTTAAATCTTACGATCCCCAGTTTTTTTTTAGTTTTTTTGGCAATAACAGCAACTAGTGACATTCAGCATCAGAAATGTGGTCGATTTTTCGAAATTGTAAGTGTACCTGTATTGAAATCTAGTACTCGTATTTCTTTTAAATTCCACGGCAGTATACTTATTTATCTAACTTTGTTATTCAAATTATGAAACATAATTGTAAATTTCAACATGTTTCTTTTCTTCCACGTCGGCAAGACCACGGGTTCGATAGCGGCTACCGTAGTGGCTCTCTGGTTGCTATAGAGCAAATCCTCACGCGAGCGGGTGGTCGGAGACGCGGCACAGATGGTAAGGTGTGCCATGGTTTGCAAGGGTTTTCCATATTCACAGCGGGCGTTTGCACTACTAGAGTACCCCCATCGGCACAGGTTGTCTTTGCTTCGGCCAACCTAGGTACTAAATTTAATAATGTACGGAAAAAATATATGCAGACGTCTTGCGGTATTACCTATATTATATCCCAAAAGCTTGAACGGTCCTGTCCATCGCCAAATTTGTCGGTGAGTCCGAAGTCTAGCTTCTGTAATGCTTCACTTAATATAAGGGCATACTTGGCACAAAAAATCTTGGTTAAATTGATCAAGGAACTTGTTTACATACGAGCACATCAAGTAATATGATTGAGACAATAAAGTTAATGTTAAGATTAGGAACTTGGTAGTGGTTTTCTTCCATGATTTCTTCCATGCTGGTCTGGGAGCGAGAGAAAAACATAGAATGTGCCAGCTGCATTTCCTCCCGGGCATGCTGTAAAAACCAGCTAAGGGATCTGAGGGTTTCAGTATATTGCAATTTAGGCGATGGGCTGACAACCTGTCACTACAGCAATATACGTACAAAATACAAATCCATCTTGAATAATCCTCAAAACTTTGTCAGACGTGGCGGAACGACCTTTGTTTAGGTCGTTTACGCTCTGCCTACCCCATAAGGGATAAAGGCGTGATTATATGTATGTATGTATGTAGTGGTTTTCAAGTAACTAGATTAATTTAATTTTTAACATTATCGTCATTAACACATTACTTTATGTGCTCGAATTTAAACAAGTATTTTCAGTGATATTCTGTTACAGGATTGCATGTCCTCAGCTCATCTAGGCGACTTCTGCTGTTTTAAGAGCTTCAGAAAAAACATGAGTGATTTGTTTGCTTCTTTAGATTTTGCAAGCCTCGAGCCGTGACTCCAGCAAAACATACCCCCACGGGGCAGAGAGGAGAAGGCTTTCACAAACATTTCCCTTCCCCTCTGCCCCGCGGGGGTATGTTTCGTGTAATCTTTCAGAGGAGGAGTCACGGGTTTGTGCTATCTAAAAAGTAACCATACAAGATAAGTATTAGTTCTTTGTTAACTATGATGTCAACATGGATGCTGGGAATGAGTCCCACGCTGTCAATAACCTTAAGGGTATTATTGCCGAAAAGGGTATTATTGCCATTTTCAGCAATAATACCCTTAAACAACAACAATGGTATTGAACATTGTGTCGTTTATTTTCTCGTCGGTCATTTCGAGTTTATTGACTAAGGACATCGCTTCCCGTTATACCGCTCTATTCGACCTTTGCCTTAGTTAGATTTATTTAATGAGTGCGACCCGGTCTGGGACCATGGCTATACTCGATTATAAGGATTACAACCAGGTTTAAGTTTATATTTATTGTTAACGCACAAAAAATAACCGTGGTAATAATCTCTTTAAAAAAACAATCTAATTGTATGTATTATTCAAATAATGTTCGACATTTTTATTTAACCTATTAAAGATAAATTATTGTATGTGTAAGTGGCCAGCTTTTCCACATTCGTTTCGACTTATAAAGCTTAGATATTAAATGGAAAAAGTAACCTTATGTATAACAAAATCAAGAATTACTTGAAATTTGTGCGGATCGTAATGTGTTCATGAAAAAGTTTGTAAGTTTTGAGACGTAATTATTACTTGTGTTGTGGTGGCGCTACTGAGGTCATCGAACCACCTTGAGTTATTGTTTACCTGTTATAGGTACCTTCCCATAAAAGGACGAGTTAAGCTTTACACTCCATAAAATCATTAGGACGGGACGGTCCACTTGCAGTTAAATGTAATTGTTAAATAAAATAAAGCTATTTTATCCTGGGGATCTTAATGTGCTTTTACGGAACATTACAGCGTATAATTCTTCCATGCTGGACTTGGAGCGAGAGAAAAACATAGAATCTCCTAGCAGCATTTCCTCCCGGGCATGCTGTAAAATCCAGCTGAGGGATCCGAGGATTACTGTATATTGCTATTTAGGCGATGGGCTGACAACCTGTCACTATAGCTTTATACCTAAAAATCTATCTTAAATAACCCTTAAAAATTTGTCAGGCGTGTCAGAAATACCTTTGTTTAGGTCGTTTACGTATAATGAGTTTTTGCATAGAATTGTATTTGCCACGTTGTATTGCCTATGTCCTATTCCAAGACCTAAGCTTTAAGTGTGCCAAGTTTCATCCTCATCCTTCTAGTGGTTGAAGCGTGGTTGAATGATTGAGTAACAAACATTCAAACTTTTGGATTTCTAAAATCAGTGGAGGCTAAACACCCTATGGTATTCGGCTAGTCTGGATCAGGCTTATTCCTGGCTGGGTGTGGCGAATATCACCATCATCATTATAGATAGTTGGATTATTTTGGCTAATGAATAATGAATCTGCGTACCGGTAAGAAATTATACACAGAGTAAAAGGAATGAACTATTTTTATTCCGATTATTATTTCTTCCATGCTGGACTGGGAGCGAAAGAAAAACATAGAATGCGCCAGCTGCATTTCCACTCGGGCATGCTGTAAAAACCAGCTAAGGGATCCGAGGGTTTCAGTATATTGGATTTAGGCGATGGGCTGACAACCTGTCGCTACAGGAATGTACCTACAAATCTGTCTTAAATGGCCCTCATAACTTTGTCAGACGTGACAGAACGACCTTTGTTTAGGTTGTTTACGTTCTGCCTACCCCATTAGGGATAAAGGCGTGATTATATGTATGTATGTATTATGACATAATAATTTTTCTTCATCAGTATTCTGACTAAGTTGACCAAACTTTAACGGTGTGAACCTAGACTTGAAACTGAACAAATGCCCCAAGGAACATAGGTCGAAAATGGGTCGAAATATATTTCTAAAAACAACGAAATTGGCCCCTTCCATAAGAAAAGCAGTGGCTTTAGTAATTTTGTAATTTTGATATTGCCTGTGCTCCTTGGCGAAAGTTATTCACTTTCATGGGAAGTTTCATGCCCTGAAGTTTGATCAGCAATTTTTTTACAACTACGGTACATAGACAGAGAATTTTCACCTATCATATCCAGTGTATCATATCATATGTATTCCACTATGACCTTTGAACCTTTTTATTTCAATCTGTCATTCTGTTTTTGTTCTGATTCGCAAAAAAATGGTTTCATACATATTTTTTTATTGTAAATATTTTTTTTCGTTTTGTTTATATACAGTTTATTTTACTTTCCAGCGCTCCAAATTCCGGATACCTACCACCATATAGCTATGACTCTTTGTGTCTTATAATCATAACTCATCATACTCAATTCTCAATTTATGGCTCAGAAGTTTGTTACACGACTTTGTGTTTAGGCCAGTTGGAAGCGCTTGGAAAAATCATGGATTTAATTCTTCACCTTATTGCCCAATTTACCTCTCTTAGTTTCCCCACCCTGGCGGAGTTGTGCACAAGTGTTTTTTTTTAGTAGTTTACTTTTTTGTTCAGATTCTTGCCGTGTTTAAAAATACGTTGTGTAAGGGACAGCGTCCCGCAAACTGAGATAGGGGTTGTTTAGTGAACGACACTGAACAACTTTTATCAGGAAGTGAAAAAAGAATGGTTTTTCCATACAAAATGTCCACCTCGATCAGATAATTTGTACGGAAAAGTATTTCATTTCTACTTTCTGAAAGAATTTCCTGGTAGAATTTGTGTAGTGTCGTTGACTGAGTAACCCATATAAGTTTGCGGGACGCTGACCCTTACACCCGGTATATCACACAATACATATCAGTCATAGATCTATACATATAATAAATCTCTAGAAGGGTCGTGTCTGTACATTAAATATTTTTCGAAAAAAATAATTGCAGCTGGCATAATTAACGATATAACGCCTTGTAAAAGACGCTTTCGCCACGTCTGTCAAAAATAGAAAGCAATTTTTGATTGTAATATGTATTGCTATAATGACAGGTTGTCAGCCCATCGCCTAAATTACAATACACTGTAACCCTCGAGTCCCTTTTGCTGACTTCAACAGCTGAGTTGTGGGGTAGGTAGTAAATTAAATCTTGATTGTTTATTACTCGATTTGATGTTTTTTTTTATTCGGCTGAATGTTACCTCAACTAAAACTTTATAGATATACGTAAAAAACCACGCCACCTGACTTAGGGAGTAGACAGAAAATTGAATCCTGTTTTTCTTAAATCTCATTAGAATACAGTAAGTATCATAACGCACACAAGTATCGTGCTATACACGTGTTAGGCTTAGCTAACGCGATTCGTAATGACACAAATAAATAAGAGTAAAGAGATTAAAATGTTGATCGAGACGATGGACAACCCGACCCCGACCGCTTTTGGCGCCATAAACGTAAAGAACGGAGTGATCTATTCCTGCTTAAATTGTTGTCCCTTTCTGTTCCCTAATGATAGAAAAAGTCGCGTATAGACTTTTTAGCTACTACGGATTGGCTCAATCATGAAATTAAATCGAGCGAGGGGATAGGCGAAGTTGACGGTTTTCCTACGCGGTAAAAACTCAAAAGTTCATCAGAAGTATTAGTGTTCCCAAGAAATATCTCACCACCGCGATCTAAAAATATTGCCAAATCGTACAGCAATATCTGTAAATACACGGAATAGAGATCTTTTTATGTATTTACAGTAAAAATCGTGAAAACCTAAGCTAAAACTTTAGCACTTATGGTTTACGAAACGTTAAAGCATTTATAAATTTTATAGGTCCGCCACTGACCACTAGATGGTATAATGTAATATTTAAAACAAAAAATACATCGCTGTTTAAAATCATAACCACCACGCGTACGGAGTCGAGGGCACAGCTAGTTTTAAATAAAAATCAAAATAATTTTTAAAACATACCAATATTGGGCTGCTCCAGATACTTATCAGTATATACATAAAAAAAAATGTTTAATTTTTTTCGTAGGTGCTGCTCCAGATACGAATCAGTTTATGAAATAAATTAAACATTTTTTTTTATGAAAAAAGTTAAACATGTTTTTTCCATGTATTTTTTATTTGTATTAATCTAAGTAACCACCCATGCAGTCAATGAATCTTTGCCAACGCAGTGGCAGTTTAGTAATGCCCTCATAAATAAATCAGCTGGACGGGAGGCAACAAATTCTTCTAAGGCATTTGGTACTGACTCTCGGTAAGATTTTTTTTCCCCCCAAGAAGTTATCTAAGTTATGGAAAAAGTAGTAGTCTGTAGGCGCAAGGTCTGGTGAGTAGGGCGGGGATGACGGAGAGCTTCCAACCCCAGTTCTTGCAACTTGCAGACCGTCAGCTGTGCAGTATAAGGTCGCGCGTTGTCGTGCAGGAGCAGCGGAGACGAGCGATTTACCAATGCTGGTTGGAGATGTGCCAGCTTCTCCATCATTGTGTTCAGTTCTTCACAGTACACATCTGCAGTAATGCTCACCCCGTTGGGTAAGAAGCTGTGATGAATCACAGCGCTAGACCACCAAACAGTGACCATCACTTTTCTAGGGGTAAGTTTTCGTTTAGGACATTGTTAAGGTGGTGAACCAGGATTCAATCAATTTGCTGAGCGCTTGCGGTTATCAAACAGAATTCATATTTCATCGCAGGTAACAATGCGGTTTAAAATTCCTTCATTTTGTGTCTGTTGAGCAGTGCAAGGGACGTCTCGACGCGTATTTCGCGCTGGCGATCATTGAGTTCGTGGGGCACCCATTTGTCAAGCTTTTTTACCTTGCCAATTTGACGCAAATGGACCAATATTGTTTTGACGCTAACGTCGAAAGCTGCTGCTAATTCAGCCGTAGATTGTGTATCATCAGCTTCCACAATCGCCTTTAATTCGTCATTGTCGACCAAAATCTTCGGACGACCGCGAGGTTCATTTTTCAGATCGAAATTTCCAGAACGGAAGCGAGCAAACCAATAACAGGTGGTGCGTTGGTTTGTAGTGTTAGCTGCGTAAACGTCGTTGATGTTGCGTGCCGCTTGTGCCGCTTTGCTGCCACGACGGTACTCATATTCCATAATTACTCGAATTTTTAACATATCCATGATGACGAAAAAGATGGTTGGATGGGATGGATAGCTAAAGACCTATTATTATCACAATACAATATTAAACTATCTCATAAACTATATCATATATGATATTCGAGATGATACGTCATATCCTTATCTGCAACCCTAAGAAACTGCTTTGGAAAATATATAATAGGTACAACACATGGTCTGGTTGGTCGAGTTGCATCTGAACTGAAGTCAGTGGTAATGCTTCAGGTGTTGTGGTTTTAGAGAACAGCCTAAAACTACAACACATGGTCTGGTTTGTCGAGTTGTATCTCAAAACAGTGGTAATAAATACTTCAGGTGTTGTGGTTTAGAGAACAGCCTAAAACTACAACACATGGTCTGGTTCGTCGAGTTGTATCAAAAGTCAGTGGTAATACTTCAGGTTTAGTGGTTTTAGAGAACAGCCTAAAACTACAACTCATGGTCGGGTTCGTTAAGTTGCATCTGAAGTCAGTGTAATGTTCTGGTGTTGTGGTTTTAGGAACAAACGAAAAAGAAGAGAAGGCAAAATTTTATTTCTTACTGTTATTTTTGGGAATGATGTTTGTTATCATTAGTAGAGCATGTGTAAAAAAGAATAGCAGGGCGACGCTATTTAAGTAATTATAATAAAAGGAAGAAAAATTAAATCATTTTCGTTTCGTTTACATTTGAAGGTCGAGTGCAAGAGTCAAACTTTATTTTCTATTATTTCTATTGCATAGAGCAAAACATGTTTCATCAATCTTTAACATCCTTCAAACGCAAAAGAAATATATTTATAAACTCTATAAAAACATGCACTAACAAAATAAACTTATACAAAACACGTTGGCATAAAACCGACCATCCCACCAGCCAAAGACAATCGAAGAATGTTGTAAAGCTTCGTGCAGCGCCTTCTTCTTCTTCGAGTCATTATTGTAACTGGTGCTCTTACTTCTTGGTTTCCGAGTATTGACGGCGAATTTACCGTCATCGGCATAAATATTATGAAATGGAAATGTGAAGACTTTGAGCCCTTTTCCAAGCTTCTTTTTGATTTTTTTGTCTTCTAGAATTAGCTCTTTATTTATTTATTTTTTATCGAGCGTGTAAATTTTATTTATGTCTAGAAGAGGCGCTTTCATCGCCACGATGTGATTTTACACTCACCGGTAAATATGTAATATGGCCTCGAGCTATTTCTCTTAAATGGATTTTGACGAATTGACGTCGCTTTACGGACCCCTTCTTCTTACTCTTTTAGCGCTGGCGCCGGCCTAATCTAGACTTTTTAGTAGGATCATGCTATTAATAATATTATTATTTGTGTATTTTCCCAATGATCAAAAAACCATATAACTCCGATGACGAAGTCGAAGAAATAGAATGTCGGAATTATCTATTGTCTTCTTACGATTTCTTCCTTTTATTTAGCGCCGACATCGCTGTTCACGGTCGCCACATAAAAATGAATAGCAGGGCGACGGTATTTAAGTAATTATGAAGAAAAATTTAATTATTTGCGTTTCTTTGACATTTGAAGGTCGAGTGCAAGAGTCAAACGCGCTTCTCAAATCAGTGTTTGAAACTAGTAAAAGACTATTAATGAAATAATAATCAAATAATTTATTTGCAAGAACATAGTAAAATAATTGTTGGTACATGGATATATTTGTATCATATGTCCTACCGTCAAGGCATGCAAATTTTACATTACCTACTTTAAATTACATTTGACATTGGCATACTCTATTATTTATTTTGTCATTGAAGTATTCATTGAGAGAGTAATAACATTTTTCTAAGAGCCATTCCAGAGGAATACTTTTTACATGCTTCGGAAGGGAGTTATAAACAAGTATCGCCATATAATAAGCATTTCTCTTAAACAACTCCAGTCGTGGTCGCGGCTGATACAGTTGATCCTGGTATCTTGTAGACCTCTGGTAGACCTCGTTGTTTGATGTGAAATATTCAGGGTGGTGTTTGACAAATATACATATTTGCTTAATGTACATACAAAATAGAGTCAACATTTTGGTAGCTTTAAACAGAGGCCTACCAAGAATCTCTATAATGAGCTCTACAAATAGCCCGAACACATTTTTTTTTTGACAATAAAAGCTCAATTGGCATCGACAGAGTTGCCCCACAGTATGAGACCATAACCTAATACGGAAGACACATAGCCGTAGTAAGCTGTGAGACTTACTTCTGTGGAAGCTGTTCTACTGAGTCTTCTTAAAGCAAACACAAATCTATTTATCCTCAAGCATACATTCTCTACATGTTCTTTCCAGTCACAGAATCTATCCAAATTAAATCCTAAGAACTTTGTAACTTTTACAGCGTCAATTTTATTACCATCGTAAGTTATATTTAGTGGAATGTCACGTGATCTATATGTCCTAAATTGCATAAAATTAGTTTTATTAATGTTAATATTTAAATTATTACAATTAAGCCATCCAATTATTTTATTTAAAGCAATATTAATGTCATTATTAAAATTATTTAGATCTTTACATTTAATAGTTACGGTTGTATCATCTGAAAACATTATACAAACATGATTTACACAGTTTGGGAGATCATTAATATAGATTAAAAATAAAAGTGGCCCTAGAATACTCCCCTGAGGTACGCCAAATTTATTTTGTTTGGGAGATGATTTGTATAAACATTGTTTTAAACTTACTTCATCAACCTTTTGAATCTCTGTGTATTGTTGTCTATTTTCAAGATAGATTTTAATCCACTCATAGGCGTTTCCTCTTATACCGTACCTATACAATTTTATTAAAAGAATACTATGATTAACAAAATGAAACGCTCTACTCATGTCTAGAAAAATAGAGACAACAGGAATATTTGAATTGAGGCAATCAGTAACATTTTTTATTAGATTAAAGCATGCAAGGGTTGTGGAACTGTTTTTGCGAAAACCATATTGGTTTTTATTTAAAAGTTTATGTTTTTCAATATAATTTAGAAGGCGTTTATACATAACCTTTTCGAAAATCTTAGAAAATATTGTGGGTAGAGTCAGTGGGCGGTAGATTTCCATTTTTGTTTTATCGTCCTTTTTAAATAATGGTTTTATGACCGATAATTTTAGCAGGTCTGGAAACGTACCTTGTGCAAATGATAAATTAATTATATGGGATAACGGTTTACACAAAAACAATGCAACATGCTTAATTACTTTGGTATTTATACCATCGTAACCACATGCGTTGCTGTTTCTTAGAGACATAATAATTTTATAAAGTTCTTGTTCGTCAGTTGGAGCTAAAAATATAGAATTAAAATTCATTGTAATTTGATCAGGATTAAATTCTTTCAAACAATTATTATTCATTTTAGGTTGGTTGGTTAATTTTATAAAGTAGTCTTTAAATAATTCAACCATACTTTTAGGATCTTTGTACTCAACACCATCGAATTGAATCAAATCAATAGATCGCCTATAACCATTTGCAGCGCCATCATCATTGATAATATCCCAAGTAGCTCTACACTTATTTCTTGCATTACATATTTTATTTTGGTTTTGTATCTGGTGGGACTTTGTTATACATTTTCGCAAAAGTTTAGTATACGATGAATAATTACATTTATTGATGGACTTGTTAAGACTAGAATGTTTATACTTTAAATAGAGCAATCGCTTAGTAGCACATGATGTTTTTATTCCTTTGGAAAGCCATCTTAGTCTCTTTCTTTTATTAGTTATTTTTATTTGAGTTAACGGGAAACAAAGATTATGAAATAGTACAAACAGGTCATTAAAGTCATGAAATGCTTTGTTTGACATTTGAAAATGATAATCTAGACATGCAGTTATAAAATTTACGCATATTATCTTTAGAATAATCCCTTTTCTCTTCAAAATAGTCTCCAAATGTATGAACGGTTTTTACTTGGAAAGTTACTAATTGTGCAGTTTCATGATCTGACAAGCCAAGTGTAAGAACTTCCGAGATTACCTTGTGAATATTAGATGCTATCTGGTCAAGACATGATAAACCTCTGGTAGGTGTGGTAATATGTGGGCGAATATTGTTGTTTCTAAGGATACTAAGGAGCCCACAGACGCTATTATTTGAATTACTGTTACGAACATTAAGATTCCAGTCTCCGCACACTACGATTTTACTTCTCTTGCGTTTTGACGTAAGTTTATGTAATAGTAGTCCAAGTTTATCTAAAAACGTGTGTTCATACTTTTTTAGAGGTACTCTATATATATTTAAGATAAGGATGTTGTGATCTAAAAGTTCAATTCCACAGCACTCGAATGCGTTCGGGCAGCTGAGCTGTTCACATATAGGCAATGTATTAAATTTGACAGATTTCTTGACAAGTATACATGATCCGCCTCTTCTTATGTAGTCACGTGAAAAAGAGTGGGCTAATTTATAATCTGAGAGCTTAAGGTTACATTCGTCAACCAACAATATAAATGTTTCAGTGAAACATAAAACATCTATAGGTTTATTAGAACTTAACAAGTTAGAAAAGAAAGGCTTCACTCACCTTAACAGCCAGTATCAGGGGGATGTTCGTGAAGAGTCGCAGTTAGAGCTCCCTTGACTGAACGTAAATGGGGAGACAGGGGAAATCAATTTCCATGTAAGTTATTCTCAAAACAGATGTGACAGAAAGCAACCTAACGAAACCTATCCCATCTAACCATACCGTCGTAGGGCAACCAAGGCACGCACATCAGAGCCATTATTGCCGCGTCTGACGTAAGAAGGTGAAGGAAATACGTAGACTTCAACATTAGCTGTACGGAGTTTATTCTTCTAGTCCTATTGCTTAAATGACTGATAGTCCGGCCGGTTGTAAGAACAAATAGTTTTTTTTTGGTGACGTGCTTTAGAAAGGCAGCATTTTTTTCCAGGTACTAGTTATGTATATACCAAACCACATGCGAAATTGCATCCCGATCGGATCAACTTCTTTTAATTTTCATACATTTTCTTATAAAAATAAACATCTTTTTTGCGGGTGGATAGTAACCATTAGCCTTAATACAAAATTAGGAGATCCGAACTAAAAATTATATCAGAATTTTAAAAATAATAACCTCTTTTCATCCCTTTGGGGGAGTAATTATCAAAGAAACTGATACCTGTTCATTACCACACGACTACGGCAAAACGAAAGGGAGGATAATGATTTTGAACGGTATGTATGTTTGTATGAAGGTATGTATGTTCATCTGTTCCCTGATAAATTCTAAACTACTCATCAGAATTTGACAAATGAGGTATCGTAAGAAGCATCTCAATCGTCCGCTGGTTATAGGCTAGCTGACGTCACTTTAAACTGTATGTGGTTCCCTCTAGAGGACATTAAGTAATGAAGTAAAAATATATTATATTGCTAACTTTTGCCCATGGCTTTGTTTTCGTTTACTCGATAAATAAGTATATTTTCTAAAATCACTCTACAGGTCGGACTGGCCCATGTGTTAACCACACTGTAACACAAAGCGAAAAAATTAAAATAAAACTTCGTGGGTTAGTAAAAAATTTACGTCACTTCTTACACCACATGTTATTTCACAGAACTTTATTGAACAATTGAATTGACATACATTAAAAGTAGAATACGAAATAATATATATGAGGTTTAGCTTACCTTGGCTGCCAGTATCAGCAACAGTTAGTTCAGTGTCGTTGACTGAGCAGCTCCTATCTGTTTGAGGGATGGCGTCCCTTACACGCGGTATGTCAAATTTCAAAATAGTAAAAGACTAATATTAGAAAGGAAGGTTACGCTCACCTTAGATCTAGTATCGGCAACAAATGTAGTTTCGCACTGACAGTTACTAACTAAAAAGTCTTGATCTGTCTCTGCGTAGGGTTTCCTTTTATTTATTCTGCTTGCGTGCTACTTTTCTACTAATTGTGATCGAACCGAAGTCCATTACCAGGTTTGAGCGATCGTCAACCTGGTAAAGGTTGTGGTCCCCCGTCGCCTCTGGAGGTCTTAGTCGGGACTAGGGCTAGTCTACTTCGCGGAACAAGCTTTCTGTAATGCACAATCCGCGAAATCTCCCTTTTTTTTCTGCCCACTTCGCGGAAAGAGCGTTTTGCAATTCACATTATCACAGAGTACTTAATCCCCGAAATATCCCTGTTTTCGCAATGACCGAATTCGGGGTTTGAACATAACACACGTACCTTCATTTAATTACAGTAATACATATAGGGTAGGGTGTAGGCATTGGGTGTAGGAGAGGAAATTATGTAAACTTCGCAAAAGCAAACAGAAACTTCACAGTTTACACATATGAAATTTACACAAGCACCCTGAATATAATTTATTTTATTTCAACATTTTGAAAACCGCTAACATTATTATCCTTAGGATTAGTCGGAATATCTAAAAGGGGCTGTATCCGCCCGAACGTATTAATGTATGCCCTGCAGACCCATCATACCAGTGATGTGTCGGACCTGAGAAAGTATTGTATATAGGGGTAGTGTGAGTGGTATGGTAGGTCGACAGGGGTGGTGGACCACGCGCAACGAGGGTTATAAATAATTAATAGTTTATCTAAATTGTTTGATTGGCCAATAGATTCATAATGACTATGGACCCAATAGCACTAGGCTAGTGTGTCAAGTATTTTGGAAACTGTTATCCTAGAGTGCTAGTGTGTAGGGACGAATCTTCTTCTTATCGTGTCGATGGAACACGTAACTATCACAAAGTGGCGGCCCAAAACGTTGCCACTTGAATTGCGGATCTGCTGGCGTTAATTAGATCCGCTTGCGTGCAGGTATTAGGGCACGCAGGACACGATGTCAAATGTGCCATTGTTTGAATTGCACCGCAAACACAGTCGACCTCGGAGTTTCCCGAGAATCCCCACCTGACCATGTTATCTTTGCTTCTGCCGACCTGAGACCGAAGTCTATTTAAAGACTTCCAGATCGGCCACGGCAGTTCATGCCCAGGAGGTAGATTCTCGGAAAGCGGGACAAATTGGGCAGGCAGAGATACATTTTTACGCCAAAGGTTGCACCTGGCTTGCGCGGGTTCGATGGTAAGCGCAGTGACGCACTTGAAAAAGTTACGGCGGCTCTTTAACCTTTGAGGCACAGGATTGTAGCCGTGCAAGGGGTGTCGTAGGTGACGGTCTGCGTTGGCCATTTCGGTGGAACTAGCCACAGCCCTGCGGACATCTGGCGGTGCTATTCCAGCCAGTGGGTACAGCATTGAAACCGGGGTCGGTTTGAGACAACCAGTAATAATCCGGCAGGTGTCATTTAAAGCTGTATCCACTGACTTGGCATGAGCAGAGCGGCCCCATACAGGGGAGGCGTATTCGCCAGCTGAGAAGGCAAGCGCTAGCCCTGTCGTCCGCAGCACGCGCGGCGTAGCTCCCCATTTGGTGGTAATAAGGCGTCGAAGTAGGTTGTTCCTTGTGTGCACTTTTTTCTTGACGTTTTCGCAGTTTTTACTGTAAGTAAGGGAATCTATCAAGGGAAACGCCAAGATACTTTGGGAAGTCACCGTGCGATATAGGTACCCCCTGCCACACAATGTTGAGCTTACGTTTTACTTCACTGTTGCGCAGGTGGAAAGCGCAAGACTCCGTTTTACTAGGGTTTGGCTTCAGTGAGTTCATCTCGTAGTAGCTGCTCAAGTCGTTGAGAGCTGCAGTGAGATTAGCCTCGACTTCCTCAAACTTGGAGCTTTGGGACGTTAACGCCAAATCGTTTGCGTATAAGAAGCGGGACGGTTGGTCGTTGGTGTAGATGTTAAATAGGAGCGGCGCCAGAACACTGCCCTGAGGAAGGCCGTTCCTTTGTGACCTCCAACGACTTTTGTCAGAGAGAAGATGCACCTGAAACCGACGGTTATGGAGGAGTTCTCAGAGAACCATGACAAACTTACGATCACCGGTCATGGTGTCCACCTTCCACAACAATCGGTTGAGGTTCACCGTATCGTAGGCTGCAGAAAGGTCTACAAATACGGCGCCTGTTATCATCCGTGACTCAAAACCATCTTCAATATGTTGCGAGAGCTTGAGGACCTGGTTGCAGCATGATTTGACTGGTCTGAAACCTTCTTGCTCTGGGATTAGTTTAGGGTCGATAAAGCCTACTACTATATTTAGGGACGAATGATAGGTCACAATGAGATCTTCATTTTGGATGACAGCTGTCAAAGTTCAAACGGCTATATCTCGGAAACTATGCATCCTAGACTGTTGGTGTGTAGGGACGAATGATAGGTCTCCACGAGATCTTCATTTCGGATGACAGCTGTCAAACTTTAAGCCATATAGCTGGCATCCGAAATGAAGGTCTCGTCGAAATCTATCAGTGTCACTAACCTTGGTAGTACGATGGTACCTAAATCAAACCACCATGCACACGGCGGCGTACTATTTATTATACTGTGCTGCGGCGGACTCCACCCGAGAAACCCAGCGTGTCCACTATGATATGTGGCCTTGATCCTTAACCACCAATCATAAAATCAAACGCTTTACCACGCGGACTGACCTAACTTACTACTAACACTTCCCCTCCGTATCCTAACCTCAAAATACCTAGTACTACTATTACAATCATAGTTACCTACCTTATCTTAGATCAGTCACAACATCACTGAACTATGGTTGTATGGTTTTAGTCTCACCGTACCACCAGGGGTATTGTGGGCTATACCCACAAGACAAGAAGAATGTTATCACTATGATCGCAATTTATCTAAAGTATGGCCAGTTGATTCTTCCATGCTGGCCTGGGAGCGAGAGAAAAACATAGAATGTGCCAGCTGCATTTCTTCCCGGGCATGCTGTAAAAACTAGCTAAGGGATCCGAGGGTTTCTTTATATTGCAATTTAGGCGATCGGCTGGCAAACTGTCACTACAGCGTATATTGCGGGACCTAAACAAAGGTCGTTCCGCCACATCTGACAATGTTTTGAGGGTTATTTAAGACGGATTTGTACATATATTGCTGTAGTGACAGGTTGTTAGCCCATCGCCTAAATTGCAATATACTGAAACCCTCGGACCCTTAGTTGGCTTTTATAGCATGCTCGGGAGGAAATGTAGCTGGCACATTTGTTTTTCTCTCACTTACAGTCTAGCATGGAAGGCCCTTAACAACTCAAAAAAAGTAAAGCCACATATGAAAACGGAATAACGACTGTACTTCTTAAGGCAGGCGGAAACCCTGGACTGAGGGAACTCTAGGAGTGGTTTAATACTGTCCTCTTGAAGAACTTTACAAGAGTGGCACAGAAGCGTTGTTGTCCTGTTTTTCAAGAAAGGCGATATAACTCTTCTGTAAAACTATCGACCTGATTTTCTTTATATTCTGATTATTTCTATATCGCTTCTGAGTCACGTATACAGGGTCTTAATTTAATCGCATGCTATAGCTTAGAGGTGTTTCAGTAAAGTAAAAAGGGTTGGTTGGCTTGGCGGCCAGACGCAGCTCTGGGAAAACTCTAAAAATCCCTACCGACTATTGTTTTTTTAATGTTTGAAGTTGGATTTTTTAAATTAATTTTATAGGCTCTTTTTAGGTACTCTGAGCAGACCGTACAACAAAATTGATAAAACATGAAAATATAAGTATAAAAAGCAAGTAGATGAAAGATTGATTATCCTCTATCTAAAGAGAATGAAAATAGATTTGGCGCGCCCAAGTTGAAGGTTTGCCCATCAGCCCATCAGCAGGCAATCTTACTGCAATACATCTTCGGGGTGTAATCTGTCGCTGTAAGGTCGGTTGTATATAAAACTGCTTCATAGAAATTAATCATCCGTCCTATGGTCCAGATTTAGCCGCGCTGACTCATCTTATTTACGGTAAAATAAAAAATAAGAATATGTGTATATTTTGCATTCAGTTTTATTTTTATTTTTGCTAAGTTTTATTTTGTAATTTTTTACACCATACATTTCAATACCTATATCTATAGAATAATAAATTTGTTTAAGCTATGTATTTAGATCCTGTGCGTTAGATTTTCACTATGAGATAAAGTTGATATTGCTATCGATTCGTAGAGCGCACAACTTAACTAAACCTTGATTAAAATTATTGCCGTCCGTTTGTTTTCTCTTATGATAGATAATGGCAGGTATAAACTTATATTAGTTAAATCAGATTATTTACAACCACGAATGGGTACCATTACCAATATGCCACTTTGAGAGATTGAGGGAAATTCATGAAACTTCTCAAAATCTCTAAATCTTGTCAAAATTCACACCTGTAATTTTCTATCATAAGAGAAAACAAAGGGATGGCAATAATTAGGTTAAGGTTCAATCAAGTCCGTGTCCCTACCGAATCGATAGAATCTGATTACGCAACACAATATACAAGTAAAAGTGAATTCACACTTGACTTATGTAACGCTTTTCTTTATGTTTATTAGAAAATGTATGAAAATTCCATGTATAGATACACACTTGTCTCATGTGATGTCGCTGATGCATTCCCACTGCGTATCCTTGCGTACGCATCAGGTGACATCATTTGTGTAATAATGCGTCAGCTGACGTATGTGGTGCATCATTCTGCCGCCCGAACTAGATAGATAGTCAGTGTGCAAGCGAGAAACTGTACGAGTATACGTGCACGAAATGAGATGCATAGTTACTGGGCGAGTCAGAAAGTATTATAGCACATCGAACAAGGTTCGTTACTATTATAGATAGACTTCAGGGTATTTAAAACCAATATAAAAAATGCAAGGCAAACGGTTTTCTTCACTGACCTAGACCTGAAAAACTTATTTTTCTAATTAAAAGGCAAACATTTGGCCGCAAGTAACGATGCAGACGATAGGTATACGACCATAATTATCAAGAGGCATATGATACTACGGGTACAGAAATATCAGTTTTTGTTTAAGATCTGAAAGTCATTATACAAAGGACCATTCATTCTAGTCATTTCCTGGTGGTCATCCCATGCTGGACTGCGAGCGAGAGAAAACATAGAAAGTGCCGGCTGCATTTAAGGCATGCTGTAAAAACCAGCTAAGGGATCCGAGGGTTTCAGTATATTGTAATTTAGGCGATGGGCTGGCAACCTGTCACTACATCAATATACCTACAAATCTATCTTGAATATAAAATAACCCTCAAAACTTTGTCAGACGTGGTGGAACGACCCCTGTTTAGGTAGTTTACGCTCTGCCTACCCCAATTGGGATAAAGACGTGATTATTATGTATGTATGTATTCCCTGATGGGCATGTTACGTATGTGCCTCCTACTACTTCGCTGGCTCAGCGACCCGAAATGGATCTTGGCCTCAGACATTAATATGCGCCATTCTTCTCTACGCTGTGCCTAGAATCAAATAATTCCGGGTTCCGCGGAGATTTCAGGACTGGCTGAGGCGGTGGAGGTTTGGCAGGGAATGTGTAATGAGATGCCAACTGCCTTGCACTCCCAGAAGCAGTGGGACAAACCTCTTTGCAAACTGGCCCTGCAAAATTTATTATCCAGTTCTACATTCAGTAGCTCGTGCAAGGATTTGGCTGTATCAGAAAGAGAATCTGGGTTGTGGCTGCAGGCTCTTCCTTCGGCGAACTTGGGCACCTTGCTCGATAACTGCACGCTGTCGCTAGTTGTACCATACGAACTAGCAATACGCTTCATCAATTTAAAAATAAGCTAAAAAGATTTCTTTTCTGCCTCCAAAAAGAGTTTCAAAACATACGTTGTCCCATACAGAATAGGTTTGACTACTGCAAATATCTGTTTTTTTCAAATAATTATACTTTATATTGTCAATAAATTACCTCTCGTATGTACCTAATTGTTGTTATACTATTTGTCTTTCTGTTTTATATTTTATTTATTTATTATATTTTCTCGTTCTTGGTAGCCGTCTGACTTTGGGTGGGCTTAAAATCAGCAATGCGCTGTGCCCACATCATTTATCCACTTTGTTTTGTGTATTATAATAATAGGTATATCTTATGTGTATTATGTTTGTAAATGTACTGATTTTGTTTGTTTTAAATGTCTGTGAGTGTGTGTAACTAGTTTCTGTTTGTAAATATGGATAATAAATGTATTTGTAGTTGTAGGTTTACGTTCGGGCATCAAGGTCAATGAACCTCATAAATGTATCTGTGTCGAGGCGGTAAATGATTTAGGTCACCATGGCTTGTCCTGTCAGAAGAGTGCAGGCCGTTTGTCACGTCATGCCAGCTTGAATGACATTATACGCAGAGCGCTCGTATCCGCCAATGTTCCGGCTGTTTTGGAGCCGAATGGTTTATTCCGTTCGGATGGGAAAAGGTCGGATGGAATGTCCATGATTTCATGAAAGTTGGACAAATGTGTTTTGGGACGCTACGTGCGTCGATACATTGGCTCCCACTCATTTGTTTTCGACTTCTCGTTGCGCTGGGGCAGCAGCGGCAACTGCGGAAAGTCTTAAACGTCGGAAGTACGCTGATCTTTCAAACAATTATGTTTTTGTACCCTTCGCAGTTGAGACTTTGGGTCCTTGGGGTCAGGAAACCAAATTATTTGTTGCCGATCTCTCAGCGCGTCTTCGTGAGACTTCAGGCGACCCCAGGTCTGGCAGCTACGTCGCTCAAAGATTTAGCATTGCTATTCAAAGGGGGAATGCTGCCAGCCTATTGGGCACTTTACCTCATGGAGATGCGTTGGAGGGTCTATTTTATTTGTAGTCTTTTTTTCATTTTTAGAAATTAAGATAAATTTAAGATTTTATGAATTGTACGATGATTTTGATTTTTTTTTATAAATTCTAGCAATATACAAAGTATTATTATTATTAGTATTAACTATAACCTGGATCTCGTTTTCTGTCTAAAACAAAAAAAGAAATGCACTGTTGATGGATCATTGAAAATAACTTACTTTTGAGGTAACCATATAAAAAAAAGTCCACTGGTCTCAAGTCAGGGCATCTTGCTGGCCGGGAGATGATCCTGCGTGAAATCTATTTTGGTGGGAACATGTCCCTAACCACACTCAATCATTTTAAGCGTGGCATGTAGCTTTTGTTGGACTCATGTGTTCCTGTGATAGCCTTTTGATTCTCACAATTTGGGAGTCAAACGACTACGAGCGATTTCAAAGAAAAATTGTCAGATGATTCTGGAGCTTCATCTGAGATTTTTGTTTCGCTCAGTATTATTTATTTATTTATTTAACAGTTCATTGCACCCATGATCATACAGAGGACACAAACATTAAACAATAGCACTACAGGTACAGCTTATCTCTTCCAGCTGACCTACGGTAGTGAGAGTGCATGAGTGAGTGAGAGAGAAAGGAATTATTTCTTCACGCTGAGAAAGGGTATGCTTCTTTCAAGGAATAAACTTTATTACACAGAAAAGGCACAAGAAAAAAGGTTATAATACTGGGTGGGGCAAAAGAAGTCATCCGAAGTTCTTTTGCTGTATTTATTTTATGTAATAAAAGTGTTTGTTTCTGCTTGTGAAATACCGGGTGTAAGCGACAGCGTCCCGCAAACTGATAGGGGTAGCTCAGTTAACAAAACTAAACAACCATCACCAGGAATCTCTTTCAGGAAATGAAAAAGTTAAAATTTAACTTCCCATATAAAAATACCACCTCGTTCAAACAATTTGTATGGAAAACCATTTTTTTTTTACATTCTGAAAAAAGGTCCTGCTGATAGTTGTCCAGTTCCGTTGACTGAGCAACCCCTATCAGTTACCGGGAACGCTGTCCCTTACACTCAGTATGTTTGTAGAATCCATTAGATTTTTCTCAAATGAAAATGATATCGGCTATATGGCCGCCGTCACAGTTGATCAATCCATTTAAGGGTCGCTTTTCACTCGTTTTGGTGATTTGCACTGGCGGCTTAATCACCTGATTTAACTGTTAAAGACATTTTCTTATTTATTTTTTTTAATTTTGAGGTTTTGTCCACAAGCCTGAGAATTCGCTAGGAATGTGAGAACCTGTCACCCGTAAGTTCCGGCAAGAGTGATAAAAATTCCATACAAAACGTCCTTATTTAAGTCCACTCAGACGGCGCTGCCACTTGGCCGATATCACATTCTTGGCTCGATGGAATAAATTATAATGATTAAATAAACATATTTCACATTATTTAAAAAAGAACTCAACGGCAGTCTCAGTTAACGCGAATGCTTTTTGGCATATTCGCTAACACTGAATATAAAGTTTTGAAACATACATACATAAATCACATCCCAAAATTGTCCCGAATGGGGTAGGCAGAGCGTTAACGACCTAAACAGAGGGCGTTCCACCACGTCTGACGTAAAAGTTTTGAGGGATATTTTAGATAGATCTGTATGTTGCTGTAGTGACAGTTCGTCTAAATTACAATGTACTGAAACTCCCGAATCCCTTAGTTTATTTTTACAGCATCCCCGGGAGGAGATGCAGCTGGCACATTTTATGCTTTTCTATCGCTCCCAGTCCAGCACGGAAGTATGCATGGAACATCGAAGTTTTTAAAACCGAAAATAAAATTAAAATGCATTCTTAGACATTTGCAGCAATAAACTATGACCACAGAATATATAATAGATGACTGAAAGTTGCTAAAACGAAATACACCATTTTCTTTGCGTGGAATAGAATTTGAGGTCAAAAATGGTGGGACATACTCGCGTTATTATTATTGTATCTTCAAAAGTAAGCACTTAGGTCAGTAAAAGGCCAGAAATACTGACTTTCGGTGGGGGTGGCGTTGAAAGCTTCGCTCACTTACAAGATATCGCATTCCAACAATAGGACGTAATGATGGTCCTCTATCGGCGGCGAGAAAAGCGAAATCAAGGATGTAAGTATGTCATGCTGAGTTTACCACAAAATTTTACGTGATCGTTATTTCTGATTAGTGTCCGATTTATTTTTCAAAATAGAAAGATCATTAAAGCACGAATTTGTCAGTTAAAAATAATACAATATCATAAATGAAATCGTCAATATAAACAGTGAATTGAACTAGCTATTAAACTCGAGCATAAGTCCAGAATCGATTAAAACCGTCAAATTTTTTATTCTTATCGAGTCGATTCCCGATGAACCCCTGTGTCAGAATTTTCAAATCGACTAGTAGCACAGCTATCAGGACCGGGACCGACGGCTTAACGTGCACGAAATTATTATGTTCCAAGATGTATACAGAAACCACCAAACAATTAATTTTAAGATGAACAATGTTGCGACATGGAATTTGGTTAGCGCACCAAAAAACATAAATAATTGAAGAAAGCAAGACTATCTTTAAACTTTTTTGCTAATGGCCGCTCTGAGCACAAATTACAAAGAGTGATTCCAACGACAATTTTAATTAAGTTGCATTGCTTTAGCTAGATGTATACTTGTTAATATTTTGTAGAAATATAATTAGATTAGTTTTATGTTTTGTTTAGATATAATTGAATAAATGAAAAAAGCTTATTGACCTAATTTTATTTTGCCAAATTGTGCAGTCGCGATGCGGATTTTTATTTTTTAAAGCAATATTGTCCAAATGACTGTTTTTTATCTAGCTCTCTTGCAGTTTAAAAGAAATAGCTAACAAACTGTTGTTTCAAACGGTTTTTATGGCGATTTCTAGACATTTTTGGGCACCAATCAGGCATATTCTGCTTGCTTAAGTACTAAGTCTGCTTACTTAATACAGTATATATACGTACTTCATCACCGGACAGTATGTTGCTATGCATTTGTACTAATCCCCGAGCCGTGATTTTGCGAAAAAAACACAATATTTGCGATTCGTTACGAAGGTGAATGGCGTTTCGTACTGGTAACATTTAAGTTTGTCGCACGTTGTTCGTTTCTTTATTCCGTTAGAGACGAAGTCTCTTCTTTCTGTAATGGGTTGATTGAGTCGGATTGCGCATAATTTTGGATCGAAATTGAGTCACATGTTCTGGTGTTGCTGCTGATGTTGATAGACCCGGAGGAGTGCGGTTTACCACTGTAATTTCAAGGCTGATTCTTTATGCCCACGTTCAGATAAGTTATGTCCTCGTGAAATCACTTACGAGTAGCCAGCAGTTTGTGAAGTGCGTGCAAAAATGGCGACGCGCACCTTGTTTCAGATATTGCTCGACCGCAAACGCACGATGTCCTCCTAATCAGTGACTCATCGCAAATAATAAATTCAAAATATGAATGCTTCATTTTTATAAATAAAATTTGAGCTGTTACATTTATTTTTTCAATTTACTCAATTTCAAACTTGAAAGTTTTCCGCTGGATCCATTCAACATTTCCTGGGGGATTCGTCTGATACGTACGACAAACCTCAAATATGTTTATGCATAGTTAATATAATAACATTAAAATAAAATATGCTGCATATTTTCTTTTAACCTGCACATTTCATATTCTGCAACGGGCTTTTTGTGACTGATGTTAAAGTAGTGGAGCTATCTCGTTCGATATTAAAAATCACGACTCTATCGGGGCAATAAGTATATTTATAGTCATATCTTGTACTGAAATACGATAAAACGGTTTATTAAATTGTTTTATCTATTAGATTTCATTTACTTAATACATAAATTGAGTGACTAATGCATTATCTTATCACAGACTATCGATAGGTACATCTAAAATTCGCAAAGTAAAATATTTTTCAAACTTAACATATTCCTATTGACAACATTGGGAGGCAAGATATTTTTATCTTTCAATTATGGCAGACCTATTGTCACTACGTTTTGATAAATATTACTTACAGAGAAAAACATAAAATGTGCCAACTGCATTTCCTCCCGGGCATGCTGTAAAAATCAGCTAAGGGATCTGAGGGTTTATACAACAACCTGTCACTACAGCAATATACCTACAAATCTATCTTAAATAACCCTCAAAACTTTGTCAGACGTGGCGGAACGACCTTTGTTTAGGTCGTTTACGCTCTGCCTACCCCATAAGGGATAAAGGCGTGACTATATGTATGTATGTATGTTTGATAAAAATGTGTAAGTACGAGATGTAGGAAAAACCGCGGTATTATCTTTAGTCAGTGCGTGTTAGCGAGGAGTCGAGGGTGGTCGCGTCCCGGCTGGCCGGCTTCCAGTGCGCAGGTGCTCGCTTGCTCGTCACGTACTAGTCAAGTTTTATCAAACTAAACACATCCAGTACATTGATGTTAACAGTGAATGTTGCACTTGAATAATATATAAAATAGGAATTCTAAGCACTTTGGATTGCATATTATCGGTAAGTGCTGATGGAATATAAGACTTCAATTTTCATATTTATTAATTAAGTATTTTATATTTTCTAGTCTCAGTAGCTACTTATTAGTTAAATTATTTTATTGGGTATATATATAGTGGTGCTTAATCCAAATCATCACTAATTCCCAACTAAATTATTTCTAAGAAAGGACCGATTCTCCCTTGCAATATAAAGTGTTTTATAAACACTGCATCAAATCAAAGTAAAATAAGTTAAGGATATTCAATATATAGGTACCTATGTGACAAAATATGACCCGATTTATTTAGTTTAATTTAATGTTCTTTGTAGAAATTAACAGTTAGGTACTACATGTCTACATTAGCTGTCTTTAGGTATCCTTATTGGCGTATTGTTTGTGAATTTCATATCCTTAGTTTTAAAGGTTTCATAATAGTACATTACTCCGAGACCAAAAACAAAGCAATATATGGTCCGAGTTGCAAACGAGACCATATATTGCTATTTTGGCTGAGATAAGTATAGCACTTTTCTTTCATTTTGCGAAGAAGCAATAACAATTCACATAAAACTTGCAAAACGTCCATAATATTTTGACATTTAAAATTTGCATGGCAACTTTGACAGGCGCACATTCTTTTTATTCATTCCATTTTGTATGTTTAAAAAGTTGTATGGCATTCAGCCTTAAAATAATCAATAATGTGAACTAAACAACACCTAAACCATACTAGTGTATACTTAAAAATGTCAAATGGTCATTGTTGTCATTTGTAAAAATTTATGGCGTCTGCGAATTTGAGGACCGGAAAGAGTATTTTAGATTTAGATAAAAATTATTGATTTAATTAAACTAATTGTTATAGAAGAGTGGGGCCTCCTGCTACAGGTATAATTTAATACTTACTAGGAAGGTTCCAGCCTCAGATTATAGATTAAGAAAACATTTGTTAAAGTAAATAAAGATATTTTGATTTTTGATTTGATTTGAATTAAAATATTTGAGTATATGTACTGTTACATAAACGCTTTCAGTCCACATCTCGAAAACTAACAATCCTACTAGTTGTAGGGGTAAATTGATGAGTTTGTTCAGTGTTATTCGAGTTTATTTAGTATATAATAGTTGTAAAAATCGCGGTTACTTAACTAAGTTACTTAATCTAGCAAACTAGTTAGTTTGCTAGATTACTTGTGTGTGTCGACGCAGGCAAATAGACTAAGCTAAGCTACGTACAATATCCATCGATTGTTTTTTTTCTCATTTCCACTCTTACACAAAATCCAACGGTGTACGTTTAGGTAACACACAATCCAACGATGTACCTACGTATAGGTAATGAGGTTTGACGCTTAGTACACCGGTCCATACTTATTTTATTGACTGCGTTTGCAAATCTATCATCTGATTTCGAGAATGTGCCAGCTGCATTTTCTTCCGGGCTGAATAACCATCTAAGGGATCCGAGGGTTTCTGTATATTGTAATTTAGGCGATGACTGACAACCTATCACTACAGCAATATACCTACAAATCTAGCTTAAATAACTTTGGCGGACGTGGCGGAACGACCTTTGTTTAGGTCGTTTACGCTCTACCTACCCCATTGGGGATAACAGCGTGATTATATGTATGTATGATTAGGAGACTTTGCACAGTTCTAAACGAGATTTCGTCAGTTTCGGTCATTTAGCGTAGCCGCCGATTCAAGTGCCAACTTTGGTCGAACTTATTTTAGGATTGTACAAAAAGATACGACCCTTGAGTGAGCCGTTATGGGACTGAAGGGACTAGGGTTGTAATGTGAGTGGCGAAGTGTATTTTCATCTACCTACTATTTCATTTTACCTCACAGTGCTACTTTTGGTAAATTAGGTAAAGTTGGTTTGCTAGCTAGTCATATAGTTTTATGATGTGTAGTCTTGGATGGGTGACGTTAAGTTGTACGAAGTTTGTACCGGGTGTAAGGGACAGCGTCCCGCAAACTGATAGGGGTTGCTTAGTCAACAAAACTGAACAATATTACCAGGAAATACTTTCAGAGATTCCCATACAATATGATCAAGACAATTAGACAATTTGTATGGAAAATCTTTTTTCTTTCACTTCCCAAAAAAAACCTGCTGTTAGTTCTTTAGTTCCGTTGACTGAACTACCCCTACAGATTGTGGGACGCTGTCCCTTATACCCCGTATAATATTTTCGGACTTGCATGATCTGCAGGTATAGATAAATTCTATGTTTTGTTTAATGTTTATTCATATAAAAGTTTGTAGGTATTTAGGGTTTGGATCAGAAAGACACCAGTAATCGTAAAAATCATTTTTAGTATAAGCGAGCATTTCAACGATTTGTTTTGAGTTTAACATAACATAAAACATAAAAATACTTTATTGCACGTAAGAATACAAATTATACAACACAACAGATAACAACAAAAAACAAGTACAACATAGGCGGCCTTATTGCTAAGGTAGCAATTTCTTCCAGGCAACCTTTGGGTGAAAGAAAAATGCGTAGCGGTAAGCGGGATAGTGCAAACCTAGTAAAATATATCCTAAATACTTTACATTACATATAATACAAACATGTTTAACATTGATGGAATGGCATCGATTCTCGCGTTATAGTTCTAATTCTTAAACAGAAAAAGAAACTTGGTTACATTGATAAAGGACTTTGTTTACATACGAGCACATTAAGTAATATGATTGAGACAGTAAAGTTAATGTTAAGATCAATTATTTTGTTAATTGAAATTATTAGGGACATTATTGTCATAAACACATTACTCTATGTGCTTCTTTTTAAACAATTTTTTTATCAGTGTAGCTAGCGCGGTTTTGCACTTTCTTAACTTTGACATAAGAACAGGATAGCAAAGAAACACATGACTTTAACATTCCTAATCTGACATGAAGACGTTCAATAACGTATAAGAGAGCATGCTCTATGCTCTGTTCTTATTTAAAGTGTCTTACGTCAGATTAGGAATGTCAAAGTCATAAGTTTATTTGCTATCATGTTCTTATGTCAATGTTAAGAAAGTGACAGCACTAGCTAAGAATTAGTTAAGGCGTCCAGAATTGCCGCCAATATCTTGTATACTGTTTTTGGAGAAAATAGTGTATAGACAACAACTGTGTTTTAACATACATACATATAATCACCCCTTTATCCCTAATGGGGTAGACAAAAAGCGTAAACGACCTTAATAAAAGGTCATTCCGCCACGTCTGACAAAGTTTTGAGGGTTATTTAAGATAGATTTGTAGGTTTATTGCTGTAGTGACAGGTTGTCAGCCCATCGCCTAACTTGCAATAAATTGAAACCCTCGGATCCTTTAGCTGGATTTTACAGCATGCCCGGGAGGAAATGCAGCTGGTACATTCTATGGTTTTCTCTCGTTCCTAGTCCGGAATGGAAGATAAGATGAAAAATGTGTTTTAAACAGATGCAAAAAGCTTCTAGTCTTGTCCAGCCTGAATCATCCCGCTGCTAGAAAAAGTACTTCTCCATTGAAGCTTTTTTTATTACTTAGAAGAGTAGGTACTCAAATCGAAAAACAATGAAAAATTTTGATGTCTTTTTTTAAGATCTCACCAAATTATTTTACAAAGTTGAAAAAAGCTATTTTTAAATCAGAAAGCCGATCAATACTAAGTCGACTCCATTGTGTGTAGGATTTACTACACTCGTTTTAACTCTATAGTATTTCTAACTCAGTTTTAGAAGAAAGGTAAACAAAGTTTGATATCGTTTGATCGCAAATCTTGTTTCTAAAATAAGTTTTAGTTATTAGATATGACAACATAATGAAATAGTAGTTTTATTTTCGCGCTGTATTGCTAGACCTGCGCGCTGAGCGTAATAGGCTCGACCAGACCAGACCCGTAAAACAAAAAAGGAAAAGTAATCGAATCCTTCTGAGCCAATATTTTACTTTCTTCTTGCTTTTCTTCATTTAAACTTATCTTTGTTTACTCTTCTGCTTGACAAGTCGTCATAAATCACCCATAGTATTAGTTACAAAATCACCGCCTGCCGGTTGTCTCAATGAGGCGCGTTAGGTTTGTCAGGTCCTGGGTGCCTCCAATAACCGGATAAAATAAAATATACAAGGAGAAATAAAAAAAAATGTTTTAAGTAGCACACACAATGCGAGTTTATTGGTGTCGATGAAGATCCAGAATGAGATTATACAACAGCCTCAATGGTGGACCTAGATAAAAGGTGAATAGTCAGCCCAGAAAAGTATATAAATTCGTTAAAATTTAAAGTGAAGGGGCTGATTCTTCAAATTCTTACAAAAAAATGGCAAATACCTCCTTTTGGAAGGTCCGAAAAATCACACCAACTGAGATCCAGGAAAAGGATTACAGGAACCTTAATAAGAACGCACTCACAGGTAAAATCGTACTAAGGATTACACAAGAAAACGGTCTAGTCACGTGAGCTGTGTTTGTTAAAAAGTGAAAAACGTGAGGAATGACGGAGGTGATTCGGAAATTTAAATTTGACTCGGCAGTGTTGGCCAGCATGGAGCGAGGTGTAGAAGAAGAGGACGTACCGCTTGTTACAGGTTCGTTCATTTTGATTTTGACGCCCAAGACTGACGGCCACAGAGCGCTGAGACGGTACGTGGTCTTATCCAAAACGGCTCTGATGTTTGACGAAGGTTAAGCCAGCCAATATTTGAACTAAGCTGTATTATATAACCAAGCTGTATTATTTACTCAATCTTAAGTGTTGTTTCTAGTTACATTTCTTACTATATCGACTCAATGATCCTTGAGAAAAGTTATATAATTTCACCAACAGAAAAATATCCATTACGTTTCATAACGTATGAAACTTCACCGTGCATTTGTATGTTACAACCCGACGTCTGTCCTTGTTTGAATAACCTACATTATTAATTTCCGCAAAATATGCTCCAAGAAGTCAACAAAACCCAGAAAATTAATTGATGTCGGGAGCGTTTGCAATAAAAACAATGTGGATTGCTAAGGAACATGATCTTAAAAATCTCTTAATTCTCATCGCAGTTTTAGAATATAGGTAGGTAATCAAACTTTTATGTCTTTTAATCACAGATCTTGTTTCTAAAATAAGTTTTAGCTGTTAGATCTGACATCATAATGAAAAAGTAGTTTTAGTAATTTAACTAATTTGCCAACACGAATCATTTATTTTTGAATTAAAAAGATATGAAACTTTATTTACCTTTATTCTAAAACTGAGTTGGAAGTACATTAAGGTGCGCGATTTTATAAAATTTCGTCAAACAAACTTAAACGAGTTTATCCGTTTCTTTAGCAGTGACCCTAGTCTGCTAGATTAAAGTGGTTTTGGTTACCTAGATCCTTATACTTATTGCTTAGTCACAATTAAAAAGTAAATCTTGAAATAAAGAAAATTCCTTTTTTTAGTTTCCTGACAGCTTTTCTATGGTATGTTGTTCAGTTTCGTTGACTGTGCAACCCCTATCAGTTATCTGGGAGGTTTCCCTTACACTCTTTAGAAACATTTTTAGAATCTGCTTACTAACGTTTATAATTGTGACCAAACTACAGTTACATTTTTTTTTAATAATTAATATTTATAGTTGAGGAATCGTTTCAATATTTTTGCACTAGTATTAAATCAATCTATCCAAAATTGTTTTATATACGGGGTGTAAGGAACAACATCCTAAAACTGATAGGGGTTGTTAAGTCAACAATACTGAACAACTTTCACCAGGAAATTCTTTCAGGAAGTGTGAAAAGCATTGGAATGGAAATGACAATTCATTTCCATACAAAATGTCCACCTTGATCAATTTAAATGGAAAACAAAAAAGGAGATCACTTTCCGAAAGAATTTCCTGGTGAAAGTTGTTCAGTGTCGCTAGTTTGTGGGATGCTGCCCCTTACACCCGGTGTAGTTTAAATTCAGGATAGCAAATAATTTGATTTTACTTTCATCAAAATCTATTTAGCCATTTCTTAACTGTGTGGCGTCAAAGAGAGCGACTGTTAAAAACTAATAAGATATTTTAATAGAAACTATTCTGAATAATGATGATGAAAAAGGAATTAGAGCCCGATGGTGTAGTGGACAGCCACTACACCATCGGGCTCTATAGCCGCTGCCTCCTGAGCGGGAGTTCGTGGTTCAAATCCCACCACGTACTCGTACCAATGTGTTTTTCGGTTTTCGAATTTCACATGTACGTATATTAGGTGCTTTTTCCGTGCTTCAGACGGCACTTCAAGCCCTTGCTCCCGGTTAATATAGTTGAATACCGTAGTTATTACTCGTTAAGCCATGTCAGAGGCCACTGCTAAGCACTGGCGGATTGAAAACTCTGACTTAATCTAGGATTGGGTCTAGTTTCCTTTCTAGTTTTGCAGAGGTCAGATGGCAGTCGCTCTATGTAAAAACCAGTACCGTCGTTCAATCCCCTAGATTTCACTCTATGTAAAAATCAGTACCCTCGTTCAATCCCCTAGATTAGGTAGTCGGCTCGAGAGATACGGAATAAGGCTAGACAGATAATGATTGTGAAAAGTAATGATGTCAGCTCTATATTCCTATTTTTTCTTACTTCGGGTCCAAATTATTGCTTTGAATTCATGTACATACTATATTCCAAATGGATAGCTAGATCTTTTTAATAACTGCAGTGTTGTTTAACAGACTTTGAATTTAAAGTTTCTTTCTAGGAGATCCACTACTTGGGATTATATTAACAAAATATTTGTATTTTAATACCTAAACAAACTTTAATAGATATATAACTAGTAAAATAACATAGACTAACTAATATTATAGATTATTTTTATTTATTTTAAAGTTTATTGCTTATTTCTACAAAGAATTTTCTTAGAACAGACCTAATAAGACTGTGATAGCATAATAAATAATGCGTATAAGACGTGCACAATTTAAATATTTTATCTACTTGAACAGTACATTAATATAATTAATTTTACTTAACATATACAAACTACAATGACTGGAATGAATGAATTATATAATACTTATAAACATGTACTTATCCTAAATATAATAGATACCTATAATATATAAATATATACAGTACATTCCTACAGAGCCCGATGGTGTAGTGGATAGGGCCGCTGCCTCCTGAGCGGGAGCTCGTGGTTCGAATCCCACCACGTACCAATGTGTTTTTCGGTTTTCGAATTTCATATGTACGTTTATTCGGCGCTTTCTCAGAGCTTCGGAAGGCACGTTAAGCCGTTGGTCCCGGTTAAAATCATTTAACACCGTAGATATTAGTCGTTAAGCCATATCAGAGGCCAATGCTAAGCATTGGCGGCTTGAAAACTCTGACCTAATCTAGGATTGGGTCTGGTTTCCCTTCTGAGTTGCGGAGGTCAGATGGAAGTTCACCTAGATTAGGTAGCCGACCCCATCAGATACGGGATAAGGCTAGGGAGATGATGAGTACATACCTACAGATACATGCAATATAAAACATACAATTCTATAATGAATTTTCAAAGAAAAATACCACTACGATTTGAGAGCCCCTTTTGTTTTTTGGAAGACAGTTAATAAGTAAGTACCTATGCGATCGCTTGAGATCACAGATACAAAGATTTAATCCCATCGCGCGCTTTATTTCAAAACAAGCTCTCTGTTTTATAGGTGACTGTATTGCAGCTTATCGCAAATCTCACTTTATCTACCCCCGTTGCTTGGCAACCAAAACAAAATTGTGTATTTCATTATGTTCTTGATCTTAGGGGCGGTTTACATTATTACAGTTGTAAGTATAGTGCATAAATTGTTAAGTTGGTAAGATCAAGTTGACGTTTACACGAATCCAGTACCCAGTTCTATTTTGAGTCAAGTTGAAAGGCATCTTGAACTTCAACTTGAAAGCCAACTGGCGGAAATGTTTACACGTTTCAGCTTACCAACTATTCTTACAGCTTGAACCATTTAAACCGGCCTTATAACTGTCCTAATGTAAACCGCCCCTAAGTTAATTTCGCTATGACTGTGTTTTGTTTACTTTACACAAGTGATCATTTCATAAAATGTTCTTCATTTATATTTTTAATTTTCTTGTATATCATACCAAATTTCATTAAGCTCGCTTTAACGACCTTTTGTAGAGATCATTACTGAGAACGTCGTGTTTTCTTATATTCACAAAGGGTGGCATAATAAAAACACCAGTTGCTCGAGGGGCAGGAATAATTACTTATTATAAAAACACGATTCGTTCTTTCGGCTATTTGTGTTTTCTTTTTCTATAAAAAATAGCAATACTTAACACGCCCCATGTCTCTTTAAAAAAATATACAATGCATGTTTATTTTTTTGGGTAGGTGTTCTTTTTAACATACATACATACATATAGCCACGCCTTTATCCCTAATGGGGTAGGCAGGGCGTAAATGACCTGAACAAAAGTCGTACCGCCACGTCTGATAAAGTTTTGAGGGTTATTTAAGATATATTTGTAGGTATATTGCTGTAGTGACAGGTTGTCAGTCCATCGCCTAAATTGCAATATACGGAAACCCTCGGCTCCCTTAGCTGGTTTTTACAGCATGCCCGGGAGGAAATGCAGCTGGCACATTCTATGTTTTTCTTTCGCTCCCAGTCCAGCAAGGAAGATAAATATTTTAAGGTTTTATGTTAAAAAAATTAAGGTTATAAATATTAATTTATTATAAAATTACAAAACAATGATGACATAAAAGAAATGATTCTAAATTAAATATTTCATCCAGCGCGGCACACCGAGGCAAAGTACCCAAGATGCTGGCGACATTACCTCTTTGTACAGCTAAACTAATCTTTTTCGCAAAATACCTGCCAGCTCTTGGATTTCCTGTACCTTGTATATATGTATGTAAATTTCTTTATTACCTCGTATCTTTGAAATGGTTGTATTGGTTTTACGGTATCGTTTGATTCGTCTGAACACGTAACTGAGAAACAATAAAGGTCCGTAAAAATGAGTCTTACTTAACATTATTTCTACGTAGGTAGGTACATCCTAAATAATAAAATAATGTATGAAGATTACATTCAATTTTATTACTGTCTGTTTCAGACTAGAATTTATCACAAGTAAGAATAGGATAAGCTATCGTTTAAGATAAAATCATTTATAAATGGAAAGAGCTGTAACATTGACTTGACGATATAAGATAAAGTTATCGCATCGCTCTGTTTTATAAACGTCTTGACTTCTTGTAAAATTTGCTTTATAATATAGTCTATATTGCTTCCATGCTGGCCTGGATGCAAGAGAAAAATATAGAATGTGCCAGCTGCATTTCCTTCCGGGCATGTTGTAAAAACCAGCTAAGGGATCCGGGGGTTTCAGTATATTGTAATTTAGGCGATAGGCTGAAATCCTGTCACTCCAGCAATATACTTACAAATCTATCTTAAATAACTCTCAAAACTTTGTCAGACGTGGCGGAACGACCTTTGTTTGGGTCGTTTACGCTCTACCTATCCCATTAGGAATAAAGGCGTGATTATATGTATGTATGTATAGTCTATATTTGATATTCGTTTGTTAAGTACATAGAGGTGGGCTAAGATGTGACTGTCGTTCCAGTTTCAAAAAAGTCTGTCACGTCCGTCACGTCGATATTTTAAATACGTAGGTAAAACTAGGTTTGAAGTTGAAATTTGGAACATTAAAACGCCATAATGAAACTTAGTGACTTTGTCACGTCAGTCACGTCGATAGGTATATCTCTTCCATGCTGGACTGGGAGCGAGAGAAAAACATAGAATTTGCCAGCTGCATTTTCTCTCGGGCATGCTGTAAAAACCAGCTAAGGGATCCGAGGGTATCAGTAAATTGCAATTTAGACGATGGGCTGGATTACTTATCACTACAACAATATACCTACAAATCTATTTTAAATAACCCTCAAAACTTTGTCAGACGTGGCGTAACGACCTTTGTTTAGGTCGTTTACGCTCTGCCTACCCCATTAGGGATAGAGGCGTGATTATATGTATTTATGTATGTATATTCTGGAACTAATTGATAGCCCGATGGTCTAGTGGATAGGGCCGCTGCCTCCTGAGCGGGAGGTCGTGGTTCGAATCCCACCACGTACCAATGTGTTTTTCGGTTTTCGAATTTCATATGTACGTTTATTCGGTGCTTTTTCCGTGCTTCGGAAGGCACGTTAAGCCGTTCGTCCCGGTTAATATCGTTTAGTACCGTAGATATTAGTCGTAAAGCCATATCAGAGGCCAGTGCTAAGCATTGGTGGCTTGAAAACTCTGACCTAATCTAGGATTGGGTCTGGTTTCCCTTCTGGGTTGCGGAGGTCAGATGGCAGTCGCTCTGTGTAAACACCAGTACTCTCGTTCAATCACCTAGATTAGGAAGCCAACCCCGTGAGATACGGGATAAGGCTAGGGAGATGATTCTGGAACTAATTGAAACTATGTTCGAAGTTGGAACTTGGAATATTGTAATTTTTATCGTCATTATGAAACTGACTTTACGTCTGTCTATACCTCCGTATATTTAATCGTCTGTCCGTTTCTCCGTTCGAAAGAGAGGATAAAATCTAGTTTTTTTGTAATTTATTCGTTGCGAAAGTTGTCCAGTTCCGTTGATTGAGAAATTCCTAATACTTCTAGGTAGGCTGTCTCATAGCAGCGGTTCTCCTTATGAAAAACAATACTGCAGTTACTCAGTTCGAGTAGCTACCTGTTAGTTGTACCTTCTCGACATTAGAACTGTGCTATTGGCCCGAATTAAAAAATAATATCGTTTAAAAATAGTATTATGTCGTTTTTTAAGTAATTTTACCGATTTTTTGAACCTGACAACTACTAAATTGGGAAAATAATTTTGATCATGACAATTTATATCCCTGTCAATTTCAGTAAATTCACATAGGCTCTGACTTAGCCAATGATGAAGTAGTAAGTAGTCTGGCTTAGCCACTAGTGGGTATACCAGAAAGAAATTCTCATAACAACTGCATTTAATTATCAGACCTAACTGTTTGGTACATTACATACTGCCTTCAATAACTACGTATAATAAAACGCACTAACTTAACTGACAAAAATATATATTTACCATGCTAAAACAAAACTAAAACTCAGAGCTATCAAAATGTAAAAATACTTCTAACTGCCAGTTACCAACACATACCTATGTACTTAAGAGCGAAAGCCATCATTTCAACTCGAAGTAGTAAAACATAATTCTCTTAGCAAAAGCGTGCTGACGTCATATTTTTTTGTATGTTTTTTTTTTACTTCCATGCTGGACTGGGAGCGAAAGAAAAATTTAGAATGTTTCAGCTGCATTTCCTCCCGGGCATGCTGTAAAAATCAGCTAAGGGATCCGAGGGTTTCTGTATATTGTAATTTAAGCGATGGGCTGACAACCTGTCACTACAGCAATATACTTACAAGTTTATCTTAAATAACCCTCAAAACTTTGTCAGACGTGGCGGAATGACCTTTCGTTTAGGTCGTATACGCTCTGCCTACCCCATCAGGGATAAAGGCGTGATTATATGATGTTCGGCATAATGAAAATAGAGTTAGAAGTTTTTGATAGTCGCTTAGTGTCTTAAAAAGGTACAATTATTTACGAAACCTCCATTTTGAGGGCCTACATGTACCTAAGAAATGACTGAATAGATTTTGATGAAAAGTAAACCAAATGACTCGCCATATCCTGAACGTAAACGGTATGGAAATTATAATTGGATATATTGATATCAGCTCGAAAAAATATATTATAAAAAATTTATAAAAACCAAGATCCTCGCTGACTTATTTAGTATGTGTGGGAACTAGGAAGGGTAGCAGTTGGTAAATTCTATGTTTTTTACCCGTTCGTGTCTCAAGACTTTGTGTTTCTTCTTGTAGTCATAGATGTCCTATAAAACCAACAACCAATATTTCTACGATTTTAAAAGACTCATCTTCCTAGCCTTAGCCTGTATCCTACGGGGTCGGCTACCTAATCTAGGTGATTGAACTAAGGTACTGGTTTTTACACAGAGCAACTGCCATTTGACCTCCGCAACCCAGAAGGAAAACCAGACCCAATCGATAGATTAGGTCAGAATTTTTAAGCTGCCAATGCCTAGCACTGGCCTCTGCCATGGCTTAACGATTAATATCTACGGTATTAAACGATATTAACCGGGACCAACGGCTTAACGTGCCTCCCGAAGCACGGTTAAAGCGCCGAATAAACGTACATATAAAATTCGAAAACCGTAAATCACATTGGTACGTGTTGGGGTTCGAACTACGACCTCCCCGCTCAAGAGGCAGCGGCCCTATCCACTACACCATCGGGCTCTCCCTTTGTTGCTGCCTTTATTACTACTACAGTATGCAATTGTTAGAAGGGAAAAATAAAAAAGCCCGTGTTACAACCATAAATACGTACATAAACAAAAAAAAAACATTTTTTTTCTACTTAAATTCATTTTTCTTTATGACTTAAACATAAACAATTGACTTCTTAAATTAAAAAAAAGAAAATCATCGCAATTTCTCGAGGGCGTAGCCTACTGAGCTATCGGTATTTAACAACTGCATCTGAATATGTTGGATATTGTCGTCGTTTACAATATCGCGACTTCTCCTTTTGTTAAATTGCTGCGCAATAATTTTGACAAGGCTGTCATCATTTATAGCATTTAGAAGGTGCAATAACGTTTTATTGTTTTTATTTATGATTTTATTTAATTTGGCGTGATAGCCCTCAAGAACATTGTTTGTTCTGTGTCTCATACCGAAAACACTGAGCAAACCCAAATATTTCTTTTTAATCCATGTGTGTTGTACGTATTTTATAAATTTTTCGTCAGAATGGTTCGCTTTCTGTTTTTATATATGACCAACCTTCCTCGAGCATTTCTCTTGGTAAGAGTGGTAATGCGGAGCACAATGAAACAATGTAATTTTCTGGTCTGCATCTAGATTTTCCTAATAAAGATTCTGATTTTCTCCACAGGCAACGATGCCAGTGATAATACCAGCTAACTATTTTGTTATCCTGAAACATTATTATCAGAGCGTTGATGTTCGCAATCTCAAAGTCGCAGTGAAATATATTTGGTCTGAATTGCGACTTTATAATAGCGTACATAGTTTCATAGGCCGACTGTGACTAGTTGCTTAACAAAACAAATATAACAGGTACTACTCTAGTCGTTTCCGTTGAACTTCCGTATTCACCTTGTATGCTCACAATTTCTTTAAATGGTGGCGGACATGCTTTAAAGGTTGCGTCTATAAAAAAAACAGTAATGGTTTCTAAAATTTGTCTTGCTTCTGGGATACAAAACAGGAGCATACGGTCTTCTTCATATAAGTAATCAGCGAGAACGATGTAATGAAACTTTTCAGGTATTTGTACATCTTCTAAGTTCGTGAAAACTGTTTTAGTGACCGATAAAGACTTATTGCGAACTTCGTAATGAGAATGTTGTATGTTAGTGAAAAGTGGGTAGTTCTAAGCCGAGTTACTACCCTCTTTATGAATGAATCTTTTTATTCTTTCATTATATACTTTTGGTATTGGTTTATCACTTTAGACATCTTAATTTCTCAATCTCGATACCGAAAAATCAATTTTATTCCTCTCAAAGCCTGACGGCTTGCATACGTGTTGTATTTTCCGTACTACATCGCTTCCCTTAAGTGAAGAAGAATAAAAATTGTCAGGTTGTGATTTAAACGAAAAGACACATATTATTACGTACGTACATAGCAAAACGATACGAAATCCAATCTATAAAAATAAAAGAAATTGTAATTAACCATTACCAGTAAATTAATTGTGAGAATCGGACATTATGCGTTATATTCTACAGGGGGTTCTCCATAGAAGGAGTAAAATATGTTCATAATAGGGAGTAGGTATAATACTCTTATTTTCATTTGATCCTTACCTACCTAATCCCCTGTAGGTATATGACGGATCATGTTTCTTATATTCAACAATACGTAGTTTCTAAATAAAACTAGGAACCGCACGAACTCACTTGTAGCGTTAAAGTTCCAGAGCATTTTGGTTTCTTGTAATATAAAGCGCATCTCCATACAACGCTCCCGTTCTTGTATTATTTAAGTTTGTAGTACTGATGGCCATCACTTATGAATACAGGCCCTCCTTTTCTTGGTATATATTTAAAATTCAGTATCGCATCGCATTGCGCGGGCTTGGTCCTCGCATTATCGCGTGTCACGCGGAATCGGTTATTGCGGGGCGGCCAGACGCAGCTCTGGGAATCACTCTAAATACCTACCGACTAATGTATATATTTTTTTGAGTTAGATTTATTTTTTGCTGACTTGGCAGCCATAGCTGCCATAGCACGCAATTAAATTAATACCCTGTATATGTCGTTCGTAAGATGTTTTGATATTCTTATTCTGTCGAGTGGGTACGAGTCTATCGACCCGATGAACCCTGGTGTCTAGAGTTTTTAAACCGCCTAGTACCACAACTATCAGGCCTCTGACATGGTTTAAATAACGACCACTATCAAAGACAGCGACCGGGACCGACGGCTTAACGTGCCCTCCGAAGCACGAAATCACAAAGTGATAAATTCTCAGATATCACTTTGTATTTTCCCCCTGGAAATCGATCCCAAGACCTCCGGATCGGGAGTTCATGGCACTAGCCACTAGACCACGGAGGCAGTAGATGTAGATGAGGCAGTGATAGTAAATCTTTTGATAATACGAATCTTCGCGAATATCCTAGACAATCAATCAATCAAAGACAATGGTGAAAATATGTAATCAAATCTTACTGGAAAAAGTCAGGTTCTTTGCGAAAAATATCGTTATAGTAAGTAGTTCTAATAACTTTTGATATCCTATAGCTGGTTCATCTGTTTCTGTTAAAAGTGAGGTAGTAGAGGATAGCGATGCCGCGAACAATTGTTTAAACCGTATGGTCAAAACCTATAATTTGTCGCTAAACTCGAGTAGTCTAGAACTGATAGTTTCTGAGATATAGCCATTTCAAGTTTGACTGCTGTCATCCGAAATTAAGATCTCGTTTAGAGACATTTAATGCGTCTTTTATTGAACTAAATGGCGGTGGTGATTCCGAGTTTTCACTTGAATCGGAATCGCTGTCTAAGCCATTAATTAATTCATCTTATACTTTATTCTAAATTTTGAAATAGGCTTCCATTCTGTGCGGAACAGGATTTTTTTTAACTCAACATCAACATGGGCTACAATTCACATTTATTTAAAATCAGGTTGGCACGTGTCTACTATCCCCTATTATTGAGTATGTCCAAGAGTTAAGAGTCACAGACGCATTGCATGCAGCGTACTTATGTGTTTGTTTGTGCAACAACAAATATTACTTTTTGGTTGAAAAAAGTATTGATGACCATGAGTTATCACGTACCAACTATTTATTTCCTTTTTCTCCAACTCTAGCCAACGACAGAAGTTACTTAAAAAAGTGTGAAGCTATTATATTCTATTATATAGTGGCGTCCTTCAGATGGAGCGCTAATTTTCTTTAGTAAAAAAGAAAAAATTAAAATATATCCGTATATTGAGATCTTTATCATACGCTAAACATAATTACGTAGAAGGAAGTGGCCGCCTGGCAGTCAATTTTCAAAATAAATCACATATGGAATGACAATGATTTCAGCCATTGCTACTAAAGAGGAAAGAGTATCCACTCTTACAACAAACGTATATACGTACATTTGCAAATAGATCGATCAAAATTTCTGCAAGTGTCACATAACTTGTTTAATGTGAGTATTAGTTTTCTGTTTCCTGTATTACAAAATACTTGAGCGGTTGAATCGTGAATCAACACCACACGCGTGTAATGCAGATAACGTTGAGATTTTCGAGCAATCGCTGGAGTGCTGATTTGCTCTTTACTTGTGTCAGCGGCGGAAACATACAATAACAAACTACTTGCCAAGTTTATTTATGAGGTAGCTCCCATTTGTTGTCTTTTTGAAACCATATGCTAAGCTTGTAAGTGCTTGATTAATGTTACATTTCGATGGTATAATTGAATCAACAAAAAAAATGTATTGAAATAGAAGTGCGTTATCGGCGTTCATACAGGGCAGTAGGCGACACTCGAGATAGCCAATCACATTTTGAAACTAGAAATTATATTACCTATTTATACGGAGTGTTAGGGACAGCGTCCCGCAAACTGATTGCTCAATCAATGACACTGAACAACTTCCACCAAGAAATTCTTTCAGAAAGTGAAAAAAAGATTTTGGCTTTTCCATACAAATTGTCTGATCGAGGTGGACATTTTCTATGAAAAGCCATTTTTTATTGTCACTTCCTGAAAAAAAAAACTTGATAGAAGTTGTTCAGTATCGTTGACTGAGCAACCCCAATCAGTTACCGGGACGCTGTCCCTTACACCCGGTATATGTCTACTAAATCTGTTTCTGTCTGTATGTTCTTTTAAGTGTGTGTAATAAAGAGTTTTTACTTACAATACAATACTAAATTCTTTATTGCACAAAGAAACACATATGTACAACATAAATAAAAAGGAACAAACGTGATAGTACAATATAGGCGACCTTATTGTTGAATTAGCAATTTTTACCAGGCAATCTTTGGGTATATAAATTGTACAAGCAGAAAGCGGGATAGTGCATATTACTACATATAATATAAATTCTTTAATGTTGCTTTGGGAGCAAGAGAAGAACATCATAATGTACCAGTTGCATTTCCTCCCGGGCATGCTGTATAAACCTGCTAAGGGATCCGAGCGTTTCTGTATATTGCAATTTAGGCGTTGCTGACACCCTGTCACTACAGCAATATACCTACAAATCTATCTTAAATAACCCTCAACACTTTGTCAAACGTGGCGGAACGACTTTTTTTAGGTCGTTCACGCTCTGCCTACCCCATTAGGGACAATGGCGTGATTATATGTATGTAATGTAATACTCAGACAATATTTACACACTATTAAATAAATACTGAATAAAATATACGTTTTAGTTCCATAATAAGAACAGGAGGTCTCAAAATGCTCTTGTATACGGGGTGTAAGGGACAGCGTCCCACAAACTGGAGTGCAGTACAGCATCCCGAAACTCGTGATCGCGACGCACAGAATCTCGACTGATCTCGAAACACTATCTCGACTCACGGAATATCTAAAAACGAAATATCAATACACGGAATCTCGAGAAACAAAATATGTACGCACTTTTTGCTGCCATTACTTGTAGTTTATTTTTTAATGTAATTTTCGCCAAAATATCGGGATCAGGTTCATGGTCATGCTGCCTCACTTCTCTCTCTCGTATTAAGTGTTTTTTATTAATTTTCAATAATAATAGAAATAGTTATCCCACAGTAGAACTTCTTTTTTGCACAATTCCAATAAAATATAAGGTCATTTTAAATCAAGTGCAAATATTAAAACGTGTAAATCTACCCATGAAACTGAATAACTTTCTCTCAGGAACATAGGTGGAAAAACGAATAAAAAAATTTGGACCTTCCATACAAATGCACCAGCTGATAGCGCATTTAGCATGGAAATTTTTGTTCTTCGTATTTCAACCTATAATTTAATAATTTAATATTTGCACTTGATTTAAACTGACCTTATTAGTCTTCCTTATTTTATTGAGGCAGTGGAAGTACCCGTTGAGGGTCAACATATCGTTGCCTTTTCTGGACTTAATAACATCGGCACAAATTAGTTGGTTCATTGCGGCGCAAATATTATATTTTGGTATAAGCCCGTCGTGTTTTGCAATATAAGAAAACAAGAATAAATCATTACAGTGTCTCTGTCAACCAACGGCGTTATTGTCAAATTGGGCTGCTAGTTTTTCAAATTTAAAGAGAAAACATCGTAAAAATCAAAACAAAACTTATTTTATAAACTATAGACATGATACGAGTGTGTTCGAGATAGCGTGCGTCGAGATGCAGTACATTTTGTTGACGTTAAAGTGTTTCAAGATAGCGTGCTTCGAGACACCGTATTTGACTCCACAAACGGATACAGGTTGTTCAGTCAGTGACACTGAACAACTTTCACCTGAAAATTATTTCAGGAAGTTTTTTTTTATTTTTTTGCTTTTCTATACAAAATGTCCACCTCGATCAGACAATTTGTATGAAAATGCCAAAATAGTATTCACTTTCTGAAATAATTTCCTTGTGAAAGTTGTTCAGTGTAGTTGACTCAGAAACCCCTATCAGTTTGTGGATTCACGGTATGTCTCCTTTCAATGCCAGTTATCTTATTAAAATTTAAATCTAGGATTTGAAGTGTGCAAGCAATTAACTGCAAACTAGTTTGTCAAACAAATAAATAAATAAACTTACAGCCGCATTGAGAACCTCGTCTTTTTTTTAATTTGAAGTCAGCTAATGAACCAAGCTGAAATAAATAGGTCAGCAACAGTTCAAATAGAGAAGCTAGTAGGCGAAAGGTTGCAGTATAACTTACTTTGGACTTGGTACACCATATATACTAGATTCAGGTCATAATTTTAAATTAATAAATTAATATAAGCAATATCGTGAAGCGTCAGGTCTTTCAGTGTGGTGTCGATTCAGAATAACACCACCCCATGAATGTCATCTTGTCGTAAAACTCGTAATTTTCAGTGGTCTAACTGTTCCTTTTCCTCAATATAATGCTTCAAATAAGGTTTTGAAAAACACTGTGGTCTGATCTGAAAGGGAAATTAGAGTTATTGTTTGGTTTCAACTGACTACTGACGTAGGATAAGTACTTATCCGTATGCTATAAGAAGCTGTTAATCCCCTCGTGCCTCCCGACCTACAACTCGTCCTTTCTTTGCCTTGGTACCATTAGACAGTACCATTGATGGTACTGTGGCAATTATTGTTTGCCGTGGAACCATTACGTCGATAGTACCATTGCAAATATTATTTTTTGTTAACTATGGTACAATCATGCAATAAATCATAGGTAACCAAAATATAAAATTCTATATTTTATTTTATGTTTCATGTTTTATACTCGCAATTTTTCTAGCGTAAACCCAACTTCAATCTCATCATTAATTAACTCCATCTGTACAAATCTTATGAATTCATCATTCAAAATGTACCCTTTATTACGGTTATTTTTTTTACATGCCCTAATATTTTCAAATTTTGTGATAACGTTCAACAGCCAACATATTGTGGCATTGTTTCAATTTATTTCTCTATTTAGCTTCGCATGCCAACCCTCAACGGGATTGTTTGTGCGGTGGCGTTCTCCGAATACAAATAATTTATTCCAGTGCTTCTTCAACCAAAACTTCTGTATGTAAGATAAAAACTTGGTTATTTTGAAATATTCAGCTCTGCATTCAATTTTAATGTACTCCCATCCTTCTAGCAATTTCGATGGCGGCAGCAAAGGTAAAGCAGCACACGAAAGCAACTATTCGTCTTTCTGCCTTGCTGTTTGTGTGTTTGTTTTTTTTCGTCCAGTGATAATAACATAGTGCTATATCCACTTTTGGAAAAGAATTCAGTAAAGCATTTATTGCAGCCAACTCCATGTCACGATGAACTTTAACTGGTTCGAACTGTGGCAACTGCGATTTTAATATTTGGAATACAATATTGTAAGATTGTTCTTTCTTGTTGCATAATAAAATATAAATTAATGGTATAACATGTGTAGTTTCTGTAGAACTATTCAACTCGCCATGTAAACAATATAATTCTTATTCTCTTCTTCTTCTTCTTTCGTGTCGGCAACAAAACACGGGCTAAATCTTGCTTGCCCAGAAAGCAGCTACCGTAGTGGCTCTCTGGTTGCTATCGAGCAAGTCCTCGCGTGAACAGGTGGTCGGACACGCGGGACAGTTGGTAAGGTGCGCCATGGTTTGCAATGGTTCTCCACATTCACAGCTGGCGTCTGCACTACTAGAGTACCCCCATCGGCACAGGTTATCTTTGCTGCGGCCAACCTGCGTCCTAAGCCTATTTAAACTTCTCCAGATTGGCCAAGGTTCTTTATAACCTGGAAGCAGGTTTTCGTTGGGGGAGTACAGTGAATTTGGAAACTCACTTGCCCAAAGGTTGCACCTCACGTCAGATGGGTCTTGGTCGGTGGGCTGTGTAGATCGCAGGAAGCTTTTGCGGCTTCGTAGTCGACCTAAGGCGGGGGAGAGCCCGTAGAGTGGGTGTCTCGTGTCGCTTTCCTGCTTTTGTTTTTCAAGCGAACAGGTCACCTTTCTAAGGACTCTAGGTGGAGCTATTCCCGCAAGAGGAAACAGCATACCGACCGGAGTTGGCTTCAGACAGCCAGTCACTATGCGGCAGGTTTCGTTTAACTCCGCATCCACCTCCCTGGTATGAGCTGACCTAGTCCACACTGGGCACGCATACTCTCTTGCAGAGAAACATCAAGCAAGCCTTGTGGTGCGCATAACTGTTGGGTTTGCTCCCCAGTTAGTAGAAGAGAGACGGCGCAGTAGGTTATTGCGGGAACTCACTTTTTGCTTGGTGTTTTTGCAGTGTATCTTGTACGTCAGAGAGCGGTCCAGTGTTAGTCCCAGGTATCTAGGACAGCTGCAGTGCTGAATGGCAACGCCCTTCCACGAAATTTTCATCTCCCTGTTTGCCTCCCGATTACGTAGGTGGACAGCACACGACTGGGTTTTGCTTGGATTAGGCCTTAGAGCATTATGCTCGTAGTACGTGTGAAGGTCATCCAAAGCAAGATTCAGTGTGCTTTCCACAGTTTCGAAGTTTTTGTGTTGGCAGGTTAAGGTGAGGTCATCGGCATAGATGTATCGCTGAGTGTTAGGGTACTGGGACTTATCATTCGTGTAGATGTTAAATAGAAGGGGTGCTAGGACGCTTCCCTGAGGCAACCCGTTTTTCTGATTGCGCCATCTACTGTTTTTACCATGCAAGTGGACACAGAAACGGTGGTTACGTAGCAACTCACTTAGTAGTATATACAAAAGTGGGATCTGTTGTGGCGCTCGCTACTTTACACAACAATTTACTGATATTTTCTGTGTCATATGCTGCTGAAAGGTCGACGAATACGGCACCTGTGACCAAACCCCTCTCAAATCTACCCTGAGTGTGTTGTTCTTCCATGCTGGCCTGAGAGCGAGAGAAAAATATAGAATGTGCCAGCTGCATTTCCTCCCGGGTATGCTGTAAAAACCAGCTAAGGGATCCGAGGGTTTCAGTATATTGTAATTTAGGCGATGGGCTGACAACCTGTCACTACAGCAATATACTTACAAATCTATCTTAAATAACCCTCAAAACTTTGTCAGACGTGGCGGAACGACCTTTGTTTGGGTCGTTTACGCTCTGCCTACCCCATCAGGGATAAAGGCGTGATTATATGTATGTATGTATGTATGTGTTGAGTGAGGTTAAGCACTTGACTAGTGCACGATTTTCCTGGCCAATGGGAATCCGGCCTGATCAGGGATGAGTATGGGGTCAATGGTAGCTGTGAGACAATTAAGTATTAGCCGCTCGAAAAGCTTGAAGGTGTGAACACAGCAGGGAAATTGGTCTTTAACTTTTAGGATCAGATGGAGACTTCCCTGGTTTCAGTAGGGCCACGATTTTTGACTTCCTCGACAATTTGGGTATCTTTGCTGTCGTCATGCAGGAGTTAAATAAGCTGAGCAGCCAGGATACAGCCACTGGTCCTAAGTGTTTCAGCTGTTCCACTGTAATATCATCTAAGCCATCAGCCTTACCATTTTTGAGTGCTTTTTTGCTTGTGATAATGTTGTTGCATGTTTGTTACGGCACAATATAATTGATTGAATGGGACTGGACAACTTTTAAATGTCCCATCTATGAAGAACTCTTATATTTCAACAATGATTTTCTTAGTTTCTTGAGAACAAAATATCAGTATGCGATCTCCGTTATAAAAATAATCAGCCAAGTCAATGTTGTAAAACTTAGAAGGTACTTCCACATCCTCCGCATTTGTAAAGACAGTTTTATTTACATGTAGCGAGATGTTTGTCGCTATGTACAGGCCATGATATATATTTTGAAACAGGCAGATTTGTATTGAAATCATATCCATCGTCTTTCAATTTTGATATGCTGTCGTTGTATATTTTAGGGATCGGTTTATCGGTATTTACAATTTCCTTTCTCATATTATCGACTTTGAGAGCGATTTAATTTTTTATAAAATCCGGGCTACATATATGCGTATTTTCTTTGTAAATCGAATCCTGTAATCGAAACAACGAATGTAGGGTTTTTACACATGATTCCATTGACGTATTGTAAAAACTACAAGGAATACAAAAATCGGGAAACCAGGAACGAAGAGAAAATAATTACCTACATCTTTGATAGTGATACTTCCAGGTCACTTATCCGGAACTTTTTTGAAGTATGAACATCTCCATATTGAAGATTTGTCTTTATATATCTGATGCCTGTAGTACTGGAAACCTGCATGGAGAAGCACTGTTCCACCTTTTCTTTGAACAAGAAATATTTCTTTATCACTATGATCACACATTGCTCTTGAATAATATTGTTTATGTAATTAAGCTTATGGTTTTGAGAAAACGAGAAAATAAAAGTGTATTTGTCAAAATATGTTTTTAGAGAAAAAAAATCAAGCTGCCAGTGAGAAATATATAGGTACAAAAGAGTTACATTACTTAATCCAAAGAATAGGATATCTTAGCAGTGTATCTTAGTGTGCATCATCATTAGATTATAGAACTACATATAAACTTGTCACCTCTTGTTAGATTAATTCCTGTATTGATAATTGCAGTTCTATTTTGCATTTGATAACATCAATGGTACTACCGCCAAAAAAAATATTCTGTAGTACCCTTAATGGTCACATGGAAAAAAAACCGTAGTACCATTACTGGTTCCATGGCAAACAATAATTGCCACAGTACAATCAATGGTACTGTCTAATGGTATCAAGGCAAAGAAAGGCGACTCGTTACAAACAAAGACCTAGGCTTGTCCTTACCGACGGCGAAGACCCAATTGCTCATGCAATTAAGGCCTGATTCGTAATAGATTCGCCAAATTCAAAAGGCTTGTACTCGTATCTGTGAGCCAAATGTTTATATTTACATAAAAACTATTTAATTTGTTAAATAACAATTATGGAATTAATATATAATTTCTTCTTCAACAGGTTTTCTTTTTCTCAATTTCCTTCGGATGCCCTCCATCAAGCGTGCCCATCAAGAGAGCCCGATGGTGTAGTGGATAGGGCCGCTGCCTCCTGAGCGGGGGTTCCTGGTTCGAATCTCACCACGTACCAATGTGTTTTTCGGTTTTCGAATTTCATATGCACGTTTATTCGGTGCTTTTTCTGTGCTTCGGAAGGCACGTCAAGCCGTTGGTCCCGGTTAATGCCGTTTAATACCGTAGATATTAGTCGTTAAGCCATATCAGAGGCCAGTGCTAAGCATTGGCGGCTTGAAAACTCTGACCTAATCTAGGATTGGGTCTTGTTTCCTTCTGGGTTGCGGAGGTCAGATGGCAGTCGCTCTGAGTAAAAACCAGTACCCTCTTTCAATCCCCTAGATTAGGAAGCCGACCCCGTGAGATACGGGATAAGGCTAGGGAGATTATGCCCTCTATCAAGCGTGCGACAGTGTCATTACTGACTTACTTGCATGCTGTGTTCCACTTTCTTAAGAAGTCTTGGTGGTCTGTGGCAGTCACTCCTGTCTTTCGCAAGACGCCCTAAACCAGAGCTAATAACTCTCGATAGGACGCCACTGCGGAACATTCGGCGGGTTCAGTGCTTTAGGCACGATTTGGATATTGTTTTGTGGGAGGAAATTGAGGGTGTCCTTAGCGACACGTAGTCATTCAGTCAGCTAGGTCTGGCCAAAATAAGACCGAAGTATCATGTTTTCGAACAAAAGACCTTTTCTTCAAACATTCATTATTATAAGTTTCATTGTTGATTGTTCTGGTTGTAACAAATGCACGACTGCCAGGGACAAATCGCCTGTCCTACCAGATATTTGGAGCATCTTCATTCCAATGGCGGTTTCTGAATCCGGAAAATTTTCTCCTTAAGCAATGGTATAAAATTGATCACCAGGAAATATGGAAAAATCTGCTTTCACGTAGGTTTCGTCATCTAGAATGAAGTGAAAATTTTCTGCGCCTATAAAATCATACAGCTTTCGAGACCTAGTTTTGATAGTTACTCTTTGTTTTACCGTAGTTTTTGGCACCTTTTGCTTCTTTTGTATTATTCTTTATTGTGTACAAAAAGTTTACAATAAATAAACAATCTTATATTTAGTTCCAAACTTTGTCAGACGTGGCGGAACGACTTTTCTTTAGGTCGTTTACGCTCTGCCTGCCCCATTAGGGATAAAGGCGTGATTATATGTATGTATATTTAGTTCACAAAGGTGAGTTTATCTCTATAAAGAGATCTCTTCCAGCCAACCTGTAAAACTGAATATGAGATAACAATATATACGGGGACAAGACTGTAATAAAACACGGATTGGCGGTAATAAACAACAATTTTTTTTATAGAACCACAATACAGCCATAGATACAATAGGTACAGTACTCTAATTGCTAACTACATGGCGTTACTAGTATCTCAAATATATTTATTTTGATACATATTAACACCTTCCCTACTCAAAATAATCTAGATACTGATAAGCCATACTACAACAAATACAAAGCTTTAACAATTTTAAAATATATCAAACTAGACTATATTTTAATGTAAAAGAACATAGTTACTTTAACTCTACTATGCCTATCTTTTCCATGAAGTTATAGTGTTTCACTTTACCTGAACTCATAGTAAACATATCGGCTGGCATATCTGATGTTTTTAAGTATTTAATCTCAACTAACTTATTAGAAACTGCCTCTCTAATAAAATGGAATCTGACATCAATATGCTTTGTTCTTCTGTGGTATAAACAATTTTGTGTAAGCTTCTGAGCGCTTTGGTTATCATTTAACAATGTAATTGGCATACTATTTCTATTAATAAGCTTACTAAGTAAGTTTCTTAAAAATATACCCTCCTTACTGGCTTCACACACAGCCATATAATTGGCCTCAGTACTAGACAAGGCTACTGTCTGCTGCTTCCTACTTTCATGAGAAATTACACACTCAGATAAAGAAAAACAATACCCTGTATAGGACCTACGGCCTACTGCATCTGAAGCCCAATCGGCATCTACATATCCTACAATATCTTTATTATTTTTCTTATACATAAGACCAAAGTATTTTTTAGAAGACAAATACCTCAAAACTCTCTTTGCATGCTTCCAATGTATTTCACTGTTGCAATTGTTAAACTGACTTAAGTAACTTACACAATACGCTATATCTGGTCTAGTTAATACTGAAAGATACATTTAACTTCCTATCAACTGCTGGTAAGGATAGTTTCTGGTTACATTTTGACCCATTTCAAGTTGAGGTTAATCTTATAACCTCCATAAGTGTCTCTACATTTTTACAATTTTGTAAGTTAAATTTGTACAATAGTTTCTCAATAAAGTCCTTCTGGTCTATACAAATTCTGTCTTTCTCAATTTTAACATTCATTCCTAAACATTTTCTTAATTGCCCTTAGTCCTTACACTTAAAATCCTAACTTAAGTCCTACAACTTAAATCTAGCACTCAACTGGCTTTTCAGGTTATCTACTTCTTCTTTACAATTTGAAAATATTTAAAATCATCAACAAATAGAGTTACAAAATTTTTTACACTGCCTGAAGACTTTACAAACAAACATGGATCATACTTTGTTTTTTTATAATTTAATTCCTGTAAACAGACATCAACCTTTCTATACCACTGCCTTGCTGACTGTTTAAGACCATAGATAGCCCTATTCAATTTTAAGACTTTATTTTCATTTTCTTTACATACAAGATTCTGAGGAACTCCTGGAGATTGAGCATTATAAACCCAATCTATAAAGGCAAAGGTAGTGTACAGGACTGTGAAAGCTACCGCGGTATTAAGGTCTTCGAGCGTATAATCGATTCACGGCTCCGGCAAGAGTGCACTGTCTCAGAGTGTCAGTATGGGTTCCGACATGGCTGTGGCACCATCGATCCCATCTTTGCCCTAAGGATACAACTTGAAGCGTACAGAGAGAAGAAGAAGCCCTTGCATATGCAGAAGGCGTACCGCGTCAGGTGAACAGGTGGGCTTTGAAGGAAAAGAGTGTGCCACAAACCTACATTGATATTATCTGCGACATGTACCACAACTCCGAATCGATAGCGAGGAATGCCGTTGGCGATTCTTTCCCTTACTCTATCACGGCCCTGAGTCCTTTTCTGTTTAGTGTGGTGCTAGACGTTGTTTCGGCGAAGGTCCATGAATCATCTCCATGGCTTATGATGTACGCCGATGACATCGCACTTGCAGGTGAGGACAAACAGAAACTGGAGCACAAGGTGAAGCAATGGAAGGGTGCGCTTGAGAACGGTGGTTTAAAACTCAATGTCGCGAAGACCAAGTACATAACATGTGGCAGCACAGACCTCAACCCCATGAAGGTGGGAGATGAACTTGTTTCAAAAATAGATAAATTTAAATACCATGGTTCCGTGCTGCACGAGTCTGGTGTAATTGATTACGATGTCCAATCCCGAATCAGCGCTCCTTGGGCAAAATGGCGGGAAGTAACTGGTGTACTTTGCGACCGCAGAATACCAGTGAATCTTAAGGGCCGTGTGTACAGTCCTACTATACGGCAGCGAGACCTGGCCTGTCCTTGGAAGACATGTCCAGCAGCTTCATGTCGCGGAGATGAAGACGTTGCGATGGATGTGCGGCGTTACTAGGTTAGATCACATTCGTAACGAGCACATCCGTGGCAGCCTTGGAGTCCGCAACGTAGCAGATAAGCTGCAGGAAAGTCGTCTTCGATGGTATGGGCATTTAAGTCGCAGACCGCCAGACTACGTAGGAAAGAGATGCCTCGATCTCACTGTCCAAAGCCTTAGATCACGCGGCAGACCAAAGAAGCGCTGCGCTGGCTTGACGTCGTAATAGCGGAGAACGATCTCATACCGGTGGTTGCTTAAGACCGGGCAAAGTGGAGTAGAAAAATCCGGGAAGCGGACCCCAGCATCAGGTTGGGAAAATGCTAAGCAGAAGAAGAAGAAGACAAGATTCTGAGGAATTTGCATATAAACATTTTTATCAAGTTGGCCGTTTAAGAATGCTGTAGTTACATCAAGGTGGGTTACACTTAAGTCCAAGTTCACACTGATTGCAAATAACAGTTTCAAAGTCGAAAATTTCAGCACTGGTGAAAAAGTTTCTTTATAGTCTATTCCTTCTTTCTTGGAGAATCCCTTAGCAACCAGTCTTGCCCCATATCTTATATTGTTCTCACTATCACTTTTTCTTTTAAATACCCACTTACACTTCACTATTCTGTCTGCTTCCTTTTTCTCTACAAAGTTCCAAGCTTGATTTTCTTCAAATGCTTTCAGTTCAAAGGAATTGGAAAATAATTTGGTATTAGCACTAGGACATTCAAATACTTTAGTGATACATGCGCAAGTACTTTAGTGATACATGCGGGCCTAGGCCGGGGGTCAGAGGGTAGGAAATTGAAACGGGAACGGAGATACTTAGGAGTGGACGCATCATGAAGATTTTATAGAGGACAGCAAGGATGTGCACATCACGACGAAGGCGGATTGGGAGCCATTTTAACCGAGCACGAAATTCAGAAATACGGTCATATTTGCGAAGTCCGAAAATAAACCGGATGGCAAGATTTTGTAGGAGCTCAAGTTTATTAAGCAGCTCCTCTGTCAAATCCAAGTCTTGTCTTCTTGGTCTTCATGGCAGCACGTTTCTTAGCACGTCTTACCATGGACTGACTTGTATTGTTTTTTTAGCAACATCGCGTTCCGACATACTGATAGATAGATAGATAAAAGGTTTATTGCAAAAAATCATCACACACGTAACAAAAAACAAGTAAGATACATAAACATGAAAAACTTAAAGTAACACTTTATAAATTCTGTTACATGTTTACTGAAGCTATGCAGAGGGTCAGAGCTCAGTGTATTATTGCCCATAGAGAGCAACACTGATTTTCTACTGCAGTTACTACAAATTGTTTTAATGATTTTCCTATCGAGCCCAGGATCACGAGTACCACCACGTTTTATATTACGTGGTTTGCCACTTGCATTTAAGGGTGTAGATTGCATGTAGCTCCCCTTTAGTCCGGTGCAGCATTATACAACGTGTAGCCTATGAAACTGAACAACTTTCCCAAAGGAACATAGGCCAAAAACAAAGTTGAGCGTCTATACAAAATGCTTTAGCTGATAGCGCGTGTAGTATGGGGAGTCATTTTTTTTTCGTTTTTCGACCTATGTTCTTCCGGGAAAGTTGTTCAGTTTCATGGGCTGGTTCATATCCTTTCGAGTGCATATATAATTTCTGATACACGTTGTATACACTTTGTAGTATGGTGCAAATAGATCCATTAAAAAAACAACCCCTCGTTCCAATTATGTTTTCTGGAGGCAAGTCTAGATGTCTTGCTGCTCCTTGTACTTTACTCTATGCCATTAGTGTCCGGACCGGCCAAAGCCCTCAGGATTGTACGTGGCAGCTTATTGCAATGGAGCTCCATTTCCTTATTATCACCAACATAGAATGTTAATTACTCCCTTCTAAGATACCATTTTACTTAACAAATCCTGACTTCCCCTAGAATCCTTAGATTACAAAGGGTTAAACCGACTACAAACACCGTGATTAATTAACCTGACAAGATGACCTGTTAAATAAGCTACTTACGTATACAATTATATACAGGGAGGTCAGTTTTGGTGTAGGAGGTTGTTGTATTGAAACAAAATTAATTCCACGATATGTACATTTGGGATCCGCCATCTTGTATTTTTATGACAACTCGTAGTTAGCCTCTATGGTCCTCTATGAAATTTATCCGAGCACTTTCTACCCATCTCTCATCGTTTAGGGGATATTCGACTTTTTATTTTGTGTGGGGGTCTTGGTTTTTTTTAATTGCACGTGTATTTGCCCACGGTGAGCCCCAAACATAGTTCGAGGACCACCCCGCTATCTGTGATATCTGGAAATTGGGGGGAATTTTCAAGATGGCTGCGAATCCACATGGTCCTCGACAATCTTACTTTTAAGAAAAGACCCACAACAAGTATTTATTTATTTATTTTATTTTTACATACAATGAAACAAAAACAGCATTACATTTTAACCACAATTTATAAATGTAACTAAAAACAAGCAATATGAATACCAATTATTATGTCTACCGGTTTGATTCCCGAAGGAAGGCTTATTTTGGCCCAGAATGACTGGGTAAAGATCCTTTAAAAGCTATTAAAACATGTAGAAATGGACAAAAGCAAATCACAGTAACATGAACGAAATATAAATATATAATAATACTAGCTGTGCCCGCGACTATATGTATATGTATGATATATATGATTATATATATTGATATATATGATTTTAAACAGCGATGTATTTTTTTCTCCCATGCTGGCCTGGGAGCGAGAGAAAAACATAGAATGTGCCAGCTACATTTCCTTCCGAGCATGCTGTAGAAATCAGCTAAGGGATTCGAGGGTTTCAGTAAATTGTAATTTAGTCGATGGGCTGACAACCAGTCACTACAGCAATAAACCTACAAATCTATTTTAAATAACCCTCGAAAGTTTGTCAGACGTGGCGGATTGACTTTTGTTTAGGTCGTTAACGCTCTGCCTACCCCTACCCTATTTGAGATAAAGGCGTCATTATATGTATGTATTTTTTTGTTTTAAATTTCACATAATGTCATCCAGTCTAGTCACTGCCGGACCTATCAAATTTATAAATGCTTTAACGTTTCTCGTAAACTGTAAGTGCTAAAGTTTTTTGATTAGGTTTTCATGGTAAATACATGTATTTACAGATGTCATTTGTTTTTTGATTTATTTGATGATATTTTTAGATCGCGGTGGTAAGATTTTTCTTGGGAACACAAATACTTCTGATGAACTTTTGAGTTTTTACCGCGTTGGAAAGCCGTCGACTTCGCCAATCCCAGGGGGTCCTACGTCACTCAGCCGCGGTTTTATTATCGGCGGGCCCTTGCTCGATTTAATTTTATAATTGAGCCAATTCGTAGTAGCAAAAAAGTCCATACGCGACTTTTTCTATCATGAGGGAACATAAAGGGACAACAATTTAAGCAGGAATAGATCACTCCGTTCTTAACGTTTATGGCGTTTATGGCCAAAGGCGGTCGGGGTCGGGTTGACCATCGTCTCGATGAACGTTTCGCATTAGCTAAGCCTAACACGTGTATAACACGATACTTGTGTGCGTAATGAGACTTACTGTATTCTCATGAGATTTAAAAAAAAAATGGATTCAATGTCCTGTCTACTCCCTAAGTCAGGAGGCGTGGTTTTTTACGTATATCTATTAAGTCTTAGGTGAGGTAACATTCAGGCGAATAAAAAAAAGCATCAAATCGAGTAAAAAACAATCAAAATTTAATTTCCTACCTACTACTAACTTAGGTGGCGTAATTATTTGTATCCTTTGTTTTTTCCTAGATAACAATCGAATAAAAAATGTATGATCGAAATCGGTTAAAAAACAGCCGAATTCGAATTTCCTGCCTACCCTCTAAGTGAGTTGGCGTGATTTTAGGTATCCTTAGTTGCAACCCGGGTAACACTGAGTTGAATAAAAAAGGACCCATTGAAATCGGTTCAGTAGTTTTGGCGTGATGTGGTAACATACAGACAGACAGACAAAAATTCTAAAAAAAATCGATTTGGTCGATTATATCGTTAATAATGCCTGCTGAAATTATTTTTTTCGAAAAAAATTCAATGTACAGACACGACCCTTTTAGAGATTTATTATATGTATAGATTAGAAACACGGGAAAACTTAAAAACAGCTATGTTTCGGTAACAATAAAATAAGCCTGCACACGTGTGGAGAAGTATTTTAATCGAGCTCTTTTTCCAATACCTTCACAATTTCATCCTTTGTTACGTTCGCCTTTGAGATAATAAGATTTTACAATAGGCTTCACATCGGATCGTAGAAACGGGTGAGTAATAGTAAACAAGGGGAAAAATATTTCAACACTATACAGGGAGTAAAAAAACATGAAACTTGACAACTTTAGCCAAGAAATGTAAGTCGAAATGCGATAAAATAAATGGAAAGTAAAAAACTTTTTAGAAACAAACGTTTATTTAAATACGCTAAAAAGAATAAAATAAACTTTTTATGATACCTATAAAAGTTTGTCGCAAGATTTAATTAGGTACGTACTTGTTCGTATTTACTTAGTATGGGAATTATACAAAGAATCAATGAAGTTATTTCATGTATTTATTTAATCTACATAGGTAAATCTCGCGATAAGCTTGGATTTGGACGGACACACAAACGGACAGACAGGTAAAACTAAATAAAAGCTTTAAAATTTGGCCCTCTCATACATAATATACATATATATTATATATATTGTCAGCGGCTCGAGTCAATTTGTATGGGCGGGCTTTTTTTTTCATATACATTTTCATGGATAGAATCACACCCTAAAATACGGCCAGCATTTTCTTGTTACTCCCGGTATTATTCTGCAATTGCTTATCATATGAGATAGATGCCCTTTCATTTCGATCCTTTGATCTATTTTACAAATAAATGAGTCGCTTACACCTCATTGCTATACTTATACGGCGGCGGCGGCGGGCGGAGATTTCGTTCGCAACGGAAGACCTATTTCTGCGAAAAATGTTTTATTCGTGGTTATCGTAACCTTGTATTTAGTGAAAGATCGTTCAAATAGTTTTCGGTTTATTAGCTGCAAATTTTCAAAAGTGAGATGAAACGTGGAAATTAAGTATTTTCACGCACTAACAAGTACCTTTATGTCTATGTATGAACCTACGAAATAATGAGTACCAAGTTTGTGATATGTTGTGTTATCTCAAATTGTCGCAATTTACTATTCTTTTAGTAACAGATTTCCAATTCATCTTCTTAAATAAAGGTTCAATAATATCGATTCAATGATTTTAACATCTTAACGTTTAATATTTTAATGAGGTATGTATAAAAAATACTCCCTGTGTCGTTGATGATGGGCACGAAGCCCAATGATGGAACCAATTTACTTCTCAAAAGGAAATTAATGAAGTAAGCCTACTGACCTCTGTAATCAATTATTTAGGCGGATTCCCTCTGGTTGACAAGATAAGTCGTCAGCGCTTTATTCATAAGGCGTCAGCGGTTTATTTTCGATAAGGGCGTGCGGTTGAGGATGGTGAATGAAACTCACTGCGTTGTATGTACAAGGTGTATTTACATTATACAGCTGGTTATCGGAGAAATACTTATAAGACTATTATTCTATTAGCAAATTTAACTAAAACTTGTGTTGCTCTAAAAATAGAGGATTATTTTTATTACAACTTATCTAAGTAGATAACAATGTAATCAATTTAGCTTATTTAACTAAAACCTCACCTGAAAATAGAGAAACAACATTTAATGTTTATAACTTCACTAGCTTTATTTATCTGTGTGATATTAACAATTTATTTATAATTTCCCTTTTTTTTAATGGCTTCACATCTCATGATTTGAGACGTATTTTGCCAATGACAACGTATTCTCTTTGATAACATTTTATCGATTAAACAACCTTATGTTAGTTACCATGACAACTAAAAGCGCGCGCCATGTGCGGCAATAACCAGAACTAAAGAAATGCATGCATTCTCTTTACATACATGAAATAGTAACATTCATAACGCACAAGGAAAATCATGAGACCCGAAGAAAAACCAAAATGACAGTTTTGAGAGATCTGTTAGAAAAAAAATATTTACAAAAAGGTTGGTCCAATGAGTTTGGACGCTTCTGGACAAAGTCGGCAGAGTTTTTAAAAGTCTTGGAATCAGGACCGCTGACCAAGATCTCACCAGGAAGGCGCAAGCTCTCACCATAAAGGACCTCGGCAACCGATGCGTTTAAATCTTCTTTAAACGCAGAGCGCATACCTAGGGCATACAAGTACAAGACAAGGGGTAGAGCACTTAGCCAATTGCCACCGTGGCACATTAAAGAAGATTTAAACTGCCGGTGAACGCGCTCGATCATGCCGTTTGCTTTGGGTTGACAAAAAAAAAAGTCAAACATGTCAGACTCAAACTGAGTACCCTATATATGTCGTGATGATTGATGGCACACCAAACCGAGAAATCCATCCAGTCATAAGTGTTTCAGCTACCTCCTCTGCCGTTATACCTTGCATATCATTGGCCATCTGGCAACTCTGTCTATTGCAGTGTTCTCTTTGTTTTTTTTTTATTTATTCAGGTTTATAATATTACAATTATATGAAATCATGAAAGCCAATTACAGCTATCCACTTCCAGATTACAGAAGTGTTGAGAGCAGTTAAATAATTCCGATATCCCTTGCAAGGACCCAGAGCATTGCCTCTCCACCAGATATAGATATCTGCTCATATTTTCGCACCTTTAAAGTCTCCGAGCTCCTGGCCGCGGCATCTGTACTCTGATATATTATACATGTTATTATTAGCAATGTAAAAATATGTATATTTAAAAGTACATTGTCATTGAAATGATTTAAGTCATACATTTCAAAATTATTCACGTCACAAATTTTATATTATACTAGCTGACCCGGCGAACTTTGTTCCGCCTTAGACGCCATAAATGAGCAGATTAAAACTTAATAAAATCAAAAGATTTTATGAAATCCGTCCAGCCGTTCAGGCGTGATGCCTGACAAGGGAAATAGGGATTCATTTTTATATATAAGTTTCAATATCTATGACTCATAATACTATCTAACACTATCAAACTTGTATTGTATTGTAATAATATTGCATTGTACAATACATCTGTGTTGTAGTGTATTTCATTATACCGGGTGTAAAGGACAGCGGCCCGCAAACTGATAGCGGTCTACTAGAAATTCTTTCGAGAAGTGAAAATAAAAATTGGTTTTTCCATACAAAATGCCACCTCGATAAGGCAATTAGTATGGAAAAGCCAAAATCTTTTTTCATTACCCAAAAGAATTTCCTGGTGGAAGTTGTTCAATGTCGTTGACTGAGCAACCCTTTGTTACCTTTTAGTGGGTTTTTAAGATATATAGTTTATCATCGTGGTATGAATGCTTGAAAGTCAGTAACTTCGTTATTTTTAAATTATATTTTACTTTTTAGTTACCTAAATCTTGCGTTCTACAGGTAAATGATAAATCAAAACCGAACTGTCACTTTACATTGGACTAATAAATAAATAAATCTATCTAGGTAAAGTAATTCGCAAAAAAAAAAAACGGACCATAAATTCTTAATAGAGTTTTTTTTTGCATATTGTATTAGTGCTCGTCACACCGAAAGTTTTTTACTATTACGAGTTCTGCATATTTTTAATAGATTACCTAGGCTCTTAAGGTTCCACACTAGGTACTCCAAATCGTAAATTGTTAAGTTACGATATGATAAGTCAGGCGCTTGGGTTCCACATTGAGTACTCATGACCTTTAATTTTTATTTTACTGAAATTGCTCAGAAAGTGCTGGCCTCACTGTTTTTTTTATTTTTTATTTAAGTGGCTTCTATGGACCTTTAGTAGATTAGTTGGGTACTCAAGGCTCCACATTAGGTACTCGTCTTTGCATGTTGCAAAATCAGCAGAAAGTGCTGATGCACAGTGATAACACTAAATATCTTTTGCTGACGTGACTTCTTCGTATCTCTGACAGTTACGCTGGTTTATATGGTTCCTTATAGGTAATGTGCTCCAAGTCTTCAATTCTTCAGCTCCATTTCACCAAATTATATATTCTGAATGTGAATGCTACTAAAAATATAAATATCGCTATATGTTTAACTGTAAATTTTGAGGAGTTGCCTCAATTTCTCCTGGATACCATTACCAGATCCTGACGAGATAATCATGGGACTACTTGGGTCTGGAAGTTACACTTTCAAACAAAAAAACAATATTTCAAACCGGTCCAGGCGTTTTCGAGTAATCGGTGAACACACATAGATGAAAAAGCAAAGCTCATGACGAATTACGAGCTTCCTCCTTTTTGGTTTGGAAGTCGGTTGAAATTATAATAAGGGTATCTAAACACAAATAAAATTGACTAGTGTAATCTTTCCAGTTTTGATCCACACCAAGGTTATTCATTCAACACGTTTGTTTGTTCTGCCGGTTCAGCTAATGGTGTTTAACGTGTTTATTGTTTATTAGTGGATGTGAGTTCTGATTTACGTGCCGCAAAGTGGTGTATACTTAGTTATGTGATGTGAGTATTCTAAAGGTCATAGTTTAAAATACTGTAAGAGGCCAAACCCTGAATAAAAAACTGAACTCAGTCAATTAAACTACCACCAGGAAATTCTTTCAGGAAATTAAAAGAAAAAAATAGCTTTTCTATACAAATTATCCCATCGAGGTGGTCATTTTGTATGGGATAGTTTTTTTTTCTTTTCTTGGAGTAAACTCCTGATGATAGTTGTTCAGTTTCGTTGACTGAGCAACCCCTATCATTTTGCGGGACTCTGTCCCTTACACCCCGTATTATTTAACTACATAATACTATACAAAAAAATAGTAATAGTTTTGAATAATTTGAATTAAAAATACTGGAAATGTGTTGTAAGGATAATTATAATATTTTTTGTATACTTAATTATCATATTTTTATGACTAGGCAGTTAACAGCAATTGAGACAGGCAGAACTATTAACACTCTGAAATCTAAATAATATACCGGGTGTTAGGGACAGCTTCCCGATAACTGATAATGATTGCTGTCAACGAAACTGAAGAACTTTCACCAAGACTTTTTTTCAGGAGATATAAAAAAAATTACCTTCCCATACAAAATGACCACCTCAATCACACAATTTGTATGGAAAATCGAATTTATATATTTTCGTCTCCTGATAGAAATTCCTGGGCTAGTTGTGTTGTTTCATTGACTGACCAACTCCTATCCGTCTGCGGGACGCTGTCGCTTACACCCAGTATATCAATTCAACAGCAATGTCACCCGCGATGAAGTGAAGTGTCACAATTCCTAAATTATTGCATGTATTTGACGGGTACTTACCTATCCTATTATTAAGTGAGCCAGTACCTTCATTGTTGAATGAGCCAATGACAAACAGATGGAAATTACGCGAGGGCGGTGAGTACAATCGAACGCAATCTGGAAAATGTTTAAAGCGCTTTGTACCGGCCAATTATTGTTTTTAAGAGCATTTTTCTCCTAACATTTTAATTACAAAAAAGTACAATTTATTTACACTTGAGGAATTAGTTTATAGTCTACATACATACATACATACATACATAAAATCACGCCTTTATCCTTTACGGGGTAGGCAGAGCGTCAAACTCCTCGTAAAAGGCGCTTTCGCCACGTCTGACAAAAATTGAGGGCAATTTTAGATTGTAATGTGTATTGCTATAGTGACAGGTTGTCAGCCCATCGCCTAAATTACAATACACTGTAACCCTCGAGTCCCTTTTGCTGACTTCTACAGCATGCCCGGGAGGAAGGGCAGCTGGAACATTCTATGTTTTTCTATCTCTCCCAGTCCAGCATGGAAGAAACATATAGTCTACAATGTCAGCATTTAAAAATATTATAGTCTAGTTTCATAAATAAGTATGCTGAAAAAAGTCTATCGATCTCATTAATCCATCTTCCATGCTGGCTTGGGAGCGAGAAAAAAACATAGAGTGCGCCAGCTGCATTTCCTGCCGGGCATGCTGTTTCTACAGATTGGTTTCTATCAGGTAGACCGAGGAGTTCAGTATATTATAATTTAGGCGATGGGTTGACAAACTATCACTTCAGCAATATACCTACAAATCTATCTTAAATAACCTTCAGACTTTGTCAGACGTGGCGGAACGACCTTTGTTTAGGTTGTTTAGGTTCTCCATTAGGGATAAAGGCGTGATTATATGTACGAGTATGTATGTAATAAAAATCTAGAAGTGAAGCTGTTTTTATCAGTTTATTTCTTATTTCTCCTAACTATAAGTAGCGCTTGCACGATACTTTAGGGAAATATCAGTTTTATTTTTACCTAAAATCACAACGTAGCTTTCTTAAATCTTTAGTTAGCAGCTTTGGGTATTTTTCGCACATTTCGACGCGACCGCGGACGTGTCGGACGTAACTGCCACGCCATCGCGCTGTAGCGTGCGCTGATTTGAACGATATTTATAGGCATTACCTACATGGTCACGCAGCAAATTTGCGAATATTGCACAAAAATGTAATTAAAAAAAAAAAACAGAAAAGTGAGTAAACCATGTTCTAGCTTATACCTACTATGAGAAATATACAATCATTAAAGATTACAAAGTTCTGATATATAATTAAAGAAGACAACTGGCTCAAAGTTTTGTTCAAACCTGAGTTAGCATTTTTTCTGTTTATAAAATTTGAAAATATTGAAAAAGTAAGCAGACCATGTCCTCGGGCATATATCTAGTTACACATATATTTTTATGTGCGTAAAAAAAGGTAAAAAGTAAAAAGTTACCGAGTATAACTGCTTCAAACTTTGCAAATTTTCGATTTATGCGCCTTAAGAACCATATTAAAGGTTAGAATCATACATTTACATACATATAGTCACGCCTTTATCCCTAATTGGGTAGGCAGAGCGTAAATGTCCTAAGACAAAGGTCCTTCCGCCACGTCTGACAAAGTTTTGAGGGTTATTTAATATAGATTTGTAGGTATATTGCTGTAGTGACAGGTTGTTAGCCCTTCGGATAAATTGCAATATACTGAAACCCTCGGATCCCTTAGCTCATTTTTACAGCATGCCCGGGAGGAAATGCAGCATGAAATTATAACCTAATACTTATCAACCCGTATAAGTAGGCACTAAGCTCTCTGTTGATAGGTATCCTGCAGATATCCCGGGTCGTATTCCCGGTTGGGCAGTGTTTAAAGAATAAATTGTGTTGCGCCATTTTTAGCACCCAGTCGTTTCGGGTATTGGGTTGGATAGTAGGTAGGGTTGGTAGTACTATAATGGAAACCCGGCCCAAAATTTACAAAAAAAACACGATCACACTCATAGCCCCCATTAGGATTCCTTGTATTAGGGTGCAATGGACATACACAGAAACAACCACCAAGAACACCCAGATCCAGAAACAGACATTTAAACTCATCATTTAAATGAGAATCGAATCCGGGACTTTCTGCGTCGCAAGCAGGTACACTGCCAACTAGGCTGCGCGGGAAGTCCTTAAAAACTTAATTACTTTAATTTTCTCAGGGTATTCACATGACCTATATGCAACGACAGTATCTAAAACTTCTATTTGAAGCGTCGGGTAGTGAAATTACTAAGGTGAGCCTTTGACAGACCATGTGGTAAATAGAACAGGACCGTTGTACCGCTGGGTATATTTGAATTTGTATGTTCACGTCCCTCTGTCAATACAATATTTACCTTGCTGAATTAAACTAGGAAGTAGATTTAGCTTCTCTGGGTATCTTCATTGTAAGGGAACCTGAGCAGGCCAGCTCGAAACGGATGAGATTATTTCAGAAGGTTTTTTTTTTGGATTTTCATGAAATTTTTGTATGTTTGCTTGATTTCATGAAAATCCATGAATAATTTCCAGGAATAGTCTTATTTTTAGAGCGGCCCTGCCCAGCAATCTAAGATAAATGTCAACCGAGCATTTATCTCTCTACCCTTATCTCGTATCTCACGGGTCGGCTACCTAAACAAGGTGATTGAACGAGGGTACTGGTTTACACAGAGCGACTACCATCTCACCTCCGCAACCCAGAAGGTAAACCAGACCCAATCCTAGATTAGGTAAGTTTTCAAGCCGCCAATGCTTAGCAATGGCCTCTGACATAACCGGGACCAACGGCTTAACGTGCCCTCCGAAGCTTGGTAAAAGCGCCGAATAAACGTACATAAGAAATTCGAAAACCGAAAAACACATTGGTACGTGGTGGGATTCGAACCACAACTTCCTGCTCAGGAGGAAGCGGCCCTATTCACTACACCATCGGGCCCTATAAATAAATGACAACCGAGCATTGGATACAATATTTTTTTAGTATATATCATAAATATTTGATTTGCTCTAGTTATTTCAAACATACATGTAATCACACCTTTATCCCTAATGCCACGTCTGACAAAGTTTTAAGGGTTATTTAAGATAGATTTGTATGTATATTGCTGTAGTGACCGGTTGTCAGCCCATCGCCTAAATTACAATATACTGAAACCCTCGAGTCCCTTAGCTGGTTTTTATAGCATACTCGGGAGGAGATGCAGCTGGCACATTCTATGTTTTTCTATCGCTCTCAGTTCAGCATGTCAAAGTCAAAGTCTAATCATTTATTTCCAAATAAATTCATAAGAATACTTTTAGAAATTCACAAGCGAGTCTATTACAAAGAAAATTATATCTGTGCCACAAAATAAAATAAAACTATATCACAATGAAGAAGAAGCATGAGAAACTCGCACTTTGCGCCCCTCCTTCGTTTTATCTTATTCTTACTTTTGTCCTTCTTTTTGTTCGAAATAGGGTTTGTGACCGCAATGTGTGCCAATTTCTTAGGCTTCACTGAAATATCAGAGCTGCATACATCTTTGCCATTAGTATAGTCATCTAACTTATAATAGGCTTTCCGACATAATGTGTTTTTAATAGTATCTTTAAATTGATTTTCTGACAAATTTAATATATGGTCAGGTATTTTGTTATAGTATTGTATACCTAAAAATGTTTTTTTAACTTTAACTAACCTAAACGGGGGTTGGTCAATTTTATTTTTGCGTCTAAGGTTCCAGTTATGCCTGTCACCATTTTTGGTAAAACTATGAATATTTTTCGTTGCATACATAATATTTTCATATATAAATTGACATGGTACAGTTAAAATATTTATCTCTTTGAAAAATTCTCTTAGGGAATCACGACATCTGAGTTTGTAAATTGCTCTAATAGCCCGTTTTTGCAAAACCAAAATTGAATCAATGTCAGCATCGCGGCCCCACAGCATTATTCCATAGGACATAATGCTATGAAAATAACTAAAATATACAAGTCTTGGAAGTGTAATTTCAAATACATACAGAATATCTTCCGAAAGGCGTGCTCTCAAACGAACGACCAGGGAACAGAGCGCCTGTAACAGACGGAATAATATCAAACGCTTCAACTCACCATTATTCTTTTATAATATTCCGGGCGGTGTGTCATAGTATATTCGTGTTATTCTTAACGTTCTGACTAGTACAGTTACATTGCAATGAAAATGTCATTACAAAATTTCACTATGAACCGTAAAAGGCAAAGTTGTAGGTCATTTTATAAGGAACATATCTTCCATATAAATATTTTTTGTACGCATTATAGTTTTTGAATTATAGCATAAATAGAGGTTGCTTTTTTAAATTAATAGACCGCTATTTTGGGATTAATTCAAGTCTTACTTTGACGTCGCTCAGAACTGATTGAAATAACCTTGAAGAAAGATATCCACAAATATTATAACTTTATTGGACCTTACTATGTCCCATTGTCTGATCGAGGGGGGAATTTTGTATGGGAAAGTCAAACATTATTTTCATTTCCTAAAATAATTTCCCGGGAAAGTTGTTCAGTTTCGTTGACTGAGCAACCCATATTCTGGTACGTTGTCCCTTAGACCCCCTATAAGTATGTATTGTACAGAGCCCGATGGCTTAGCGGAAAGGGCTGTTGCCTCCTGAGAGGGGGTCGCGGTTCGAATCCCAGCACTTACCAATGTCTTTTTCGGTTTTCGAATTTCATATGTACGTTTATTAGGTGCTTTTTCTGTGCTCCGGAAGGCAAGTTAAGCCGTTTGTCCCGGTTAATATCGTTTAATACCGTAGATATTAGTCGTTAAGCCATGTCAGTGGCAATTAAGTTAGTATTGGTGGCTTGAAAACTCTGTCCTAATCTAGGTGGTCAGACGATGGCAGTCGCTCTGTGTAAAAACCAGTACCCTAGTTCAATCACCTAGATTAGCCGACTCCGAGTTATACGAGTTGAGGCTAGGAAGATGATGACTGTTACTTTCGCATTTATACTATAAGTTAGTATGTACTGCTTAGGGCTTTCAAAATCGGATTGTTTTCAACTCCGGAGCTAGATACGATGTTGAGACATCAACTCCGGAACTCCGGAGTTGGCTCCGGCTTGTATGTTTTTTTTAACAATTTATGAAAGAAACACTAAGTTTCATTAATTTTAGTTTTATTTGTATCACAAAAAATAGCAATCAGTCTTTCTATCGTGGCATCGTTATTAAGAAAATAATAGTTACTTATGTAAGTAAACGACCTATTAAAATATCTAATAAGTATGAATTAATAAGCATAGAAAATTAAAAGAAATAACTGTCAGATAGAAATAATCAAATAATTAAAAAATATTTAAAAAGTCAACATTGTTTAGTCTTGCACATTGAAGTATAATTGTAATGAACTTAACTGAAAACAAAAAAAAAACTTTTTTTTGTGAACGAAGATCTTGATAATGCGTTTTAAGGAAAGATAAAGAGCACTTCTTAGTTTTGTGCAAAAAGAACCAGCGGAAAAAAAATGCATTTAGAAAATAAAAATTATCAGTTTATAAAAAAGTGTAATTTTTGGAAAACCGGTTCCAAATCCGGAGTTTTATTTCGAATCCGGATTTGAAAAATACCAAAAATCGCTCCGAAACTCCGGAGTTACTAAGCTCCGGAACTCCGGATTAAAAGCCCTAGACTGCTGCTATTTTGCTCTGTTCATAATTTAATGTTACTCTAGAAATAGTCCAACCTGCGGCAGGTAGAAACAACGTATTAATCATTAAAATATTAGTGTCGGTGGGTTTGAAGTTGAAACGTATTTTCAATACTTAACTGTTATCAGTGTACGGTTCCCGAGCATATTTCCCAAATTTTGAATATATAATTTATTCAAATTTTGGGGAAAGTTATTAACAAAAACAAAATATCCTCCCTTTATAAAAATGTCGGAATAATATGGGTTTACGTTACTACGTTCGCCTTTACTTATATATGAAAAATATATACGTATTTCGTATATATTACCAACATTATTTCCTGTAAGTTTCTAGTTACAAAACTACTGGGAATATTCCCTGATATAATAAAAGGCACCATGTGAGTTTAGCTCGCTCCATCGTCGACTCTCAGCTCATCTGTATAACTGGGGGTAATTTTTTTTTTATTTGTTTCTAAGGATGTAAATAATTATAATTACCTGCAGTAATTTTTAAAAATGGCAGTACTCACAGAAGAGTAAAAGCTAGCGGTAGCGACTTCTCAAATCAGTGGCCTTACTAATCTTCCTTCCCACAGTTTCCGTCTTGCTGTCTCACTTTTACCCTTACAAATGTACCCTACTGATGTCCGATGCAAGACTTATTATTATTTATTCTGTTTATTTTTAGGACTTTAGTACAACGAGTACATGTAATTCCTAATGTTCCGTAAACCTCACTTCATCTCTCTATTTATTATTTTATTTTATTTATTGGGGTTAACAGTGTGCACAATATTGGTCTGCGTCGATTCGGCCTGCGACGATTCGGCCCGCAGTTTTTATACGCTTAAAAAAGTCAAAGTACAACTGGAAAAGAAGTGTCAAATTCATGGAGAGTGTAATATTTAGATATTTTTGGATCAATAAATATCAATAAATAACAATAATTAAAAGTGTTTATCATTTTTAATATAGTTTTTGAAATATCTGGTTCACACTGAGGCGAATGTGCACTTTTTATATGTACATAGTCAGAATTTAAATCTAATTTGACTTGACCCCTGCACTTTAGTCCTGTTTTTTGATTAACACAGGCCCACACTGTTGTTGTATCTTTATTTTTTCAGTGCAGCCGGTAAACATGGCCAACATCTAATAAACTATAGCCACGTTTATTAGAAATTGTTTTATAATTATTCCGCACTCTGTCTTAAGAAGGCCTTCACCCGACAATGTAAAATTGCGAATGACATAATACCCCTACATAATCTATTTCCTTATCAAAGCGGCACTCTACAAGCTTGGTAAAAATACCACGCTAGAAAGAGACCAAACCACTTCTTCTTCTTCTGTCGAGTGGGTATCGAGTCTATCGACCCGATGAACCCTGGTGTCAGAGTTTTTAAAACCGCCTAGTAGCACAACTATCAGGCCTCTGACATGGTTTGAGTAACGACCACTATCAAAAACAGCAACCGGGACCGACGGCTTAACGTGCTCTCCGAAGCACGAAATCTTTTTCTTTTCGGACAATCAGGTGATACAGCCTGCAATGTCCTAACCAAACTGGGGAAAAAATCACAAAGTCAAATATCAACTGTGTGTTTCTCCCCTGGGAATCGAACCCAGGACCTCCGGATCAGGAGTCCATGGCACTAGCCATTAAACCACGGAGGCACCAAACCACTTCAAACTAACGATACAATCTATTGTTTCCAGAAAACGGGTTTGCGCTGGGTAGAGGCTATTATTTATAAAGTAATAATAGTATTTTTGATTTTATGCGTTACAAACATACACACACAAACATGCACTCAAAAATTTTAATACTAATTCTTCCATGCTGGACTGGGAGCGAAAGAAGAACATAGAATGTGCTAGCTGCAATTCCTCCCGGGCATGCTTTAAAAACCAGCTTGGGGATTGAGATGATGAGATGCAATTCAGGCAATGGGCAGACAACATGTTACTACAGCAATTTACCTACATACATACATACACTCACGCCTTTATCCCTAATGGGGTAAGCAGAGCGAGAACGACCTAAACAAAGGTCGTTCCGCCACGTTTGACAAAGTTTTGAGGGTTATTTAAGATAGATTTGAAGGTATAATGCTGTAGGGACAGGTTGTCAGCACATCGCCTAACTTAAAATATACTGAAACCCTCGGATCCCTTAGTTTTGTAGCATGTCCGGGAGGAAATGCAGCTGGCACATTCTATGTTTTTCTCTCACTCCCAGTCCAGCGTGGAAGAAAATATACCTACAAATATAAGTACAAATCTATCTTAAATAACCCTCAAAATTTTGTCAAACGTGGCGGAACTACCTTTCTTTAGGTCATTTACGCTCTGCCTACCCCATTATAGGCGTGTTAGGCGAGCCTTAAAGTAGTATTTATATGTATTCTTGTGAATGTATGTGTAATATAGATATTTAAATAAATTCTTATAAGCAATTAGAAAACACATTTTCACTTCTCCATACAAATAATAATATTATTTATAATGATGATCCATTCCATTTCGATGGTTTTTCAGGAGCAGGTGATTTTAATCTTAAAGTACTAGTATTCTGTATTTCGCCACGCTGGACTGGGAGCGAAAGAAAAACATAGAATGTGCCAGCTGCATTTCCTCCCGGGCATGCTGTAAAAACCAGCTAAGGGATCCGAGGGTTTCAGAATATTGCAATTTAGGCGATGGGCTGTCAACCTGTCACTACAGCGATGTACCTACAAATCTATCTTAAATGGCCCTCATAACTTTGTCAGACGTGACGGAACGACCTTTGTTTTGGTTGTTTACGTTCTGCCCCTACCCTGCCTACCCCATTAGGGATAAAGGCGTGATTATATGTATGTATGTATGTAGTACTAGTATGCGATAGTACTCGCATGGTACGCTTTTGAAGTAGAATTGGGGACTATATAAGTATTATCTTTGTATATGCTCTACAAAGATAATTCGTTTCTGTTTTTGAGATACAGCCTTTAGCCTAAAGGTGATTTCTGATAAATGTGTGTACTGCCGTAGAGACAGATTGTCAGCCTATCGGCTAAATAACAATACACTAAAGCTCTCGGACCTCTTACTAGATTGTAAAATCGAAGTTAGAAGAAAATAATCCATCTAGTCCATACACGAGTAATTACTACTCTTTCTTCCATGCTGGACTGGGAGTGAGAGAATAACATAGAATGTGCCAGCTGCATTTCCTCCCGAGCATGCTGTAAAAACCAGCTAAGGGATCCGAGGGTTTCAGTATATTGTAGTTTAGGCGATGGGCTGACAACCTGTCACTACAGGAATATACGTACAAATCTTTCTTGAATGGCCCTCAAGACTTTGTCAGACGTGGCGGAACGGCCTTTGTTTATGTCGTTTACGCTCTGCCTACCCCATTAGGTATAAAGGCGCGATTATATGTATGTATGTATGTATGTACTACTCTAGAAGTAAAAATAACTCGCTTTGTTATCTACCTGTTACTTGTTCATGCCTAAATGGCTGAACAGTATTAATGAATTTGGCAGGAGATTAGTTGTTCCTCAGGAAATGGACGTAGGTTACTTTTTACCGCGGAAAATTACCTATTTTTTGCGGGTAAACTCATTTAGGTAGTTCCGGTTGAGACCGCTCAGTACAAAAGTTAGAAACTATTAGGCTTACGAAGATAATTCTACATACATACATACATAAAATCACGCCTTTATCCCTTACGGGGTAGGCAGAGCGATAAACGCCTCGTAAAAGGCGCTTTCGCCACGTCTGACAAAAATTGAGGGCAATTTTAGATTGAAAAGTGTATTGCTATAGTGACAGGTTGTCAGCCCATCGCCTAAATTACAATACACTGTAACGCTCGAGTTCCTTTTGCTGACTTCTACAGCATGCCCGGGAGGAAGGGCAGCTGGAACATTCTATGTTTTTCTATCACAGTCCAGCATGGAAGGAGGAAGGAAGATAATTCTAATCTCATATTGCAGCATATATATTCTACTTCTAAAAATATTTAGTGCGTATACAGCAAGTTTCAAGAAGTTGGAATTTATCAGTATTTCTTAAATATTTCCAACCCACCACGTACCAATGTGTTTTTCGGTTTACGAACTTCATATGTACGTTTATTCAACGCTTTTTCCGTGTTTGGGAAGTCACGTTAAGCCGGTGGTTCCGGTTAATATCGTTTAATACCGTACATATTAGTCGTTAAGGGGATCCCGGTGCATGCCAGCGCCTTCATCAGTAAAAAAAACATTTCTCACTGAAAACGTGATTAAACAAAAATCCCGAAGATCAGTTGAGGTAAATGCAATGAAGGTCATTTAGAACCTCATAAAGTTGCAACTAATAGTTCGTTGTAGTGACAGATAGAAAATTTGCGAGAAACGGCCACTTTAATTTATAATGCTTAAAATAAACTTCTGTACCTTTACTTCAATCTGATCTACCGGATTTTTTATTGAATGAGTTTTCAGTGAATTAAGTTTTATTGACTGATGAAGGCGCCACTTAGCTCAAGGAAGCTCCTTAAGCCATTTCAGAGGCCAGTGCTAAGCATTGGCGGCTTGAAAACTGACCTAATTTAGAATTGTGTCTGGTTTCCCTTCAGGGTTGCGAAGATCATATGGCAACAAAAAACAGGTCAATCCCCCAGATTAGGTAGCCGACCCGGTGAGATACGGGATAAGGCTAGGGAGATAATGACTTAAATATTTCCAAAACTATGGGGTTTAGTGCAAAAGTGTTCAGTACAAAAATAATCTACAAAATTTAAAAGATACTTTTTCTTGGTGTAAACAATTATTCATCTTCCCTCTCGCCACAATGACAATCTAAAATTGATAGATTCTTATGTACCTAACCAATCTAATCTGTTCGTTCCACTTATCGTTCCAAATCAAAGACTAAAATAAACCAGTTATCGTTATCAGAGCTGTCCGACGCCTATCTGTTTATTGATTTACAAAAATACCTACTGGAAATAATGATAGCACGTTTTTGTTATGTTGTCTTGTATACTAGTTTTTAACAACCAGATAGATTAGATAAATGTGACAGTCGGTAGTCAGTACCGAATAGTTCGGCACGATGCTAAATTTGTTTTTGCTGGAGCGTCGCGGAGACCTACTGAGTTCCGAAGATTATAATACCAGTAAATTGCTTAATTCAGTAAAAAACCATACATACATACATAAAATCGCGCCCTTATCCCTTACGGGGTAGGCAGAGCATAAAACGCCTCGTGAAAGTCGCTTTCGCCACGTCTAACAAAAAATTGAGGAAAATTATAGATTGTAATGTGTATTGCTGTAGTGACAGGTTGTCAGCCCATCGCCTAAATTACAATATACTGTAACCCTCGAATCCCTTTTGCTGACTTCTACAGCATGCCCGGGAGGAAGGGCAGCTGGAACATTCTATGTTTTTCTCTCACTCCCAGTCCAGCATGGAAGTCCGAAGATTATAATACCAGTAAATTGCTTACTTCAGAAAAAAACCATTAGTTTTGAAAATCGCTATAGTTATTCCTTAAGATACTCGTATCTAGATGAAGATATTGAAAATCCTCATATGTGCGATCAGTGTAGGGGGGCTCAAAGGTGCCTTTTTTCGATCTTTTGCTCATAAGTTAAAAAAATGCACGAATATCATCACGGTCATTTCTAAAAAACATTCTACATAAAATTTACTTTAAAATCCAGTCAGCAATTTTTAATCTACAGCAATGCAAAGACAGCCCTAAACGCTGTATCTGAAAAAAATATTTAAAAATATTGTTTGACCAGTTAGTAGTAATATGGCAGTGTGCTATATATTTGTAATCTACTCAAAAAGCTCTTTCATTAGATACCCTACATGGTATGGTTTCTACATTTTTATTTGTTTTGGCGGCCATTTTGAAATTCAGACACAAGCGGTAAAATCTTACAAGTGCTAAGAGAATTTTATGAATTCGGCGGTGGTGTCTTAAACCCCGTAAAAGGTCTCAGCAGAATGTTATATTTAGTTGCCTCTCGCGACATGATCTTGAGGGATATTACAGTTTTTTTCTCAGGCTGTTAAAGCAAATTTTATGTGTTTTTTTTCTAGAAGTAACCGTTTTCATATTCATGCTGGATTTTCCCACAATAGCAATTTTCTAAAAAAAATTGAAGCTTTGTTCCCCCCCTTAAATCTCGGCTGTCATCTTGTCATTAGCTAGACATGTTCATTTTGGACACCTCAAGGAACAACTGTAGCAATTTTCAAAACTACATGTTTTTTTATCCTTATTGTCTGTTATTGACACGCTATTAGGCAATTGAAAAAATAAAATTTTGATCAATTACCTTTTAGCGGTGAGGAAAACTATTACATGAATTCAAAACTGTAAAAAAAACTCATTTTGAAACGCGCAAGCTCATCAGATTTTGATAGTGTAGGTACGGAACGTGTATTTTATAACAAAGGTATGCCAATCTGACGGCTTGCGAAGTGGGGGAGCCCGTACGGAAGGGGCCAAATAAAAATAAAAACATCGGTCGTGTTTGATATTCATAGGGGATGTTAAGAGGATTCAAGCTCGTAGCAAAAGAAATCGCTGATGTGCATTACAAACGGCCCCGTACTGTACTTTAAATGAGGAGCTGCATCGGGTATCGCTCACCCATGCTCTACATATCGTTGGCGGTGGCATTGAACCGTTACTGGTTCAAGACAACTCGTCATTCAAAGTACGGGGCCGTTAGTAATGCACTTCAGTCTTTCGATTTAAAAGTGTCTTAGACATTAAATATGACAATTGCTGTAACAGTGTAAACGAGTCAGGGGGACAAAACGGAACATGCCACAAGTGCTTTATTGGCGATCCCGCACTGTCATTGTAATAGACGACCCGATGAACCTTGGTATTAGAGGTTCACTGAAGTGTCGATTCAGTTCGTCCATCTAGGGGATAGGTGAAAGACGACCCACTGAACCGAGGTTTTAGTAGTTTAAGAAAATCGATCAACCCGATGTCAAAGGTTTAAACACTCTCATAAACCCTGAAAACATAGGTTCAAAGAGTGAGATAACAGTTTTCACCTACTTAGCATATGTTATTTAAGCAAAAATAGAAGATTAATGCGCAAACTAGTAACATGAAAAGTCAGCCTAATGGGTCCTCCGATACACAAAAAAATAAAAATGTAGTTAGGATTTTTTTCAAGGCAAATTGCATACCGTCAATGGGGATAGACCAAAGACTTTTTTTTAAAGTCTGAAATATTGTAACTCTTTTAGTTTTTTTTTAATAGCCATTCAAAGTTAGGTTTTAAATTTAAGGTGCACTTGTTTCAAAAAGTTTGTAAGTCAATAATAAAAAATACTGATAATACTGGCAAGTAGTTTTAATTTAAGTAATACCAAGTCAATAATAAAAAATACTGATAATACTGGCAAGTAGTTTTAATTTAAGTAATACCATACAACATCACCCATTTAAATAAAAAAATGTATAATGAGAGTAAACATATTTGGACTTTCTGAAAAAAAAAATTAGTAAAACAATTTTTTTTGCTTGGCTGAGGAGATAGCCAAAGATCCCTTCTATCGACCATTTCTTTTTGGCAAACGATGCATTTTTATTGCATGTTTTGATTATGGTCGGAGCCTCGTTTAGACAGTTAGCATGGATTCTGCTACAGCTCCGGTGGTGCGGGAAGTGCAGCCCCGCCGCCCCAACATAACTAAGTGCTGGCACCGCTAGGTAGCGGCGTAGTTGAGCTATCAACTACGCCTCTTCAGCCGCTACGGTCCGCACGGTGCCCGCTCTTAGTTACAGCGGACTGCTCTGCTGCGGGCTGCTCTCCCTCCGCGCCTTCGGATTTTTATATACAGTCTAGGGGTAAGAGCGAAAAAACCACGTGGAATTCGATGATGCATTTGAGGAAAAATTTGGTTACACAGATGATATTTTCGAATTATCTGAAGTACAAGTTTAACAGTTAAACAGTTGGTTTATTTGTAATGAGATAATTTGTTTGATTAAAAAACTATTAAAATTGATGAAAAGAAATTGATGTATTTTATTCGTCTGAATTTAATAATAACCCATAAATATTTAAGGAAGGCTCCCATACAAAAACGTGTTGTTTTTTGCCGTTTTTTGTTTTATATTGATAACGGTAATTGGTAACAAATGGTTAAAATATAGTTTTTTAATATTGGATGGATAATGTTACTGAACCATTCGTTCGGGAGACCGACTCGCACTTCGCCGTTTGTTTTTTACTATTGTGATGGGCTGCTCTAAAGCCATAAAAAATCTAGACGCCTGGCTCTAAATAGAGGACTTATATCTCGTGAAGGTGCTCAGCAGGACACAATGTATTCCCCCATATCTTAAAGTGACGCGCTCGGGTAAAAACCCAAATCTCCTATTCGACTCCCGTACTAGAAAGGTTTCGACGTTTTGTTAGTGTTTATAGTGGATATTTGTATTTTTTGTACAATAAAGCATTATTCTTACTGGCAAACAGATCAACTACTATTTAAATTATACAAGACTACTCTCCCATTACTTCCATGCTGGACTGGGAGCGAAAGAAAAACATAGAATAAGCCAGCTGCATTTCCTCCCAGGCATGCTGTAAAAACCAGCTAAGGGACCCGAGGGTTTCAGTATATTGCAATTTAGGCGATGGGCTGACAACCTGTCACTATAGCAATAAATCTACAAATATATCTTAATAAACCCTGAAACTTTGTTAGACATGGCGGAACGACCTTTGAAATTACTACCATGTTTTATGCAAATAAAATTATTCTATTCTACTCTTTTTGTTTAGGTCGTTTACGCTCTGCCCACCCCATTAAGGATAAAGGCGTGATTATATGTATGTATGCATGTACTCTCCCGCAAATAGCCTATGTGACTCAGGGTGAACCTAGCTTTCTGGTGTAAGAATATCTGAATTCCGTCCAATAGTGTAATTTTATATCAGAGCTGTCAGTAACCATAATTTATAGTGGACGGACAATACGTGGTAAAGTAATATGAGTAATTCACAATAGATTTTTTGTTACAGGTACAAGGGAAATGTGACAAGTGAAGTTTTTAAATATTAAGATGTAGTGAAACGCTAATGACGGCGAAGTGATGGAAAACTTCAGATGTCGATTAGACATCTTTATGATGAGGTGGTGTGTAGTGTTGTTGTGTTTAGTGATATGTGTAGTGGACGGTCAGAACTGTAGGGGACAGGAGCAAAGGGTGAGGGCTTGTGAGAAAATATGCGACGAGAGCAACAAGTGCACTGTGAGAGCAGCGCTACTGCTGCCCGCCAACACAACGTACGACGCTTCTTTAGCAGTTGTAAGTACTTCGAAATAATTACATTTTGTTCTATATATTGTAGTGTCAGACGTGGCGGAATAACCTTTATTTAGGTAATTTACACTCTGTCTACCCCATTAGGGATAAAGGCGTGACTATGTGTATGTATGTATTGTGTTACTTCGATTCCAGAGGGCTAGGGCGCCCTAAGGAACCCACGTAAACGCAGGTGTGTACCTACTCATAAGTCAGCTAGATGTAATGTGCCCACAAACGGGTGCCCGCGGCTCCATGGAGCGTGAATGAGTAGGTGATGTTTAGTGTAGTGTATGTAGTGTAGGCGTTCTATATAAGCCCTAGGACTAGCCTACCTACCCAAGGTAACAAAAGGAAAGAAAGAGGAAATAAAGTTACACAAAATTTGATTAGGGAGGCATTCGTGGAGTAAGAGGGCCTCTCCTAGTTGTCCGTAACCTTATACTGAGGGTGTATTTGGCCTGGCTCGGCGCGCTCGAGTAACAGCGCGCCCAGAAAGCTCGGCGACTGATGGAGTATTGGAGAGCTGGTAACAACCGCCCGTAGTGAGGGAGCGTCCTCCGTAGTCCTCAGAGGAGGTCCAACAGCGTGGAGAGGCGGGGATATTCTAGTAGAGTAACCGCCTTCCGTGGTCCAGAGAAAATCCAGGTGTAGCTGTAGACTTTTTCTAGTATCTTCAAGATCTGACCATGGTGACAGTTTTAAAGGCGTTTATATAGGACTCGCCGACATTCTGGAATAGCAAACTTTCGAATTTCTTCAATATTTAAATTTGAGAAATTCAATTGACCAATAGTCTAGAAGATGGCCAGTAGCATTAAAATGAGTTCAGACTCCATGACAGGGTCTTCAGATTTCATTGTTTTTAGTCTGGAGAGGACCCGCGAGGTTCCGGAGGATCTAAGAGAGGACAAAGAGGCACATCCACGAATAAATAATTTGGAAAAAGAACTAGGAAAGCATATTTATAAATAGAGTGAAACTTTAGGTGGTTATCTCTATGGAGTAAAGTATGAATTAAGTTTGACAGGGTCTATCAGATCATTAAACGTTGTCAAGTATTTGTTTACAAATACGAGAAAACAATATTATTATGTAGTACCACGTAGTAATTTTTACATACATACATACATACATATAATCACGCCTTTATCCCTAATGGGGTAGGCAGAGCGTAAACGACCCAAACAAAGGTCGTTCCGCCACGTCTGTCACAGTAATTTTTCTGTGACATTATTAAACAAAATGAAAAGAATGCTAGAAAATGACAGTTGAAATCTAGTTGAAGTACCTATTATACTCGGAAAACTGTAACATGCCGCCCTCGTGAGATATGGGATAAGGCTAGGGAGATGATGATGGTAGCTGCCACATATGGCATTCCCTTAGCAAACAAAAGAAAATGTATCTGAAAACCATACTTTCATCTGTCACAGCTACCATCTTACAATTTTAACTTATAGCTGCAAAGGGACTTCAATGCTGACCAAGGCATTAAAAAAAAGTAATGAGATATTTAGTTTTTGGGGAGATTGACTATGACATCTTTTATTAACAGTTTTTTTTTTAACATAGTCATCTTTTGGTCTTGTAGGCGTAGTAGTTAGAATTTTATATCTAAAAATCCCTTCATGTTGATCCCTTAAAAAAACGTATACAGCGGCGACAAGTCTATATAAGGATCTTCTGACATTGATATGTTCTCTTTGATGTCATCTGTCATCTCCTTCATAATAAACATCTGTATGAGGAGCTGATTGACTCTCCAATGCATGCACTTCTCTCCTACGAACCGGCTGTCTATCATAGCTACCTTCGCGGTATCTTTGCCTAAAACATTGTAATAATTCCGAGGATCTTCTCTGCGCCCGGTCGGTCACACACATTGTTCACATCCCACTTAAGAAATGTTTCCGAGGGTAAGATTTCTTCGAGATGCCCTAGGCAGCCGGATATGATGGGTTCTAATGGCCGGCGAATTTTCCCTGTTAACAAGCACATAAGTTATCTCGCTGGTGAGAATTGCTGACGAGAAATCCTTCGCTCTTGTTTACAATGGTGAGCTGGGCTGATGAGCTGTTCTTCATTTAGCTTTTTTTTTTTTTTTTTTTTTTTTTAATATATATAGGCGAGCATTTGTCCGCCATCTCACCTGGTGGAAAGTGACGATGCGGACTATGTTGAAACATACTCACCTATGTAGTGCCTATTCACTCTCGCCTTGAAAAGGCCCAGGTTATATTGTTCCGGAAACAGATCCGCCGGCAGGGAGTTCCACTCCTTAGCCGTTCGCATTAAGAATGTGGAAGCGAACCGCTTCGTGCGAATTTGTGGTATATCCACGACATAAGGGTGGAACCCCTGTCCACGCCTCGTGCTCCGGAGATGGAAAGGGGAGGGGGGTATAAGGTCATGAAGTGCTAACGCGCACTCCCCGAAATGTATCCTGTAAAATACCGACATGCACGCCACTCTGCGACGGTGCTCAAGGTTCTGTAGTTTTGCCTCAACCAGTGCTGAGTCTCCAATGAGCTTCTTAGCGCGTTTATCGATTGAGTCTAAGGCAGCCAGCTGGTATTTAGCTGAACCGTCCCAAAGGTGGCAGCAGTACTCCATACACGATCGGACTTGAGCTGTGTACAACTGCAATAGCTGTCCCGGTGTGAAGTATCGCCTCACCTTCGAGAGGATACCAAGTTTTTTGGCAGCTGTTGTGGCCAGAGACTCAATGTAACGTCCAAAGTTCAAGTCGGACGTAAGGCTCATACCAAGAAGCTCAAGATGGTCAGAAATCGGTACGGATACATCCCGGAAAGTTGGAGCCAGGTTAAAAGGACTCCGTTTTGTCGAGAATAGACACGCCTGGGTTTTGGATGCGTTGAACTTGACGAGATTGGCATCGCCCCACTCGGATATCACCCTTAGCGATGAGTTCAGACGATCCACCATGGACTCCCGACAAGACTGGATTGTTTCACTGTTGGCCCTTGCACTGGACAGATATCTGTCAACAACCGTGCTGTCATCAGCGTACCCAAAGGTATCGGGTGTAAACATGTCGTTGATATGCAGCAGGAATAAGGTTGCAGACAGGACAGAACCCTGAGGAACTCCGGCATCAATAGCCTGTTGTCCGGAGGAGCAGCCTTCTAAGACCACTTGTATGGATCGTTCGCTCAAGAAGTCCGAAATCCAGTTGCAAAGGCCAGCAGGTAACCCGTAGGCGGGAAGCTTGCCAGTAAGGCTAGCGTGCCAGACCCTGTCAAAGGCCTTGGAGATATCCAGAGACACGGCAAGTGCTTCACCATGTCTCTCGATAGCCTCGCTCCATAAGTGAGTGGCATGCACGAGGAGGTCCCCCGTCGATCGCCCTCGGCGGAAGCCGTATTGGTGATCGTTAAGGAGATCATTATCCTCAAGGTATGCCAGGAGCCGATTATTCAGTACACGCTCCATAATCTTGCAGAGTATAGAGGTTACCGATATGGGTCTATAGTTGAAAGGGTCTGCTCGACTACCTTTTTTGGGTACAGGTTGCACATTTGCAAGCTTCCACGATTTGGGAACAACACCAGTCTCAAGTGAGAGGCGGTACAGGCGTGTCAACACCGGAGACAACTCAGGCGCACAGTTACGCAGGACGATTGCAGGGATACCGTCAGGGCCACTTGCTTTATTCACGTCTAGATTTCGAATGGTTTTAAGGACCTCTTTTTGCCGGATGCGTACGGCTGCCATAGAGCAGTCGACACGAGGTAACGGGGGTGGTATTTTACCTGCGGCATCAAGACGCGAACTTTCCGCAAAATAGGAGGCAAAAAGATTGGCTTTCTCCTCCGCAGTATGAGCAAGCGACCCATCAGGTCTCTGCAGAGGCGGTAAAGATGGCTGGCAGAAATTTGTTTCCACTTGTTTACACAGCTTCGTCGAGAGCCGTGATGTCATCTTCGAAGTCTCGATCCATTGTTAGTACTACTCTATCTTCATGTTCAGATTGCTGTAACATCACACTCTAGCTCACAGTTGTTCAGCTAAGGCAAAAGAAACATCTGTCATTATTATTTGAGCATTACATTTATTTATTATTGCGACACTTTTTTTATTTACTTCCATGCTGGCCTGGTAACGAGAGAAAAACATAGAATGTGCTAGCTGCATTTCCGTCCGAGCATGCTGTGAAAACCGGCTAAGGGATCTGAGGGTTTCAGTATATTGCAATTTAGGCGATGGATGGATGAACTTGTTTCTACAGCAATATACCTACAAATCTATCTTAAATAACCCTCAAGACTTTGTCAGACGTGGCGGAACGACCTTTGTTCGTTTACGCTCTGCCTACCCCATTAAGGATAAAGGCATGATTATATATATGTATATATGTTTTTACTTATTTTATAAAACTAACATAAGTGCAAGACGTGGGCTTGTTGAATAACGAAAAAAGAAATTCGAAATAGCGAAAGTTTAAACAATCCATCTCAACTCGGTAATTTATTCACGACTAGTACTTAAGCTAAAGATTAAAATAAAATGAAATAATATGATAAAAAAATTGAATAAAACAATCACAACTTTGAAATTAAAATTATTTTTATTATTATTTGTATTTTCCTTTTGTTTTTCTCCCCTTTCAGAGGTGTTTATCACACGGGCCTTAGCCAAGTGTGATCGGATTCGTTGAGATGACTGACGTGGTGAGGAACTTTCTGACAATGCGGCAGGTGTTTAAAATGACGGCTTTTTGTATTTGAATTTTAAGTGTTTCTAGGCTATTGTGTAATGTTTTTGGGCTTATACCTGTGGACGATATTACTATTGGTTGCAAGGTCTTGGTATTTAGCTAATTCATTTGTTATAGTGGGTTGGAGGTTGTAGATATTTGGGATAGCGATGTCAATCAGATATGCAGTTTTAATGATTTTATCGTGGAGAGTTATATCAGGTCTATTGAAATGAATTGTCTTGTCGGTCAGTATTGTCCTGTCCCAGTAGAGTTTAAATCTATTATTTTCATGTACAATCTCTGGTTTATATTTGTAATAGGCTGTCTTATTTTCAAATGAAATTTGTGGTGTGTGCAATGCTACCTGATCGTGTCGATGTTTATAATCAGATTGTACTAAGCTTTTACAGGCTCCAGTTATATGTTGTAGCGTTTCAGATGCACTATTACAATGTCTGTATAGATCTGTTCTTTGACCTAGGTCTTTTCCTGTAATTTCTAGTTGTAATTACCTGATCTTGTATGGCAAGCATGAAGCCCTCAGTCTCTGGGAACAACACACCGTATCTGAGCCATGCGTTCGACATAATATGTTTTTCGATATATGGTTGGCTCAGATCGGCTTGATGTCTCCCATGCAAAGATTTTTGGGCCCAGCTTGCCAGTTTCTGCTTGAGCCCGATGGTGTCGTGGATAGGGCCGCTGCCTCCTGAGCGGGAGGTCGTGGTACGAGTCCCACCACGTACCAATGTGTTTTTCGGTTTTCGAATTTCATATGTACGTTTATTCGGCGCTTTTTCCGTGCTTCGGAAGGCACGTTAAGCCGTTGGTCCCGGTTAATATCTTTTAATACCGTAGATATTAGTCGTTAACTGCCTCCGTGGTCTAGTGGCTAGTGCCATGGACTCCTGATCCCGAGGTCCTGGGTTCGATTCCCAGGGGGGAAACACAAAGTTGATATTTAAGAATTTATCACTTTGTGAATTTTTCCCCAGTTTGGTTAGGACATTGCAGGCTGAATCACCTGATTGTCCGAAAAAGAAAAAGATTTCGTGCTTCGGAGAGCACGTTAAGCCGTAGGTCCCGGTCGCTGTCTTTGATAGTGGTCGTTACTCAAACCTTGTCAGAGGCCTGATAGTTGTGCTACTAGGCGGTTTAAAAACTCTGACTCCAGGGTTCATCGGGTCGATAGACTCGATACCTACTCGACAGAGGAAGAAGTCGTTGAGCCATATCAGAGGCCAGTGCTAAGCATTGGCGGCTTGAAAACTCTGACCTAATCTAGGATTGGGTCTGGTTTCCCTTTTAGGTTGCGGAGGTCAGATGGCAGTCGCTTTGTGTAAAAACCAGTACCCTCGTTCAATCCCCTGGATTAGGTAGCCGACCCCGTAAGATATGGGATAAGGCTAGGGAGATGACTTGCCAGTTTCTGCTCCAAAGTTGTGATTTGCTCATTAAGTTAAGTATTTTTGTTTTGTAGATTAAGAGGGGTTAATTTGTTGTCTATTTTTGTTGCATATTTGTGCAGGGTAGATGTTTCGGATTTGGTGTGAAAGAACCGTTTGAGTGTAGATATCTGTCTGTTGTTTAGGTTTTGTACATCAATCAATCCTCTGCCTCCACATTGTCTCCACGTGACAAGGTTAGGCGTTGACTGCATGATTTAGGGATGTTTACGTGATTTGGTGAGACTCGTGTGAATTAAGCGATGTAAATTCAATAAATCTGTTTTTGACCAATTAATAATGCCAAAAGAATAAGTTAACACTGGTAGCGCGTAAGTGTTAATAGCTTTAATAATATTCCGGGAATGTAAGCGGGTCTTCAATATTTGGTTAAGTCTGTATTTAAATTTGTTGGTGAGATCTTTCTTGGTGTTGCTTTGGTGAATTTGGTTTGATTGATGAAATTCTAAGTATTTATATGTTGCATTTTCGTCCGTAGACTCAAAACATTGTCCGGTTTCTAGAGTATAAGTATTGTTTTGTAGTTTACCTTTATTTATAGAATGTATTTTTCATTGGAAAATTCCTAGGTGATCTCAGCTAGTCCGAAGAGTTCGGTTTTACTTGATGCGTACAGTTTTATTTCATCCACATATAGAAGATGAGATAATGCATGATGTGAGTTATTATGTTTTAATTGGAAGCCAAGTCCTGTTTCATTCAAAAGTGCTGATAGAGGATTAAGAGCAAGGCAAAACCACAATGGGCTTAGCGCATCCCCCTGAAATATTCCTCTTCGGATATGAATCGGTTCAGTAGTTAAATTTACATTATTTTGCTTTACAATCAGTTCGGTTTGCCAGTGTTTCATGGAATTCTATAGAAATTTTACAATTGTAGGGTTTATTTTGTATACATTAAGTATTTGCAGAAGCCAGCTATGAGGGACAGAATCAACATAACATAACATAAACATACTTTATTGCACGTAATAATACAACATACAACACAACAGATAACAAAAAACAAGTACAACATAGGCGGCCTTATTGCTAAGGTAGCAATTTCTTCCAGGCAACCTTGGGGTGAAAGAAAAAAGTGTAGCGGTAAGCGGGATAGTGCAAACCTAGTCAAATAGGTATCCTAAATACATTACATTACATATAATACATAAACTAAGTACAGGCTACTAAATAGATATTTGTAAAATAAACTATCAAATAATATATAATAAACTAATACATAAACTAATGGAAGATAGGATAATGCAAACTACAATCAGAACTAGTCGAAGGAAATGACAGCAACAGTATCTACAGCACAGGATAAAAGTGAAGAAAACTAAAGATCAGACAGTAATTATTTGTTCCAAGGAACGTTTTTTAATTCGGCTCTTAAAAGTCTCAAGAGACGGTGCACGTCGAATGTCTTCTGGCAATTGGCAATCAAAAGCTTTCTATGTAATTGCTATGAATATTTATTTTATTTGTGAGGGCTTGTCTCATTGTGATCGAATCAATTGTCAACTGTTCTTTACACCCTTTTTTTTTTCCTGCATCCTTTTTGCTGTTCTGCGAGTATGTCATGTTCGGAGAGGTGGGAGTTGATAATATTGCTAAAACATGCTGTTATGATTTTATAAATAGTCTGTAGACATGTGATGGGTCGGTATTTGGCCGGGTTTTGTGTATCAGTGTCTTTAGGTAGCATGTAAGTTTTACCGGTAATAAATTTTGGTTGAGAGTCAGGTGATTGAATAAAGTTTAGTATGGGTATGCCAAAATGGATGTATGCTTGTAAGTTTCTTATACCAGTAGTTGTGAATCTGATCTGAACCTGGTGTTTTCCAATTGTGTGTGTGTTTTAGATATTTTATAAATATGTCTACTGGTATGCAATCCATTGGCATTTCAGGGATATCAGATGAGATTTTCGAGATCCATTCGGCATTTTCATTGTGGGTTTTCCCATATGCTTACCCAGAATTCACGTAAGGCATTCTTATTATTATTCTGAGCCTGTTTGTTGTTGTTTTTCAAAATTCTTTATAGACATTAAAATAACGTACAGATTGTAACTGGATATATGCACAATTAAATCCTTAAATTAATATTATAATACTTACAGGCTATTCTCGCCTCTTAAAGCTGCATTACACATTTTACAGAACATTGTTTACAATTTGTATCATTTTTCAAAGCGTATTACACTTTACACTGTCGCTGACACGTTAAACAATATTAAAGTTTTACTTAAATCTTATGAAATTTATTTTAGCTAGTAACAAAATATTTAGTTTTACATACAATTTAAAAAAAAAATATTTAAAAAGAATGTACTTTGCTATATTTAATTATGAACGAAGGTAGAATTTGCAACTAAGTGCTTGTACGATCAACCAGAATGTGTGTGCAAGCCGCTCCACCCTGCCCCCCGCTCGCACGCGGCGGGAAGATTGCAAGGGGCAGCGCCTCGGTACCGGTGGGTTCACTTGCCTGGTCATCTGCCAGAGAAGATTCGTCGACACTCGGAAACAATACGTAGTAATGCGGTAGTCTGTAAGTTCCATATCTGTCGATATATGCCAACTAATTTGCTTTACATACATATAATCACGCCTTTATCCCTAATGGGGTAGGCAGAGCGTTTGTCCAATTCTAGATATGAGCGGGCTTAAGTGATTTTTATTAGCTTTATAACATGTTCGTGTAAGTTTTAGAATAAACTCGCGAATTGTTGGAAATTTTATTTCTGTGTGTATTTTTTGTAGGTTTGTCCGAAAGGGGGTGTGCCTTGTTTTGTATCACCTGTAGCAATAAATAATTTGTGTTTCGAGTATTACTCCATACCGGACATGCGCATGTTAGGCAAGGTTGAATAAATTTGCAGCTTAGTCCGTGGACTTAAATTTGCTCTCCTATTGAGAATGGGATTTAAGGATCCCATAGCCGGGTGCACAGGCCTCCATCCTAACACGCAATTTTGCCACATGATTTGAATTCAGTTTCCTGTCCATAGTCACACCTAGATGCCTAACAGAAGAGCTACACGGAATGCGATGCCCGGCTATACTGAGGACATAGAGGATAAAATCACGACACTGAAATTATAAAAAATAAATTGATATCAAAATTATAAAATCATTTCATAAACCCAATTTGTAGAAAATAATGATGAAAGTGTAACGCCGGTATAAGTACAAGTGTGAGTTACATTTTTGTTTTGTTTTTCTTTTTCTTCTTTTTTCGCCTTCGCCCTGCATTCATTCAATACATTTCCGAAGCCGAATTTCTTGCACTAGCTAGGAGCTTTGAGGAAGAGAAATTTGAGGTAGACGCTTGTTTACGCACATAGAGCTATGAAAAATGGTCGTCATAACCACGCGAACTTCAACTACAATTAGGTGTTTTCAGAATGACATAAGTGATATATATATATTGCCGATAGGTACCTTTTTAAAAGATGAGCTGTTAATAACATGTTTATTTCTGTTTGATTTGAGGTTTCATACGAGCATTTATTCAAAACTAAGTCTTGTCTATGTCATATATCTTGTTGCTATGATACTCTAGTTACCATGTTTCTGTCATATGAATATTTTTGAAAAATGACGTAAATAATACAATAAACTGTTCTTGCATGTTTTTTTTACTAAGAAATAGGTGCTTGATAACATATAACATGGTGCGCTAGTACATACATACATATAATCACGCCTTTATCCCTGACGGGGTATGCAGAGTGTAAACGACCTAAACAAAGGTGGTTCCGCCACGTGTGACAAAGTTTTGACGGTTATTTAAGATTTGTAGGTATATTACTGTAGTGACAGGTTGTCAGCCTATCGCCTATATCGCAATATACAGAAACCCTCAGATCCCTTAGCTGGATTTTATAGCATGCCCGGGAGGAAATGCAGCTGGCACATTCCATGTTTTTCTCGCTCCCAGTCCAGCATGGAAGTAAGCCTGCGTTACTTCTGCCGTAAACATCTATCTAAAAAGAATATACCAGGCCACTCAGAAAGTATTGCGATAAATAGTTTTTATATATGGCAGACTGGCCGGTTAGAATCTTTTTTTAAAATATGATTACTTGGAAGTAAAAATATGTGTGTTCCATTTTCAAAATTTCCCTCCACATTTTTTGCGAGACAATTCAAAGTATCGTGTCTTACTGAAAAATGGATCTGCGCCGGGAACATTTTAGAGCTATGATTTTTTACGATTTCAAGTGTCGCCTGAAACCGGATGAATCGTTCGATAGACTTCAAATGGCATTTATGGATGAAAGCCCCTCCAAGGCAACCGTGTATCGTTGGTATAACGAATTTAGGCGCGGTCGACCAACCTTGGGGGATGAAGAAAGAAGTGGTCGCCCTTTGACGGCTATTACGGAAGAAAACGTGCTAGCAGTGAAAAATTTAATCCAAGATAATAGGCGAATTACATATCAGGAGATTCAGCACATATTTAAGATTGGATCGGGAAGCGTTCATGAGATTCTACAAGGGCATTTTCGCGTGAGGAGGATAGTATCGCGCTGGGTGCCGCACTACCTCACCGACGCTCAGAAGCAAGCCCGGGTGGAATGGTGCCGTGATATGTTGAACAAATTTGAAGCAGGCTCGTCTCGGCGTGTTTACGACATCGTAACAGGTGATGAGTCCTGGATTTAACAATACGATCCAGAAACCAAGCGCCAGTCGACAGTTTGGGTGTTTCAAAATGCACCAACGCCTACCAAAGTGAAGCGATCTCGAAGCGGGGGGAAGATTTTGACCGCCAGCTTTTTTAATTTGACTGGCCACTTGGCCTCAATTCCCTTACGAGATCAAAGAAGCATTAACGCCGAATGGTATTCTACCAAATGTTTACCAGAAGTTTTTTCTGTTGTGAGCAACAAGCGACCAAACACAGGGCTCCGCGGACTACTGCTCCACCACGACAATGCACCTGCACACACCGCGCTCAAAACGAGGCACTTCCTGGACAGCACACCAGTCAAACTCCTGGGTCACCCACCTTACAGCCCTGATCTAGCACCGTGTGACTTCTTTTTATTTCCAAAAATAAAAAATCAGCTCAAGGGGATACAATTTTCGTCGCCGGAAGATGCGCTGGCTGCGTTCGAGCAGGCTGTAAACGAAGTGTCTACGGCGGACTAGAAAAAGTGTTTTGAAAACTGGTTCAGACGCATGAATCTTTGTATAGAGGCTGGTGGAGAGTACTTTGAAAAGATTTAATAAAAATATATGTACCTGTAGAACAATTTTTTTTAGTGTCGCAAAACTTTCTGAGTGTCCCACGTATAATGCATGGCGTCGTACCCAAAATTTTATTATGACAGTTCATGAACAGCGAGAGCCATCTGATGGAGCTTTTGAAACTATTAAGGTCACCTTGAAAACACCTAACTGGGCGTACTTCCCTCACGAAACGGAATCACAGCATTTTAGATGACCCTTGTTCTCGCATTCTGTTCCTTGTTTTTTATTGTTTTGCATTATCTTACTGCAAACTACTATAAACTTCGCTGCTGCAGCAGCGGCGTAGCGCAGTGGGGGAAGGGGGCGGTCTGTCCCGGGTGGCACTTTTTAGGAAGCGGCAAAATTTAACAATGTGCCCCCTGGACAGGGTCGAGCTTCTTAGTCAAGGGAACCTTCTTCCACTTAACGTATTTATTCTTTTGCATATTTATCTATATACGTGAAAAATCGAGCTCGCTTCGCTCGCATTACGAACAGGTTTATTTGGGTGCTTTTGTGATTAAAAGTTGTGTTTGGTTTGCTCGCATTACATTTTAATTATTATTTGTGTTTGTTGCTCTACCTTTTTATAGTAAAAATTCGAGAAGCAACATAAATTACATTTTGCTAAGAGACTTATTTCGGGGTTTTAGACATCTCATTTAGTTTTTGTTTATTTATTTTTGCGAATAATCGAGCTAGCTTTGCTCGCGTTACGTTTATGTTCTTTTGCGTGGTGCTCTGTTTATTTTCGTAAAAATTCGAGTTCTCATTACTTGTATTTATTTTTGCGAAATGTCGATCTCGCTTTGTTTGCGTTACGCTTATAGTCCTTTGAGTCTTTCTCTGCTTATTTTCATGATAATTCGAGCTCGTTTCGCTCGTGTTACGTTTGTTCTCTTTTGTTTATTTATTTTTGCGAAAAATCATGCTAATACGAAAATAATGTTCTCTTTTGTTTACTTATCTTTGCTTCATTAAATTCTCTACAATACTGATACTTGAAGTATGTTGTTAGAACTAATAGTTTTTAAAATAAACTGACATTTATTGGTGTAGCTAGCTCTCCCCTGCGGTTTTACCTGCAGACAGATGAGTTTTCCCCTGGAAATGAGGTATTTTCCCGTGGTAGGAAATAGGATACTTGTGACCAGGGGAAATCTCATTTATCTGCAGGTAAAACCGCGGTAGGAGAGCTAGCTACGCTAGTACACCAATAAATGTGAGTTTATTTTAAAAACTATAAGTCCTAACAACAAACTTCCTATAACAGTATTGTAGAGAATTTAATGAAGAATATTTATTTCATTGTAGCTTTAGTTGTATTCGAGAAAACATGAAAATTTTAAAAATCTAGAAATGGGTCTACTAAAGTGGGGTGGGGGAAAATCATGCTTTCCGCCGGATGGGACCATAGCTGACGCTAAGGAGACGGACTAAGACAAAAAGCAAGAGCCTAGAAAATATAATATTGGCTGAGAGACAAATCTTGAAGGATTGCAAGGGCCACTGCAGATAAGAATGAAAACGGGCTTAAGAAAGTAGTAATTATACTTATGCCTAAAACTAGGCGAGAACGAAGTCGCGGGCAAAAACTAGTTCTTTAATCAGTTTTTATAATAGGTTTTAAAATGTGCAAGGATTTTTTATTTAGAGGTCAAATCCTAATATACCATAATATACCAACATACAGTTTTTATTCTATATATATGTATATATAGAATAAAAACTATACATATATATATATGTATATTGCTCCAGACCGATTTCGGCCACGGCGACTGCTTCAACGCCTTAACAGTTGGCGTTCGTGTGCTCGCATGTGGCTTATGTAGCCAATCTTTTTGGAAAAGATCCTCGCACATTGCGGGCACGTGAGCACTCCATTAACGTAATTGTAACTGAACGCCGCAGGTGGACGGGTTTTCAGTTCATACAATACAAAATTCTTTATTGCACAAAGAAACACATACAACAGAAATAAAAAGGAACAAACGTGACAGTTCAATATAGGCGGCCTTATTGCTAAAGCAGCAATTTCTACCAGGCAACCTTTGGGTATAGAAATTGTACAAGCAGAAAGCGGGATAGTGCATATTACTACATATAATACTTAGACAATATTTACACACTATTAAATAAATATTTCAATTAAATATACTGATACATATCTTATGATAAACTAATACATAATATATGCTACATAGGATAGGATACTCTATGTTATATATCAGAGAAATTGGTAGATATCATTGGTATATGTCATCGCGTCTGGCATCAAGCTCAGAGCAGCGATCTGTTTCAAAATCTTGAATTTTGGATCTAACCAAGAATCTCCATTCAGGCTGGTTACTAGCCTGTCTTTCCCACTGCTAAGGTTCTATGATACACCTCTTAATGTGACGCTTTAACACATCTTTGTATCTGAGGAGTTGTCTGCCTTGCTTACGCTTGCCCTCCTGAAGTTCACTAAAGAAGATGCCACTCGCTGATCCACCATCCGCGAGACATGTCCACACCAACGGAGTTGTAGCCGCATGAGGTAGGTTTCAATGCCTCCCACTTTGGCTCGTCTTAGAACTTCCGTGTTCCGCACACGGTCAGACTATCTGATATTAAGGATCTTAGGCAAATATTTAAGATGAAAGCGGTCTAGTGTGCGAATGTGATGACGGTAAACGGTCCATGTCTCAGAAGAGTACAAAATATTGGGCAGCACAATTGTCATATTAATGGATTTTTTTGTGGCCAGCTTAAGGTCATGTGAGCTGAAAACTCGACTATTCAGCTTACAGAATGCTGCTGCTGCGGCACCGAATCTGCTATTGACTTCAGCATCGAGGTCACACTTTGATGTTATTGTGCTCCCCAGATAACGAAACTTATCTACCTGCTTCAGCCGTCTTCGATGTTAACGGCCAGTGTCTCACGACCGTGGACGTCAAGTTACATCACTTCCACCTTTTTGACACTTACCTTTAAGCCGAATTTTCGGCAGGACTCGTGAAATTCCGACATAAGCCGCTGCAGGCCGTCTGGGGATTCAGCTACAAAGTACAAGTCCTCCGCATAGATTATATCCGTAATTAAGGCGTACGACACTTTTGTGCGAGCTTTCAGTCTAGCCAAATTAAAAAGATTTCCATCCGTGCGGAAACGGATGCGGACACCTTCAGAAGTCGATTGCAAGACTTCACGAACTACCAATGAGAAATATGGACACCTTCAGAAGTCGATTGCAAGACTTCACGAACTACCACTGAGAAATATAACGCAAACAAAGAGGGCGCTAGAACACACCCTTGCTTTACCCCACAGGTGACGGGGAAAGCCCTGTTCAGCGTCTACAGCGACGCAGCTCGACATATCATCATGTAGAAGTCGCAAAAGTCTCATAAACTTCTCCGTGCATCCTAACTTTCCCAGCACCGACCAGAGGGCTTCTCGAGAAACGCGGTCAAAAGCCTTCTCAAGGTCAACAAAACAGAGATACAGATTTTGACCATGTTATCTGCTTCTTTCTTGGAGTTGACGCACTGATAAAATTGCCTCACAGGTGCCTCGGTCAGGTCGGAAGCTAAACTGGGTTTCGGGCAGAATTTTTTCTAAAAGTTCCATAAAGCGGTATAGAAGAACCCTGGCAATGACTTTTCCGGGGACTGATAGCAGTAAAATACCGCGGTAGGAATTGCAATCACATCGATCACTCTTGTTTTTATATAGAGCCCTAATGACAGACACTTTGAAAGTGTCAGGGATTTGTTCTTTTTCCCACATTAAAACAAAAAGTTTCCATACAGCCGAGTGCAATTCCTTACCGCCGTACTTTAGCAGTTCTCTCGGTATGAAGTCGATTCCAACCGCACGTTTGTTTTGTTGTTGTTTTAAGGCAACAACAACCTCGTTAAATGTCAGCGGCTCATCCAGTTCAGTGACTAATGGAAGTTGAGGTATGGACAGAACGTGTTGCATATCAACTGAGTTGTCCACGTTGAGCTAAGTGTTGAAGTGTTCTGCCCATCGCTTGAGTACATCCTCTTAGCCTTTAAGAAGGCCGTCACCAGTAGCTGGTTTCAATGGCACTTTGGCAAAACTGGTGGTACCAAGTTATTTTCGCACCTCGGTATAAAACTCTCCCAACTGGTTAGTATCAGAAAGACACTGCATTTGACGAGCATTGTCTTGCCACCACATGTATTTTAATTCCCTCTTCTTTTGTACGCCACTATCCTGTGCCTCCCGCATCCACTGTTTTCCCTCAATGGCCACTATGTCTGCCTACTGGACGTTTTGATGATATCGGTAGCTACTCCGTAACGGCTTTGGACCACCGTCAGTCGTTCCGATGAGTCAAGTGTCCTGCCCACCCCCATTTCGGTTTCGTGATTCGTTTTTCGACATCGACGACTCTAGTTCTGAAAATTTAGACGCCCTTTTATTACAAGCCAGAACCCACTCGACAACAGGTCACTTGCACTAACAGCAGCCAGCCAGTTCAACCAGCGTACCTTCCTACGCAAATACTTTAAAAGTAGGTCGTGGACCTTTCGTCGTTGGCCTTTGAACACGCAAGCAGGTCAGGTTGTAATATTTTACCCAAAAGACGGTCAAGTAATTAAAACGGCAGAAGAAAGTAGTACAACCTAGTACAAATCAGATTCCTATTATGGGAGTAAGTAAGGTAGATAACTCGGGCGCCGTTGTCAGGATTCCTGATGAGCAGACTGCCACGAAGCTCAAGCAGGCAGCTTCGTTCACGTTGAAGGCGGTCGACTCAAAGCAGCGCCGTCCACTGGTGGCTCTGAACAATTTGCGCAGTGATCCCGCCCCAGAAACCGTCATTAGTGACCTCTTTAATATGAATTTGTACGATGATGAAGGCTGGACGCTTGAAAGAACGAAAGCTGCGAGCAAAGTGGCGTTTAAGAAAAATCGACGCAACGGTAAGCGTACCACGGTGGTACTTGAGTGCGAAGCGCTATTACGCGTTAAGCTTTTAAGACTAGGTACCGTATATATCGGTTAGGACGCAGGTGAAGTCTCTGATTTTGTACGAATAACCTGCTGCAGCAAGTGCCAGAACTACGGCCATCCCGCGAAATATGTAGGGCAAAAGAAATGGTATGCAGCAAGTGTGGTGAAACGGGACACAAGTACTCGGAATGTCAGTCTGAGACGACTTGCTGCGCAACATGTAAGCAATTCAGGCATAAGGATGCTAAGTCACACGCAACATTATCTTTGTCGTGCCCAGCGCGCATTCATGCAGAGTAGCAGGCCGTCAATATGACTAGATATGTCTGAGTAACCGTCGCTCGTGATTGCACAGCTTAACATGCAAAAATGTCGGGACGCGTTGTTGGAACTGCCTTTAATCATAGCTCAGTATGATTTGGTGTTCTGTATGTACAAGGTAGGTGACGATATAAGAAATAAAAGAACGTGTGTCTTTGCTCGAAGCTAGTTTATTACTGCCCAATCGCGACGTTCATGCACACATACAAACATGACATCACCTCTTTCCTTAGTTTGGAAACCTGTTGAAAAAAATATACAACATGTAAACATTACACAATTAACACTTACAATTAATACTCGTATGTCTAGGTCTTAAATTACGAGGTACAACAGGTACAACTGGCGACAATTCAGAATTGTCTACCGACTGTTCAACGCCAACATTCACCTCTTCTACCATTTCCTCTCCCTCAGCCTCTTGCCATACCTCCGCATCCTAGTCAAAATTTGTGAAACGATTGTTATTTACATTCTCCGTTGTATTATTATTAAGTGGCTGTGAATTGGAGATCGGTACTTGTGTAGATTGTGCTATGGATAATGATGTATCATGTGAACCATCATTTGAGTACTTATTATCCAAAATACAACGAGTATACTCGGGTTTTTAAACATTATCACCCGTATAACGCAACAACTGATTCACATGTCGCTTACAGTTTTTTTTTCCAATAACTGCACAACATACAAACGATTACCTCTTTTACATACATACGTAAATCACGCCTTTATCCCTTACGGGGTAGGCAGAGCGCTTAACGCCTCGTAAAAGGCGCTTTCGCCACGTCTGACAAAAATTGAGGGCAATTTTAGATTGTAGTTTGTATTGCTGCAGTGACAGGTTGTCAGCCTAAATTACAATACACTGTAACCCTCGAGTCCCTTTTGCTGACTTCAACAGCATGCCCATGGAAGCATGGAAGGGCAGCTGGAACATTCTATGTTTTTCTATCTCTCCCAGTCCACCATAGAAGTAATCTCTTTTATGTGTTATGATACCCTTGTTCCAGACAGGTTTCCTATTTTTATAACATCTAACCCAAAAAACTTGTCCAATTGCAAACTCTCTAACATTGCGTGAACTCACATTATCATTATCATCTTTACAATTATTACCATGCAAAGGTGGCTTAATTAAATCTAATCTCCCTCTTAAATTACGCCCTAACATCAACTTAGCAGGTGACTCACCTGTCGCACAATGCGCCATATTACGATATTCACACAAATATTCTTGTAACTTATCATTGTCATTAATTCTTGTTATACATGTTTCAGTTTTCATTATAGATTTAATATTTTTTTTACAATGTTTTACGGAATTTTCTGCCTGCCCGTTACTACAAGGGTGTTATATTGGCGAACTTAAATGTTTAATTCCATTCATTTTGCAAAACTCCACAAAATCCTGGGACGCAATTTTAGGGTCATTGTCCGATACAATAACTGAAACAGGTGACTCACCTGTCGCACAATGCGCCATATTACGATATTCACACAAATATTCTTGTAACTTATCATTATCATTAATTCTTGTTATACATGTTTCAGTTTTCATTATAGATTTAATATTTTTTTTACAATGTTTTACGGAATTTTCTGCCTGCCCGTTACAACAAGGGTGTTGTATTGGCGAACTTAAATGTTTAATTCCATTAATTTTGCAAAACTCCAAAAAATCCTGGGACGCAATTTTAGGGTCATTGTCCGATACAATAACTTTAGGTAAACCAAATTTAGTGAACAAAGTTTTTAAATTACGTATTAAATCCTGAGTAGTTATACTGAATCACGTGTCTAAACATTCAACCCACTTACTAAACGAGTCAATAACTATTAGAATCATCGTTGTAATTTTGTATAATACAAATCATATTTAACATTATTTCAAGTTATAAAATATTTTGTCCTTACTGACTGACTGATTCAACAACGCAGAGCCTAAGCTACTAAAGCTTGAATCGTAAAACTTTGAAAGGAAGTTCTTCCTAAAAAGTAACCTCTCACTAAGAAAGGATTTTTTAATATTCCCCCCTAAAGAGATAAAAAGAGGGGTTAAAGTTTGTATGAAAGTCCGTCAATTTTGAAGGTAGGATCTTCAAATTTTGTATTTAGGCTAAATATAAAAAAAACATAGTGAATACTTGTTTCAGCGTTTTTGTATTTTTCACCCATAAGGGGTTTAAATAGGGGGTGCAAGTTTGTATGGAAATTCCGTCAATTTTGTAGGAAGGATCTTCCAATTTTGTATTAAGGCTAATGATAAAATAATAACACGTGTTTCAGCGTTTTTGTAATTTCCATCCCCAAGGGGATTAAGTATGGAACGGAAGTGTGTATGGAAATCCCGTCCATTTTAAAGGTAGGCAAAAATAATGGACCTATCATTTTAAAGATCATATTTAAAAAACTTTCACTATTAAAAAGCCACGCTCACTGCGCGTGCTCAGCATATCCCTTATATGTATGATTTATTATTTATTAAAATAATTTGTATGTTTTGGGGTGAGAGGATAGCGGAAAAAATAATAAAAGAAATATTTGTGAAGGTTCTGCCTGTTTTATCAGCTTTTTGCTTCTGTAGGATGGAGCATATATTATGCACTCCATACACAACATGAATGTGAGTCTTTGTGCATCCACATATTATTAAAAATTAAAGAATCTCACACAGTGAACTCTTATTAATCTTTAAAACAATTATTACGTTTATTATATGAAAAAACGACACATTACATTTTTCACATAGAGTTTGGGAAAATAACTGCGCCAAAGCATTTTGCATCGGTTACTTTTGTCAAAAATAACTGGTCAGTGCGCCACTTGGTCTAGTCGAACATCTTTTTATGGTGTAACTTGGGAAATACCTTTCTTATTTTTCGCCTAAATTTCCTGCTCTAGAGCTGAACTTGGTCTTCCTCTTTTAACTTGGATTGTTAACCCCAGACGACAAAGAGTTTCAGCTACTTCTAGACGATAGACACCGAGGTTGCATGGCTTCTCACGAGGTTCAGGTTTTTTTAACAAAATTTTCTTGTAAGCTAACTATGAATTATTTATAGCCAGGTCCAAAATTTGGTGGAACAAGCGCAGATACCATTTTCTACTCTTCACTGATATATGATATCTTCCTATGTACTCGTAACTATCCATAAGATCGACACCACCCATGTGGGAGTTATAGTCTTTGAGTATATGTGGGCAGTCAATTTGTTTTTTTTTTTTAATATTTATCATATCTTTGTATTTTGTACTGGGTCAGCTTTGTTATCTTTCCGCATATCTATCATATATATCTATCAGTCCCATCATAACTTGTCATATTTTCTTCAAAAGATCCTCTTAGTATATTCTTCTTCATGCAAGCTTTTTGATTTGGTAATTTATTATTGGGTAATCTGTTTGTTTGCACAGTGCCTAAGCAAAGAATATTTTTCTTTTGTAAATAGCAAGCTAATGTGATGGATGTATAATAATTGACAAAGTAAATAATATGGTTTATATTTCGGGGTACCTCCTTTACAAGTCCCACCACGACATTTCCTGTTACGCCGAAGTCTGGTTCACTGGGATCTTGAATTTTATTTTCTCCAACATACACTTCAAATTTTTGAGCGTACCCAAAAATGCTGCATAACAAAAATCATTTGAACCCCACTTATGAGGCTTTGGAAAACATTGTTTCAAATAATGTGATAATTTCGTGGCACACATCTGTTCATCTATCGACAGACGTTGTTACATAGGAAAAAGGGCAAATTGTCGATTGAAATGATCTATGACTGGTCTTATCTTATGTAACTTGTCATATCGCGAATGATTATTGAAAGCAGTAAATCATTACTGCTGAAATGCAGCACTTGTTTTATTGTTTCAAATCTATTTACTGTCATGCAATTATAAATGTTTGGAAATCCATATTTTTGGGGAACATTAGGATATTTTATGACAGACAAAACATAATATACCAGTGTAATTTCTTATCTCCGAGATGCTGATTGTGAAAGTAGAAATTTATTAGGATCCTTCTGTATACCATACAAGTTCGTTTCTTCAACAATTTTCTCTACGACGTCGTCAGATACGAAGAACGATAAAACCATAATTTGTGTCTATAGACTTCAGCTCACCATAATCTAAAGTGCCTTAAATTGCCACACTATTGTCAGGAGCTCTCATGCTCTGCTTTTTCCAAAATAATGTTCTCATAGCTTGACGCTGATCTGGTGAACTGTGACCAGCATATTCCCGCTCTGCTGGTGGGTCATCCATCAATGGTGGGTCTTCTTCAGCATGGTTCGCATTTGCACCAACATCTTCGTCTTCCAGAGTAAGGTCTTCTTTAACTTCTTCATTTTCGTGTAGAACTCGTAAAAGATTTGCACGTTTCCTGTAAACTTGGACCTCTTCATCAATTTCCTCACATTCGTCATCTTCAACGCCATCTTCTGATTCATTTCCATCTAGGTGGCTAGATAGTCGCTTATTTGGTCATTAGTACCCCTCCACCATCGGTTAGTCATCTAAAAATAACAGTAAAAACTTTTATTATTATATCACTACATAGTATAAAACAAAGTCGCTTTCTCTGTCCCTATATCCCTATGTATGCTTAGATCTTTAAAACTACGCAACGGATTTTGATGCGGTTTCTTTTAATGGATAGAGTGATTCAAGAGGAAGGTTTATGTGTATAATACATGCATAATATAATAGATAAACACTGATGATTTCCGTGCGAAGCCGGGCGGTTTGTTAGTATCATACAAAACAAAATCTTTATGTACTAAATGCATAGTGTAGGCTATATCCTACACAAATAAATTTTTAAATTTTTTGTGTTGAAATCGGTTATGATTACAGTTTCTATTTACTCGCCCCAAAATTTACTATTCTCGGAACCGAAATAAAAACAGTACAACTTACCTTGAAAAATAAATAACAATCTTTTTACAAATCACTTCACCAAAATTTTTTACAAGTCACTTGCTGCCGAAAAGTTTTCGCGGTTACCTTCAAAATATTAAAAACATTTCACTATTGCCAATATAAAAATGAGGAAAATGAGTCTGTTTTCCATGCACACGACTACAACATACTGCCATCTGAATATTAATTTAAGGTATATAAGCTTTTTAGTATGGCAAAATATCACACTCACTCAGAAATAAAATATTCCTTTTAGATGTAGTCATACGAACAGCTATAATGATTAAAAACGGGAAATTTACAATGGTATTCCATTTTTGTATGAGTGTCCGATATTTCAACGCAGTTTGATGCGTTATGATCACGGAGCTACTGAGGAACTTGCGAGCGGTGTGGTGGCTAAAGGCAGACATATCGGTCTACCCTCTTTCGGTTGCGTTTTCCAATATTTGTATTACGCGACTCCTCCAAACGAGCACTATCACTTGGCACACACGCAAGTTCCTCAGTCGCGCCGTGATCATAAGGCATAAAACTGCGTTGAAATATCAGACACTCATACAAAAATGGAAAACCACGATATATTTCCCGTTTTTAATCATTATAATGTTGATAAGCGTGAAGGGTTTGAAAAAGACTTATACTAACAGCTGCATCGCAATAACCCGATCAAGATCAAAAGCAACTTTTTACCGCGGGAACTCAATCCCACGGGAAAACTCTTTTATCCGCGGGTGAAACCATTCTGGCCTGGGAGCGAGAGAAAAACATAAAATGTGCCAGCTGCATTTCCTTCCGGGCATACTGTAAAAAATAGCTAAGGGATCCGAGGGTTTCAGTAAATTGTAATTTAGGCGATGGGTTGACAACCTGTCGCTACAGCAATATACCTACAAATCTTAAATAACCCTCATAAATTTGTCAGACGTGGCGTAACGACCTTTGTTTAGGTGGTTTACGCTGTGCCTACCCAATTAGGGATAAAGGTGTGATTATATGCATGTATGAAACTGCGGGGCGGAAAGCTAGTAGTAGGCGCAGGTTAGTTATACATGAATCAAAAGCCTGAACATTTTTGAATTTTAAAGCAAATAGGGACTCTTTAACTTGTAAACTGTTAGGTCTTCGGAGGGAGATGGTATTTTATATCCATAAAGTTTGTCTTTTTTAAAAACGCTTTAGATAGGTATTATCGAAAACTAGTCCTCAAAATCGGCAATCGAAAGAAAACACGAATTGTGCGATCTATGACATGGATGCGTTTAACGTTCGAGATCTACTTGGAGGTAACTTGGCTAATTCATTGGGCTAATCATCGTAAACGACTCTGCAAAGAGCCAGAAACCAATACAAAGTTACTGTATTGACAAGTAAAAAAAAAAATTTTTTTTTAATAGTGGATAGCCAAGTCGGGTTTAAATTTAAACTCACTTATTCCAAAAACTTTGTAAGTCAATAAAAAAGACAGCTGATACTGCAAGTAGTTTTGATTTAAATAATACCATAGAGCATCACACATTTAAATAAAAAATATATTGAAGCAAAACCTAAAACTTTTTATTTTATTAGAGTCTAAATGCTGAATTTAGTGATTTTCTTAAAATACGGCAAAAAATAACTAAAAAAAAATGTGTAGGTACCCATTTTTTTTCCTTAACTAAAAGCTTCTTCTATCGACTATTCTTTTTTGGCAAACGATGCACCAAACACCCTGTATAATCAAAAATATCTAACCTCGTCCTTTTTTTTCCGCAGGTGAGACCAGTTCTGGAGCTGGCATTACAAAGTCAAATTTTAAAAGATGTCTTTCCGGACTGGCTTAATTTCACATTTCAAGCCTATGACGTGACGGACTGCGACGCAGCATACGGGGTCATTTCTGCAATCGATGCCTATAATGATTGCGCACACGTCTTTTTCGGACCAGCTTGTGACTTCGCTTTAGGTAAGTAGATAACTCGTAATCTAGTCTAAATTTATTCAGATATAATCTACAACGTATTCAGATACCTAGTTACTGCTTGTTGATTATAGCACTAGAAAAAAAATTACCGTTGTACCAAATACTGGTATAAAATAGTACATACCTCCGAATTCGAAAAAAAAGCAATTAGCAAAAGGTAGAGTAAATTTGCAAGAATTTCCAATGCAAACGAGATCTTAAATTGCTATTTCGACTGAGAGAAGTATAGTACTTTTCTAGGAAACAATAACAATACTCTTAAAAACAAACATCAAACTTGCGAATACTACTTAATATTTTTACATTTAAGATTTGTAAATTTTAAAAGTTGTATGCGCATTCAGCCTTAAAATAACCAATAATGTGAATTTGAAAACACTTAAACCATACTACTTCGTGAAGCGGTCGTTAATTTCATTGTTTGTATTTTGCTGGCATAGTGCGAATATGAGGACCGAAAAGATTGAATGTAGGTATTGTTTTTTTTTTATAGTAACGCTTTTTCCGGGCAAATTGCCGAATAACGAAAAATACATTAATTGTGACGCTGGCCTAATTAGATAATTTAGAGATGGTGTATTGCAGTGATCTTTTATATAAAAAGAATGGGTAATTACGCCTTTTTCCGGGACTTCGCGATATCCCTAGGGATTTTGTCCGGGAAATTCCGGTCGGCTCCAAAAGCGCTGGAATATTGGCTGCCACCAGGGAGACATGGCGTGGGATGCGACCTGCAATTTTTTAGCAAGACAGGCCATGATAACTCAGCTCTCCCACCACCTCTCCACAAAAACATCGATGGGTCTCACACAACTTGACATCCAAGCGAATTCACACTGCTAGAGACAAAGTGATGCCGTCTAAGAGGCTGCCAACATTGGAAGATGGGTAGGCCACAGCCACAGACCTGAGTCTTTCTCTGAAACCGCCAGCAGTCGCACCCGCTCCGCTAGGTTGGATGAAGAGCTCACCAGATTTTGACGGCCAAGCTTGCAAAGGGGCTCATCTCTCTGCCTCTGGGAGCTTAGGGAGTCCGGCGTTTCATCAGGGCATCTCAACTACCACGCATTTCTGGCATCCGCCTAACCCGACGCCCCCACGGTACACAATGAAGGGTGAAGTATTTTTCCGAAAAGGAGGCTCGAAGCATGGCCGGATGTAAGGCGCTGCATGAACTGCAGCTTCGGCACCACCTTTGGAGCCAAAACCTAGTTGTATTGATTGAAAGCGGCTACTCAAAACTTGCAAGATGATACAGCAGACCTTCGAAACTAAGAAAAGAAAATAAACTAAGAATCTCTGTAATCTCCTCTGGTACCTTTCCGGCCAGCATTACATTTACCAAAGTTAAAAAACTTAATAGTTGAGCTCTGCCCGCATCTCCAGTGGCGTGTCAGATAAGATGTTTGAGATGTTGAGGGGCAAGACCATCTAAACCACTGGTGCATCCGCTTTAAAGGACATGATTCTAGCTGTAACATCCTCTACAGAAAGTTGTGGAGCAACGTCGGTAGGGATGGGGGATCGGGTAACTGAGATGTCGGGGAGGGAGCTGGATATTTGGACCTTAGGGCTTCGACGTTTTCGGGACAGTCAGGAGCGAGTGAGTAAGTATCTCGGTTTGTTTGAAAATCTCGCAGTGATTAGAATAAAACGCGCTGGGTCCAATCTTATAAGGAAGGTTTCTATGTATAATACATGCATAATAAAGTAGAGAAACACTGATAATTTCCGTGCGAAGCCGGGGCGGGTCGCTAGTTTATTATATAATTAATTATTTTATTAATAACTTTACATACTTAATTATTTTGTGAATAGTGCCCGCGAATTCATACGCCCTGTGGTTATTAATACAACACGCTGGGTCCAACATACTGAAAACGATTCTCCTCGCGTATGAGCCGGATCTACTAGCACGCGCGCGAATGCCTGTTTTCCACACTAAGACAGTAAGAAACGCTCATTGCCTTTGTATGGAAAACATGCATCCGCACGCAGGCTCGCAGGTCCGGCTCCTATGCGCGGAGAAGCATTTTCAGTATGTTGGACCCAGCGTGTTTTAATAATCACAGGCCGTTTGAATTCGGGGGCACTATTCACAAAATAATTAAGTATGTAAAGTTATTAATCAAATAATTAATTATATAATAATCTAGCGACCCGCCCGGCTTCGCACGGAAATTATCAGTGTTTCTCTACTATATAAAGCATGTATTATACATATAAACCTTCTCTTTGAATCACTGTATCCATTAAAAGAAACCGCAACAAAATCCGAAGCGTAGTTTTAAAGATTTATGCATACATAGGGATATAGGGACAGAAAAAGTTGTTTTATACTATGTAGTGATAAACTGAGTCTCATTAATATCGTAGTTTATTGTTAGTGAGCATCTGAATGGCGGGTGGATTGATATCCACTAATGAAAATGATGGAAAAATATTATTTAGAGCTGTTTTTGTACTGTCTCCTTCCTAAAAATATAAAAGTAAGGGCCACCCTCGGACCTGATGTCTGAATGGCGGATGGTTTTCAAAATTGACTGAATTTGTCTCTAAATCGGTTCACATTACTTTTTGAGCTTAAGGAGAGGAAACTACCCACCTGTATACTTCAAAAACGAACCACTTCCACACAAGGACTGCATCAAGTACCTTAAATTTCACTTAAATAGAAGACTTGCCTGGCGGACCCACATCGAAGCAAAGCGAGATCATCTTCGCCTCAGATATCACAATCTTAACTGGCTTATGCAGCGCTCACCTAAACTGTCACTTACAAACAAACTTCTTATTTACAAGAAAACATCGTCTAGATAGACTTACGCTATCGAACTATGGGGAAGTGCCAGTACATGAAACGTGGAAATCCCGCAGCGTTTTAAAAAAATATTTTACGCAACATCTGTAACGCACCATGGTTTTATTCATTTTTGTTTTATTCCTTTTCGTCAAATACGAGAAAGTTGTTACGTCTACCCTACATTCATAAAATTAAATATGAAAGATATTCATTAATGTTAAGTACATCCCCAAGGTAACCGAACTTTTGTTAATTAGTCTTATTTGGTATGACTCCCGCACTCTCCTATTCAATATGTACCAATTTATTTTTGTTAGTTGTTGATTAATTGTTCCAATTGATGTGGTCTGTCTCTACGAACTTCTCCAAACATCCACATTGTCAGTATTAACGCCGTAACGACATTCAAGCTGTCGATTATTGTAAAAACTATGTCCTTGTTACGAAGTGTGTCCTGTGTTCGGGATTGCTCGGGATTTGCCTATAAATACATTGTCAACGTACAAAGATGTTATGTTATATGTGGGTTAGTCGGAACAAACAAAAGCAGGGCCAATATAAGAATATAGTGAGTGAAACTTGTTAGGAAATAGCTGAGAAAGTTACAAAGCAATGGGAGCTTTCATACCCACTATTGACGATCGATTCAAGAAAAAATATTGAATCCTATAAAGACGCATGAAAATCTTCAAACAGAACGCGTAGGTTTTATTTGACATAGCAACATGCAATTGTTAATGTTTTGATTCATGCAATTGCAAAAAAGCCCTAAAAGTACCTATTCGTGAACGAAAGTTTTTGCAAGACCAGCGAACTAATTAAAAAAATGTCATCGGCAGTGTTGATATGAATTTAGGAATTGTGTTATACACGGATACAGGAAATTCGTATATTTTATTGTAATTAACTTTATAAAAATATCATTTCGCTACCCTCCAGTGCAACTCAATTCGTCACTATGATCCACTTTTTTGTGAACGAACCCATGTTGCTCCTGTATCCTTAATGTGGATGCTACCCATGAATTTAACCAAACAAATTGAAAGATGATTGTCTAGAAAAAGAAAAATGGAGGTTTGGTGTCAAGTTCAACGCCAGCAAGTTTTGGAGTCTGAGCTCATATCACCTAGAAGAAAATGTTCTATGATCGAGTCTACTGCTTCCACAAGCACTTCCATCGAATTACCTACTAGTCAAAAAGATTCACAGTCTCTGCAGTGTACTACAAAAATCTGATCGGGCTGCAGCAGCGATAGCATCAGCAACACTGCAGGATATTGGGATTGTTTCTGCAGAAAATTTGTCAAACGTTGTAGATAGAATTAGAATTAGACTTCTAATTAGACTTAGAATTCTTCCATACTGGACTGGGAGAGATAGAAAAACATAGAATGTTCCAGCTGCCCTTCCTCCCGGGCATGCTGTTGAAGTCAGCAAAAGGGACTCGAGGGTTACAGTGTATTGTAATTTAGGCGATGGGTTGACAACCTGTCACTAAAGCAATACATATTACAATCTAAAATTGCTCTCAATTTTTGTCAGACGTGGCGAAAGCGCCTTTTACGAGGCGTTAAACGCTCTGCCTACCCCGTAAGGGATAAAGGCGTGATTTATGTATGTATGTATGTGAATTACACTCGCAAAACGGAGAGAAAACGAATGACCTGTGGCGACTCCTTTGCTTAAACCTTTTTGGACAAGCGATATCATGCGACGTGAAAAGCAAAACACCATGGAATGTCATCTGTGAATTGGAACCGCGACTTTCTCTTGACACAACAACAGATGTCGTTTAGAACTTTGTTCACGGTATGACTTTGTTCACGGCACTTGTATATAAGACCCTAGGTCAATCAGTGAAAAGTATACCAAGTGAATAAATAGTCCTAATAGTGAAAGTTATACATACATAGATACATATAATCACGCCTTTATCCCTAATGGGGTAGGCAGAGCGTAAACGACCTAAACAAAGGCCGTTCCGCCACGTCTGACAAAGTTTTGAAAGTTATATAGTTGTCTTATTTCCTCCGTCGCCACTCACCAAGGACAAAGTGGGACCCCTACAGTCTGGGGCCTCCCACAGACCAATCAATCCTTTACGATTGAGCATAAGGAGTTCGGTCTGTATTTGGATGGACGTAAAGACAAAACAATAATATACGAAGACTCAAGAAGGAAGGCTGTGTTAGGGGAAAACATAAGTATGCTCAAAGAACCCGGTTCTGAATACATGGGTCTTGGCTTTATTTATTTATTTAACAGTTTATTGTACACAGAAACATACACAGAACAATTACATAGGAATCAAGACACAACAGGTACTGCTTATTTCTAAAATGAAATGTCTTACAGCAGACCTAAGAAGTGAAATAGCATAAAACGTAAAGCTTTACTTTATGTAAGCAAAAAATTACGTTTGTTCTTGGCCCAAAAATAATTTTATTGCGGTAAGCTTGTTGCTATTGGTTGTGATGGACTGCAGTCAACACAGGGCACAAGGGTTACGGTGTCTGAAGCTAAAACTAGGAAGGCCGTTGCAATGGTTTATTCGCCAGCTACACGCAAATGAGCTTAATTTGCGTCATTTATTTGAAACCCTTGATTGCACTACAAATTGACCTCGCAGCTTTTAAGGAGATATTAGTAAATCATTAACGGATTGCGAGATTCTGCCATTGAAGCCCTTTCAGGAAATTGAGTGCAATTTGTCTGAAATATCAAATAAAAGAGATTTGAGTACGCATCAGCTTTATTTGTACGAAATTTGTCAAGTTATCAATTCAGGATCTTGCAGTGAGAGCCTAGCAATGAAAACCCCTCGAAAAAGTCCCAAGCTTTTGTAGAGCCTTTAATTTTGAAGCTCAAAACTACACTGAAATTATTAATTGAAATCAAATTGCTTTGACAGAACTACCTTAAACTAAAAATATAAGAATACATTCAAAACCCACAGTAAGTAGAAACTTTAATTTTACCTCGTATCAAAAACTATCCTTGCTGCACTCGAGCCACAGAAAGGTGTGTCAAAATAGTAACATAGGCAGAGCTGCAGCAGTTTGCGTGGGCCATTCAGAAGATATGGATTCATCAAAACAAGGTTGGAATTCTAAAAATTATGCCGCTTTTTAACCCCAAAAATATTTATACCAAGTAAAATCCTAAATTTTACCTTTTTTAAGTGTTTTTTTATTTATTTCTGTCTAACAAGTATGTATTTTTATCTCATTTAGTTTCTGTAATAATTCACAATGATTAAAGCTTAATAAACAATAATTTACTCATTTTTATTTACCCACAACACAATAATCTACTCATTTTTATTTGTTTTTCATTTAAACTTTGATAGCCTAGGGGCAGTATTCAAACGTTTGAATAAGTAAAATAAAAAACTTATCGGATATTATGTTAATAAAATTAAAAAAAAAACTGATATTATGTTAGTGTATAAGTTTTGCATGGTGGCCGAAAACGAAATTTCAAATAAATGCATTCCTGATCCACCTTTGTAAGTATACAGGCTAAACTAATAATATGAAGTTATTTGTTGCTAAACAATTTCTTCCCATGTCTTGATCAGCACCATACAATCTGATAAAGGCTTTTTTAGGTTGATGACAGATGGACAACAGAATGGAAAAAAAATACTGTTTCTGAATATATAATCAGACAGACTCAATTAATGTACAACAATGCTAATTAAACAAGAAATAGAATCAGACAGAAGGCAAATTTTATCATTTTAAGGTAAAATGAGGTAGGTGAAGTGACGGATGGTAGGGAGGAGGGGCGGGGTGAGAGACTGAACATCAGACCAAAGGTATAACACTCTTCGCACCCAAGTTTCTAAACTTTATTAATTAGTTTGTCTTCCCTATATATTGATTATGTACACAGGATAACTCTGTTTGTCGTCGATGATAGGTAAGTACCTATCTGAATAGTAGGTATAATATTTTCATATTTCTCATCGTGGAAGATATAGTTGAGTGTGTACCTATTTCTTTTTTATTGGGGTGAGAAATAAAAATTAAGGAATACAAGTCTCAGTAATTTTACTTATATATATACTCTTTATTGCATTAAAATACGAGTAATGAAGTTTACAGAAAGGTATTATTATCTTATTACAAAAAAGCATCGATTTTGTATAATACGTATAATCAAGCCTTTATCCCTAATGGGGTAGGTAGTGCGAAAACGACCTGAACAAAGGTCGTTCCGCTACGCTGACAAAGTTTTGATGGTTATTTAATATAAATTTGTAGGTATATTGCTGTAGTTAGAGTAACAGTTTGTCAGCCTATCGCCTAAATTGCAATATACTGTAACCCTCGGATCTCTTAGCTGATTTTTACAGCATGCTCGGGAGGAAATGCAGCTGGCACATTCTATGTTTTTCTCTGGTTCCCAGTCTAGAATGGAAGCGTATGTAGCTATTTCTTTTTATTGGGGTGGGAGATAAAAGTTAAGTAATAACAGTCTCAGTAATTTTACTTATTATCTCATTACAAATAAGCATCGGATTTGTATGATGGTGGCAAAAACTATCTACTGGCAATGTGTACTATCTCTTAGCACATATTTATTATGGTTTTGCATTTGCAATTTTCCTTGAGAATGAGCACAATATTACCCTCTTCGTCAATATCAAAATGATAAGGATTATGATAAAATCGGGATTTTGATCAAAACATGGACTTTATTAAAGTACTGGTTTTGTCATAATCCTGAGAAATCTAGTTTTTTTTATCTTACCATGATTTTGTCAATGTCCGGGTTATGAACAATTGATTTTTGCTTTAATGATAAAGTCACTTGCTAAACAGTATTCAAATAAAACAATAGAATGTGCCTGTTGTGTTCTTGTTTTATATGTATATGTCCTTTGTATTTTATTGTGTACAATCCATCTCCCTCCATCTCCCTAGCCTTATCCCGTATCTCACGGGGTCGGCTTCCTAATCTAGGGGATTGAACGAGGGTACTGGTTTTTACACAGAGCGACTGCCATCTGAGCTCTGCAACCTAGAAGGGAAACCAGACCCAATAAACTGTTAAATAAATAAATAAATAATAGAGCTTGTTAGTGTTTAGCTGATGACCTTCGTACACAGCCCTATTCCTCATAATCCCGTTACATGTTTAAGTTTAAACAAAATATTACTTAAATGCTTGTAGAAAACACGAACTGCCTTTGTGGTCTAATTAATGGTCGTGGGTCCATCTAGACACGCGGCAGCGTGTCCAAGCCAAGCTCAAGCCAAACGAAGAGAACTGGCCGGCAGCACCGTGTATATATTTACAGGAACCATTTGGAGCCACTTATGACGCCTTCATAACGCGAAAACTACTAAACTTAAATACACCAAATTTGGTTTATATATTAATATCCTCTAGATAAACAAGAACTCCAAATTTTATTAACATAGACCAAACGGTTATTTAAATAATAATTCTGAAAAATCGTTTTTTTATGACTGATTGAGCAGATTGACATACATAGCAAAAATAAATTAATCAAAAACCAATGACCTAGGAAGCTGATAATTGAAATGAAGATTGATTAAAATGACAGAAAGTTAGAAATGAAAATACTAAATAAATTTTAAAAAAATGGTCCCCGTCTCATACAATTGAAAGGCGGGGCGAATTTTTATTTTTTTAACTACTATACGATACCTATATCGTTAGAGGTCTCATAAAATGAAATGGAGGTTTTTTTTTTAAAATAAGTGCATTAATCATCATGGGTGTCATAGAAATTTCAAATTCAATATGAATATACATTATAATTGTCAATAGAGATTTTTTTTTTAAACATGAAGAATATGTAAAGTCAAATTATTTACTTACCTACGAAAAGCAATGATATCCCACCAAAAACAAAAATGTAAAAGTGAAAGCCAAGTTCATGGTGATCTTGGAATTGCACAAAAAGTTGTGCGATCTAAAAAGGGAGCCAAGTGTAGAGTTTATTATAGTAATTCTTAGCTTTTCAATAAGGTTCATTTCATGTGATTTTGCCGTTGTAGAAATAATTCGACCTATCACCTACAACGCCACTATACAATGGCGATAGACTGACAACCTGTTATCAGAGCACTATTCAAACCTCTCCTCTCTGAAATCACCAACAAAATCACCTTCAAAATGTCAGACGTGGGAAAAAGGTTTTTATTAGACGGCAGAAGCTCTGCCTCGCAAAGGCCATAGGTGTAATTTCATGTACGATTGTTATATCTAGCTTATTCAGTATTTTCTTTACTTCGAGAGGGAGACTTTTCGGATTGGTGTAACTGTTACCAAACCCAAATGTAATTCCTGGGTCAGTGGTTAGTAGCCGTTTTGGTTGATCAAATTACCCATCAAAGATCCACTCCACAAGCGTAATTTCATCGGATCCGACGGAATTTCGGCATTAATTGGATTAAGGCCCTTTTGGAAAAAAAAGCATGGCGCTTTGATCTGTCAGTTACGCAGTTATTGTAGTTATGCTCCAATGACATATTTCTTCGAAGTATCCGGGTGTAAGGGACAGCGCAAACTGATAGAAGTTGCTCAGTCAATGAAACAGAACAACATTCACCAGGAAATTGTTTCAGGAGATGAAAAAAGAAATGGCAATTTGTATGGAAAAGCTAATTTTTTTTTCACTTCCTAAAAACAAAAAACCTGCTGAAAGTTGTTCAGTTTCGTTGTCTGAGCAATCCCTATCAACTTGCGGGACGTTGTCCCTTACACCCCATATCTACCTACCGAGTCAAGTGAAGATACCTAAAATATTACTTGAAGCTTCTATGAAACGCATAAAACAATCCTTTAAAATTTGTCATAAACGCAAAGGGATCGGAGTGACAGTGTTTTTTGTGTAAGGCTTTTGGAAATAAGTGTGATGTATAATTTCGTAGCGGGATGCTTATTATTTATTTATATTATATCTCGCTCTAATAAGTTACAAACATTCTCCTGTAGAAAGAATGATTGATGATATTGAAGTAGCTTTTTCCTTATTTCCCCCGGGTAAATGTTCTCTATACTTATTCATGTTTTATCATGCGATTTCCGATATTGTTTACCAATGAATTTTCAATAATGATAACAAAGAACTTTTTCGAAGAAAAATATTTTTGACTTCGCCACATAACCCATGATTTAACATTTGTTCGGAAAGTTATACTCTTTTTTTTTTCATAAAATAATTTTAATGGATTTAAGTTGTTCTAATTAAATTTTGAAACGCTGAACGTTTTCTTTTCCTCTCAATTGTACGTAGGTACTTTCTAAAAATTAAATTATTCTACCTTCATCTGATTCTAAGTAGCCAAGCATTTTATTTTATCTAAACCATTTCGGCAGACTCTAAGTAAGCTAAAAAACAATGTACCCGTCATCAAACGTATTCCCCGCGGTGCTCGGGCAAGTGTGGCATCTTCACTCAGGTCCTATATCGACAGAGTAGTTGCTTCAAACTGCGAGTCAAACTGGAAGGAACTGCTTGATTTCAGCTACATGTTCTACATGTGTACAAAGATGTTACTTCAAATAATAGGTCTATGAAATTGCCGTTATGCAATACTGGCCATTTCAAATCAAAATATTTTTTATTCTAATTTCAAATTAATTTTAATTTCAAACATGGAATTCTTTTATCAAAAGTAGTCATTTGTTTATTGATTAGTGTAACACTTTTTTATTGAATTTCAATCTTTTTCGTCATCATGGATACGTTAAAAATTCGAGTAATTATGGAATATAAGTACCGTCGAGGCAGCAACGCGGCAAAAGCGGCACGCAACATCAACGACATTTACGGAGCTAACACTACAAACCAACAAACCACTAGTTATTGGTTTGCTCGCTTCCGTTCTGGAAATTTCGATCTGAAAAATGAACCTCGCGGTCGTCCGAAGACTTTGGTCGACAATGACGAATTAAAGGCGATTGTGGAAGCTGATATACACAATCTACGGCTGAAATAGCAGCAACTTTCGACGTTAGCGTCAAAACAATATTGGACCATTTGCGTCAAATTGGAAAGGTAGAAAAGCTTTACAAATGGGTGCCCCACGAACTCAATGATCGCCAGCGCGAAGTATGCGTCAAGACGTGTGGCTTGCACTGCTTAACAGACACACAAATGAAGGAATTTTGCCGCATTGTTTGCATTGTTGCCTGCGATAAAAATGGATTCTGTTTGATAACCGCAATCGCTCAGCAAGGTTGGATCCTGGTTCAGCACCTAAAACAATGCTCTTAACGAAAACTTACCCCTAGAAAAGTGGTGGTCACTGTTTGGTGGTTTAGCGCCGGTGTGATTCATCACAGCTTCTTACCCAACGGGGTGAGCATTATTGCAAATGTGAAGTGTGAAGACCTGAACACAATGATGGAGAAGCTGGGGACATATCTAACCAGCATTGGTCAATAGCTCGTCTCCGCTGCTCTTGCACGACAACGCGCGTCCTCATACTGCACAGCAGACGGTCTCCAAGTTGCGAGAACTGGGGTTGGAACCTCTCCGCCATCCGCCCTACTCCCCAGACCTTGCGCCTACAGACTACTACTTTTTCCGGAATTTGGATAACGTCTTGATGCCTGACGCCTGGAAAGCACTTCGCGAGATTTAACGACAATCCCATGGCTGCAAAGCTACTTATTACACGTCAGGTGGGCCTCCTAGTGTGCCGTTATCCAGGTACCACACATTAAGTTTTGAGCGCAGTGACGATATAACAGGGTGGATGCCGAGGCTGAAGACTGCCGGCGGAGCGGATCTCCCTGTTGACAACCCACGGACGAATGAAGTAAGTGGTCCTTGTAATGAAGTAAATGAGTTTGAGGGCTATATCACTACCATAGGAGTTCAAAAATGGAAGGGACGTGTTCTTTAACTTGAGTCAGGAGTGCTTCACGGTCGAGAGAGTTGAACGCATTTTTGACGTCTACTTTAAGAAGTACCTGTATTACATCCCCGAATTTACTCCTCCCTGTACTTACGGTAAGACAATTATATGTAATGAAACTTACTCTATCGATGCACCGTTCGGTAATTAACTCACGTAAATACCAAGAAATGCTTAAAAAACTGATCTTTAAAGTACGAAGGTAAAACGTGAAAACTGAGTTTGCTCAGCGCTTGCCAGGTTACTTATTTCCAGCTGTATATAATCGTGTGCTCAAGGTCTGTGACATACGATATAGCTCATTGCGTCAAGCAAAGATTGCTGTCGAGCGTTATCTGCTTTCACTATCCTACGACCAAACGGAAATGATTATTACTTCTCAAAAGTAGACACACACACACACACACACACGAACACACTTTACAAATCCTGCTCTTTACCTTAGTATATCATTTTATTATTATATTCAAATAATGTTGCTAGTTTATCTGCATGCTACCTTTTCTAAATTCGGTACTTCTTCTTCTTCTGTCGAGTGGGTATCGAGTCTGTCGACCCGATGAACCCTGGTGTCAGAGTTTTTGAAACCGCCTAGTAGCACAACTATCAGGCCTCTGACATGGTTTGAGTAACGACCACTATCAAAGACAGCGACCGGGACCGACGGCTTAACGTGCCCTCCGAAGCACGAAATCTTTTTCTTTTTCGGACAATCAGGTGATTCAGCCTGCAATGTCCTAACCAAACTGGGGAAAAATTCACAATTCGGTACTAAGTCTGCCATTCTGTAAAATAATTGTTAAGGAGAGACGCCCGCGCCACAGGCTTTCCTACAGCGGGGTCCATGGTGTCTGTGAATTGTGCAAATGGTTTGTTAATAAAGGTATTTGTATTTGTACTGGCGTCGTGCTCTCCGAGCATCAACAAGACGAAGACATCCCGCTGATCGTCTGCTAAGGACATCATCTCAGCCATCACATCATTAAAAAATGGTTCATGCGGCGGTATCGATGGACTATCACCGCAGCATTTAAAGGACCTAGTTTGCTTTTTAACAGGAGACACCGTAAGATGCTTGGCTTCCAGTCTGGCGTCCCTCGCCAGGCTCATGCTACAGGGAGGAGTAAATTCGGGGATGCAATACAGGTGCTTCTTAAAGTAGACGTCAAAAATGCGTTCAACTCTCTCGACCGTGAAGCACTCCTGACTCAAGTTAAAGAACACGTCCCTTACATTTTTGTACTCCTCTGGTAGTGCTATAGCCCTCAAACTCATTTACTTCATTACAAGGACCACTTACTTCATTCGTCCGTGGGTTGTCCACAGGGAGATTCGCTCCGCCGGCAGTCTTCAGCCTCGGCATCGCTGCACTGCGCTCAAAACTTAATGTGTGGTACCTGGATAACGGCACACTAGGAGGCTCACCTGACGTGTAATAAGTAGCTTTGCAGCCATGGGATTTTCGTTAAACCTCGCGAAGTGCTTTCCGTTCCACTGGAAGCCAGAAGTAACTTTTTAAAAAGTTTTAGCGAGGTAGCTTCAAACATCCAACTCATCCCCGAGGACTCAGTGCGCCTACTGGCGGACCTACTGCCCCTGTACTTGATGAAGGCTTCCAATCTTTCCTCTTTGAACAAGCCGGAAAATTTCAGGACATCCTCGAACGGCTCGTTAAGATAAGTCCCCACATTTCGTGCTTGGGAAGTATGTGGCGCTCATTCGTGCAATGTACGAAAAATTCTGTACTCGTGTCCGGTCAGCTGCAGGCACTACTGACGAGTTCGGTGTGGCAGTACGCTTACACCAAGGGTCGGTTCTAAGTCCTTACCTACATCATACATACATCTCCCTAGCCTTATCCCATATCTTACGGGGTCGGCTACTTAATCCAGGGGATTGAACGAGGGTACTGGTTTTTACACAGAGCGACTGCCATCTGACCTCCGAAACCCAGAAGGGAAACCAGACCCAATCCTAGATTAGGTCAGAGTTTTCAAGCCGCCAATGCTTAGCACTGGCCTCTGATATGGCTTAACGACTAATATCTACGGTATTAAACGATATTAACCGGGACCAACGGCTTAACGTGCCTTCCGAAGCACTGAAAAAGCGCCGAATAAACGTACATATGAAATTCGAAAACCGAAAAACACATTGGTACGTGGTGGGATTCGAACCACGACCTCCCGCTCAGGAGGCAGCGGCCCTATCCACTACACCATCGGGCTCTAAGTCCTTACCTATTCCTGTTAATAAGTGAAGCCTTGACGTCGGATATTCAGGAAGAGGCACCCTGGTTTACTGTTCGCCGATGACATCGTTCTCGTCGGCGAAGATGGACTCGAGGTACAGAGCAAGTTGGGGAAATGGCAACAGAAACTGGAGAATGTAGGATTGAAAATTAGCAGAACAAAAACGGAGTACATGTTCTGCGATTTCGGCGGTCTCTCCAGTCCTGTGGCTAGATGGGGTGACATTACCGGTCTGCTCCGACTTCAAATACTTCGGGTCACAAATTTAAGATGGTGAGAATTAGCGCAGGATGAATGAAATGGCGACAGGTTACAGGAACAACTTGCGACCCCCGAATGCCCGTCAGGCTGAAAGGGAAAATCTATAAAAGCGTCATAAGACCTGTCGTCATGTATGGATCAGACTGTTGAAAGCGAGGGATGAACGAAAACTGCATGCTGCGGAAATGCGAATGAAATTTACTTGGAAATGGGATAAGCGCAAGCGAATGATGATGGCTCTGACCATACAAAAAAAAATGAGGGACTTTTGTCAGCTGTAGACGATCAGATTTTAGTCTTCATATCCAAGATACTCAACTGCGACCTGTCTGCAGCTAACAAAAGGCCCTCATTTTTTTTAGTATGATCAGAGGACCTAAGCCTCTCTCCCTGTTCGATTTGGGGGCATCAGAGTCCTCATAGTATCTTCCTGCCTATCTGGCAACATGATTCGCAAGATTGCCGGCCCTACCTTGGGGGATGTCGTAGCCGAAGTGACTCACTTTCCGGATGCGGTAGTGAAGTGGAAAGCTCTCCGCGATAGTGAACCTCCGGATTGTATGCACGTACAAAGACGATGGAATGAGCCTTTGTTCAAGAGAACACAACAAGATTTATTAAGTGCTCCTAGCTGTGTTTGAGAAAGAGTCTGGCCTCTGACTTAATACCTTGCCCTCGGCCAACATCGGCACGCTACTCGAAGGCTGCACTCTTTCTTTAGCCATTGGCCTTCGGTTAGGTCTTAGGACAAACCAGCCCCACCAGTGCATATGTGGTTAGGCCGTCGACGAACTAGGCCATCATGTGCTTTAATGCCGTAAGAGTGCCGGCCGCATCCGATGCTTTTCGGCCTTAAATGACGTCCTGCGTCGGGCATTTATCTCAGTGGACGTTCTGGAAATGTTGGAACCAAACGGAATGGTTCGTTCCGATGACAAGAGGCCCGATGGACTAACGCTCATTCCTTGGCAGCAATGTATAATCTCAGCATGCATAATAGCAGCAATGTATGACCAGTATGTATAATCTCAAACTGCCAATTATTATGCCTATATCATAATAATTGGATTATTACAAAAGTAATTTGTACTTTAAAAATATCAAGTCAAAAATAAATACTACAATTTTGATTAATATAAATTAAAAGTAATTAAATAATGTTAATTTTTAAAAACTCTGCATAGCTATAGAATGTGTGCTCCAGTAGCCAATGCCTAAGTTTATTTTTATACGAAATTATTGAGTCTGCCTCCGTTACGCTGGCAGGAAGTCGGTTGTATACCTCAGGGCCCATCACGTAGAAAAACCACGAAACTGTACAACTTTAACCTGGAAATGAACATTGAGATGATCATTTTGAATGGGAAAATCAAAAATATATTTTCTTTTTCAGACAGAATTTCCTGGTGAAAGTTGTTTAGTTTGGTTGACTCGGCAAGGTCTCTCACTTCGAGTTAAGCTGTCCCTTACATATCTACTTACTCTCGTATTCTATTGCCCCTTACGCCTGGTATTTTAACGACTTAGGAAATATAATTTGTCACTGTTTTATTTGACATAGGGCACTTCACATCAACAATAAACTACATCATTCGAACAAATAATTGATTAATAAAAATTCAGATTTGTGTTTTTATTTTTTAATTCTTTAAAAGTTTTTTCTTGTACAACTACCTCTTCTGATTTCTTGTCTCTGTTTATGGCCTTTGTCTCTGGAAATTTGTAGCCACCTAAAACTTGTTGCATAAACAACATGATCGGCTATACATGGCTGTACCTTCCACATTCACCAACGCCATGAAAGAAAAAAGGGACTCTGGCCCATATAAATAAGTGGTCTACATACTGAAAAATACTAAATCAGCCATCCAAACAAAATTTAGCTATGCATCATTTTTTGTACGAAAAAATCTTGTTCCTTCAGGAACCTCTTGATTGGGGTATCAGATAAAAGAACTCAATGAGTCAATTCTAAAAATATACCACACTATACACTTCAGCATGTGGATACGCAAGAAATGGCAAAATTAACTTTACTAAAAATACCTTCCTAAGGTTGTACTTGCTCTTAAATAGAGCACCTAATCCGTCAGCCCGTTTGCAGTGCCCATAGTGTACGTATAGTGTAAGAAAAATATACTACACCATACATTTAAACAACTGTACAAAGTATCTTAAAACCTATTATCAGTCAATTCTAAGATGATTCAGTCACAGGATCATCACCACGAGGTTTAAAGGCTGTAGCTACCAGACGACCCTACACCATTGCGGCAGACCACCACCATCCGATGCGCATAAGTGGTCTACATGCTCCCAATATGGAATCAGTAATTTTCACGATGGTTTAATCAACCCGTGTTCATCTCTTACTATATCCGGGTCGTAATAAATTATCAAAGCAACGCAACAATAAGAGTAATACAAAAAATACAAGTCCGTACCGTAACTTGTGGTACCGTTGCGTTGGCAAATGTGATCATAGTGATGTTTAAAGGATAATGTGTTTTGTATTTGCCGGAAATCGTCCCGTTTATCTTGCCAATGAGTGAATTCGGAGATTGTGCGTAACATTATAATAATTCTTGTTGTTTTTGCTTCGCGCAACATCTTTAATTATACTAGGGTGACCAAATCAAGTATGAAAACCTAAAAAAACGTTCGTGTCGTTATTACACCAGGAACCTACACTACATAAAACTGGTATGCAATGAGCATTTATAGCAGACGGTATTACACGATTTTTATGGCCTGAAAGTTATCCCGTGGTTTAATAAAGTTGTTTTTATTACTTATGCTGCGAGTAAAGAACACATAAAACATTCTCTTATATTGTCATAAAAACTAACAATTAAATTAACCGTTTCATATTGGTAGCATGAAATAAAAATCTAAAGATATTTATATAATTAATATACCACTAGTTGATTTACTGTAACAGATACTTAAGGTGGTAAAAGAGCACAGGTGGCGCCCTCAATAGTAATAATAATTAATTGTGTCCAAAATACAAACATTCTCATGAATATGCGAGTTTTGCAATACAAATAATTATCCATTTTATAACTTATAATATCATAATTCAAACTATGCATGTAAGATTTGTATTACATATATGCTAAAAGTGGCCACTTTTAATACAAATATTTGTAACACAAAGCTTAGCTTACATACTAATTATGAATTACTATATTCCGCCCGCGGTTTCACCCTCGTTAAATGAGTTTTCCCGTGCGAATAAAGTATTTTGTATGCCCATGTTAGCGTCTATCACCATGGTAAAGTTCATCTAAATCCGTTCAGCCATTTAGGCTTTAAAAAGCAACAGACAGACAGAGTTTATTTCTTTTTTTTCTATTAGTTTTTTGCACTCACAGAACTATTTTATTTCTTAAAATATTAGAAATAACAAAACTAATAAAAAAAAAAAGAAATAAACTTTGTCTGTCTGTTGCTTTTTAAAGAATAAATGGCTGAACGGATTTAGATGTAATTTACCATGGTGAAAGACGCTAACATGGGCATACAAAATACTTTATTCGCAAGGGAAAACTCGTTTAACGAGGGTGAAACCGCGGGCGGAATATAGTAATTCATATTTAGTATGTAACAAATAACACAAATGTTTGTGTTACAAATATTTGTGTTAAAAGTGGCCACTGACAGGCTTTGAACCTGCGTCTGTGGAAAATCGGCTTTTGAATTTATCATTTATTAGGATTTCTAATAATTTCAGAGTTACTTTCGCCTTTATATAATTAGCTAGCTTTCCACCGCGGTTTTACCCACTTTAAATGAGTTTTACCATGTAAATTAATGTATGTGTGCGAAGCATCCCAAACCGTCCAGTAGTGTGTCCGAGCGTGATTACGTAACAAAACATTCAATCATCCAATTTAACAATATTAATAAGAAATAGGATGTTGTTGGTGTTAATATACAAAGATACCTACATTTTATATAGGACTAGCTGTGCCCGCGACTCCGTACGCGTGGTGGTTATGATTTTAAACAGCGATGTATTTTTTTGGTTTAAATTTTATATAATTGGGATAGAATACAGTCTTACATTACACCTATCCGTGCATACTACATTATAGTATTCTGTGTACCTGTCTACTAAAATATGGAAGGAGTTGTGTTACCTGACGGTTGTTTCTTTGTTTCCATTTGTTTTTGTTTTGGGTCAATTAATTATGTACAAATCGTGATAATTTTTTTTCGTTGAATTTGTCATTAAACTATTGAATATTTAAGATTATTTACAACTTACGTTTTTTATTAGACAAAAAGTTAACTTATGTATGGTGTATAGCTGTGCCCGTGACTTGGTACGCTTGGTTTGTATGGAAAACACGCAGTGTAGAACATACTGAAAACGCTTCTCCGCGCGTAGAAGCGGGATCTGCTAACCCGCGCGCGGAAGTGTGTTTCGCATTGTCTGATCTTTGTTTTTGTATGGAAAACACGCTTCCGTACGCGAGCTAGCAGATCCCGCTTTCAGTATGTTCGATACTGCGTGTTTTCCTTACAAACTGGGGTACTTACTCAATATTAGAATGGTTTGCGTAATTATTTCGCACCTAGGGTGGACACCAGATAATTAAAAAAACTTAGTCAATTAAAAAGTCCCTTTGAGATCAGTAAAAACGATCAGATTTCAATTTCCTGCCTACCAATTGAGTTTAAGTAATGCTCAGCCACACAAAAAAAAATCATCAAAATCGGTTAAAAACGACTCCAATTCATTTATCTACCTACCTCCTAAGTCATGAGGCGTGATGTTTTGTTTCGTAACTTTATTTTAAATAATGCTCAGTCGAATGAAAAATGTTATATAAAAATCGGTTAAGAAATAGCCATAATTCAATTTCCTGCCTACCCCCTAAGTCAGGTAGCGTGATTTTAGGTATCCTAAGTTGCAACCCGGGTAACACACAGTTGAATAAAAAAAGTCCCATCGAAATCAGTCCAGTAGTTTTGGCGTGACGTGGTAACATACAGACAAACAGAAATTTAAAAAAAAAACGGTTTGATCTTTATATCGTTTATAATGCCTGCTGCAATTATTTTTTTGTAAAAATATTCAATATACAGACACGACCCTTCTAGAGATTTATTATATGTATAGATAAGATGGGGGCGGGTGAAAGCAAACACCTTCAAGTCTCCTATCATAATCTTTATTTGAAGAACATCTTCGAGACTTTTATCTTGACATCCGTCTGTAATTCCAGCTACCAACGAATCCAGACTGAACTTCCATGCGGCATTGCTCCCTCTTTTGCATCCATACATAGTAACTTCCTCTTCTCTCATCTTTTTCTTCTATCAAGTTGACGGCATATTGAAATCCTCTCTCAGGTTTCTTCAGCCCAGTAGTTGGCAACTGTCACTGAATTTTCTGTAGCTTGCATTAACTGCTCTCCTGTGCACTTGCACTTGCCTTACCACTTGGTAAGGCACATGGTCTTTCTAACCCCTTTAAATAGCATTATATCTTCCGGCCACCACGTTGAGGAATATCTCCATGAAAATAAGAGTAATATTCACGCCGTCTTCATATCATCATAGTTCTGCTTGACTCTGATAGGTATCATTGCTCATTTATCTATAAAAAAAAACACTCTCACGTTGTCGCCTAGTCCGAAATATCTAGATATCTTCTCGCTTGGAGGTAATTTGAGACTATATTTTCAGGATTTTTTGTTTCTAAATATTTTGACGGCTAGTTGTCCTAGTTTTAGTTGATTAGTCACTCAGATGTCGTTTGTCAACTATTTTGTCACTGTAATTTAATCTTCATCTTTGACATGCACTAAGGCCCATATTTATATAGCTCTCAAAAGTGACAGCAAGTCTGAGTTCGTATCAGAAATGTCATTTCAGTTCTAAAACGGTCTGTTAAATCCAATCTAATATTGCTCTCAATCTTAAGATCGCTTTATAAATACGAGCCTAAGGAGTATTTAATATCAACAACCCCGCAGGGTTTTATTACATGTACAGATTCTCGTAGGAATAAGATACTTTCCCGAGGTAAAAAGTAGTCTGTGTCCTATTCCAGAATCTAACCTATATGTGTGCCAAGTTTTATCGCGATTCGGCCAGTGGTTGAGGCGTGATGGAGTAACAAACATTCAAACATTTCACGTTTATAATACTAGTAAGATGATATTATGTGTTATAAAAAAGAAAATTAATTGCTATTTTCGCTAAACGTAAAATATTCATGTTTTTTTTTGTATTTAGGACATAATTAATTTTAAATTAGCCTGTAATGTGAAAAAGTTCTTTCAGTATTCGTTTATTATTTATTATCCTCTTAATGTATTTGTATGTATAGCAGATAAAGATATGATGAGACGAAAATAAACAGGAAAAGTAAACCAATTATTTCCTGTAGATAACACGTAGGTATAGGTAGCCTCATATCAATAATTATAGGGTAGTGAGCTTCAATATTTTATTTTTTCGTATACTGGTATACTATAAGATATTTTCAGGTCCTTGAAACGGGGTTTTTACCTGTATACGTATATTGTATATTTTTACCTCCATGTTTCAGAACGGTTGCACGCTCTATCCCCACGAGTTGATTGACTCAGAATTATTTGAAGCTTCGAAGCTTCCATACAAAATGCATGACAAACTGACAATTTCCTAATACTTTAATGCTTATTTCTTTAAAATTTAAGGTTGTTCAAGTAGAGTCGAAATTGCCAAAATAGACTAGGAAGTCACGACAAAAATGCTCCTGACCTGTGTTAATATAATAAAGAACTACACTGATGCCAACAATCTCGATATGCTTGCGCAAAAGGTTATTTACTTTTTATGTCGCTTGAAAGTTGACCTACCGCGACCAAAAAAAAAATTATAAGTCTGAATTTGATACTAGATGAAGATAGGCTAGATAAAATACACTCATATGAACAAAACATAAAAAATAAAAAATCACAGCCACATGCTACATACATACATACATATAATCACGCCTTTATCCCTAATGGGGTAGGCAGAGCGTAAACGACCTAAACAAAGGTCGTTCCGCCACGTCTGACAAAGTTTTGAGGGTTATTCAAGATGGTTTTGTACGTATATTGCTGTAGTGACAGGTTGTCAGCCCATCGCCTAAATTGCAATATACTGAAACCCTCAGATCCCTTAGCTGGTTTTTACAGCATGCCCGGGAGGAAATGCAGCTGGCACATTCTATGTTTTTCTCTCGCTCCCAGTCCAGCGTAGAAGAAATTTATATTTATTTTCAATATTAGATTGGATTTAACAGACTGTTTTAGAACTGAAATGACATTTCTGATACGAACTCAGACTTGCTGTCACTTTTGAGAGCTATATAAATATGGGTCTTAGTGCATGTCAAAGATGAAGATTAAATTACAGTGACAAAATAGTTGACAAACGACATCTGAGTGACTAATCAACTAAAACTAGGACAACTAGCCGTCAAAATATTTAGAAAACAGAAAATCCTGAAAATATAATCTCAAATTACCTCCAAGCGAGAAGATATCAAGATATTTCGGACTAGGCGACATCGTGAGAGTGTTTTTTTTATCAGAGTCAAGCAGAACTATGATGATATGAAGACTATTACTCTTATTTTCATGAAGATATTCCTCAAAGTGGTGGCCGGAAGATATAATGCTATTTAAAGGGGTTAGAAAGACCATGTGCCTTACCACTTGCACAGGAGAGCAGTTAGGGCTGAAGAAATCTGAGAGAGGATTTCAATATGCCGTCAACTTGATAGAAGAAAAAGATGAGAGAAGAGGAAGTTACTATGTACGGATGCAAAAGAGGGAGCAATGCCGCATGGAAGTTCAGTCTGGATTCGTTGGTAGCGGGAATTACAAACGGATGTCAAGATAAAAATCTCGAAGATGTTCTTCAAATAAAGATTATGATAGGAGACTTGAAGGTGTTTGCTTTCACCCGCCCCCATCTTATCTATACATATAATAAATCTCTAGAAGGGTCGTGTCTGTACATTGAATATTTTTACAAAAAAAATATTGCAGCAGGCATTATAAACGATATAAAGATCAAACCGTTTTTTTTTTAATTTTCTGTTTGTCTGTATGTTACCACTCACGCCAAAACTACTGGACTGATTTCGATGGGACTTTTTTTATTCAACTGTGTGTTACCCGGGTTGCAACTTAGGATACCTAAAATCACGCTACCTGACTTAGGGGGTAGGCAGGAAATTGAAATATGGCTGTTTCTTAACCGATTTTTAATCATTACATCCGTGTCAGAATCAGAAGATTTCAAAAGAATATTTGATGGATTTTGAATACTGTGAATTAAGATTTATAATCTTTGAATCAGTTTCTTCATGTGTCCCAAAATTAAGATCGTTATTATCCGTTTAAATGACAAATTTCAATAATGACATTCCGCGACTTTCATAATAATATCATTGTATTTCAAAATTAAGGGGTATCCCAACGGCAGATGAGCAGGTATATTTCAAGATATTCCACGATCGCCCGTAATGCCTTAGAATATCATTTAAATCAGCGCGTGCTACGGCGTGGCGATTACGTCCGCGGCTGCGTCAAAAATGTGCGAAAAACCCATAAAATAGCTAATTCCATAAAAACTACGAGTCGGATTTAAAAAAGGATACGGATATTTTCCTGAAGGAAGTTGAAAGCGCTCCTTATAATTTAGAAGGAATATCAAATTTACTGATAAAAACAGCTGTCATTCCATTCTTTTAGCATACTGTTTTATGAACTGGAATATGTTTAAATGTTTCAATTCCAGGCCATAAACTAATTTCTTAAATATACATTTTTTGTAGCTGACGATGATTTTTTCCAATGACTCGGTTAGGAGAAATAGCTCTTAAAAACAACCACTTTCCGTTAGGATTAACCTTAAGATTTAATATATTTTCTGGGATATTCAGCGTCTTCTGAAGCCTGCCCAGTGTTGGATAAAAAATGAGTGTATCTTTACTTCTTCACCTTGTATCAAATTCAGCTTTACCCCTTATATTTTATTCTCACGATAAGTCAAGAGATTTGTTATTGAGTATAGTGGAATGGAGTAGGTTGGGTGAGGGGTTGCTTGGATGGGTCTGGGATGCCTTGCAAGTTTAGTCTTCTATGGAGGAGCAGTCTACCCATTGTTTGGGAAGTGTGGGGCCGCTGGAGCTGTATATCTCTTTAATTATCTCAGCGACATTGGATCTAGGCAGTTGATCCACTCTGTCACATGTAGATTTGTTGCAGATGTAGTACTGATACAGAATTCTGTGACTCTTGTTGAGAAAATTTTCAATTAATGAGGTTTTAATTCTTAACATATTGAGAAACTTAGCAAAGCTGTGGTAAGTGTCAGAAGCAGAAGTTTTAGGAGTAGTGATCTTTCCTTGAGCGGAGGTGGTGGAGGGAGCAGAGGTTTGTTTTCTGGCGGTGTTGCCCGGAGCTGACAGCTGAAAGGTGTTTTCTTCCATCTTGGTCATTACTCCATAAAATACTGTGGCCATGCAATTGTAATCCGCTGCAGCAGTTGAAAAACCCTGGAAGAATGAAAGAAGATGGAAGGGAGATAGATTCGCAGTTTGAATGATTTGGGGCCCTAGGCTCAGTAGATTTGTGCTCGCATGTCTAATAAAGGTTTCATAGATGTTCCAGGCCTTGGCTGAATCCATCTTTAAATAAGAGCTGAGATTGGTTATAAAAAACTTGTGCCCTTGCTCAGAGGATCCGCTGCCAACTGGGTGCTTTCAAATAAAAATTCTGCCAAGTTAGCTAAGTCCGACATAGGGAGCAATTCGGGTTCACCTGTAGTGTTGTTGGAGTCACGGTGGTCTGGGGGTGTTGAATAATCTTGTGGCTTTTTCTCTGAGGTGACATTTGATTTTGAGACTGTTGGTGTGTTGTTCTCGAGAGAAGAGTTGTCTTGGATGTGCGTGGATATCAGATGGTCGCTAATTGCTGCCAGACCTGCTGCAGTGGCTCCGATGGCGGAGAGGGGTGCTAGATCTTTGGCTAGCGGGTTTTTGGAAGAGATTGGTGGTGGGCGCTACTGCGTTTGGTCTGTTCCTTCAGGAAGTGGTGGGTTGGGGGCTCTGATGTGGTGGAAGGTCTTCCCCTTCCCTTTTCCCATCTGTGCCCCTTCTTTGGGAGTTCGATGTGAACTTGGAGGCCATTGTAGAGTTTATCGCTGGAGCGAGGATAAAGGTGGTGTATTGTTTTTTTTTTCAACTTTGAATCACCATAAAAAGTTAACTCGAGGTGGTTCGATGAGTTCAAAGTACAGTTTCATAAAATCCACATTTTGAAAGAGTCCGATTGATTAGATGACGATGAGAGAAAGACAAAGTGATAAACTTAGAATATACGAGTGCGAAAGGCAGAGCGAATCCGTATAGTTCAGTCTGGATGGAGCAGGCGATAGAGACAGACGTGAAGATATCTCGGAAATGCTCTTCAAATAAAGATTATTGAGGATTTAAGGCTCTTAACGGCTTTGGGTAATAAATACATCACGGACAGCGTTTATCTGTGCGCGTTCAAAGTCGCATTTATATACGTATTTGTCCATGTGCACAATCAGTGTTTGTTTGATATTTTTTGTCTCTGTTATTTCCGTTTTGTTGGGTAGTAGTAAGGCATTATACATTTGATTTCAAAAGTTGATCCCAAATCCAAATGTAGTGTAAATAGCTGATAGAAGGGCTTTGGGCAAGATAATCAGTTCCATTATTGTAAAAAGACTTAGACATGGCTTTCCGGCTAGTGTTGTAGAAAAAATCAGTATTGACCATAAGTCATAAAAAAACATACTTTAATTTTAAAAGTCTAAATTTAACAAATTGTGGCATATAAATAAATATTGATTGTGTATTTCTTGAATTATATTTATTTTGAAATGTCGAAATAGTAGAAATCTTAAAAATTGAATAATTATTTTATTTATTATTATTTTTTATAATTAGTCTTTATTTTTTTTTTGCTTGCTTTTTAGTCTAATTGGAATTAATTTTGCTTTTAAAGGTAGAGTGATTAACTTCAGCCAAATAGGTAGACCTAATATATGTTTCCAAGTGAATATTTTGAAGAATTGATGACAAGGGACTTTCGTCCTGCGCTATGTGTTTCGGTTTTCTAAAACGCATTTTATTTTCTTTGATCTCATCAAATGTATGCCATGATTCATCATAAATATGTCATGCCCTTAGCCTTCTTCATTACTTTTACTTTTTTAAGCTACATTTTTTGCTGCCGATCTCTCAGCGCGTAAGACTTCAGGCGACCCCAGGTCTGGCAGCTACCTCGCACAAAGAATGAGCATTGCTATTCAAAGGGGGAATGCTGCCAGCCTATTGGGAACTTTACCTCATAGAGATGCGTTGTAGGGTCTTTTTTATTTGTAGTTTTATTTTTTTAGATATTAAGGTAGTTTTAAGATTTTATGAAAGCTTTGTTTGCGGACGGCTGGTGTGATGTATGGACGTGGATTTCTGATACTGGTTTGAGCGTTGGAGTCTGAGTCTTCGGTGAGTAAGACTTTCAGTTTAGTATCTCTGTCCTGATCTCTTGCAAGATCCTCGTAGTTGACACCTGTGACGATCTCCTCTATGCGTGATAAGGCGTCTGCGACGATGTTGTCTTGTCCGGATATGTGTCTCAAGTCGGTTGTGAACTGAGAAATGTAGTCGTAGAACCGGAACTATCTCGGGCCGCAATTGTCGCTCTTGAAAGTAAAAGTGATGGGTTTATGATCGGTAAAGACGATAAATGTTTGAGCCTCCAGCATGTACTTGAAGAACTTAATTCCCTCGTAGATGGCGAGCAGGTCTCTGTCGTAGGGGATGTATTTCTTCTGAGGCGGGAACAATTTGCGGGAGAAGAATCCTAATGGCTCCCATGTCTGTCCTCTCTTTTGTTGAAGGACGGCACCAATTGCGTCATCTGAAGCTTCGGTAAACAAGATCAACTCCAAGTCAGTGTCAGGGTGAACGAGGAGTGTGGCTTGTGTAAGGCTGTTTTTGCACTCATTGAAGGCGGTTAGCATTTCGTCCGTCATGTGGATAGGCGCTGCTCCTTTCACCTTATTTAGTGCTTCGTTGAGAGTTGCTTGAGTCTTGGCTGCGAGGGGCATGAATCGCCTGAAGTAATTGATCATTCCCCGGAAGCGACGAAGTTTTTTGGCCGTAGTTAGTGGTGGGTATTTGAGGATGGCGTCTACCTTTTTTTCCAAGGGCAAAATACCTTTCCTAGAAACGTGGTATCGAAGTTTGCTCGGCGATCTGCATATATACAACTTCCGAACTAATCCAGTCGGAAATTTAACTGTCTAATATTGTATAGATAATGATACGAAACCCTTTGTGAGCGAGTCCGAATCGAACATGGCCGGTTTTTTCATTATCTCCCCACTTATGCACAACTCCGTCAGGGTGGGGAAACTAAGATAGTCATATTGGGCAATAAATAAAGCCATTGATACAATATAGCTTCCATGCAGGACTGGGAGCGATAAGAAAACATAGAATTTGCCAGCTGCATCTCCTCCCGGGCGTACTGTACAAACCAGCTAAGGGATCCGAGAGTTTCAGTATATTGCAATTTAGGCGATGTGCTGACAACCTGTCACTACAGCAATATACCTACAAATCTATCTTAAATAACCCTCAAAACTTTGTCAGACGTGGCGGACCTTTATTCAGGTCGTTTACGTTCTGCCCACCCCATTAGGGATAAAGGCGTGATTATATGTATGTATAATATAACATTATCGCTTCGTACACCATCCAGGTCAGTGGATTCTGAACCTTAACTAGCTATCAGATGTTATTATGTCCCGGAGCTTTCCTGGGAGTGGCCTTTGTTATCGAGCGAGGAAAATTTTAATTAAGGCTAAACATTGTTAGTTAGTATGCAAATTACATATACAAGACGAGATTACTTCTGCAATCGTATCGTAAAGTTATTATCTAATTAAAACTTACGTAAATTCTATCTTATTGGAGTTGGGCACGTAACGTAACATTTCGCTTAGAAGTGTAAATTAAAAATAATTAAATAATGAAAGTAATTGCTATTTAAAACAAAATATGAAATACTTAGCAAGATTTTGTTTACTATAGTCCCATTTGGGTAAAATTTAACACAATAACAAAAAAGATAAGATAAGATTATTTATAACAATTGTTACACATTATTTTGCTGGTTATACAATATTATAACATCATCACGGGGACGGCTACCTAATCTAGAGGATTGAACGAGGGTACTGGTTTTTACACAGAGCCACTGCCATCTGACTTCCGAAATCCAGAAGGGAAACTAGATCCAATGCTAGATTAGGCTTTTGCCAGGTTAGTGGCCAACCCAGCTGTCAGAGTTTTCCATTTAACCAAGGAGCGCTCCTATGTTATATACAATCTATACATACATATAATAAATCTCTAGAAGGGTCGTGTCTGTACATTGACTATTTTTACAAAAAAATAATTGCAGCAGGCATTATTAACGATATAAAGATCAAAAAGTTTTTTTTTAGAATTTTTGTCTATCTGTCTGTATGTACCACATCACGCCAAAACTACTGAACCGATTTCGATGGAACTTTTTTTTATTCAACTGTGTGCTACCCGGGTTGCAACTTAGGATACCTTAGATCACGCCACCTGACTTAAGGGGTAGGCAGGAAATTGAAATTTGGCTGTTTCTTAACTGATTTTAATTGAACTATTTTTATTCGACTGAGCATTATTTAAAATTAAAGTTACGATACAAATAATCACGCCTCATGACTTAGGTGATAGGTTGGAAATTGAATTTCGGTCGTTTTTAACTAATTTTCATGGAACTTTTTTGTTTGACTGAGCATTACTTAAATTCAAAGTTACGATGCAAATAATCACGCCACCTGACTCAGGGGTAGGCAGGAAATTGAACTCTGATCGTTTTTAGGCGATCTTAAAGAGTTTTTTTTATTACCTGGTATCAAGCCTAGGTTAGACATAAGCACGAAGCAAACCATTCTACTATTTAGTAAGTACCCCAGTTTGTGTGGAAAACACGCAGTGTCGAGTATACTGAAAACGCTTCTCCGCGCGTAGGAGCGGGATTTGCGAAATCGTGTTTTCCATACAAAAACAAAGGTCAGACAATGCGAAACACGCTTCCGCGCGCGAGTAAGCAGATCTCGCTCCTGCGCGCGTAGAAGCGTTTTCAGTATGTTCGACACTGCGTGTTTTCCATACAAACCGGGCGTACGAAGTCGCGAGCACAGCTAGTATAATAATAATTATATTACAATCTGAGCTACGTCCAATTAATGTATTTTAAGTAAAACAATAACATTTTATACATGTAAAGTTTATTATTACATATATTATTATATTACAACACGTATAGGTCAGTCATATAGTACAAAAAAAAAAAAAAACCGACATACGATCCTATAAAAAGTAAATAAATAATTGTTTAAAACAAATGGAGACCCATTCGTGTGTCGTTGGGGGACCGCTATGTAAACTAATATATTTGAAGTTCAATTGACGTAGGTAACTATAGATCAACTGCCTCCGTGGTCTAGTGCTAGTGCCATGGACTCCTGATCCGGAGGTCCTGGGTTCGATTCCCAGGGGTGAAACACAAAGTTGATATTTGAGAATTTATCACTTTGTAAATTTTTCCCCAGTTTGGTTAGGACATTGCAGGCTAAATCACCTGATAGTCCGAAAGGAAAAAGATTTCGTGCTTCGGAGGGCATGATAAGCCGTCGTTCCCGGTCGCTGTCTTTGATAGTGGTCGTTACTCAAACCATGTCAGAGGCCTGATAGTTGTGCTACTAGGCGGTTTAAAAACTCTGACACCAGGGTTCATCGGGTCGATTGACTCGATACCCACTCGACAGAAGAAGAAGACTATAGATAGCTACTCTATTATAGAGATTATAGTAAATTTTGTGTTAATTACATACGAAAAATAATTTAAACCTCTTACTTATTCTGCATACTATTATAGCTTTCTTTCATAAGTTATTGACAGTTACACAGTTATTGAACTTCGAATATGTTTGTTTACAAAGCGGACCCCCAACGACGCATAAATGGGTCTCCATTTGTTTTAAACAATTATTTATTTACTTTTTCAAGGATCGTATGTCCGAGGTTTTAAATTTTATTTTATTTATATCTTTTTAAATTTTCTGTAATAATTTTGATTAGGTTATTAGGGAGGTATATTACAATATTTTTTAAGTAAATGATTTCTTCTTCTACTTCTGTCGTTTGAGTACCGAGTCGATCGACCCAATGAACCCTGGTATCAATGTTTTTAAACCGCCTAATGCCACAGCTAAATCAGGTGATTCAGTCTGCATTGTCCTAATGAAACTGGGGAAACCTCACAAGTGATAAATTAACGAATATATCAACTTTGTGTTCCCCCTGGGAATCGAACCCCGAACCTCCGTATAGATAGGGGTTGCTCATACTCAGTTACCGAAACTGAACAATTATCACCAGGATTTTTTTTAGGAAGTGAGTAAAAATATTTGGTTCACCACACAAATTTTCTGATCGAGGTGGTCATTTTGTATGGGAAGGTAAATTTTTTTTCATGTCCTGAAAGAATTTCTCGGTGAAAGTTGTTCAGTTTTGTTGACTGAGCAACCCCTATCAGTTTGCGGGACGCTGTCCCGTACACCCGGTTTACTTACTTAATGAACAAAACCTGTATTTTGGTGTATACGCCCGAAGTATTAATTTTAATAAATGTAAGACTGGGAACAGGAGCTTTACACGTAGCGCAAACGAAATGTTAGCGAAAATTTAATGTAGGATTACAGTACGGTCAATTTATTCATCTATCTCTTGTATCTATCTATAAAATATATTCCAATAACATGATGATATTATGCGAAAGTCTCGTTGACTTGTGGCGGTGATTGATGGATTGATTGAATGGAAGCGGTCTATTGCGCAGGATATATTTAAGTGCGTAAGTGTACGCGCAAACACAGATGCACTCTCTCGTCCTTACCCTTCTAGATTACTAAAAACACGTTTGTAGTTTTCCTTTACTGCGAAGGGGCAAGCCTCTCGCAACCCTCAGTCTCTGTGCTTCCCTCCACTGATGCCCAACTCCTCCGAGGCAGGGAAACTTGGGGAGTCATCATGGGGGCACTCATGAAACCATTAAAACAATAAATCCTCTTGTTGGAATTTGCTAGCCCATCCCTGTCGGTTCCTACAGGCCTAATATAGCTAACAACCTTCCCAGTAAAATTACCTTTTAATTTAAAAAAAGGGCATTTAAATCGGTTAACCCGTTTGGGAGCTACGATGCCATAGACTCCACGTTTTTGGATGTCGGGGTTTAAAAAGGCTAAATTGAATTATTTCCGGTAAACTTGCTCTTTCCAATGTTGTTTGGGTCCCCCTAGATAGTATTAATCCAGATTTGAAATTCTCACGCGCTGAGTAGATGCTGAAAAACCACCATAAATTTTATCTTTTTTAGTTTCGGAAAAAAAACTGCATTGGAAGACTCTGTTGGGTTATTTTTAAAATGGCTCATCCCTACTTTTGGGCTTAAGTTAACCTACATTTTTTGTGTACATAAAGTCAAGTCAAAGATGCTTCTGTCTACAACTTGAGTATGACAAGGAATGGATGTTATCAAAACGCAAATCATCATTGTCGGTGCCTTCGAGAAACGTTAAAATAATCTGTTCGTCCGTAAAATTTTGGACTACTGATGGGGATGTAATTGGTTCAATTACCAATTACATCCCCATCAGTAGTCCAAGATACAAATTAAATTTACATATGATTGTGCATTTAGTATTACTTTTGGCACCTCAAAAACTCTAGGTGTTGCTGACGGCGCAATTGACCGCGCTTGTAATTTTTTTTTAAATTTATATGAGAGAAAATCATAGAATGCTCCAGCTGCACTTCCTGCCGGGCAAGCTATAAAAACCAGTTTAGGGATGCGAGGGTTTCAGTATATATCAATTTAAGCGATGGGCTGACAACCTATCACTATAGCAACATACCTACAAAATCCATCTCAAACAACCCTTAAAACTTTGTCAGACGTAGCGGAACAACCTTTCTTTAGGTCGTTTACGCTCCGCCTACCGCCGTTATTATATGTATGTATGTAAAATCCTCCGTTTAGCTGATTCGCGTACTTCTTTGCGCTTGCCACTTAACATTGCCAAATTATTGGATCCACTATTTTCTTTAGAGTAGGTATCAGGCAAGTACCTAGAGCGAGATACAGACTAAATGAAGGAACACAGCCTTTAAAAAAATGGAAGGCAGTCTTGTTACGAGAAGGTGCAAATCTTATCGCAAACCACACGGGACCCACTTTCACCACGAAGTTAGCTAATTTTATTAGTAACAAAAATTTAGATTTTCAGGTGGTCTTAGTGTCACCACATATAACCTCTTTTATTAGCTCTTGTAAGCCATCTTGCCTGGTGATTAATGAGACAGATCTTCAGAAAACTGACCGCTCATGACAGCTGTGACTTTCTTGTGCAAATAATCTTGATCTGTGTCTAAGTCAAACACAGGCGGCAGCGGTGGACCGGTTATTTCTGTGCATTCTATAACGGGCATTTGTTCACAGGTTTCCAATAATTTTCCTATTTCACCTATGTAGGATCTTGGGCCTGAAGTAGCTCTGTCAAGATTAAGAAATAAATGTCTTACGGCAATTTATTCATGTGAAGCTCGCGTATTACCCACTGGAGAGGTTTCCGAGTCGGAATTCAAGTCTTTGGCAATTAACAACCGTTAGCGAGAACTTTCTGGCTGAGATATTTCAATAGGTATAAGTAGTTTTTGCAGCTTTACTTGCCTTACATCACACTTCTGTAATATTTTTTTCACGTCTACTCCGCCTATTACCATCCTACGTACAGTTCGCTGATCAATTAAAAATGCGTGCTTCAACTTTGGGACTCGTTTATCTTCAGGGTAGCTAACAGTCGAGTTTAACCAGTGTGGTTAAACTCGACTGTCTTGTAGAAAATAATCCCCTCTTCTTTCTTTTGTGAGACGTTTAATAGATTTAAACAGATTTTTACACTTCGGGTGATAAGCTTTCAACATTTGAACAACTCATTTATGTGAAACTGTTGGCAAGGACGCATTAAGCCATATTTTTTCGTTTTCCGATTTAACTACTTCTGCAATACTGGAAATGTGGCAAATGTGGGTTCGTTTGTCTTTACCATTTCACTTTTGAGGGTATGTCTTGTCCACTCGTAATATTTCATCACGTCCTCGTAATTATGAAGAACATTTTCCTTTAATAATGATTTTTTTCAGAAAAATGGTCATTGAACAGCACTACGTGTCTTTTCCTTAGTATGGAAATAATTCAGTTTTATTAAAATTTTCTCACTCAAAGGCAAAAACCAATTAGTGTCTCTTTGATGAACAGTGCGCAACTGACAGGCGGGGTGATGTTTCGCCTACGAGGGCAAATCTCAACAAATTTCCCTAATTTTCGTTCACAAATTATGACTTCAACTGCCACAATAAGCGATATTTCTTTAAGGATATAAATAATTTAAATACATATGTATAAAAAAATGGTGTATGAGCCCGATGGTGTAGTGGATAAGGCTGCTGCCTCCTGAGCGGAGGTCGAGGTTCGAATCCCACCACGTAAAAATGTGTTTTTTGGTTTTCGAATTTCATATGTACGTTTATTTGGCGCTTTTTCCGTGCTTCGGAAGGCACGTTAAGCCGTTGGTCCCGGTTAATATCGTTTAATACCATAGATATTAGTCGTTAAGCCATGACAGAGGCCAATGCTAAGCATGGGTGGCTTGATAACTCTGACCTAATCTAGGATTCGGTCTGGTTTGCCTTCTGGGTTGCGGAGGTCAGATGGCAGTCGCTCTGTGTAAAAACCAGTAGCCTCGTTAAATCCTTTAGATTAGGTAGCCGACCCCGTGAGATACGGGATAAGTCTAGGGAGATAATGATGCTGTATAAAAAAATAATTAAAAATAAAACAATCGACAATGTATCAAACTTGATAGCAAAATTGTATTTTTCAAAAGTTCATTGACCAGGAGGCACTTACAGTCCTCATATCGCCTTTGTGTAATATAAAAGTTTAAAGTACTAGCTAAAATGCATTTTTTTATCACTAGTAGAAAACCGAAAATTGAAAAATAAAATTTCACTACACCCTAATGTGCAATAGCTTCATCGAGGTCGTCTTCTCTTTCTTCTACATCCTCGATTGGTGGCATATTCGTACTTACTCCCCTTACAGTATTTGCACAGTGAAGAGCACTTTATCCCAGCCTTTCTGCACGCGCAAAACCCAGTTGCTGCAGAGGCTTTTCAGAAGTAGTTTAGGGGCTGGGGGGCAAAGATGTCGTAGTTGCAATCGAGTCTGTTTGATGCCACCTACAATCAGTTGGGGTTTTGTGCACCCCTATCCACTCTTAAATCTGGTAGTAGGTCCTGAATGAGTGCAACTTAGCCGCGTCTTTGATAAAGGCGATTTTTTTGGCTTTTCAGCTTACGCAGAGTGTTGAGAGCTTCTTTGCCATTTCCATCATACAGAGTAACTAAAAATGCATCGCCTGCACTCACGATCTCATCTGGCTGTAAGACCACTTCCAGCTGGTCAACTAGGTCGAGGTTTTCTTTGAGGACACGAATATGGGAACCTTGTATCGTGTGAACAATTAGACCTACACAATTGAATTAAGGCACAAAGTCTCAGGATTTTTGTACAATTTATAAAAGTTGCCTGACCTTGCCTTGACCTTTGTCGTCAGACATACATACATAAAGTCACGCCTTTATCCCTTACGGGGTAGGCAGAGCGTTAAACGCCTCGTAAAAGGCGCTTTCGCCGCGTCTGACAAAAATTGAGGGCAATTTTAGATTGTAATGTGTATTGCTAATGTGTAGTGACAGGTTGTCAGCCCATCGCCTAAATTACAATACACTGTAACCCTCGAATCCCTTTTGCTGTCTTCTACAGCATGCCCGGGAGGAAGGGCAGCTGGAACATTCTATGTTTTTCTATCTCTCCCAGTCCACCATTTAAGAAGTGTCGTCAGAGCCTTTCAATATACATTTTATAACACAAAACAAAAAAGATATAGTGATTTTTCAGCAAATACTCAGCGCGCGAGAATTCCAAACTGCTGCAAATTTGGATAAATACCATCTAGGAGAACGCAAACAACATACCAAAAGATCAAGTTTACTGCAATTTATATTTCGAATGTAACATAATGACTAGCTTAGTAACTTAAAAAAGTCGTTTTAAACAGTAAAATTACTCAGCATGCAGCCACTTATTTTATAGGTTATTAAAAAACACAATGGAGGCTTTATTGATAATGTCCCTGCACTAAAATAACATCCGAACTTCCTTAACCGTAATTTTAAGCTTGTAGCTTGTACATAATCCATTTTACGTGTTATGCAACTGCTTCCGTGGTATAGTCGTTAGAGCCATGGGCTCACAATCCGGAGGTCCTAGGTTCGATTTCCAGGGGACACAGTTGATATTAATCAATCTAACACTTTGTGAGATTTTCCCCAGTTTGGTTAGGACAATGCAGGCCGAATAACCTGATTATCTGGTAGAAAAAAGATTCCGTGGTTCGGAAGGCATGTTAAGCCTTCGGTCCCGGTCGATGTCTTTGGTAGTGGTCGTTACACAAACCATGCTAGAGGCCTATTAGCTGTGATATTAAACGGTTTAAAATCTCTGACCCCACCCGAAGGGTTTATCAGGTCGATTGGCTTAATACCCACACGATAGAAGAAGACGTGTTTTGCATTTTTAAACCCTTTCTTTAGTTTATGATAGCATATGTAAGTACTATGCAAGTTTTACAAGACGTTGCTCTGTCTTTGTTTAGTGCTGGCTTATTGACGTAAAACGAAACGAAACAAAAAAAAAATACTAGATAACTGTCCCAAGAAACGGTTCTAAAAGTGTTTTTTTTTTCTGCTGGCTGGCACTTCACTCGCACATTTCTGAATAGATAACTAGCGTACAATAATTATTGTATCATGTAGCTTTTTAACAAAATTATGCTTTAAAATAAATATCTTAAAACAAAACAGTAACTTTGAGTGAGACTGTGTATTTTTATTTCAATTGAAATAATACGGGGTGTAAGGGACAGCGTCCTGCAAACTGATACGGGTTGCTCAGACAACGAAACTGAACAACTATCACCAGGTTTTTTTTTCAGTGAGTGAGAAAAAAAAGTGGTTTTCCATACAAATTGTCTGATCCAGGAGGTCATTTTGTATGGAAAAGTTGATTTAATATTTCATCTCCTGTAAGAATTTCCCGGTGAAAGCTGTTCAGTTTCATTGCAAGTTTGTTGGTCAGCAGCAACCCCTATCAGTTTGCCGGATGCTGTCCCTTACACCCGGTATAATTTTTCAAATTATTTTAACAGCTTGTCTTTAGCACAGTCAACATACTCGTAGTATATTTATTTATTAATAGCTGTGCCCGCGACTTCGTCCGCCCGCTTTGTATGGAAAACACGCAGTGTCGAACATACTGAAAACGCTTCTCCGCGCGTAGGAGCGGGATCTGGTAGCCCGCGCGCGGAAGCATGTTTCGCATTGTCTAATCTTTGGTTTTGTATGGAAAACACGCTTCCGCACGCAAGCTAGCAGATCCCGCTCCTACGCGCGGGGAAGCGTATTCGGTACGTTCGACACTGCGTGTTTTCCATACAAACTGGGGTACTTACTCAATATTCGAATGGTTTGCGTGATAATTTCTAACCTAGGCTGGACACCAGGTAATTAATAACACTCAGTCATATAAAAAGTCCCTTTAAGATCGGTTAAAAACGACCGAAAATCAATTTCCTACCTACCTCCTAAGTCATGACGCGTGATTATTTGTATCGTAACTTTCATTTTAAATAATGCTCAGTCGAATCAAAAAGTTCCATCAAAATCTAGACAGGGAGCGAGAGAAGAACATAGAATGCTTTTCCTCCTGGGCATGCTGTAAAAATCAGCTAAATGATCCGAGAGTGTCAGTATATTGCAATTTAAGCGATAGGCGACAACCTGTCACTACAGCAATATACCTACAAATCTTTCGTAAATAATCCTCAAAACTTTGTCAATCGTGGCGGAACGACCTATGTTTAGGTCGTTTGTGCTCTACCTATCCCATTAGGAATAAAGGCGTGATTATATCATCATCTTCCTAGCCTGATCCCGTATCTCACGCGGTCGCCTACCTAATTTAGGGGATTGAATTAATACTGGTTTTATGTGTGAAAAAAAAAGTTTAAACAGACATGATGCGTGAGACATGATCGCATATATCAACTCTTTAGATTATGCTGGCGCTAAGAGCGCCGCTTTTATTTGTATTTAGTTAGCACGGTCTAGTTTATAAAGTTTTCTTTATTTTCATTTTATTTTTACATTACGTCAACGTTTTTACTTTATATGGACGATCTTATTTCTAGTATAGACAATTTTAACTTAAGTACCGTTCACACTTGTGATGCTGACGGCTGTTCCTCGATTATCCAACACCTGCAGTTTAATTAAAAACTTCTTCACCAAAATATCCGTAGTATAAACCGCAATTTTGATAAATTACTAACGCTGCTGTCGCGAATAAGTCTACAATGTGATATTATTGTCTTAAGTGAAGCCTGGGTCTCATGTGTTAACTTATTGCCTCAACTTAGTATCCCATAGCACGCCAAAGTATCACAATCAAAACGATGGCGTTGTAGTTTACCACAAGTCATCACTAACACCTAATGTTACATCCTGACTCATATTTTGAACGGTTGCATAAGTCATGATATTTTCCCAAGCGCTTTAAAAAAATCTTCCGTATGTCCCATTCACAAGGTTGGTGACCGTAGCCTTGTCGGCAACTATAGACCTATTTCGATTCTACCCACTTTATCCAAAATATTTGAGAGAATAATAAATAATAGACTGGTTAATTATCTTTAAAAAAAAATATTTCTTGTCTAAAAACCAATTTGGTTTCCGATGCGGTCAATCAACTGAAGACGCCTTATTAGCTTTCACTAACATAATAGCTAAAGACTTAGATGATCAAAAGAAATGTATAACAATATACCTTGATCTAGCAAAAGCTTTTGACACGGTCTCAATCCCATTGTTGCTTAAAAAGTTAGAAGCACTAGGTGTAAGAGGAAAGCAGCTTCAATTATTTAAAAGTTATCTCTCGGGCAGAACCCAACGTGTCAAAGTTGGGATGACTTGCCAGTACTTTATGGGGTTCCACAAGGGAGTATTCTCGGTCCTACTTTATTTTCATGTTATATTAATCAACTATGTGATTTAAAAATTAATAACTGTACTATTGTTTCATACGCGGACAACACAACCCTCACCTTCTCAGCCTATTCATGGCCCGATGTCTTTAGATTCGCTCAGGAGGGTTTCAATACAGTATCACACTGGTTAGCGTCGAACTATCTAACACTTAACGCAGATAAAACTTTTGAACTTAAATAGCATTATTGAAATTCTTGCAAGATCCAAAATAATTTCCCATCAATGTTCCTACCCACCCGCTCTCGTCTGTAACTGCCCGCCTATCCAGGCAACAAACTCAACTAAATATTTAGGTGTTATTATAGATAAGAATCTCACCTTTGTGGAACACCTTAGAAAATTATCGGCACGAATCAGGAAACTAACTTTTATTTTTAAGCAAATTCGACATGTTAGTAGCGAACTACTAGTTAAACAAATATATTTTGCTCTCTGTCAATCTGTTCTATCTTATGGAATCACTTGTTGGGGCGGAGCAGACAAAACCCACCTTCTGACCGTTGAACGGGCTCAGAGGCTAATCTTGAAAGTTAGTTTTTTCAAACCGTATAGATTCCCTACCCGAGAGTTACATAAGGTCACACCTACACTTACAGTTAGACAACTTATTTTATTATTACTTACTATCTGCCCCGTTATAATATACTTTCTACTATTATTAGGCAACACTCCTTAGTGCAGTACACAAGTGTGAAAATCCCTGTCCGGCGTGACTATTACGTATGTATTTGTTTGAGAAGCAGGACTTACTTTTTAAATCTTGTCTTGTCTTGTCTAGCCGTTAATGTCCCACTACTGGGCAAAGGCCTCTCTCCGATCTCTCCACGATTCTCTATCCTGTGCTTCCTCCGGCCAGTCCTCGAGGAAGGAGTCGAGCTCATCTCGCCACCGACGTCTGGGTCGGCCACGCCGCCGTCTGTCTCTTCTTGGCATCCACTCGGTGGTAATTTCGACCCATAACTCATTTGGCATATGACAGACGTGACCTGCCCAGTCCCACTTTAATTTAGCTGCTGTATAGGCTACATCAGTAATACCAGTTTTGGAGCGAATTAAGGCATTTCGGACTTTATCCGTCAGTTTCAAGCCTAGCATACTTCGCTCCATTGCTCGTTGGCAAACTCCGAGTCTGAATCTCTGAGCTTCTGTCAAAGACCAAGTCTGTGCCCCATATGTCAGTATCGGGAGAATGCACATATCCATGAGTTTTCGATTCAATGATAAAGGCAGTTCGCCTTTCATGTGCTCCTTCATCGACCAATAACTGGCATTTTCTATGCGTCGCGTAACTTCTTTCTCTTGGCGAGCCTCAAAGGAAATTAATTGGCCGAGGTATATGTACTCATGGACATATTCCATTCTCCCGCCATCGACTGTTACTGTCCTTTCGATGCTATTTGACATAAGCTTAATCTTCGACATATTCATCATTAATCCAGCCTCGAAGCTTGCGGTGCTTAGATCTTGAAGCATGAGCTATAGTTCTGCAGCTGATGCAGAGAGCAAGACGATGTCGTCCGCGAAGCGAACTTTTGTCAACCTCACTTCACCAACTTCAACGCCTCGCCCCTCCCACTCAGCACCCACTTTCCTGAAAACTTCCTCCAAGGCGCTGGTGAACAATTTGGGGGACAGCGGATCTCCCTGTTTGACGCCTTTTTAAATAGAATTTTTATTTTAATTGTTGTTTTTGTTTTATGTGCAATAAAGAATATATCTATCTATCTATCTATCTATTTTTCAAGGCCCTAGGATGTACAATTTAGTTAATAAAAAAATATGTATTTATGGAAAATGTAAATTCGAATTGAGGAAAACAGCCACCGAGTGGCTTTTAAACTTAACTTATGAGAAGACCGAAGAACTTTTAGATATAGTAGCATTGTATAATAAATTACTATAATAACTTTTAGTTTTACCTATAAATATGTATATTGTCTAGCATACGTATGCAACGTTTAAATATGTATATATATATATATATATATATATATACATGTAATTTAATGTAAGTGCTTATTAAAAATATAATTAATTATTGCAAATAGAAAAGTGCCGAAATAAAATAATAAGTATGATTTGTAAACATCCAATGGTCATAACACAGGCCTCGATTCAATGCTTAGTATAATTAGTTAGTTAGTTCTAAATATTGCAAGAAGATATGACATGTAAATCATAATTTTGACCTAATAAATTATTCTTATTCTATTATTATTCTTAATTGAAAACGAGTACATTGACCAGTGATAGACAATGTGACATGACAGCATGTGATAGTGTTGCCAGAAAAGCTTTCGGAATGAGTTAACTCATTCGAAAATGAACTACCCGTTGTACTTTATCCAGGCTTAGGACTGGCTGAAACTAACTGCTCAAAACAGACAGGCATACTTAAAAGTTTATTTTATATTCATTTTTCGTATTTTATATACAATTTACAAAATGCACATAATATTTACATGTAATTACATATTTACAATTTGAACCTTTTCGGATCGCTATTTACATTTAGGAACATGAGCTGACTCACCTTCCGAGTACGGAGGCAAGCTGTCCTGTCCGTTATTATCTGCCCCGTTTTAATTAAAACCCTCTGACACAAGACAGATGTCGCCACCAAGTTGGAATTAAAGCTATACAGCCGTGCTAAGTTGGGGTACACGATACGGTGTGCGTACAATACAATACAATTATATATAACAACACATTGTAAATCTATAAATCTACCTTAAACAACCCTCAAATCTTTGTCAGACGTGGCGGAACGACTTTTGTTTAGGTCGTTTACGCTCTGCCTACCCCATCAGAGTTAAGGCGTGATTATATGTATGTATGTACATATTGTACAGGAACAAACATTACAAAACAAACAGAGTACAATTAGGCGGCCTTATTGCAAGGGTAGCAATTCCGGCCAGTCAACCTTTGGGTAAAGGAGTAGTTTGCTAATATTATGCGAGATATTGCAGTTACTAATGTCATATATTATTGTACGTTCCACCATTTTCCAGGGCAATTGTGTTGCCCTGAACTGTCTTTCCGAGGCTAAATTTCATATACATTTGCACCTCTGGTATGGCTCGTGACGACGGAGTTCCTTGTTGTGGTGATGATTTTTCGGCCATGAATTTGTCAATAATGTCAGAAACGGATCCACTTTCTTTCTCAGTAGAGGAAGTTTGCAGCCGTTTGAGTGCGCTGCTTCAAAGCTATATATTCTTGAATTTTGTCTTATACCTTTCGCCTCGTATTTAACGGAATTTTTAGTAAGCCTGATGGTGTAGTGGATGGGGCTACTGCCTCCTGAGCGGGAGGTCGTGATTCGAAACCCACCACGTACCAATGTGTTATTCGGTTTTCGAATTTCATATGTACGTTTATTCGGCGCTTTTTCCGTGCTTCGGAAGGCACGTTAAGCCGTTGGTCCCGGTTAATATCGTTTAATATAGTCTCAGTCAGTATATTAGTCGTTAAGCCATGTCAGAGGCCAGTGCTAAGCATTGGCGGCTTGAAAACTCTGTCCTAATCTAGGATTGGGTCTGGTTTCCCTTCTGGGTTGCAAAAAGTCAGATGGCAGTGGCTCTGTGTAAAAAAACAGTACCCTCGTTCAATACGGGATAAGGCTAAGGAGATGATGATGGGTCCAAGAAGGTGCACAGCAAAAATGCCCTACTGTGTTCAACGCAACCGATATTTGTATCTAATTCGGATTGTAACTTATCGAGGAACCGGCGTATTGGAGCATTCGTTGCATCTGCTGCAGTTGTATGAGGTTGGCATGTTTCTCTGAGGATTCACTCATTGTAGCGGTGATTTCTTCAAAATATTTCAGGATGCGGCAGAGTTCGGTAAATACTGACCATTCTTTCTCTGAAATTATTAGAAGATCCTTATTTATCAGAGCCAGGGTAATTTTAATTTCATCTTTAATTCTTCCGTGCTGGCCTGGGAGCGAGAGAAAAACATAGAATGTGCCAGCTGCAGCTGTCCGGGCATGCTGTAAAAACCAGCTACACCTGAGGGTTTCAGTATATTATAATTTAGGCGATGGGCTGACAACCTGTTACTATAGCAATATACCTACAAATATATCTTAAATAACCCTCAAATTTTGTCAGACGTGGCGAAACAACCTTTATTTAGGACGTTTACGCTCTGCCTACCCCATTAGGGATAAAAGCGTGATTATATGTATGTATCTTTAAGGTCAGTGGAGCGCTCCAACATATAAAAAATGGAATTCCAATACGTTTCCACTTTCTATATTAAGCGTTTCGGTGTTTTTTATTTTTACAATTTGCTGCTGATTGAGCTTTTCAGTTGTTGTAGTACTTTTTTTGAAAAAAGCTAAAAAAAAACAATTTGTTATGCTGTTCTCAAATAACTTCCTTGAGTGGTGCAAAACCAAATTCAACTTGTGGGCATAACACCCATAGTGCTTCCAACGCAGTTAAGCTGTAATAGCTTCGGAGCAGGTTATGGCGTTTACAACGTTTGACGCGATGTCACTAACTGCAAAGTTTATTAGTTATGTATGACCCATTCGTCCGTAATTCTTTTTATTTCTGTAGGAATATATTCCACATGAATACTTCTGGAAAAATGGCGGCAGTCCAGTAGCACTGTTTTTAGCTCGATACTTTTGTCATTCCGTCTTCCGCGTCGTCCAAAGATCGAATGTGATGCATATTAATGCATGTTGTATGAAAGTGTAAGCTGACTGTTTGATAAAGTCTTGCGGGAAGGTAGTTTGTATCCCGAAATCCACCGCATTAGGTTCAGGATAGATCGCTCCTCTACGATACAAAATGGATGGAAACGGTCCACGCACAACTCTTAAACGTACATACATACATATAATCACGCCTTTATCCCTAATGGGCCAAGCAGAGCGTAAACGGCCTAAACAAAGGTCGTTCCGCCACGTCTGACAAAGGTTTGAGGGTTATTTACGATACATTTGTAGGTATATTGCTGTAGTCACAGGTTGTCAGCCCATCGCCTAAATTACAATATACTGAAACCCTCGGATCCCTTAGCTGATTTGTACAGCATGCCCGGGAGGAAATGCAGCTGGCACATTCTATGTTTTTCTTTCGCTCCCAGGCCAGCATGGAAGTACTAAAACATCATTGTCTAATAAATTATTTTGCTCTTTGGTTTTTTTTATATTCACATACCCATTCATGATTTGCACTTTTCTTTTTTAACTGATATGTGTAGAACTAGCGGTTGACCATCACTAGACGCGACTACTTGGAGAGATTCGGAAGCAACTTCGGAAGTAGTAGTTGCAGTAGAACAGATTCGGAATCGGAAGTCAAAAAAAGAAGTGAAAAAAAAATACTTTTCCATACAAATTGTCTGATTGAGGTGAACATTTTGTATGGAAATGCCAATATTTTTTTTTCGTTGCCTGAAAAAAAACCTGGTATAAACTAATATGCTTTCTTTTAAGATGGTTCCTTCTACCACAGCTAGGTAGATTTATAGCTAAAAATCTTCCTTCACGTGTGGCACCTTATTTTACGGTCCAATAATTTATAAAATGGTCCCAAATTTTATTACTGTTCTTTCTCGCCGACATTGTCTTTGTTTTACCTGATTAAGTACACGGAAACTAGTCTATTTACACAATTTTTATACAAGTATTTACACTTTATTTTAAAGGTATCGATGCGCAAAGAAATATTGTCTTACTGAACACCCAATCGTCCTATCGATATTAGTTCTTTTTACACACTAAACTAAATACACTTTTTCGTACAAATATTTACACAGGAAAACAAGAAATATGATCATTTTATAAGGTTTTTGCGCATACAGAAACAATCTCCACACAAACTAATTAGAACCTTCGATCGAATGATATATGACAGACCCAACGGCGCCAAAACTGCTAAAACTACATTTAAATTGAAAAACCCGTTTTTCTATTTTAGGTTCATAAATTTAAGAAATAAGTACCTTAGTTCATTAGACATACGACTCACTTTCCTTAGCATCTTAAAAGAACCAGTCCCTTGCAACAGTTATGTTGTTAATACAGATCGACTCTATCGTATGTATGGGTAGAGTGTTTTTTCAGTAAAATAACGGTCTACACGAACAAGTTTCGGATCGAATTGTCTCCATCTCACTCGTGCATATTTGCTGCTGTCGCGACATAAGAGATTGAAACTAGTTCGGTGTACATGTTACCGGTAATGTGCGTAAACCGGTTAGTGTGCAGATTACCTAGGAATTCTGCAGATTATCTAGCTGAGTCAGTTAAAACGGAAAAAATATATTTAATTCTTACATCAACTAGATAATCTGCAGAATACCTAGGTAAACTGTAGACAAGTGGCCATGCTTACGGTAAATTCCATAAAACAGGTTCTTGTTTGAATAAAACATCTTAATTAGTTGAAGGACAATTTCTGAGACTTACAAACAAAGAAATAAAAAGTAATAATTACTTTTTGGGATTACAGTAATGCTTAATCAAGTATGTGCATTACTCGTTTTTTTTTTGGATATTTGACTGATTTGACTAATTTGACAGATTTGACAAACTTGACAGGACTTGTCAGGAATTGAAAGGACTTGACAGACTTGACTTCAAATCCTGTCAAATCAGTCACCCACAGCGCCCACGCACCCCTCGTGCTCCCAGTACCAAACCTACCCAGTGCCAATGCTAAATACCGAGTGCAAATTCTTCTTACTGCTACAAAGATTTAGTAGACCCATCGATTGAAAAGTAATCGAGTAATTAGATGAATCGTTGCAAATTGCAATTACTTGTGTTGATGCCATTACTTTGAGTAATCATTACAAGGAATTATATTAACTGCCTCCGTGGTCTAGTAGCTAGTGCCATGTACTCCTGATCCGGAGGTCCTGGTTTCGATTCCCAGGGGGGAAACACAAAGTTGATATTTGAGAATTTATCACTTTGTGTATGATGATGATTTCGTGCTTCGGAGGGCACGTTAAGCCGTCGGTCCCGGTCGCTGTCTTTGATAGTGGTCGTTACTTAAACCATGTCAGAGGCCTGATAGTTGTGCTACTAGGTGGTTGAAAAACTCTGACACCAGAGTTCATCGGGTCGATAGACTTGATACCCACTCGACAGAAGAAGAAGACAAGGAATTGTAGTGCGATTATAGACTGTTTACAGCAATACAACGATGTACTATTCGTTAATATGCTAACTACGTAACGTGCAAATATAAGCTTTAATTTATATTTCACACTTCAATGGATAGTATCAGAAAATGTGCAGATTGCCTAGTTGATATGCACTTTAACGTATTCTGCACTCTAGCGGTAACATACATAATGCCCATTTTTTTTCGGAGATTAGTTTTCGGCTAGGACAGGAAAGCGTTCGTTCGTTTCCAGACAAATAAGCGTTTTAAGAAAGTGCTATCGGAAAAAGACGCCCACTACTGTTTTTTTGAAGTTGCAATATTTCTGCTTTATTTTTAAATAGCCTGGTGTACATAATGAATAAATAAAACTTTTTATTTCGCTGTAATAATATCTTCTTCATGGCAGTTATTTCGGGGAGCGTACATTGGGATATTTTATTGGTTGCCTTAAAATTTCCATCACAAAACCCTATTTTTCAGTAGGTATTATTTGTTTAGGTTGTTTACGCTCTGCCTATCCCAACAGGTATAGGGGCGTGATTGTATGTATGTTTTATTTGTTACTTAGTTATTTAGAATCATGTGTCAAGATGATAAAGGCCTAATGATGATGAGATATTTAAGTACAGATTATGTAGCGGATCATAAAATTTTGCCCACGGTACCATCACCTCAAGCAAAATCTTATTTTGATATTTCCTATCTTTTATTTTTGAAAGGCCGTAACTTCTAAAAAATACTCTTTTCTTAAAAATATTCTTCTGGTCTCGAATGTGCTCGTTTTAACAGAGGAAGTAGTATACATATTTTTTGCGTTTCCTATATAAACAGTTTTTTTTTTCATTTTACCCTAAGGTTTTCGATCAAAACATTCTGAAACCGACAAGAGAGTATCTAAGTGAAAGTATACAGATAGGTAGGCAAACTGAAACTCGCGGCGGGTCTCGCCTTGTTGGGAATCCTTTCAAATTGAATTCGTAAATGGAAAGGTTCTTATGCAAATACTTTGCTCCCAGGCATCCAGCGCAAACGCAAAGGGTTTTACGAGTACAACAAATATGGAATCGACTACCTACCTACGGAACCATTTTACACCTTTCGTCGTAATTGATTTAGGCTTATTGTAATATCATCCATAACATTCTATGCTACAACATTATAACATGGGCCTCCTACCATAACATGGGGATGTTTTCCATAATTGCTATACACGCCAGAAAGGATGTATTTTTATAAACAGGGAGTGATGCTGCCCTTTTATATTATACATACATACATATAATCACGCCTTTATCCCTAATGGGGTAGGCAGAGCGTAAGCGACCAAAACAAAGGTCGTTCCGCCACGTCTGATAAACTTGCTGCCCTGTTATACATACATACATATAATCACGCCTTTATCCCTAATGGGGTTGGCAGAGCGTAAGCGACCAAAACAAAGGTCGTTCCGCCACGTCTGATAAAGTTTTGAGGGTTATTTGAGATATATTTGTAGGAAATTCCCTAAATCGCAATATACAGAAACCCTCGGATCCCTCTGCTGGTTTTAACAGCATGCCGGGCGGAAATGCAGCCGGCACATTTTATGTTTTTCTCCCACTCCCAGTCCAGCAATGGCCCTTTTATTATTTTGATAACACAGACTTTTAGTAGGTTTTTATTATTCTCTAGGAGAGAAATAGGTACATTACCACTAACTAGTAACCACCTTAGATATAACCACTGAGCGAAACCATGATTCACCTGTCAGCGGATGTAATTGCTTCAATTCCTACACATTCATGGTTTCACAATAGATAAAGAAAGACTGTGGAATGTGGAAGAAGACGTAAACTGGCAAGGCTTCTATTCGAGTTTTTACAATTACTGTATATTTTATTGTACCTACTTTTAGGCTCATATTTATGAAGTCATATCAATCTTGGACGCAATATATTATGAATGGATTTGACAGGCCAGGTTGTATTGAAATAACATTTCTGATACGAACTCAAACTATCTGTCACTCGGGAGCTGATTACAAATACGGCCCTTAGTATCATTCATTTCCAATGCATGTAATCGTATCAGAACCACTAATTTACTATAGTGTAGATTTTTTTCCATGCTAGATTAGGAGCGAGAGGTAAACATACATTGTGTCAGCTGCGTTTCCATCCGGGCATGCTATAAAAAACAGCTAAGGGATCCGAGGGTTTCTGTATATTGTAATTTAGGCGCTGGGCTGACAAACTGTCACCTATCTAAAATAACCCTCAACACTTTGTCAAACGTGGCGGAACGACCTTTGTTTAGTGTTTACGCTCTGCCTACCCCATTAGGGACAAAGGCGTAATTGTATGTATGCAGGTATGTAGAAATTTTAAATAGCAGATGATTGTACGAGTATAACGCAATGTTTACTGTAAAACCATTTTCAGACTTATTGACTTAGAACATCAAAAATACGTTTTAAGATTTGGAAAAAAGTGATAATCTAGTCTTATGCCCTGGCGACAAATATTCCCATGACTTACTGGTTTTGAGGTTCAATATATTTCATAATTTTGTTTGCAGCGTCTGTGGCAAGGATTACAAAATTCCTTGGCAACACTGGAACCCCGATCATCACCACCGGAGGATTCACGTTCGACTTCGTGCAGCCGAAACGCACCTGTGACGACGAGTTCTACATGTTACTCCGAGCTGGTCCGCTAGGCTTCAAAGACTTGGCTTATTTCATCATCAGCTTGATGAGAAAGTAAGTTTATTATTTAAAGCAACGTGATTTCATTGTGTCTGTGTTTGGGTGTGAAAGTCATTCATTGTACAACATTTGAAAGCGATTATAGCTACAGTTGATTCTACTTAGATTAATTTATTCAAGTGATAGTTTTATTTATTACACAACTCGAGAGTATGGTAATTTGTTAAACGTTGTCGCTCCTTTAACGTTCGTGAGAATGTGAAATTTATGTTAGTATCTATTGGCTGTTTTTCCGCAAGATGGCACGGCAATGGCACGATAACGATATCGTAACTATAACTTGGCTCTTTTTATACCGTGACTCTATTGTCGCCAGTAACGCTTGGCAGACAAAATTATACCACCCTAAAAATTGTCCCATCAAACAGTCATATTTACTTGTATATCTTTTACTTTTGAGACGAAACAAAGTGAGAGAAGAGTTGCTAATTAATCCACCGAATGAGTAAGTTGCAGAGTGCGTGAGCCGAAACCTAAGAGATTTCTACTGAAATCTATTCAGAGTGCTAAGGGGGTAAACATACTAAGAGCCTTTGCGTCTAGGAGGTTCAGCGGAGTGGGGGGGGAGGGGGTGGAAATTCCCACTTTTTTAGGACTGTACTAGAATATCTTCAAAACGATGTATAAATTGGATTGATGGACGGGACCTCTCTTTCAAAATAACCGGTGCACAAACTGCGCTAGGGCAGATATTGTCTATGTTCCATTGTTCGAACAACGGGAGCATAGACAATCACGGGCTCCGTCCCGCCCGTAGCGCGTAGCGCTGCGCAGTGTTTAGTACGCCTAAATGACGATCCGTTCTTGACCGACAACCAGTTTTTAGTATGAACTGTGACCTGAAAAAAATTTGCGCCGCCCAAAATCTGCTTTATTAATGTTATAATAAAAATATAAATAGTGTGCTGTTCCGCAATTTAAACTTCTTCCAAGTTGCAAAAAAGGCTGTTATTGTGCCGCAAAGCAAGTTGGTTTCGATAACGCAACGTAAAAAAACGGACAATAAGAGTTTTGTAAGTTAGTCTAATTTTATAAAACAATATACATATTTCGCGCTTACCTCGCTCGCGATATGTTTCGTCATATTATAGTGTCGTCCCAGGCATATCGAACCTTGCCAAAAATCGTTTTTGGGTGATTTCTGATTTTCTTTTATTTTTAACCATAGAGGCTGAAAACTGTTACATGCGTCTAACACTTACATATCTGCTTAACTAATATTATAAAACTCAGATTACACTGTACGTACTCTACATCAGAATAATGTTCCGGAACAGAACCAAGAAACTGCCGTTGTGTCCTTCTGTGGTATTAAGTAAATGGGTAATAAAGAAATCGTAATCCTCAATCCAACTATTGTGTTCCCATTTATGAGCCTCGCCTCGATGTATAAAGCCACAGAGTAACTAATAATACTAACGTACAAATGAAGCTAACTATTAGTGATAACAGTAATGATGATAGTCTTCTTCTTCTTCTTCCGTCGAGTGGGTATCGAGTCTATCGACCCGATGAACCCTGGTGTCAGAGTTTTTAAACCGCCTAGTAGCACAACTATCAGGCCTCTGGCATGGTTTGAGTAACGACCACTATCAAAGACAGCGACCGGGACCGACGGCTTAACGTGCCCTCCGAAGCACGAAAATCTTTTTCTTTTTCGGACAATCAGGTGATTCAGCCTGCAGTGTCCTAACCAAACTGGAGAAAAATTCACAAAGTGATAAATTATCAAATATCAACTTTGTGTTTCCCCCCTGGGAATCGAACCCAGGACCTCCGGATCAGGAGTTCATGGCACTAGCCACTAGACCACGGAGGCAGTTAAATTATGATAGTTATAACACCACCACACCACCAAGTACCTACGTAAACCGGCGGCGGTTTCTATTTATCAAATATACTGTTTTACATACATACATATAATCACGCCTATATCCCTAATGGGGAAGACCAAGCGTAAACGACCTAAAAAAAAAGGTCGTTCCGCCACGTCTGACAAAGTTTTGAGGGTTATTTAAGATAGGTTTGTTGATATATTGCTGTAGTGGCAGGTTGCTAGCCCATCGCCTAAATTGCAATATACTGAAACCCTCGGAACTTTAGCTGGTTTCTACAGCATGCCCGGGAGTAAATGCAACTGGCACATTCTATGTTTTTCTTTCGCTTCCAGCCCAGCATGGAAGATCTGCTGAAGAAGATATACTGTTTTCCCGAGGTAAAAAGTAGTCATCGCACGGGATAACCATGGCTCGTATTTATAAAGCGATCTCAAGATTGAGAGCAATATTAAGTTTGGATTTGACAGACTGTTTTGTACTGAATTCACATTTCTGATTCAATTTCAAATCCGCTGTCACTCTTGAGAGTTGATTATAATTACGGGCCTGAATGTCATCGGCCCTCATGACATAAAATGATAGGTACTTACGTATATGAGTTAAGTCGTGATTTTTGCAACAACGAATTGGTACCAGTGTAATCAATGGCATTTTTCTGACTGTGATATGATAAGATTACATGCCTCTCTCCGTTCGAAAAATTTAGATTAAACTACAAACATACTTTTTCTCTTGATACCTAATATTAAAATTAAAATTTACCTGTTTAGGTTTCGCCTGGTAGAAATAAGACCGTATCAATAAGACCGCCTTCATTGTACTTTTGTTTGGGTAGTTATTTATTTTTGTATTACTTCCATGCTGGACTGGGATCGAAAGAAAAACATAGAATGTTCCAGCTGCATTTCGTTCTGGGCATGCTGTAAAAACCAGCTAACAGATCCGAGGGTTTTTGTATATTGCAATTTAGGCGATAGGCTGACTACCTGTCACTACAGCAATATACCTACGAATCCATCTTAAATAACCCTCAACATTTTGTCAGACGTGGAGTGAATAATGTTTTGTTAATAGGAACGACCTTTGTTTAGGTCGCTTACGCTCTGCCTACCCTATTAGGGATAAAGGCGTGATTTTATGTATGTATTTATTTTTGTTGGTATATAACAACAAACCGTGATGAATGGAAGGAACGGAGAAAGGCCTTTGCCCTGCAGTGGAATACCACGGGGTCATAATAATAATAAATAGTAATAACAATAAGTAGTAGTAACAATAAGTAAAATACAAACTTCCATGCTGGCCTAGGAGCGAGAGAAAAACATAGAATGTGCCAGCTGCATTTCCTCCCGGGCATGCTGTAAAAACCAGCTAAGGGATCCGAAGGTTTCAGTATATTGTAATTTAGGCGATAGGCTGACAACCTGTCACTACAGCAATATACCTACAAATCTATCTTAAATAACCCTCAAAACTTTGACAGACTTGGCGGAATGTCCTTTGCTTAGGTCGTTTACGCTCTGCCTACCCCATTAGGGATAGAGGCGTGATTATACGTATGTATGTATGTATGTATATAAAATACAAATACAAATATCTCTATTAACAAACCATTTGCACAATTCACAGACACCATGGACCCTGCTGTACAATTACAAACGGTTATTTACATACATACATACATACATAAAATCACGCCTTTATCCCTTACGGGGTAGGCAGAGCGTCAAACGCCTCCTAAAAGGCGCTTTCGCCACGTCTGACATAAATTGGGGGCAATTTTAGATTGTAATGTGTATTGCTGTAGTGACAGGTTGTCAGCCCATCGCCTAAATTACAATACACTGTAACCCTCGAATCCCTTTTGCTGACTTATACAGCATGCCCGGGAGGAAGGGCAACTGGAACATTCTATGTTTTTCTTTCTCTCCCAGTCCAGTATGGAAGTTATTCGTCGGTTATTTACTGTTAGGATTTAAATTAGAAAAAAACATCCAAGTCGTTTCATTCGTTGCAGGGTTTCCTTTTAGGTACGTTTAGGGCTTTTGTTTTATGTCTTGTCTTGTCTTGTCTTGTCTAGCCGTTAATGTCCCACTGCTGGGCAAAGGCCTCTCTCCAGTTGTTTTATGTACTTGATCTTTTTTATTCATCAGTTTTTTTTTTGCAATGAATGTAGTAACAGGCCATAATAGCATAACAGAGAGTCGAAATAGATTTCAACAAAAAACCCCAAAAATCACTTTTTTTTTTAAAAAGAGACTCATCTGTTAATTGAGGTTTGGTCGTAGGCAGTGGCTTCGTGAACATATTTGCAAACTTGACTTTTCTTTTCTTTGGTAGCTTCTCCAATATCCATTACATGTTACCCATGTTCCGTTTTCTTCTCCTTGCATGCTGGACTGGGAGCGAGACAAAAACATAGAATGTGCCAGCTGCATTTCCTCCCAGGCATGCTGTAGGGATCCAAGGGTTTCAGTATATTGCAATTTAGGCGATGGGCTGACAACCTGTCACATACACCAATATACCTACAAATCTATCTCAAATAACCCTCAAAACTTTGTCAGTCGTGGCGGGACGACCTTTGTTTAGGTCGTTTACGCTCTGCCTACTCCATTGGGGATAAAGGCGTGACTATACGTGGGACACTCAGAAAGTTTTGCGACACTAAAAAAAAATGTTCTACAGGTACATATATTTTTATTAAATCTTTTCAAAGTACTCTCCACCAGCCTCTATACAAAGATTCATGCGTCTGAACCAGTTTTCAAAACACTTTTTCCAGTCCGCCGTAGACACCTCGTTTATAGCCTGCTCGAACGCAGCCAGCGCATCTTCCGGCGACGAAAGTTGTATCCCCTTGAGCTGATTTTTTATTTTTGGAAATAAAAAGAAGTCACACGGTGCTAGGTCAGGGCTGTAAGGAGGGTGACCCAGGAGTTTGACTGGTGTGCTGTCCAGGAAGTCCCTCGTTTTGAGCGCGGTGTGTGCAGGCGCATTGTCGTGGTGGAGCAGTAGTCCGCGGAGCCCTGTGTTTGGTCGCTTGTTGCTCACAACAGAAAAAAACTTCTGGTAAACATTTGGTAGTATACCATTCGGCGTTAATGCTTCTTTGATCTCGTAAGGGAATTGAGGCCAAGTGGCCAGTCAAATTAAAAAAGCTGGCGATCAAAATCTTCCCCCCGCTTCGAGATCGCTTCACTTTGGTAGGCGTTGGTTCATTTTGAAACACCCAAACTGTCGACTGGTGCTTGGTTTCTGGATCGTATTGATAAATCCAGGACTCATCACCTGTTACGATGTCGTAAACACGCCGAGACGAGCCTGCTTCAAATTTGTTCAGCATATCACGGCACCATTCCACCCGGGCCTGCTTCTGAGCGTCTGTGAGGTAGTGCGGCACCCAGCGCGATACTATCCTCCTCACGCGAAGATGCCCATGTAGAATCTCGTGAACGCTTCCCGATCCAATCTTTAATATGTGCTGAATCGCCTGATATGTAATTCGCCTATTATCCTGGATTGAATTTTTCACTGCTAGCACGTTTTCTTCCGTAATAGCCGTCAAAGGGCGACCGCTTCTTTCTTCATCCCCCAAGGTTGGTCGACCGTGCCTAAATTCGTTATACCAACGATACACGGTTGCCTTGGAGGGGCTTTCATCCATAAATGCCATTTGAAGTCTATCGAACGATTCATCCGGTTTCAGGCGACACTTGAAATCGTACAAAATCATAGCTCTAAAATGTTCCCGGCGCAGATCCATTTTTCAGTAAGACACGATACTTTGAATTGGCTCGCAAAAAATGTGGAGGGAAATTTTGAAAATAGAACACACATATTTTTACTTACAAGTAACCATATTTTCAAAAAAGATTCTAACCGGCCAGTCTGCCATATATAAAAACTATTTATCGCAATACTTTCTGAGTGGCCTGGTATGTAATGTATGTAATGTAATGTCCCGTTTTTCTTTAAGGGGCTTCCCTAGGCTAAGTGGCGCCCTCTTCAGTTAAAAAAAACATAATTCACTGAAAACACAATCAATCGAAAATCCGGTAGATCAGATGGAGGTTAAAGCAATGAACGTCATTTAGAACCACATAAAGTTGCAATTTATAGTTTGTTGTGGTTACAAATAGAAAATCTGCAGAAAACCCAATCGCCACTTTTAGCACTTTTGCTATCTATTACTGCAGTGAACACTGAATTATTAATTTATACATACAAACAAACATAAACATAAATCACGCCTTTTTCCCTTACGGGGTAGGCAGAGCGTTTAACGCCTCGTAAAAGGCGCTTTCGCCACATCTGACAAAAATTGAGGGCAATTTTAGATTGTAATATGTATTGCTATAGTGACAGGTTGTCAGCCCATCGCCTAAATTACAATACACTGTAACCCTCGAGTCCCTTTTGCTGACTTCAACAGCATGCCCGGGAGGAAGGGCAGCTGGAACATTCTATGTTTTTCTATCTCTCCCAGTCCAGCATGGAAGAATTAATTTATAATGCTTAAAATAAATTTGAGTACCTACACTTCAATCTGATTTACCGGATTTTCGATTAGTTGCGTTTTTAGTAAGTAATGATTTTTTAAATGATGGGGGCGCTGCACACTGGTTCCATATTGAAAAATTTTGGACTTAGGGTCCAAGGTCAATGAACCGGTACGATTTTTTTTTTGGAAGCAGCTGACATCATTACAAACACATTATACTATGAACGATTCTCTATGAAATGTGTATTTTTGAAGATAAAATATATTGTAGTTTTTTTTGTATGGAGAAATTTATACTTTGATCAATTACTTGCCCGATTCAACCGGATTTAGAATATAAACTGCTGTAAAATGTTGTAGAAGTTACAACTGACATTTGCTCAAAGACCAATGTTTGCGAATTATTGCGATAAGCAAAGCTTCAGGCGCATAATAATTTTTTGTCGTTTTGATACTGTTTTTTGTTTGAAGTTGACAGGAGGCATTATAACCTAACGCTTACTACTTATTTAAGTATTAAAAACATAGTCCTTCTAAATAGCAAAAATGATGTTGTTTTATAATTATGTAGAAAAATGGATTTTAATTGAAATTTTTGCGTTATTTTATCAGTTACAGCTACAACAACGTCATATAAATAATTTACGTTTTAATTTATATGACGTTGTTTAGCAACTGATAAAATAATGTTATATAATATAATGTGTAGTTTAATTCAAGTGTGTTGGGTATGAAAATAAAATTAAAAATCATTATTTTTACTTCCATGCTGGACTGGGAGAGATAGAAAAGCATAGAATGTTCCAGCTGCCCTTCCTCCCGGGCATGCTGTTGAAGTCAGCAAAAGGGACTCGAGGGTTACAGTGTATTGTAATTTAGGCGATGGGCTGACAACCTGTCACTATAGCAATACATATTACAATCTAAAATTGCCCTCAATTTATGTCAGACGTGGCGAAAGCGCCTTATATGAGGCGTTAAACGCTCTGCCTACCCCGTAAGGGATGAAGGCGTGATTTATGTTTATGTTTGTTTGTTTATTTTTAAATTATGCAGCTTAAATTAAATTTATTAGGTACATTAACAAAACATAAATAGAATTTTATTATTATTATTATAGCTAGCCTATCAGATCCCACTGCTGGGCAAAGGCCTCCCCCGCGGTTTTCCAATCATTCCAATAAATAGAATAACATAAAAATATTGTATAGGAATTTTATGGAAAGTTGATTTAAACAATCTTCACATAATAATACGTACATATTAATAAGACAATATTTAAAAAAATCATATATTACAAATATGTAAGTGCGAACTAGTAACTATAACCTTAAAAGTAAATAATTGTTTACATTAGATAACTTTGCCATCTTGTATTTAAGTTTGATGTATAATTGCGGCAGAACTTTTTAATTACGTCGAGATCTTTCTCAGAAATTTCACTTGGGATATGATCAACAAGCGTTTTAATAAAATGGTCACTATTCTTAATTCTGCCACTAGACATCAGAAAATCGTAAATGTTCCTATTAGTCACAAGCGTAAACATTTTGACAATTCACAGGATAGAAGAGTTTAAGATGTTGACAGTAAGAAGTCACAGTGCTTAATAAATATTTTCGTAACATGTGCTTGTTATCGGTATGCAATAATTAGGAGATTACATACAAAACAAACTCGTCACGCAAATCACCGACAAGCAAGTGATGACGTCATATTACTGGAATTTCGTGTTGATTTTTATAAAAATATTGTCTTATATCAAAAATGATAATTCAAAATAAACTACATTGGGGAGATTTGGACTAAATTATAGGGAAATACATGTAATTCAGTCAAACGTACATTTAAATTATGTTAAACAATATTTTGTAATTAAATAAACCACAAAAAAAGTGATTTATTACCAAAGCACCTGTAGCTCTAAACAAAGCAACGATGTCAGTTGTAATTTCCAAAACAAACCACAGAAAATTTTATTTGAATGCTCTTAAAACATGTAAATAATTGAAAAAAGAATAGAAATTTAGAAATTATCCCATAAAAAACAGTACTGTCTATTAAAAAAAACCATGCGTCACGCAAATAACAAAAAACAAGCGATGACGTCACATCACTGGAATTTTATTATTGCTTAGAATAATAGAAATATTGAGAAATAAAGAGAATGGGCAAGCAAGCACAATGTATTTGAGTTCAATTCAGTAAATTGAAACATTTAATACTTTATTTTTTTATCATAGTGACATAAACTTCGTTATCTAAGCACTAAAACATAATGTATTTACTTTCAAGCACCTGTAAGTCCATGCATCGCAAATATTACAGGCAAATGTTTATAGAAAAAAAACGATTGCTTTGACTTCCTTCATGACTAATTTTAAGTTTCATTCTCAATCCTGTTTAAAACACTTCATTATAAATTATTTTTTCTACATATTAAACAACATCATTTTTGTTATTAAGAAGGACTATGTTTTACAATACTTATATAAGTAATAAGTGTTAGGTTATAATGCCCCCTGTCAACATCAAACAAAAAACAGTATCAAAACGACAATAAAAATATATATGCGCCTGAAGTTTTGCTTATCGCAACAATTCGCAAACATTGGTCTATGAGGAAATGTCAGTTGTAACTTCTACAACATTTTCCAGCAGTTTATATTCTAAATCCGGTTGAATCGCGCACACAATTTAATAAAATAATTTTATTCTCCATATAAAAAATAACAATTATTTTTTTCCTTAGAAGTACGCATGTTTCCGGAAAATTATTTGAGTGCTAAGTGTTTGCTATGATGCTACCTGTCCACACAAAAAAAAAACATTCTTCTTTCAGAACAAAAAAAAATAAAGCGCCTGAAGCTTTGCTTATCGCAACGATTCGCAAACATCTGTCTATGAGGAAATGGCAGTTGTAACTTCCTCAACAACTTACAGCAACTTCTATTCTAAATCCGGTGGAATCGCGCCAGCAATTTAATAAAATTATATTTTCTCCATTAAACAGGATGTCAATTATTTTTTTCCTGTAGAAGTACGCACGTTCTTGAAAAATCAATTCAGTGGTAAGTGTTTGTTATTATGCCACCTGTCTATAAATAAAAAAAAAAACATTATACTTTAAGAACCAAAAAAAAAAGCGCCTGAAACTTTTCTTATCGCAACGATTTGCAAACATCTGACTATGAGGTAATGTTGGTTGTAACTTCTTCAACAACAAACAGCAACTTCTATTCTAAATCCGGTTGAATCGGGCAAGTAATTGATCAAAGTATAAATTTCTCCATACAAAAAAAACTACAATATTTTTTATCTTCAAAAATACACATTTCATAGAAAATCGTTCATAGTATAATGTGTTTGTAATGATGTCAGCTGCTTCCAAAAAAAAAATCGTACCGGTTCATTGACCTTGGACCCTAAGTCCAAAATTTTTCAATATGGAACCAGTGTGCGCTGGCGTGCACCGGGAGCCCTTAAGTGCGTTTATTTCTAGAGAGAAAAATTTGGAGACGCATATGGAGAGCCATATGTTTTTTCACAGATCCTTTTTTGGTTAGGCTATTGTTTTTCTAAAGCAGGTAGCTTCAAATCTTTCATCTTGCTTTGCCATGACATAATCATTGACACACACACACACACGCACGTTAAAGTGTCTACCATCTCTTCTTAGCGAGTTGATTCTCGAGTCGAACGACCCGGAGAACTCTGGTGTCAGAGTTTTCGAACCGCCTAGTAGACCTCTGACATAGTTTGAGTAACGACCACTATCAAAGACAGCGCGACCGGGAGCGGCGGCTAACGTGCCCTCCGAAGCACGGAATCATTTTTCTTTACGGACAATCAGGTGATTCAGCCTGCAATGTCCTAATCAAACTAGGAAAAAACCTCACAACGTGATAAATTGACAAATATCAACTTTGTGTTACGCCCCTGCGAATCGAATGGATGGATTTAACCACTATACCACGGAGGCAGTGTCTACTATAGTCTACATACATTATACGTGCCGGAAGGACCTTAGTTTACGTTGTTTCGGTCGTTTACGCTCTGCCTACCCCATTAGGGATAAAGACGTCATTATATATTATAAATATATATACCAGATGTAAGGGACAGCGTCCTGCAAACTGATAGGCGTTGTTCAGTCAACAATACTGTTCAGTTTCCATGTGGTAACTCTTTCAGGAAGAGAAAAATAATTTTGGCTTTTCCATACAAATTATCTGATCGAGGTGAACATTTTGTATGGAAAAGCCAAATTTTATTTTCACTTTCTGAAAGAACTTCCTGGTGGAAATTGTTCAGTGTCATTGACTGGGCAACCCCTATCAGTTTGCGGGATGCTGTCCATTACACCCCGTATATTATTGAACTACCATAGACCACGGATGCTAATTCATCATCTCCCTAGCCTTATCCCGTAACTCTCGGGCGGCTACCTAATCTAGGTGATTGAACGAGGGTACTGGTTTATACACAGAGCGACTGCCATCTGACCTCCGCAACCCAGAAGGGAAACCAGACCCAATCCTAGATTAGGTCAGAGTTTTCAAGCCGCCAATGCTTAACACTGGCCTCTGACTTGGCTTAACGACTAATGTCTACGGTATTAAACGATATTAACCGGGACCAACGGCTTAACGTGCCTTATGAAGCACGGAAAAAGCGCCGAATAAACGTACATATGAAATTCGAAAACCAAAAAACACATTGGTACGTGGTGGGATTCGAACCACTCAGCAGTAGTCCTATCCACTACACCATCGAGCTCTCCTCTTTCTTCTCCTCTCCTCTTAGTATATACTAAGTACTTCTTAGTAAAACATACAAAGGTATTCTATCGTTTGGGGCGGTCCCAGTCTACGAAGTGAACCGGGTTTGCGGCAGTGCCGGTCTAACTCAGCCGCCAGTCACACGACTGTGTGACGTCACTCGTGGCCACAGTACTTCAATCAGTTTTAGTTTTCGTTTTTCACACCAAATAGTTATGCCCCCGTCTTAGAACCTGTAGGGAAAGTCTCGTATGCAGAATTTTGTTTCAGGAATGCTTTGTAAGGAGGTGGAGGAAGTGGAAGTCTTGGTAAGTATTTAAAACTTGGGTGGATTTCTGTCACCTGGTCAGTATTCCAGCTATGACGGCATCGATATTTTGCAGGATTTCTTTTTATTTAGAATGGGCTATGTATACTGAATCTTAAAATTTACCACGCCGATTTACTAAAGAACGCCTGGAAATAGTGCCTGGTCTTTATTATGTATGAAGGGCGATAATCTCACTCAAACGAAAACTAATAGACATGTGTATTCTGCATGTCCTAACCTAAGGCGTACAAACTTGGTCACTTACCTGAGTGTCAAAGGTCGTAGCTCAAGGTTTGCCATAGAGCTAAGGAGCGCAGCGTCCTTGGCGTAAAAAAAACGGACAAAGTGCGGAACACTACCCTCAGAGCAAAGACGGGCGTAATTGACGTGAAACAGACGTAACACTGCCAAATTAAAATGGGACTGAGAAGGGGCCATGTTTGTTGGATACATCCGGAACTTTGGGCCAAAATTTACATCGAACAGTGGTTAGCTCAAAATGCCTTTCGCCGGAGAAGCAGGCCCCGGAAACGATGGCGTGACGATTTTGACGCCTCTTAAAAGTAGTGGACGACAGTGGCAGTAAACCGTGGACAATAGAAAACCGGGCAGGCCTTTGCCCAGCAGTGGGATCAAATTGACTAGTAATAATAGTAATACATCTCCAGGTAATTATTTTAAGGGTAAGGTTCTAACATTATTTAACTTACAGTGCATTGCATACCAGGTGTTAGGGGGCAGCGTCCCGCAAACTGATAGGGGTTGCTCAGACAACGACACTGAACAATTTTTACCGGGATTTTTTTCTGGAAGAGAAAAAAAATGGCATTTCCATACAAAATTATCACTTTGATCAGACAATTTGTAAAGAAAAGCATTTTTTTTTACTGAGTAAAGTCCTGCAGATAGTTGTTTAGTTTCGTTGACTAAGCAACCCCTATCAGTTTTTGGGACGCTGTCCCTTACACCCTGTCATGTTTCTGCCTGCAAATCTGCCTACGAGTATATCTGGATAAACGCAATGTAACTAATTCATAACCCTGAAACAATTTATCTGTGAAGTGTCACTCAACGCGTTTAGAAATAATAAAATATGTCGCATTTAAAAGCAAGGGTTGCTTTCACACTTATCGCGTTTATCATTGTTTGGTCAGTGGAGTGGCCAGACTAAAACATGACGGAAATGTCGCCGTGAAAAAGTTTCATTTGTGAGTTTAATGTAAATCTTAATATCTATACAATAGTATAATATAGGATGTACTATACATACATACGTACATTATAGATATTTAGATTTAGATAGTATAGGACATAGGACCTAGCATGACAAGTAAAAAACATGATATTTTTCGCCTTAAAGGCGATAAAAATCTCGGATAAAATATTTTATTTTGTGATATTATAATATATTTTATTTAGTAATATCCCCTTGTGGTGCCGGGTCAGAATAGCATCCCCCATAACTTCCCGTAGGTGTCGTAAAAAGCGACTAAGGGATAAATTCAGGGAATGGGCAGCAGCGTTCCCTGTGAATGGAAAACTTCTACTGCGCTCACCAACCCGCCTGCCAAACGTGGCATATACCCCCAATTTTGGGAAGGCCCATGTCCAGCAGTGGACTGTTGTGGCTGATGTTGATAGTAATATCTACAATTTTTGACACTAGGTGTACCTGTACAATTAATGCGTAACACTAACGTGTAAACCGAGGGCGGAAAGCTAGTTCATCTATAAAAGGGAGCGACAACAATTTACCAAAACTCAATCTTGTATTAGTAATTGTCGGTCTAACAATCTACGTATTTAATTTAGAGTCTAATATTGATACAGTCTTAGTCAGCTGTAAATATAATCGCATAATTTCTAAAGGGTATTAACACGAGTTATAGCACCGTGTGGCATTTTCATACACGTTTCGTTTGCACGCCATCTAGCTTCGACTGGCGGAAACTACTCCTCATCACGGAGCCAGACGCTCAACTCTCAGTTGCGGGGAGAAATACGTGTCATTTGATGATGAAGACCCTAGCAAATTTTCTCAAGAAAGAAGATTTTTTGTACTCTCCTTGGGACCTCACTTCTGACGGAGGCAAAAATGATACCGAAAACCTGAAGTTCCACCTTGGAAATAAATACACAAGTAAGTGGATTTTTATTTTATTTAGGTACCGTGAGTACAGTGCAATGTCTGCCATCTCTTCGTAGTCAGTGATATGGCGCGGAGAAGGTAGGGGGCGCGAATTACTCTTTGATGCTACTTCTACTTGACAGCAGATGGCGCTTTAACTATATAAGTTAGTCTTGCTACCAAATAATAGGTGGCTTAGCTGATCACGGAGTTCAACAGTTTAATTAATTTTCCTACAGATTTGAATGGGGCCGCGCGGCTCTTTTATATGAAACACCGGCATTCGAGAGTACTGTCGGAACTACGGGAGGCTTTTTGCTTGCGCAAACAATCCATCGCTACATGATCTTGGACGGATTTGAAGTAAATGGATGGGAACTGCAGACTCAACTCTCTTACGAACAACAGTTGTTACAACAAGTAGGAAATAACTATGGCAGTGAGTTTCGTTTGTTGAATTAAAGCTTTTGCACCGGCTTGTTCCACAAATATGTTCGCGCATAAAATAAAGCGTGTCGCCACGTTTTATGTCAAGGGAACATTTCTTGATTTTACCACACGAGTGAATGAACACGTTTGTTTTGGTCTTGGATTCAGCACCCCAATTTTCCGAGGTTTGATTTTGGTAAAGACCGAGGTTTGATTGTATAGTGGCGATAAGAGTACCTGACAGTCAGACTGTCCATATGTTATTTTTCCGGTAATTTGACACATTTTCTAACTTAATTGGTCATTATTAATTTAAATTTCTAATAATTTAAAAATTTCCACCTACCTGCAAAGCCTGATTTTTGCGGATAATGCCCTCTTAAGTATAACTTTGTTTGGGTGTTTGTTTATGTGTGTTAGTATAGTCTTGCGGAGATTTTAAAATTATTTTGGGACTATGGGGTCGCGTGTTTCGATTTTTAATTTTAGTTTTAAATTCAGATCTAACTAGCTCAAACATAAAATTCTAAAAAAGGTTTAATAATAATAATAAAACCCAAATAATAATAGATCAGAGTCAGGTTTTTTTCCCGAAAATACTGATCCTTCCTGTATATAAGTAGATTTCAAAAGTTAAGTAAACTTTTGATCATTATTGTACCTACTTATTAAAAGCTTACTTAACATTTAAATCCAAAGACAATTAAATGTTCGCGAAGGAGGTTTTAAAAGTTAACTAAGCTTTATTGCTAAGTAGTACCTGCCTAGCCTACTTATTAAAACGTTTTAAACTTCCTTCGCTACCATTTTGATTTCTTTGAATATAATAGTTTGTTAAACATATAACATTTATTACCTAGTCAGTCATTTTTAAAATTAGATTTCTATATTATATAGAAAACGCATAATATTCGAGTTCTCTCGAAAATACTAGGGATTTTGTGAAACCAACTATAATTAGCCAATGGTAAACCATTATCAAATCTTATTGGAAAAAGTAAAATTTGATATCCTTAACTGAAATAAGTACGCTGATGATTTCCTATTATTAGTTCATTTTAAAATTTCGACCATAAACGCATGTTATTTAACCAATCAGAATAAGTTACGTCAGTAAGTCAAAAACAATATCAAATGTTACTAGAACGAGACAAGTTTTTGTCGCAAAAATCCTGTCATTTTCTAGTAATATTTGACAATGTTTTCACCATTGTATAATTATCAATGTTTTCGATTTAAATTTATAGCGAAGATTCGATTTATCAAATCACCCTACGACATACCGGGTGTAAGGAACAACGTCCCGCAAACTGATATCAGTTTAGATCAGTTAACGAAGCTGATCAACTTTCACCGAGATTTTTTTCAGGAGATGAAAAATAAATACCTTCCCATACAAAATGTCAGATCAGACAATTTGTATGGAAAAAAAATCACTTACTAAAAAGAAATCCTGGTGATAGTTGTTCACCCGGTATATACGGGGTGTAAGAGACAGCGTCCCGCAAACTTCTGCTCAGTCAACGAAACCGAACAACTATCATCAAGAAAATCTTTCGGGAGATAAAAATAATTTTGACTTTCTCATACAAAAAGCCTATTTCGATCAGACAGTTTGTATGGAAAAGCTAAATATGTTCTCATTTCCTGATGATAGTTCAGTTCAGTTCAGTTTCCTTGACTAAGAAAGCTCTATCAGTTTTCGGTACGCTGTCCCGTATATATATTTAAAAAGGTATAATAGTATAAGTATATAAAAAAATACCCGAGTTTCAATCTGTGACTATTTCCACACGGTTGTTCCCGTTTTGCCATAAAAATAACAGAAAGGAAAGGAACTATTAAAGCTACATTAACTCCAAATGTCATTCCAGTACATTTACTTTTCTCGTTTCTTTCGAATTGGGCTAATAAATATTAGCACAGTAAAACCTTGTTTGGCTATATTAGGCTCCCTTATTGATTAAAAAGATTCCTAGCATTTTGACTTTTATATTACAAACACACTATCTAAATAATTCCATATAAATAATATAAATAGAGGTAACTACTTTTTTGGAGAGTCGAAATTCCAAATAAACGTAGTTCGCTTTTATTCTTAAACGCTAACGACTCATAGCTTATTATGGCTATAGCGATAATATGGCATAATATTTAGACATATTATTATTATACATATATAATTTAGAATTACCCGGCTTCTGACTTGTAGGTTTGACGGTGAATCTGTAATTATAATATTATCCATTTTGTGATCTACGCCTAATGATGGACACATTATTCATATCTTCACTATCTATAGTATAGATAGATACTTAGCAAACAATTGGCCTCGTTATATTTGAAGAAATAATTAATTTATGTATGTATAGAAACGACGATCACATACTTTACTATGTCTGTATTTGTAGCTAGCGTCATTTTACACTTCGCTTAATTAGCGGATCCTAGGCATTCATGTGGAACGATACCCCAGTCACGGCACCCACTCAATACACACGCACACAGCCATACGTATGTATGTATACGTTGTGCTTATAACTCAATGAGCGTTTTCAGTCGTTGAGCCTCACAGATTTTCATAATATCTTTCCTGGTTGCAGCTAGGTAAATATAAAACAGCCTAGTTGTAGATAGTCAAACTTAACTATACCTACACTGGAATAAGTAATAAGAATTGTTGAACAAATATAAACTTACACTGAAAAATATTTGTTTAAATACGAGGACACAAAGTGTGTGACTATAAAGTAAATAAATATATGAATAAAGTTACTTGATAACCACTACCAAGTTCCTAATAATTTCAATCAACAGAATATTTCTTTACTTTTTAAATTCAATGTCGCATTAAACTTAATACAAAACCGAATTTGTCTCAATCATACTACTTGATGTGCTCGTATGTAAACAAGTTCCTTGATCAATTTAACCAAGTTATTACAGTGTATAAAATGTCGTTTTAACTGATCGAATTATAAATTTTGAACAAAGTGCAAATTCGTTCGGGTTATTGCGTATCGTTTTAAATTTTGTAGTAGTACCTGACTCTTTTGTATTCTGAATTCTGTGTAATTGGTGAGCTCCTCGCCCGTTCCCTACCAAATTTAATTAGAAGAGAGCTGGAATATCGCAACCGTATTTTCCTGTTCACGTTAAGCGAATATCTCTTATATATAAATAGCTGCGGTGAGTTCAAATATTAAATAAATTAATTTACAGCGCCTATTTCTAAAAAGAAGTCTGGTTGTCGTAAATCTGCTTATCCCATTTATGGAAAAATATCGGAATTTTGTTTATGTTCAAGTTGTCCACGCTTGACGTTAGAATAGTATTGGGTACCCGATATCTCCCCACGGGTATCGTTAAAGAAATCGACTGAATCGTACTGAACTACATAAAACGTGTTCTATATATCTTAACAAATATCTTACGTATACCTATCTACCTACCGATTATTCTTCAACTAAAATAAACATCACTTGCAGGATTTTATAGGGCATTGTGAATTTGTAAATGTTGACATAGGCAAATGAAAACATTTTCATGTGGTTGTAATAGTACATTAGTAACCAAGGTTTACTAGACATCAATTGCAAACGAACTCGCTACACTACGCTCGGACACTAATAGTACGAGTATGCAATCGATGCTTAAACCCGAGATAAGTATGCTTTACATATCGTGTGAAAGATAAGTATAATTTTTTTACGAAAATTAAAGTATGAAAATGGGTAGAACGAGTAAGCAAAACCAACTTACTATGAAGGACTTCATCCATCACAAAACATTTCCATTCGCAAAAAAACAAAATCTAATTCGCATTCGAAACTTTATCTAATTCGCTGTAGGAATGATGTAGGTACATTATACTGATTGTTTAAATATTTTGATGTTTCATAATAAAATATTCATCAATCGATAAAGTCTTAATTTACCTACCATGTTTTTTTTTTTTGCCGCCTTATTCAATGCGACACGAAAAATCCTGGTCATTTCGATATTTAAAACAAAATTTTCGTTAATTCCAATACAATTACGTCTCGAAATCGTTTTAGATTCCAGTAAATATGCGATTTCGTGACTAAAAGTAAAAATAAATAGAACTTTTAACTTTTTAAAATATACTTTTGACATCTAGCAAAATTACAGTTCTTTTTTCAAAAGTCATTACCTATAGGCCATAAAAACCCATTACCCTTGGGTTTTTATGGCCTATAGCAACCCAGCTTTTTGGGAAGCGATAGCCACTTACAGGGGAAGAGATATGTTAATTTCTTTAATTGCACAATATTATTTGATTAATGAGCCAGTGCTGCGCTGAACAAAAATAATAAGCTTTTTGCACGCTTGATATAAAACTTTGTAATACTTAACGATAAATAAGATAAATATTGAAGTATTAACAATCATTTAGATATAGGCTGTGTGATGTGATCAATAATATTATATATAAGTATATACGTTACCAACGCGCGAAACTCGTGCCGTGAAATGGTCCTAATTGTGACCATTTTAGGCAGTCGAGCTGCGAGCTGCGAAGTGAGAAAAAAAGTTAAATTATTTTCAAGGCTGCACTGATTACAAATAGCTATCTGTTTCACTCTTACGCTTTGCCTATTTTATGTCGCACTCAGCGTTTGTTTAGATATGAGATGTTATAAATATGTATGTATGTTTATGTGTCGCCGAACAATTAAAATGTGCGTGCAGTATGAACGTAACGTATCTTTCTTAAAATATCATTGGATGTGATGTAATGAAATAAACCTTTACTAATCTTAATTCTACTTATTACTAATAAAGTATTTACTACTAAGTAATAAGGTATTTAAAATATGTAGATTTTTTTTTCTTAGTAATTATAGACCATTGTCTTGCCTTGTTTAGTCAATAGTTAGGCAATATCCTTCCTCCGGAATGAATTTTCCAGGTCGTATATTGATTACATATGTACAATATTTTACTATCAAAGCTATATATTTTTATAAATCTTACACAGATCTAGGTACTAAATATTGTCAATATTGGCCTCGATCCGTCGTTAATACTTTTAAGGCCTTGCTTAAGGTGACGATACTAGCCAAGTCCCCATAAAAAAAACCGTAAATCACTAAAAACGCAGGGAATCAAAAAACCAGTCCATCACAATCAAGTTAAAGTAATTAAGATTATTTAGAAGCTCATAAATAAGCGATTCATAGTTCATTGTAGTAACAGAAAGAAAGAATGCGAATAACGGCCACCAACGGTTTCTTTTTACTTGTTACTACAACGAACTATGAATCGCTAATTTAAGGTTCTAAATTATCTCAATTACTATAACTTGATTCTGTTGGACCGGTTTTTAATTCATTGCGATTTTAGTGGATTATGATTTTATATCTAATGGGGGCACCACTTGGCTAGTATCGTCACCTTAATAAACACCTTGTTTGGTTATTTAGGGAAATCGTGCATAAGAAAATTGCCCATCACACGAGTAGGATAAGCCGCTTACAAAATGAAAGCCCGCACTTTAAAACTTAAAACGCCAGGGATTAGTGAGAAGTGGTCTCGGACGTGCACAATTCGAAATGTCACTGATTTGTTTGAGCTTTCTTCCATGCTGGCCTGTGAGCGGGAGAAAAACATCGAATATGCCAGCTGCATTTCCTCCCGGGTATGCTATAAAAAACAACTGAGGGATCCGAGGGTTTCAGTATATTGTAATTTAGACGATGGGCTGACAACCTGTCACTACAATATACTTATCTTAAATAACCATCAATACTTTGTCAGACGTGACGGAACGACCTTTGTTTATGTTATTTACGCTCTATCTACCCCAATACGGATAAAGGCGTGATTATATGTATGTATGTTGATTGACCTTCTTAGAAATGACCAGGACGATTAAATAAACAATCTAAAAAGTCATCACATTATTAAATAATTAAGAAGATCAATGTTATTTTTGGATTTAAAGTTTTGGAGCGGTGGGCAATGATGTTGGTCCGAGTTGTGATCTTGGTGTCAAAATTCCTGCCTTTTAAAAATAGTTTAGTAAATTGTATAATTTCAATTATGCAGCGTACTTCTTCTTTCTAAGTGGATGGTTTTATCCAAGGAATGCTTATTAGCATTCTCCAATACTCAACGCGTGTTTCAACTGCTGACAAAGAAATATGCACCACGCCGCTAGTGCAATAATGTGAACATGGAAAGTGTCGTCATTAGGGAAGAACACAGAGTTTGTCCAAAACGTTGCATTATTGCATGCAAACAAAATTTACGGCGTTCCAGTGCTCAGCGTACCGACAACTGGTAGGGTTTGGTCAATCAACGCTGTCCCTTACACTCGGTGTATTTTTTATACCGCCAGAATTGAAGTTGACAGAATATGAGAAGCACTTTGTGGCGTGGACTGGACACGTTGCGATAAAGCTCCATGTCACGGCTTAAGGAGATGGAACAACCCTCGTAAGCTTTATCACATCCGGTCAGTGTTATGTTCAGTATTCACGTCACCACATAAAAAGGTCCCGATATAGTCTAACTGGAGCCCCCATCAGTTAAAACACTCACTTAAAACACAATGAATCGTAAATCGGGTCGAGTAGACTCAAGTAATAGAGTTTTAATGATAATTCAGAACGTTACCAATTTGTGATTCTTAGTTCGTTGTAGTAACAGTTACTACAATCAACTATGAATCGCTAATTTATAAGGTTCTCAATTATCTTCATAACTCTATTACTTGAATCATAGTTCATTGTAGTAACTGGTACTACAACGAACTAAGAATCGCAAATTTATAAGGTTGTAAATTATCTTTATAACTATTATTTTTTTACTGAATGGGGCGCAACTTAGGCTATAACGGGACGCAAATATTAAGTGAAAAATTTAGGTCAATGTTTTTGAAGTGCAAATTGTATGGGATCTCAGTTAATGTGATTATGTGATCATTACATTATATACAAGTATGTGGCAGAATTATGATGAAATCGGTTTTTCGATACTTGGTTGGTTTTAATTAGGTATATGATTAAATTAATACTTCCATGCTGGACTGGGCACGAGAGAATAACATAGAATCTGCCAGCTGCATTTCCTACTGGGCATGCTGTAAAAACCAGCTAAGGGATCCGAGGGTTTCTATATATTACAATTTAGGCAATAGGCTGACAACCTGTCACTTCAGTAATATACCTACAAATCTATCATTAATAACCCTCAAAATTTTGTCAGACGTGGTGGAACGACCTTTGTTTAGGTCGTTTACGCTCTGCCCACCCCATTAGGGATAAAGGCATGATTATATGTATGTATGTATTAAACTAATGTCGGTGGCATTTATTGATATAAATGTAACAATTACAGATATGATATAATTATTTATTCGTAATATTTTTTTCAAATGCTAAGCACAAACAAAAGTTAGATTCATACTAAATATTTTGGCCCATGGAACTGGTATTTTTTGGCCTACATCGCATACCTACGGTAGATGATTTTACTTTATGTGTTGTGATAAAAATAGGCTATGCCAATCCAAATTATTTCAATTTAAAAACCCTTGATCATCAATCTTAATATTAATTAATGGCATAGATAAAATATAGTTATAGATCCACGGTCCTATACACAAACCTTAACCGTGTGGCACCACGTCAACTATGTGCAAAAAGGTCGAAAAGTGGTTAACTTAAATCTTCAATATGGACTTTACTGCTTATAAAATAATGTTCGATTTGTCAAATAGCGAATGACATAAAAAGAAGGCATATGCCTAGTTAATTTGGTGCCATTTTTCAAGCGGCGTTTGTGTATTTATAATTATTTTCATCTATGATAACGGGAATCATTATTATCAAAACATTTCAAAATCATCATACAATTCATAAAATCTTAAACTACCATAATTAAAAAAAAACTACAAATAAAAAAGACCCTCCAACGCATCTCCGTGAAGTAAAGTGCCCAATAGGCTGGCAACATTCCCCCTTTGAATAGCTCAATATTTGAGCGAAGTAGCTGCCAGACCTGGGGTCGCCTAAAGTCTCACGAAGACGCGTTGAGAGATCGGCAACAAATAATTTAGCTTCCTGACCCCAAATATTCAAAGTTTCAACTGCGAAGGGGACGAAAACATAATTGTTCAAAAGATCAGGGTACTTCCGACGTTTAAGACTTTCCGCAGTAGCCGCCGCTGCCCCGGCGCAACGGGAAGTCGAAAGCAAATGAGTGGGAGCCAATGTATCGACGCACCAGACATTTGCCGAACTTCCATGAAATCATGGACATTCCATCCGGCCTTTTCCCATCCGAACGGAATAATCCATTCGGCTCCAAAACAACCGGAACATTGGCGAATACGAGCGCTCTGCGTATAATTCAAGTCAATTCAAAAACATTCAAGCTGGCATGACGTGACGTGATTAACGGTATAAAAACAATTTATGTAATGTTCAATTTTAATTCAGGAATTATTTTAAATAACAAAATAAACAACCTCCTTCAAGTTATTTGGGGAAAGACGCACTGAAAGGTATTTTAAATCCACTTACCTTAAACATTTATTCTATTAGAACTATACTTTACAATATTTTTTAATTTAGGAGTCGTCGCCAGCCATGGTTAAAAAACGTGCAAGTTATACTTAGGTATTTATAGACATCAGTGGCGAGGGGTGAATTTTATCGAGTTGGAAGCCCGAGCAAAAAACAAATTATCTACTTACGCTACGTCAGCAAAAGTTTAGAACCTTAATTTTAACTATGCATTTTTTCTCTTCATTTTCTTAGTTAGTCCAGTCCACCGTCACCGTGTGCTTGTCACGCTTGAGTTAGTATTTTGTCTTAATTTCTTATTCATGCAGTTGTAATGCAGGACTGAGCAC